>JAJHZJ010000311.1:8628824-9867225 GCA_023548195.1 Bettongia penicillata ogilbyi
TTTTTTTGACCTTGTCTTCCTACAATTTCATATTTCAAAAGGTAAAGGAAGTTGAAAGGGGAACTGATATTCTAGAACCAATTCTGACCATGGTCACAATTTCTTGGGTGAAGTCAAAGATCTCTGGAAGTTCATGACTTCTGACCTTCTGAAGTTCATGACTGATAAGAAGGGAAATACTGTGCATACTTCAGTATAGGTCATAAAATACCATGTTATTTCAATTAGTTCAGAGAAAGAAAGCTAAGTATGCTTCCATGCTCTGATTCTAAAAAGGAAATCAGTTCACATAGACTAAGAGTTTCACAAGAATGGAATTCATATTTTTCCAGATAATTCTATCATGGATGATAAAAGAGCGTTGTGAAACACACCTAAGGTAGATGAACAAGGAGCTCATAAGACAACTCAGATTTTAAAGATGTTTACAATTTAAAGAGAGTGCTCAAGCCATGCATATTTTCATTTCTGTCCAGACCCCATTCCTAGCATTTCAGACTTTCTCCATCATGCCATGCCAGCGATCTCATCCTGTAAGTTCATTCTACCCCTGACTTTATCACCCTTGAAGTTTTTTGCACTATTGTGGTCCCTTCCTCTGATTGATTCCTTTCAGAACCTCCATTTTAAGGAGGATACCCAGGCAAATCATGTATCCTTATTCCTGACTAGTCTCCATTCGTGACTCTTCAGACTTTTTCCACAATGTCTTTATTCTCTTTTTGTCCCCTTTTTCTATCTTCCTTTTATGTCTTCTCTTGCTCCATTAGAATATAAACCCCCTGAGGGCATGAATTTTCCTTATTTCTGCTTGTATTTGTATTTCCAGAACTTAGCACATTGCTAAGTGTTTAATGCATGTTTGTTGGCTTAATCTGAATAAAAAAGATAGAACTGAAAGCAATCAACTGAAAATGATTTCCAAAAGTGTAACAGAGTTCTGTGATAATAGTGCTGACAAAGACTAAATCCCAGAAGGCTTGAGGCAATAGCAAAGAGCCACAATTCTTTTCTTGAGCTATATTGAAGAAAAAAGAAGACCTGAGTTCAAATCCAGCAGAGACACTTATTAGCTGTATGACCCTGGCCAAGTCATTTTATCTAGTTTCCTCATTGGTTAAATCCGTTAAACCTTGGTTTCCTCAGCAATCTGTTAGATTAAATAACCTCTACCTTCCAGGGTTGCTGTGAACATTAAATGAGATAATATTTGTAAATCACTTAGTACAATGCTTGACACATTGTAAACACTACCTAAATGTTAGTTGGGGGGGTGAATGAGGGGTTAGGGGATTCTTGCAGGGGTAGGTGAAGTGGGGGGGGGATAAGGTAATAGGCAGGCTGAGAAAGGAAACAGTGAATAAAAGATGCAGGGAAATACATGAATAATACTTATAACTTTGAATGGTATATTTATAGTGGCTCTCTTTGTGGTGGTAAAGAACTGGAATTTGCAGGAATCCTCATCAACTGAGTAATGACTGAAAAAATTGTGGTGTATGGTTGTGATGAACTAGTACTGTGCTATAAGAAATGATAATCTCAATGATCTTAAAAAGGCATGGAAAAACTTGCACAAAATGATGAAGAGCTAAGTGAGCTGAACCACGAGAACATTGTATACAGTCACAGCAATACTGTTTTAAGAATGACTTTGGGTGACTAAGCCATTCTATTACAAAATACATAAATTAAAAGTAAAGAACACATAAAGAACATGCTATCTGCATCCAGAGAAGGAAATGATAAATACAAGCATGTATAGAATAATTTAACACACACGCATACACACACATATACACACAAGCACACTTATTTGCCTCTAATGGTTGCCATCTCTAGGAATGGGAGGGAAGGAAATAACAAGAAATTTACATGATAACTGTTGTATATTTGGAGGGAATAGCAAATAGTACATGGTAGATTTGAAGTTTCCTATGTAATCATCTTTTTTATTGTACTGTGCTATAGAAATTCTTGTTTTGTTCTGTGAATTGAAAATAAAATAAATTTTAAAAATAAATAAATGTTAACTAATAGTAATATAGTAGTAGTAGTAGTTGTTGTTGTAATAGTAGGAGGAGGAGGAGGAGGAGGAGGAGAAACAGCAAATTTTCTGGCATATAGTATGTGCTTAGTAAGTATTTGTTGAATAACTGATTGTATCTTTTCAAAGTAGAACACTTTCTATTCCCTGATCTCATCTCACTGTCTTCCTTTTGCCTATTTTTATGTATACTGTTCTTAGACCTAGAAATTATAGGTTAGTGAATTTGATTTCAATTCCTAGCAAAATAGCATAACGAATTATGAAAGAAGTAACAGACATCTTAGAAAGGGAAACATTGATCATCACAACCCAGCATAAGTTCATAAGAAATAAATTATGCCAATTGTACAAACTTTTAGGATAGCTGTTTGGCAGTACACTGTAAATGCTATAAAAACAATCATACCTTTTGACCCAATGATTCCACTGCTATGAATATTCCCTGACATTGTTATCAAAACCAAACACGGTAAAAGAGCTGTCCGAAGATTTTCACGTCAACATCATATATCATATATCATTGCAAAAAATAAAAACAAACACTGTGAGCAACACAACACAATCCACCAGCAAAAGGTGGATGGCTAAATAATTTATAATATGTTAATGTAATGAAATGCTATAAAGCAATCAAGATGGACATTTATGAAAAAAAGCAAAGAAATATGGAAAGACCTATTTGAAATAATACAAAGTAATAAGGCACAATAAGATATTATAGGCACTATGATCTCATGAAGAATTATGAATGAGAATGACTAAGGAATCCTGAAGGGGATTAAGAAGGCAGGGCTGAAAAAGTCTTAGGATACTTAGAGTTGAAATTAACATGATTAAATATGACTGTCTACTAAGCAAGTGTGACTCTTAATAGATTTAGAACTGGAAAAGATCTCAAAGGTTATGCAGTGCAGACCCCTCATTTTACAGATGAAGGACTTATGGCCCAGGGAGTTTATATTTCTATAAACTGCTAAGGTTGCTAAGGGTACACAGCTAGTCAGTGTAAGAGTTGAAATGTGAATCTAGATCCTTTAATTCCCAAACACATAATCTTCACAGTACCATTGCCTTGATATTAATAAATATGTTTTAAAGAGAACAGTTAAATGAAAAATAAAAAAGTAGTTATGACAGACTTTTGTGTTTTTGATAATTCTTGTTGAGTTTTGTCTGACTTCATGACGTCATTTGGGGTTTTCTTGATAAAGATACTAGAGTTGTTTTTTATTTCCTTTTCCAGCTTGTTTAACAGATGAGGGAAACTGAGGCAAAGAGGGTCAAATGACTTGCCCAGGTCACACATCTAGTAAGTGAATGAGGCCTAGTTTGAACACAGGAAGATGAATCTTCCTGAATCCAGGCTCAGTACTCTACCCACTGTACCACCCAGCTGCCTTTTTGATAGTTACTAGTTTGGTAAATTATTTTACCTTAAGGTAATGCCACAGATATAGATAACTTGGGTTTCCAAAAATACTTTGTCAGTTTCTCACCCTATTCTAATAGGCATGATAGGAAGATGGAAGACCCAATGACAGTACAGTTAGGTGGATTTGAAATTGCTTGAATGATCAGACTTAGAGAATGACAATTAATTGATGGTTTTCAACCTGTATAAAGGTTTTGGATGGAATTCTTCAGAGCTCCATCCTTGATTTTCTTCTGTTCAATATTTTTATCAATGATTCAGGTGAAGTCCTATATAGTAAACTTCAAAAATTTTAAGATACTATGAAATTGGGAGAGAGAGTTAATACATTGGGTGTCAGAACTGGGATAAAAAAATGATCTCAACAGATAAGCTTGAAGTTGACAAGGCAATATTTAGGGAGGATAAGCAGGAGGTTGCACAGATGGGTTCTAAGGTCAACTACACAAATACAGAATGGAGAGGGGAGCAGAGTATCTATAAAGTGGTTCATGTGAAATAGAATTAGGGACTTTGGGGGGTTGAAAGCAGTAGTACATAGGGATAAGGACTTCACTGGTACAAAACACTAATTCTCAGATGAGGAAACTCCTCTCATTGTAGGTGTCATGTTCTGGAACTTATATTCTTAGGCACTGAGAGGTTAATTAATTTGTCTAGCATCATTTAGCCAGTATGTATAAAAGGTGCAATTTGAACCCAGGTCTTCTTGACTCTTAAGTACAGCTAGCTCTCAAACTACTAAGCCATCCTTATTTTTCATCAATAGCACATGTCAGCCAAAAAACCTAAAATGATTTCAAGATGCATTTATCTTAACAATAAGAAGTATTCAGAAATACATTTGCTGTCTTGTGAGAGAATGAGTCTCCCATCACTGGAAGTGTACAATCAGAGACTAGATGATGCTCCTATTTTTTCCATTTTTCTATTTTCTATTCCATATTCAAGTAGGGGAAGGACTAGATAACCTCAAAGTTCTTTTCAAGCTTTATCACATGATGAATATACAATTCTAGTATTTATATAGTCCCACAGTGTAGTGCACATAATAAATACTTAATAAATGAATGCAATTTAAAATTTAGTAAAAATTAATTTCTATAAAACTTTATAGGTTTTAAAACACTTTAAGTTACATTCTAATTTGATTCTTCACCCCCCCACACACACTTAACAGTATTTTATTTTTTTCCAATTACATGTAAAGATAGTTTTCAACATTCACTTTTGTAATATTTTGAGTTTCAATTTTTTTCTCCCTCCCAAGATGGCAACAGTCTGATATAGACTATACATGTACGATCATATTAAACAAATTTCTACATTAGTTATGTTGTGAACAAAGAATCAGAACAAAAGGGAAAACATGAAAAAAAAAAGCATTAACAACAAAAACAGAGAAGATCACATATTTCAGTCTATATTCATACTCCATATTTCTTTCTCTGGATGTGGAGAGCATTTTCCTTAACAAGTCTTTTGGAATTGTTTTAAATCCTTGCACTGTTGAGAAGCGCTAAGTCTATCAAAGTTGACCATTGCACAATGTTGTTATTACTGGGTCTGCTCACTTCACTCAACATCAATTCATCTATGTCTTTCCAGTTTTTTTCTGATATCTGCCTGCTCATCATTTCGTATAGCACAAGAGCATTCTACCACAATCATATACCACAACTTATTCAGCCATTTCCCAATTGATGGCCATCCCTTCAGTTTCCAATTCTTTGCTACCACAAAAAGAGCTGCTATAAATATTTTTGTATCGTGAGTCCTTCTCCCTTTTTTATGATCTCTTTGGGATAGAGACCTAGTACTGGTATTGCTGGATCAAAGTGTATGCACAATTTGGTTGTCCTTTGGGCATAGTTCCAACTAATTTGATCCTTTTAACAAAGCCATAAAGCTGGAATTAGGATAGGGATAGATATTGTGATATGATTCATAATGAGAACTTCCAAGTGAAAAAATTTCCTCTAACAATGCAAGTCAGTACATTATCTGTAATTTATAGCCTTAGAGTTACTTAGAGAACTGAGAAGTTAATTAACTTTCCCCAGGCTACATAGCCATATAAGACTTGAACCTAGCTAGATCTTCTTGGTTTTGAGGATAACTCACTATCTTGTAACATAATACCCTAACTTACTTTTCCAATCCATTATGCTAAGATAACTTTGATAGGGAGCTTTCAGTATTATAAAGTGCTTTATACATATCATTTGATCTTTGCAGAAACCCTGTGGATATGATATTGTTAGTCTATCTCCATTTTATGATTGAGGAAACTGAGACTTAGATTAAATAACTTAGTCAAGTCATACAGTTAGTAAATATCTGAGACTGAATTCAATCTCATACCGTCCTAACACCAAGTTCAGCATTGTATATAGGATAGCATGGAGCTCCCTCAAAGAAGACAGGGCTTATCATCCTTGTTTCCCAGACACTGAAATTAGGTACAGAGAGATGGACTGGCCTCAGGACACCCACAGTTTGTTAGCTCTAGTGCTAAAGACTTTTGGGACTTTCTTCAATGCTTTTGCAGCTACACCAGGGTGAAGATTTTTGTCATATAAGAATGGGTATTTTTATAGCACATTAAGCTTTATAAAATATGTTTCTAAACATCTTTGGGTGTGGGTGGGACAAGTATATCCCTATTCCCAATTTACAAATAAGAAAACTGAGGGGGTGGAGCCAAGATGGGGGGTGGAGCCAAGATGGTGGAGTAGAAAGACTCACAGTATGCTAGCTCCGAACCCACAGCCCATATATTTCCTGCAAGAAGAACTCCCCACAAATTCTGGAGCACTGCAAGGCACACAGAAACACAGTGGAAAAGATTTCCATTCCAGAGAGCCCTGGAGAGCCATCCCCAGGGGTCCATCACGCTCTGGACAATGGAATCCACCCCTGAGCTGCCCTGGCCACACGGCCACAGAGGAGCAGATCCGAGCAGGCTTCAGGGATGGAACGTCTGGTGGCCGCGAAGGTCCCTCCGCCCACAGGCGCTCCAGGTCAGTAAGAGAGATGTCTGGGCTGGCCAAGAGGGGAGCAGGGTGTCTCTGTGACTTGGGCCCCCTCAGGAGGCAGTGGCAGAGGGAGCGGCAGTGGCCAGGGACTCCTGGAGCAGCAGGCAGAAGTTCAGGGCCATTAACAAAGGTCTCTGCATAAACGCCCTGAGGGAACTGAGCCTAGGAGGTGGCCCTGCCCCCACCCCAGCACCAGAACTTAAGCTCACATTGAATAGCAACCACGCCTGCCACGGAAAGCCCATTTGAATCTCAGACCCCAAGCACTAGCTGGGCAGATCTAGGCAGGGGTGGACAAGAATCTCAGAAATCAAGTAACTGGCTGAGAAAATGCCCAGAAAAGGGAAGAAAAATAAGACTATAGAAAGCTACTTTGATGGGGTACAGATGTTCCCACCTTTCAATTCTGATGACGAGGAACTATTCTTACCATCAGGGAAAGATGTGGAGATCAGGGCCTCTGTATCCCAGACATCTGAGGTGGATGTCTGGTGGGCTCAGGCCATGGAAGAGCTCAAAAAGGATTTTGAAAATCAAGTTAGACAGGTAGAGGAAAAACTGGGGAGAGAAATGAGAGAGATGCAAGAAAAGCATGAAAAACGGATCAATACCTTGCTAAAGGAGACCCAAAAAAGGCTGAAGAAAATAACACCTTGAAAAATAGGCTCATTCAATTGGCAAAAGAGGTTCAAAAAGCCAATGAGGAGAAGAATGCTTTCAAAAGCAGAATTAGCCAAATGGAAAAAGAGGTTCAAAAGCTCACTGAAAATAATAGTTCTCTCAAAATTAGAATGGAACAGATGGAGGCTAACGACTTTCTGAGAAACTAAGAAATCACCAAACAAAACCAAAAGAATGAAAAAATGGAAGAGAATGTGAAATATCTCATTGGAAAAACAACTGACCTGGAAAATAGATCCAGGAGAGACAATTTAAAAATTATGGGACTACCTGAAAGTCATGATCAACAAAAGAGCCTAGAAATCATCTTCCATGAAATTAGCAAGGAAAACTGCCCTGATATTCTACAAGCAGAGGGCAAAATAAGTATTGAAAGAATCCATTGATCACCACCTGAAAGCGATCCAAAAAGAGAAACTCCCAGGAACACTGTGGCCAAACTCCAGAATTCCCAGCTCAAGGAGAAAATATTTCAAGCAGCTAGAAAGAAACAATTCCAGTATTGTGGAAATACAATCAGGATAACACAAGATCTTGCAGCTTCTACATTAAGGGATCGAAGGGCGTGGAATAGGATATTCCAGAAGTCAAAGGAACTAGGACTCAAACCAAGAATCACTTGCCCAGCAAAACTAAGTATAATACTTCAGGGGAAAATATGGTCTTTCAATGAAACAGAGAACTTTCAAGCATTCTTGATGAAAAGACCAGAGCTGAAAAGAAAATTTGACTTTCAAACACAAGAATGAGAAGAAGCATGAAAAAGTAAACAGCAAAGAGAAGTCATAAGGGACTTATCAAAAGTGAACTGTTTACATTCCTACATGGAAAGACAATATTTATAACTCTTAAAACTTTTCAGTATCTGGGTAGTTGGTGGGACCACACACACACACACACACACACACATACACATGTACACATGTGCATGCACACACACATACACACTTGCACGCACACACAGAGACAGAGAGCACAGAGTGAATTGAATAGGATGGGACCATATCTTAAAAGAAATTAAGGTAAATGGTGAGAAAGAAATGTAGTGGGAGGAGAGAGGGTGAAATGGAATGGGGTAAATTATATCTCATTCAAGAGACAAGCAGGAGACTATTTAGTGGAGGGAAAAAGAGGAGAGCTGAGAAAAAAACAAGAAGTTTACCCTAATCACATTCAACTAAAGGAAGGAATAAAATGCACACTCATTTTGGTATGAAAACCTAACTTACAATACAGGAAAGTGGGGGAGAAGGAGATAAGCAAGCGGGGGAGGATGATGGAAGGGAGGACAATGGGAGGAGGGAGCAATTTGAAGTCAACACTTGGGGGAGAGACAGGATCAAAAGACAGAAGAGAAACAATGGGGGGCAGGATAGGATGGAGGGAAATACAGTTAGTCTTACACAACATGACTACTATTGAAGTGATTTGCAAAACTACACAGATATGGCCCATATTGAATTGCCTGCCTTCCCAAAGGGAATGAGTGGGGAGGGAGGGATGGGGAGAATTTGGAACTCAAAGTTCTAGGAACAACTGTTTAGTATTGTTCTTGCTACTAGGAAATAAGACATACAGTTAATGGGGAATAGAAAGTCATCTTGCCCTACAGGACAAAAGAGAAGATGGTGCCAAGAGAAGGGAGGGATGATAGAAGAGAGGGCAGATTGGTGATAGGGAAAATTAGAATGCTTGGTGTATTGCGGTGGGGGGAGGGGATAAAAGGGGAGAAAATTTGGAACACATAATTTTGTGAAAATGAATGTAAACAGTTAAATAAATAAATTTTTATTAAAAAAAAAAGAAAACTGAGACTCCAAGAGATTATGTGATTTGTTCATAGTCACTTCACTGTCAGTGAAGTGTCAAATTCAAACCCAGCTCCTCTGACTCTAAACCCAAAAATTTTTCTTCTATTTCAAAGCCCTTTACCAGAGACTGGATTTTTCCCAGCAAGATTAGCAGAATACAATGGTCTGATGCAAAGATTTGGCTTTGCTCCTTGATTGGAATGGTTTTGGGAGGTTCACAGTATGTCACAATTCCTTTTGCCTCTGAAGCCCTTTTCCCTAAAGGCAGGAAATAATATTTACTTCTCTCAGATAGGGGAAAAGAAACTTAAGAAATGTTGGGCGGTGGGGGTTGCCTGGTTTTTTTGAAACTCTCTGTCAGGCCAAGAAAGTCAGTAGAGAAAGGCATAGTACTATTATCACCAGCTGACTGCTGTTCATCCCTCTAGAACTTGGAATTAGTGGGCAGAGTTTCTCAGCACCTCATTGGAGTAGGGCTGAAATCTTGGATCTCTATGACTCAAGATTTCACAATGGTCTTTCAGGTGAAAAATGTGACTACCACACCTTTGACTTTTGCAAGATGCCTCTGGTTTTAAAAACAGCTCTGTCAATACTGGGACTTCCTTTTCTGAGATATAGCCAAATATTACTCTGCCTATTCTTTTTATCTGATGCAAATTGTCTTCCAGATGGGGTTACCTGAGAAATAGCTTGGTGGAATTGGTGGGGCACACCCTTTTCCCACAGTGGAGGAGCGAACTTGTTTGGAATACATACTGAAGATATCAGTCCAATTTACTTTCTAAAGCTCTTGACTTTACATGGGCACAAGAAAATCTTCAAGATTGTTCATGCTCTTTCCTGTGGCCTGCCATTGACCCCTACAGAGGCTGCACACCTGGATTCTCACCCTGGCTTTGACCCTGCTTCATTCTGTGGCTTTAGGCACATCACATTCAGCCTAACTTTATTATGCCTAAGGTCTTTCATCAATTACATAGAGCTAATCACAGCTATTCTCGTTGCATCCTGAAACCTGTGTGAGTATTTGAAGGCATAGACATGTCACAGAAAAAATTCATCAAAATATGTGTATAATGGCATAGACAAATTTCAAAAATGAGCTAATTGCCTCTTGGAAGAGTGGGGCTACAGATATATTTCTACAAAAATTTCTCCTAAACTTTCATCACATTCATCATTAGCAAAGAATTTCTGAGGTCTCACTATGTCCATGTTCCTGGGGGCGAGGGGGGGGGGGGAAGGATAATAATATATGATAGCATAAAATCGATTAACCAATCAATAAACATTTTAAAGTACTTTAGTATATACCTAGCACTATCATGCTGGGAGCTGAGTATAACAAAATACCCCTGCTCTCAAGGAAATTTCATGGTGTGACAAAAGGGAAGAAGATCAAATCTACATATATAAAATATGTAACATGAATATATAGTAATTGGGGGGGAGCACTAGCAGTGGGGAGGATCTGGAAAGGCTTCATGTAGAAGGCAACATTTGAACTTATTTTTGAAGGAAAGAAGGGATTTTAAGAGGTAGAAATGAGTAAAGGATGTGTTCTAAGCACGAAGAGTCCCTGGTGCAAAAGTACAGAGAGGGAGCATGAAATGTTGGTGAGGAAAAGCCAAGAATCCTACTGGGGTGGACAATAAATGAGAAGAAGGTAAGCAAAGTGTGTTAAGTGAATTGATGGATGACTGAATGAAAATGATCAACAAGTACGTAAACGTTTGCTTGTCAAACACTGTGGTAAGCACTGGCAAAATAAGCTGAGGCAAGTTTTGAAGGACCTTAAAAAACCAGATGGAATTGCCTATATTTGATCCAAAAGGAAATGGAGATTAAACTGGAGTTTGTTGAATAGAGGAGTGATAGGATTGCACTTGAGCTTTCAGAAAATAACTTCAGCAGTTCAATTGCAGGGAAAATGGATTATAGTGGGGGAAAACAAGGTAGTGAGACCAATAAGTAGGCTATTGCAATAATTTGAGGTAGGGAAAGTGTTACCCCCATGCAGTTAATGGCAATGTCATTTCCCTTCACTGGGCAGACTAAAAGAATTCATTCAATTTATATTTAGATTAGGTGGTGAAGTTACTAGAGAGAGTACCGGGCCTGGAGTCAGGAAGACCTGAGTTCAAATTTTATCTCAGACATTTAGCTGAGTAACCTTGGGCAAGTCACTTTATCCAATTTGTCTCAGTTTCCTCATCTGTAAAATGAGCTGGAGAAGGAAATGGCAACCTACTCCAGTATCTTTGCCAGGCAAACCCCAAATGGGATCACAAAGAGTTGGACACTGCTATAAAATGAATGAACAAAATATTACTAAATAAATGGAAAGAGACATTAAATACAGTACTTTTACATGCCGGAAACAAAAGTAGATCCTATCAAAGTACCCCATCTTCTTTTCCATCATGTTTCCATTGTTTCTGTAGGGAAGACTCAGATTGACACACTGAAATAACTTTGTAAACAAGAAGATAAATGTCAAGAGTGGTACAAACCAAAATGGCTACAGGAGTGGGGTTGAGGACGTGATCACTTAGGACTGTGGTGGTTAAGGAAGATGAAGTAGGTGGGGTATCCTGAATAGTCAAAGTTTAAAAAGCCATCAAGAGAAGTACTGGAAATTTCATAGAATGTGTTTTTATGGTTTAAGGTAAACAAAAGATAAGAGATAAAGCTTGGCTCAGGGAATTTTAAACAGTATTCTAAGAGGTAACAAAAGAATATATAAATACAGTCCAGAAGGATTTATGTAAACTAATCAGTGATGGATGTTCAATGAGATCATTGTGCATCCATCACTGATTAAGGAGACCTTGGTTTATATCCTAGCTATGTCCTTTGCTAGATATCTGACCTTTAGCAGGTAATTTTAGGTCTTGGAGTTTCAATTTCCTTATCTCTAAAATGGGGCTAATGTTACCTGTAATAACCACCATATGGAGTTGTTATGATAATGAACTGATAACATTTATATAAAGGGCATTGTAAACTTTAAAGCATCATCATCACCATTAACATCATCATCATTACCTTCCTAACTTTGGGGGCATATAATAATTGTTTTAAGGAAGATATGGCTGTATGTGTGTGTGTGTGTGTGTGTGTGTGTGTGTGTGTGTGTGTGTGTGTGTACAACTGTGATTTTTTCAGAAAATACCTTTTGGCATTACTCCCAAACAAAATCCTGAGTTGAATGAGCCATAGATTTTATCCAATATGGCAATTCTTATGTTCTAGTTGTTATATTATGAAACATGTATCACAGAAGTAGCATCTCTGTTAGAAGGCACCCCAGAGGTTATCTAACCCAATCCACATTTAAACAAATTTCCTTGCTACAAAATATTACAAATGGATGATCATCCAAACTTAGCTTGAAGACATTCAGGGTGAGATAACTCACTACCTGATCAGGTCTCTCATTCCACTTTTGTTACAGTTTTAATTGCTTAGAAGTTTTGCCTCATATTAAATTTCATTGTTCTTCCCCCCACCTGCCCATCCTCCCCTCTCCCTCCCAGGGAAATTTACTCACTGATTCAAGTTTTGCCTTCTTGAGGAAACCCAAATACATGCAATTTTTCTTTCACATGTAAGTCCTTCTCATTTTAGAAGAGAATGATCCTGTCCAAGGTTTTTCTTCTCTAGGCTAAGCCTGATCCTTTCAAAAGAAGAGTTTATATTCAATGACCTCTAAGGTCCCTTTTAGTTCTAAACTTATGATTTAGAGAGCAGTGGTGTCAAACTCAAATAGAAAGGGATCCCTGAAGCTTACATATTGAATTAGAAAACCAAAAATTTAGATTATGTTGTATTTTCATTTATTTTGTTATACATTGCCTAATTACATTTTAATTTGGTTTGGTCTGTATTTGGGAGCTTTGTACCACTTAATGCCCACAGGCTGTGAGTTTGACCTCTGATAGAGCAATTAGCTGCCTTCTTCCTGCTTCCAGGGAATTGGAGATCCAGCATTCTGTCAAGTGCTTGTCTCTTCATGCTTGAGCTGGATCAGAGAGACACCATTCCATCATATGCCAGCCTCCTAGACTGGCTGGTCTCTTTATATTTACAGGGAAGAGAGATGTCATTCCATTCTGCTCCCTCCTCCTATCTTCTGGCCTGGCCTACCTGCAGGAAAAAGACAGAAACGGTATTGCATAAATTCCCCATCATGGTTTCCTTACCTGAGATGCCTAACACCTGGAGAAGATTTCACCCTGAGCTTATCCTCTAGTCATGTTGATAAGCCATCTGAACTCATTTGTCAGTGATTGATAAATTGCCACTTAATTATAACTCTGAACTCTACCCTTCCCCCTGATATTAAAACTTGTTTTTCTTCCCTCACCTACCATTTCCTTATTACCGTCTCTCTCAACACAAGCCCCATCCCCTAATATCTCACTATAAAGCTAACCATCCTTCCACTGTGCTCTCTGGAAAGCTTGTTCTATGGGTAACTGTATTGTTAATTTATTTTTGCATAATGGGAAGATCTTTCCCATCCATTACTAGACCCATGTGACCTCCTTGAGTCACATGGAAGCCTGAGTTACATGAGTCTGTGGTAGGAGCTTGCCAAATGGGTGGAGTAGAAAGGTTTGAGCAGAGCTGAGCAGAAGTTGGACACAGCAATTAGAGTTGAGGGAGAGGGAGGAAGCAGGCAGCAAGCTGTAAGTGCTCGTTTGTGGGAAGACCTTAGTAGCGGGAAGGCTTGGGGAGGTGGTGCTCCCTACATAGTTATTTTGTATAGCTTTCTTTGTTGCTATGATAGATTTGGATTTCTGGTGTTGGGATTCAGCTTTCTAGTGTTTAAATAAATGTTTTGGTTTTGTTTTCCATAAAAAGAGTCTGCTATATTTTGTGATTCAGAATTAGGCCATCATATTCATAGCTGCCATAGGCACTGTGAATATTTTGTTGGTGTTACGGTAACAAACTTGCTTCATTTTAAACCTTTTCCTTTTCCACATCCTTTCATCACTGAGACCTGGTTTCCTGTGGATGACACATCCTCCCTGACCACATTTTTCAGCATTGGCTGCACTCACTAATTTCCTTGAACTCACTGGGTCCAGACAGAAGAGTTGGAATATTCTTTTCTCCCCATTGAGCTTAACCTACACCACCAGCACTCAGTAACCTCTCCTCCTTTAAGGTTCTCCTTACCTATAGCTATTCCATAATTGAAATTCTGGTGGCTATCATCTACTGACTTTCAGGACATTTCCTTTTTTTCCTCAATGAGTTCAGTGCCTTTTTTTCCATCCCAGGTTCTCTCTTCTTACTAAGGGACTTTAATATAAATGTTGATATTCTCTTAAACACTCTAACTTTCCAGTTCCCATGCCCTATTTCTCCATCCCACCTCAGCTACCCACAGAGATTTATACCCTTGATTTTGTCATCACCCAAAAGTGTATGACCTCTATGTTTATGGACTCTGAAATTCCATTATCTGATCCCAATCTGTGTTTCTGTAGTCATTCCTTGTAACTTGTAATCCTTAACTCCCTATTTTGTTTTCATTGTGATCTCCAACTCCTTGACCCCTCATTTCTTCCCCAGACTATCAACCTTGTACTATATACACTTTCTTCCTTTATCCATCTTGACTCTTTGGTGAGTCAATTCAACTCTACTTTGTCCTTTCCTTGTGAGTCCCTTTTCCCCTTATTTTATTGCTGTTCTTGTCTTGTTAAGTCTCAGTTTTAGGTGATTCTTATCATCCACTGCCACTGTTCCTACTCATAGGCTGCTGAATGAAACTGAAGAAAATCTGGAAACCATGCTGACGATTCACTAAAATTTATTTCTTATACTCTCAGCTGGGTCCCCTTGTAGCAAGACAATCTTTTTATACCTTCCTGATTGAATCACTATTCTATACACCCCTTGCTTTTTCAGGGTTATTTATGCTTCCTTAAGCTTCTGATTACTGCCCCTCCTTTCTTCCATCCTTCTGAGCAAAAACCCTTGCTATGTTCATATTTTATTGAAAAAAATTGAGGGAGGTGGAGCCAAGATGGCAGAGTGAGAGCAACAATTCACCTAAGCTCTTGGACAAATTCCTTTGGATACCTCTGAAAGGAGAATCTGACCAAATTTTGGAGGTGTGGAATCCAGTAGGAGACAGACTGTGACGGATTCGGAGCCCAGGCTGGACTGGAAGGTCCACGAGAAGGTTCCGTTCTGTGGGGGTAAGCCCCCAGCACACAGTGCAGCGTGGCCAGTGCAGCAGAGCAGAAGGGAAACCTGAGAGTGGCAGGTGGAACCAGTAGAGCAGCACCAAGGGCGGGAGACAAGCTGAACCGAGCCAGTGAGAGCCACCGAGCGCCAGGTATCAGCCCAGCAGCTTCTGAGACCTTCAGCCCAAAGATTAAACTTTGGTAAGTCACCTACTTGAACTTCTGGGAGCCAGGATGGCGGAGTGATCAGTAAATGCTCTCTCCTCCCCCCTTAATGACCGTGAAAGAACCATAAAATATTTCCCCAGAAAAACCCTGGATCATTGGAAACAGCAAAGGGACCACTAATAGTCTCATAACACCTGAGACTAGGAAAATAGCTAAGGAGGATTCTTCCTACTGTGGTGGAGGCAAACGGGAAGCACAGAGGACCCAGGGCAGAGAAAACTCACACTAGGACCCAGGCAAACCTCAGCACCAGGAGAGGAGCCCCAGGAGGGGTGGGAACATGCATTAGCATCTAGGCCTGGCTCAGCACTCCAGGGGAATCAGAAAGACAATAGGGCAGCTGGGATCACCAGCCCCTGAGCTTGCCTTTGCCTCAGCTCAGCTGAGGAGATCTCCTGTGACCAGACCACACCTCCCCTACACTTAACAAGCTAACCCCAGGGCTGATCAGGGAAACACAAAACAAAAACCTGCTTTTAGTTTTTTCACACATCAGCTCAGCAAAAAGTTCTGTAGCTTCTGACTGAAAGAACCAGAAGCCACAACACTTAGTCAACATCATGAACAAGAAAAAGCAGAGGGGTGAAAGAACCATAGAATCTTTCTATGGGGAGAAGGACCAAAACACAAACACCAAAGATGTCAGAGCTGAGACTGTACTTCCATCTGAAACTTCAGAAGGGACTGTGAACTGCTTGCAAGCACAAGCAGCTCTCCTGGAACAGCTGAAGAAGGAAATAGAAGATAAACTGGCCAATGATTTTAAAATTTTGAAAAAGGAACTCACTGATGACAACATCTCTTTGAAAAGGAAAATTGAACAAATGGAAAAGGAAGTTCAAAAATTAACTGGAGAAAATAACTCCCTAAAAGGTCAAATGGAAAGGGAAACCCAAAACCTAACTGGGAAAATTGGTCGAATGGAAAAGGAAGTACAAAAATTAACTGGAGAAAATAGCTCCTTAAAAGGAAAAATTGGGCAGATGGAAAAGGAGATGCAAAAGTTAAGGGAAGAAAACAATTTGATAAAGATTAGAATTGGGCAAGTAGAAACTAATGACTCAATGAGACAGCAAGAATCAGTCAAACAAAATCTAAAGAATGAAAAGATAGAAGAAAATGTAAAATATCTAATTGGAAAAGCAACTGACCTGGAAAGTAGATCCAGGAGAGAAAACTTAAGAATTATTGGCCTTCCAGAAACCCATGATGGAGAAAAGAGCCTGGACAATATCTTCCAGGAAATCATCCAGGAAAATTGCCCAGAAATGCTAGATTCAGAGGGCAAAATAGTCATCGAAAAAATCCACTGTTCCCTTCCTGAAAGGGATCCCAAACCTAAAACCCCAAGAAATATAGTTGCCAAATTCCAAAGCTATCAAGTGAAGGAGAAAATATTGCAAGCAACCAGAAAGAAACAATTTAAATATCAATGAGATACAGTCAGGATTACACAGGACCTTGCAGCTTCTACATTGAAAGATCGAAAGAATTGGAACCCAATATTCTGCAAGGCAAAGGAGTTGGGACTACAACCAAGGATCAACTACCCACCAAAGTTCAGCATAACATTTCAGGCAAGGAGAAAGTCATTCAATGAAGTAAGGGATTTCCAGAGCTTCCTGACCAAAACGCCAGAACTTAATAGAAAATTCAATCTTCAAATGCAGGTCTCAAGAGAATCATAAAAAGGTAAACGGGGGTGGGGGGGGTAAACAACTTGTTACTCAATTAGGGAAAACTGTTTACCTCCCTATAAGGGAAGATAATACCTGTTAATCTTGAGAATTGTGCAGCTATTATGAAATATAAAAGGGATATACATAGAGGGAACAAGTATAAAGTAAATGATATCATGATAAAAAATATGATTTAAATATGAGAAGGGATTGTAATAGGAGGTGTGAAAAGGAGGAAGCAGAAAATGGCAAATTACATTACAAGAAGAAGTACTAAATCATAGTAGAGGGAAAGAGGGGAGGGAGATGAGCATTGTTTGAGAGGTACTGTCATCTGATTTGTCTAAAGAATGGAACAATTAACTTAAGTAGATAATCCTAACTAACTCTATAGGCAGTAGGAGAGGAAGGGGGAAGAAAGGGGAGGGAGGGTAAAAGGGAGGGAAGAAGTAATAAGAGTAAAGGGGAGTAAAAGGGAGGGGAGCTAAAAGAAGGAGGGGAAGATGGCAGGAGGAGGTGGTGAAAAGTGAATACTATTGAGGAGGGGAAGGGAGACAGGAAAGCTAAAAGCACAAGTGGTGAGAAAGAAGATGGAGGGAAATACATAAATTGTAATCATAACTGTGAATGTGAATGGAATGAATTCTCCCATAAAATGGAGATGGATAGCAGAATGGATTAAAAGCCATAATCCAACAATATGCTGCTTACAAGAAACACATTTGAAATGAGGGGATACATATATGATAAAGGTCAAAGGATGGAGCAGAATATATTGTGCTTCAGCTGATGTAAGAAAGGCAGGAGTAGCAATCCCAATCTCAGACAAAGCAAAAGCAGAAATAGATCTAGTCAAAAGGGATAGGGATGGAAACTATATCCTGCTAAAAGGCACCATGGACAATGAAGTAATATCATTACTAAACATGTATGCTCCAAGGGGATTAGCATCCAGATTCTTAGAGGAGAGGTTGGGGGAGTTGAAGGAAGAAATTGACAGCAAAACTATACTAGTGGGGGACCTCAAGCTCCCCCTTTCTGAACTCGATAAATCTAACCTCAAAATAAACAAGAAAGAGGTTAAGGAGGTAAATAAAACTCTAGATAAGGTAGATATGATAGATCTTTGGAGAAAATTGAATGGGAATAGAAAGGAATATACCTTTTTCTCAGTGGTACATGGAATATTTACAAAAATTGACCATGTACTAGGACATAAAAATCTCACAATCCAGTGCAGAAAGGCAGAGATAATCAAAACATCCTTCTCAGATCATAATGCAATAAAAATTATATGTAATAAAAGGCCATGGAAAGATAAACCAAAAATCAATTGGAAACTAAATAATCTAATCCTAAAGAAGGAATGGGTTAAAGAAGAAATCATAGAAACAATCAACAACTTCATTCAAGAGAATGGCAATAATGAGACAACCACCAAATCTTATGGGATACTGCAAAAGCAGTTCTTAAGGGAAGTTTTATATCTTTGAATGCCTACATAAATAAAATAGAGAAAGGGGAGATCAGTGACTTGGGCATGCAGCTGAAAAAGCTAGAAAAAGAACAAATTGAAAATTCCCAAGAAAATACCAAATTAGAAATACTGAAAATCAAAGGAGAGATTAATAAAATTGAAACTAAGAAAACTATTGAATTAATAAATAAAACCAATAGTTGGTTTTATGAAAAAAACTGATAAAATTGATAAAACTTTGGTCAATTTGATTTAAAAAAAGAAAGTAGAAAATCAAATTACTAATATTAAAAATGAAAGGGGTGAACTTACCTCCAATGAGGAGGAAATTAAAGTAATAATTAGAAATTACTTTGCCCAACTTTATGCCCACAAATTTGATAATCTAAACAAGATGGATGAATATTTTAAAAAATACAAATTGCCCAGATTAACAGAAGAGGAAGTTGAACACTTAAACAAACCCATCTCAGAAAAAGAAATTGAACAAGCCATCAATGAACTCCCTAGGAAAAAATCTCCAGGAACAGATGGATTCACAAGTGAATTCTATCAAACATTTAAAGAACAGTTAATTCCAATACTATATAGACTATTTTTGAAAATTGGGGAAGAAGGAGTCCTCCCAAATTCTTTCTATGATACAAATATGGTTTTGATACCCAAACCAGGAAGAGACAAAACAGAAAAAGAAAATTATAGACCAATTTCTCTAATGAATATAGATGCAAAAATTTTTAACAAGATTTTAGCAAAAGGAATACAGCATCTTATCATGAAAATAGTATATTATGACTAGGTAGGATTTATACCAGGAATGCAGGGCTGGTTCAATATTAGGAAAACTATTAGCATTATTGATATATCAACAATAAAACTGACAAAAACCGCATGATTATCTCAATAGATGCAGAAAAAGCTTTCGGCAAAATACAACACCCATTCCTATTAAAAACACTGGAGAACATAAGAATAAAGGGAACTTTCCATAAAATAATAAGCAGTATCTACCTAAAACCTTCAGCAAGCATTATATGCAATGGGGATAAGCTAGATGCATTTCCAATAAGGTCAGGGGTGAAACAAGGATGTCCATTATCATCACTATTATTCAATATGGTACTAGAAATGTTAGCTGTAGCAATTAGAGAAGATAAAGAAATTGAAAGAATAAAAATAGCCAAAGGAGGAACTAAGTTATCACTCTTTGCAGATGATATGATGATATACTTAGAGAATCCCAGAGATTCAAGTAAAAAACTACTTGAAATAATAAACAACTTTGGCAAAGTGGCAGGTTACAAAATAAACCCACACAATTCTGCTGCATTCCTATATATTAGCAACGAAGTCCAACAACAAGAGATAGAAAGAGAAATCCCATTTAAAGCTAGGGTAGACACCATAAAATACTTAGGAGGTTACCTGCCAAAACAAACCCAGGGATTATATGAACACAATTACAAGACACTTTTTGCACAAATAAAGTCAGATTTAAGTAAGTGGAAAAACATCAGTTGTTCATGGGTAGGCCGAGCTAATATAATAAAAATGACAATTCTACCTAAATTAATTTACTTATTTAGTGCCATACCAATTAAACTATTAGAAAATTATTTTCTAGAGCTGGATAAAATAATATCAAAATTCATTTGGGAGAACAAAAGGTCCAGAATATGAAAAGGGACTAATGAAAAGAAATGCCTGGGAAGGTGGCCTAGCACTACCAAACTTCAAACTGTATTATAAAGCAGCAATTATCAAAACCACTTGGTATTTGCTAAGAAACAGAGGGGTAGACAAATGGAATAGACTTAGCACTCAAGACACAGTAGGCAAGGAATATAGCAATCCCCTGTTTGATAAACCCAAAGACCTTGGCTTCTGGGATAAGAACTCACTGTTCGACAAAAATTGCTGGGAAAACTGGTTAACAATGTGGTGGAAATTAGGCATAGACCCATGCCTGACACCATACACAAGAATAAAGTCCAAATGGGTACATGATTTAGGTATAAAGATTGATACCATGAATAAACTGGAGGAAGAAGGAATAGTGTATTTATCAGATTTATGGAGAAGGGAAGAATTTTTTACTAAAGAAGTGATAGAAAGCATTATGAAATGCAAGAGGGATAATTCTGATTACATTAAACTGAAAAGTTTTTTGCACAATCAAACCCAATGCAACCAAAATTTGAAGGGATGTAAGAAATTGGGAAAAAAATTTTACGGCTAATCTCAGGGATAAAGGCCTCATTTCTAGAATATATAGAGAACTGACTCAAATGTATAACCATACAAGTCATTCCCCAAATGATAAATGGTCAAAGGATATGAACAGGCAATTTTCAGGGGAAGAAATTAAAGATATCTATATTATGTGAAAAATGCTCTAAATCACTATTGATTAGAGAGATGCAAATCAAAACAACTCTGAGGTACTACATCACACCTATAAGATTGGCAAACATGACAGAACAAGAAAATGATAAATGCTGGAGAGGATGTGGGAGCATTGGAACACTAATTCATTGTTAGTGGAGCTGTGAGCTCATCCAACTATTCTGGAGAATGGTTTGGAACTAAGCCCAAAAGGCTACAAAAATGTGCATACCGTTTGACCCAGCAATATCGCTACTAGGACTGTACCCCCAGAGATCATAAAAATGGGAAACGGTCCCACATGTACAAAAATATTTATAGCAGCACTCTTTGTGGTTGCCAAGAACTGGAAATCAAGGGGATGCCCGTCAACTGGGGAATGCCTGAATAAATTATGGTATATGAATGTAATGAAGTACTATTGCGCCATAAGAAATGATGAACAAGAAGACTTCAGGGAGGCTTGGAAGGACTTATATGATCTGATGCAGCAACGAGTGTGAGAGTTTTTTCTGGTAGATTTGCAACTTCGTAATAGAGCAAGAACTTACTAAAAAAAAAAAATCCCAATGGTGGTTTTCTAAGGCAAAATGCCTTCCACACTCAGAGGAAGAAATATGGAAGTCATTTGCAGAATGTAGCAGATCATGTTTGTATGTGTGTGGGTTATAGGTGTATTATGTTTTGATTTGTTATATCATTTTTTCCATTTATTTTAGTTCGACTACATAGCATGACTATAGTGAAAATGTACTCAATAGGAAAATATATGTAGAACCTATACAGAATTGTATGCTGTTGCGGGGAAGGAGGGAGACAGTGGGAGAAAGGTGTGGGGCGATAAAATCTTAATTTTAAGGAAGTGATTGTAGAACATTAAAAAAATAATAATAATTAAATTAAATTAAAAAAGAAAAATGAAATATTAATTTTTTTATACTAAATACAGTTTGACTTCTTTCCAAAAAAAAAAAAGAAAAAATTGAGACCATTTGCTGAGAAATCCCTCTTCTTTCCTTCTCATTTAACATTTACTCAGGAATCTTCTGCCACAATCTCCTTCTTCATGCTACCCTATATATGAAGAGGTGGCCCTTCTTGCCAAGGTCATCACCTGTACATGCATAAGTGACCTCATTACATCTGGTCTTCTCCAGCAAATTGCTTCTTCTACAATTCCCACTCTTCTATTGTTTATCTTCAATCTCTTTTTCTCTCCTGGTTGTTTCCATACTGTCTACAAAAAAGCTAATACTTCCCCAACCCCATCTTCAAAACACCTTCTCTTCATCCATCCATCTTCACTAGCTATCATCACATATTTTCTTTCCTTATGTGGACAAGGCTGTACACAATTAATGCCTCCACTTTCCTCTCATTCTCTCCTAAGCTCTTTGTGGTCTGTTTTCCAATCTCATAATTCAGCTCAGGATATCTTAATTGCCAAATGATGATCATTCTTGATTACTCTGCAGCCTTTGACACTATTGAAGACCCTCTTCTCCTCGATACTCCCTTCTCTCTAGACTTTCACGACTACTCTTTCATGTTTCTCCTCTTTCCTGGAGGATGTACCATTTCTTCTTAATCTCCTTTGCTGAATCTTCCTCAGGTAAGACTTTGCCTATTAATTGTTATTGCCCTTCCCCACCAGTCTTTGTCCTGGATCCATTTCTCTTTTCTTTCTATAATATTTCATTTGGCAATGTCATCAGTTCTGATGGATTCAAATTATTACCTCAATGCTAAAGACCCATAGATCTATTTATCCAGCCCTAACCTCTCTGCTAAATCCCAGCCTCACATCTTCAACTGCTTATTGGAAATCTTGAACTAGATGTCCTATGAATATTTTTAACTCAGCATGTCTAAAATTGAATTATCTCCACAACCCCACCTCTCCACAACCTCCTTTTGTCCTAACTTCAGTATTAATATCAAATATATCACTATTTTCCCAATCCCTCAGTCTTACAATACAGATATATCACCCTCAAGTCCTTTCTCACTCTCACCCTCTCTTGTCCAATCTATTGCCAAGAACTTTTGATTTTACCTTCAAAACATCTCTTACATATCCTTCACCATCCCTATACCCAATTTTTTTACCATCCTAGTACAGGGGCCTTCACATCTAGACTATTGGAATAGCCTGCTTGTTGGGCTGTGGACTTAAATAAATCTTTAACATAGTTGCCTAAGTAATCTTCCTAAAGTACACATATAACCAGTCACTTCCCTACTCAATAAACTCAAGTGGCTCTCTATCACTCCCAGGATCAAATATAAAATCCATTGACTTTCAGAGTCCTTCATAACCTGTCCCTCCCCCACCTTTCCAGTCTCCTTATACTTTATTCACCCTTTCTTGCTCTGTGATCCAGACACTGTTCACTGCCCTTCTTGCAATTCCTTTTGCCTTATAATTTCCTAATCCATTTATTATCACTTGCTGCATCTCCTCCTCCCTCAACACATGACTATAATTTTTTTTTCTTTCTTCATCTCTTCTTCTGGCCTCCTTCAAGTTATAGTTAAAATCTTACCTTCTACAAAAAACAAAAAGAACCACAAAGAAGAACTTTACCAAGCCCCCTTGATGATTAACAGAGTTCATCATCTCCAATTTATCTTGTAAATAACATATTTGAACATAATTGTTGACATGTCTCATTTATTAATTCTATGATCTCTTTGACTGCAGGACTATCTTTTGCCTTTCTTTGTATCCCCAGCTTTTAGCACAGTGCCTGACATATATTAGGTACCTAAAAATGTTTAATAACTTATTGATTCTGTAATTCATATGATAGTTATTGATATTATCTGTTCCCATGATTTCAATTATCTCTGCAAAGGTGACCCCAAACCTAAATATTCAACACTTGTCACTCTATTAAATTTCAGTTCTGCATCTTTAACCGACTGCTGAACATTTCCACTTGGTTGTCCCATTAGCACCTTAAATTCAAGATGTTCAAAACTGAATGTATTATCTTCCTTACATAAATTTACCCATCCTCCAAACTTCCCCATTATTGTTTATGGCCCTGCCATGCTTCCATAGTCACCCATGTTAGTAATCTCAAATTCATCCTTGTCTTTTTCCTTTCCCTTCTCTCTCACTTTTCATATCTGATTAGCTGACAAGTCTTGTCAATTCTAACCCCAGGACATCATTTATGCCTGCCTCCCTTCTCTCCGCTAACTCTCCTTAACACTCCCCCACATACATTTTGCCACCAATCCCAAGCATTCAGGCCTTTATTTCAGGGCCTTAGTACCTCTTTCCTAGACCATAGTAACAGCTTTCTAATTGGTCTGCCCTCATTTTTTCTAATCTATCCTCCAAACACTTGCCAAGATCATCTTTGTACAGTATAGATCTATCTATGCTTAACTCCTTTGCTCAAAACTTTTCAGTGACTCCCTATTGCCTTTGGGATAAAACATAAATTCCTCCCCGTGACAATTAAAAATTTCCACAATTTGGTTCCAACCTCCTTTGCCAGACTTATTATACCATATTCTTCATGTACTCTGTTCCAGTCAAACTGAGCTACATGTTCATTGAACTGACATTCCATCTGCCACATCCTTATATTTGGACTAGCTATATATACCCTGTGCCTAGAATTCACTCTCTCTTTATTCTTGTCTTTCAGAAACTATGCTTTTTAAAGATTAGTCATGGCTACCTCTTCTCATTCCACTCAGTTGTCAATACATTCTCCTTTCTTAAATTATTTTGTATTTAATTATTTTCATATTATATTCATGACACTCCACCTTCACTCTCAATAGAATGGAATCTCCTTGAGGATGAGGGCTATTTCTTTTCCTTGTTTTGCCTTTGACTTTGCAGTGATTAGCTGCTAGCACCACATTTTGAACATAAGAAGTGTAAAATAAGAGGTTTTTTTAATTGAATTGAATTGGTGCAGGGGTGGAGAACCTGTGGCCTTGAGGCCATATGTGGCCCTCTAGGTCTTGAAATGATTGAATTCAGTCAAAGGGCTGTACTTGAGGAGCTAGTGGGTCACATGTGTCCTTGAGGCTGTAGGTTCCACACCCTTGGTATAGTGGATAGGGCACTAGACTGGGATTTAAGAAAGTCAGAGTTTAAATTCTACCTGAAACTTAGCAGCTGTGTGACCTAGAGCAAGTCACCTAAACTCTTCAGGTCTTAGTTTCATCTGTAAAATGGAATCTATGACCAAGCCTCTGGCAAATATAATTCTATTAATTTATGATTCTGTGAATTTAACTGAATTGAAAATTATAAGGCTAGATTCTTTGCGACTGATGGAGAAACCTAGGTTGCAGAGATAAAGAAGAAACATGACAAAGAGGAACCTCTGGTGGCATAAAATTTGCACTCTGAGCCTGAGCAGATAAACTTCTATGACCCTTTTCCTCCTAGCATAAGATTCATATCTGCTAGACAACTTACCTCAGATAGATTATTTTATTTCAGTCAGCCACTGAGGTAGATTTTTCTAATAATAATTAGCATTTTCATAACACTGTTCCAGGCATTACATTAAGCACTTCACAAGTATTACTTCATTTTATCCTCACAACAACCATGTGAGGTCGATACCACTGTCCTCATTTTACATTTGAGGTACCTGAGGAAAATCAAGGTTAATCACATTGACTGAAGTCACATAGCTAGTAAGTATCAGAGGTGAGATTTGAACTTAGAACTTCCTGACTCTAGACTCAGCACTTCATCCACGGAATGACCTGGGTCTTTACTAACAGGTTTAGACACTGGCTTTTAAACTCTTGAAAATAAAGTTTTTAAATAAAAATATTTAACTACCATAGAATATAAAAGTGTAAATGATCTAGAAGCCACCTATTAAAACCCTGGATCTAAGAGGAATGGTCATTGACCTTCTACTTGACATGAAGAACACATTACTTCTTTGCGCAACACATTCTATTTTGCTTAAGCTCCAATTATTAGGATTCTTTTTGGTCTTATATCAAACCCAGATCTTCTTCTTTGTAATTTCTATCCATTATTTCTCACTCTGTCCTTTGGGACCAAACAGAATAATCTAATTCTTTTTCAAGCATTTTCCAAATACTTGAAGGCAGCTATCATTCTTTCCCCTGTGACTTTTATTCTCCAGGGTATGTATTTCCAATTCTTTGAATTTTTTTTTTTTAAATATGGTATGATCTTAGAACTCATTTGCATCTTGATTGCTCCACTCTGGGTGCTCGCCAGAGTTTATGCGAAACAGTGAACTATGAAGGAATATGAAAACAATTACGTAAATACAAAATAATACTCCCTAAAATACAATGCCCAGAACTGAACACAATTAATTCTCCATGTTGTCTAATTAGAATGGAGGACCTCAAGGTTATGTTCTCCTTGATTCTGGGCACCAAGAGTCAACGCAACCGAAGGGTGCTTTATCTGTTTTGGGTGATATATCACTTGGTTAACTCATGTTGGTCTTGGAGTTCACTAAAATCCCTGAGACCAAAAGAAAAAAATATATATATGAAACCATGGCTTTTTATAGAATGTCATGATCAGATGTTATAGAATGATCAAACTAGGATAGACCTTGAAGAAGATCTAATCAAATTCTCTTATTTAACTCATGAGAAAACTGAGCAAAAGAGCATAAAATTACTCAACTAGTTAAGAGTGAGCCAAAACTAGACTCTGAATCTGCCATCCACTTTAATCATGTTCAACATAGTTGATGCACAAAATATTCCAGTAAAAACAATGTTGGTTTTTGACAGGAAAGAATGACTGAGACAAGAAAGCAGGCTAGCTCCAGGCAAGCTCACTGACATCCCACCTGGCCCCAAGGTTCTGGGAAACCTACTATGAAATTCTTGGACCTAGAAGACAAGAGAAGCAAACAAATGCATGTTTCTTCATTTCAGAAGGAAGGTTTTCTTTACGTCATGATTTTTGGGATTGGATAACATGCTTACAAAATATTTTTCTCATTGGAATCAGTGGAAAGGAAATAAACTGATATTAATGTTACACGGTGTGCCTGAGTATGGAAACACTGTCATTCTCACACACTGTCCCCTGCTTTTCCCCATTCCGTCAATCTCATCCAGCATCTTAATCTTCCCTTTCAGCTGTACAAGTAGTTTCTGGATTCTCCAATGGAAGCAAGTAGGTATAGTGGGACAATGATTTGGAGGTCAAAGAAACCTCAAAAGGTTTATATTTCATAACCCTCAGGCCACCAACAAAACTGCAGATGACCTAAGGTGACTTTCTAGACAGCTGATTTCTTATTCTCTCTGGGAACACTACTAGTCCTAAAGAGATTCTTTACAGGGACACTGAACATAAAACTTCTGGAAATTAGACATTGCCTGGGAACACTCTATGTCCTTGGGTATAAATGGCACCCCTGAGCAAAAATTAAACTCCCACTCTCTCTTTCAAGGAGTCAGGAGTCGCCACGGTTCCGTTAGTGTTATGAGCCTGCCCGCTTAGCCAGCCTTGGCAATAAACGCCTTCTTTTTGTTTGGAATGGTGTGTATTGGCAAAGCACAATAATTTGCCCTTTGTCCACTCAGTTCTAATCTGAGAAATAGATCTCAAGAAAGTGGGCCCCAAGAATCATGGGACTGAGTGATTGAACTGAGGAGATATGTTTTTGTTATTAATAGTCTATTAACATTTTTAAGCACTTGTTTTGTGCCAAACCCTAGGGAATATAAACAGAAAGAAAAGTAGTCTCTTTTCTCAAGGAGTTTACATTCTAATGGGAGAGAGAAAAACATAAAAGGAAGCCGAAAAGGGGTTTGGCAGGGGGATGAAGGTATTGGGGATATGGTAGAGTAAGTTGAGAGTACAGTCTAGAGAGGAATGAGACATGCTTGGCCTGGTCCTTCTCTGTTCTTGGCAGAACCATCTGATAAGAGGGAAAAGCCACAGAGATTGAGGGTATTTCCAGTGCTGGAATGAGGCTTCAGGATGAAGAGCCAGTACATGGTGAGGTTCAGGAAGGAAGGCATCCTCAGCCTGTACTGGAGGGGCACGAGGGCTGGACCTCCTTAATTTAAACCTGATCTGTCTCTCAGAAAAGAAGAGTATCATTTTACTGACTTCCAACTTGATCTTCGGAGCTTGGAGTGTATAAGCTCTGTGCGTTGTGAGATCCAATTTTAGGATTAAGTATTTAGAGTTGGAAGGGACCTTCCTCAAAGGTCATCTAGACCAAATTTTTCATTTCACAGATGTATAAACTGAGTTCCAGAGATACTAATCAACAAGGTAAATTCAGAATCTAAAGTCTTCTGACTCCAAATCTAGAGCTCAGTCTACTGTGCTATGCTGCACTTGATTGACCATAGGCCAGAGCCAGACAGGCCTGGAACTGAACTCTCTGAACCAGATATCATAGGCAAAGCTTAGCACTTGTCTGCTGAGACCTCTGGTCTCTTCATTCTTCTACTTAGTAGGCAGAGATCCTCCTTTACTCCTCTGCTACTCGTGGGCCTCTGCATGACAAGCCCTGCTGGGCCCACAGTGGCTACTAGTTGGTAATTTATTTCCAGCCTTCTTAGAATCCCTGGTTTCCTTCAAGACTCCTCTCAAACACCATTCTTTGCAGGAAGCCTTTCCTGGTGTCCTTAAGTACTATTATCTTCCCCTTCAAATTTACAATCTGTCTGCTGCCTGTCACCTGATGTTGTTCAGACATCTTTGACTCTTGGTGATACCACTTGCCAAAGATACTGGAGGGGTTGGCCACTTCCTTCTCTAGCTCATCTTACACATGAGGAAACTGAGTCAAACAGGGTTAAGTGACTTGCCCAGGGTCACATAGTTAGTAAGAGTCTGAGGCTAGAATTGAACTCAGGAAGATGAATCTTCTCAACTCCAGGCCTCGTGCTCTATGTAGGCATGCCACATAGCGGGCACTGAATAAATATTTGCTGATTGACTGATCTATCCAACATATCTCATATTTGTGTGTGGTATTAGTGCACCCCTCCCACCAGTTAGAATGCAGGGGCATTGCTCTTTCTTTGTATCTACATCACTTAATACAGTGCCTAGCACACAAATGCTCAAGCAGTGCTTGTTAATTGACAGAGGGCTATTATGGAGGATTAATATTTTCAACTTACATACATTGAGACTATTATAATGTTTGTTATGGAGCTGAATATTTCTCCTAGTTCTCCTTAAATATTTCTTTTTCCCTTGAGCCAAACTACATGTTTATTCAATGGAGCTCAACCTGCCAAACATGCTATTGCCCATTACCCAAATGACCCCTACCCAGAAGGAACACTCGCCATTAGAGAAAAGCAGGTCCTGTTTGTATGTGTTAGCCAGGTGTTATTTACCTAATATTTGGTAAGGCATGAATTCTGTAGCCCAAGATACCCTTTCTCTAAATATGCTGAATATCTGCTAAATCCAAAAGAAAGTAGCACAGGATCCTGCTGAGCAAATAGATCTATCAATGGAGTAAGTGCTTCAAATTTATTGACTTAAACCGGAGTTTCGCGGAGAAAGGGAGCTGGAATAACTCACAGGACAGTTCGCTACTAGGCATAACATCTCCTAAGAGACACTGAGACAAAACGAGCAAGGTTTCTCATTTAGATGTAAACACTGTGGCTCTAAGGGTTACAGGGGACCTTCAGAAACATCAGATAAAGCATCAGCAAAGAAGTCAGAAGCCGTAATAGTAGACTGAGAGGAATATGACTTCATTTTCTGCAGATTTGTATGTAATTATTCCACTTCCCTCCTAAGTGTCTACCTCTCCTGGCATATATCCTTGAAAAAATCTTTGACTATTTTTTTAGCAAAAAACATGTCTTAAAATTCTGGCATATATCCTTGAAAAAATCTTTGACTATTTTTTTAGCAAAAGACATGTCTTAAAATTCATAGACATTCAGAAAGGGACATAAAAATAGGGCAATTGTTAGTTATTACCTTAACAAATTTAATATATATTTTCAAAGAATAGAAATTTCATGAACAGAGGTTCATTTGTTCTATGGAAAAATGCTTGTTTTGTTTTAAGGATTGTTAAACACATAATAAAAATAAAATTAATTTTTAAGGGCAGATCTCATAGAGCAAGAGTAATTTTGGAAAATAAATGAGGAGACTTTTCTTATTGGAATGCTTAGTCTTGGGTATAATGTTAAGAAATGTGTTCATGGATGTTTATTTCTAACTTTTGTTGCTGCTGTTGTGCAGTCATGTTTGACTATTTGTGACATTATTTGAGGTTTGTTTGGCAGAGATACTGGAGTGGATTGCATTTCCTTCTTTAGCTCATTTTACAAATTAGGAAAACAAGGTTAAGTGACTTACCCAGGGTCACATAGCTAATAAGTATCTGAGGCCAGATTTGAACTCACGAAGATGAATCTTCCTAATTCCAAGACCAGAGCACTATCCACTGCACCACCTAGCTGCCCAGGTTATTTGTAACTAGGATTTGTTTTCCTTGCTTTGCTAAAAAACCTCAGATTTTGATTTGACTTTTTCTCCTTGTTTACTGACATTGTTATTTACCATAGCTAGAAATGACTGAGTTTTGAAAGCTAGGTCAGGAAATCTGGCAGGTACTCCTAAACTCTGAGCAAGGGTTCAGTGTGTTCCAATGCATTTATTCTCTGAGGACTAGCACAGTTAAGTTCAAAGAGTCTCATTCTCAGTTTAGATCCCCTTGCTCTTGGATTGTGAATGAATACAAGATATAGTTCTAACTACATCCATAACTTCTCCAGTCTATATTCTATAGGCAGATCCGTTATAAGAACTCCATACACTGGCTTACCTCTAGAGAAAGTTAAGCCCAGAATGAATAATTCAATCTTGTTCTCAGTAGTATGAATATTTTCTATCGTGTTCAAAGCAATCAGTTAACAAGCATTCATTAAGAACCTGATGTGTGCCAAGGACAGAGGAAGGCACTGGTGACACAAACGTATGGAATGAATCAATCCTTCCTCTCAAAAGCTTGTTTTCTAATGGGGGATACAAGAAGTTCAAATGCAGCTCTATACAGAACAAGAACAAGAAGATAACACAAAGAAAATAGTATGGCAGTGGATAAACTGATAGGCCTGGAGATAGGAAGACAGCTTTGTGTGTTCAAATCTGGTCTCAGGCACTTACTAGCTGTGTGACCTGGGCAAGTCACTTAACCTTATTAACAGAGTTAAAAGAAAAATACCTGGACAGCACCTTTTAAGAAATTATATTTTAAGAAACTATGAAGGAAAACTGCTTGATATGCTGGAACCAGAGGGTAAACTAGTCATTGAAAGAATCCACTGGGCAGAGCCAAGATGGCAGAGAGAAGCCAGAAAATTACCTCAGCTCTCCCATTTCTCTCAGAAGCAACATTAAATCAAACCTCTAAAAGAATGCTGTAGTAGTGTAATAGACAAAAAGACAGAGTGAAATAATTTTCCAGCCTAAGAGAACTTATAAAGACTTTAGAAAATGTCCCTCACTTAAGTAACAGGGGAGTACAGGCAGTGTTCAGACAAGTCAATGGGAAGTTCTTAGCTACAGCACGCATCAGCATCCAAGGCCTCTCTATTCTGGCTCAGCTGGACAATGGCACATTAGGCCAACTGTGAGGCCTCCAGACCCAGTGTAGCAGGCAAATTGTTAAGCTCAGAACTCAAGGCACATAGGTGTGACTAGGTTAGGATACCCCAGCACAATGGGCAAGCTGCCAACACCCCAGGCCAACACCTGGAAAGCCAGTGACCAAGCTCCAGTGCAAGAAACTTAGGACAGTACTCACTGTGTCACAGGAACAGAGCTCAGCCTTTTTTTTTTTTAAATGAGCAAAAAGAAAAAAATAAAACAAAAAACAAAACCTGACCATAGCAAACTACTTTGGCAATAAGGAAGATCAAAACACAACAATGTCAAAATGCCTCATGTGAAACCGCAAAGAGAAAGATGAATTGATTTCAAGCCCAAAAATTCTTCTTTGAAGAGCTATAAAAGGATTTTAAATATCAAAGAGAGGTAGAAGAAAAATTGGGTAATGAAATGAGAGGTATGCAAGAGAGAGTCAAGAGCTTGATAAAAAATAATTAAAGAGATTAAAGAGATTTAAATTCCTTAAAAATTAAAATTGGTCAAATTAAAAAAAATGCTGAAGAAAACAACTCCTTAAAAAGTAGAATTGACCAAATGGAAAAGTAGAATTGACAAATGGAAAATGGGTATAAAAGCTAACTGGAGAAAATAATTCATTAAGAATTAGAATTCAGCAAGTGGAAACTACTGACTCTATAAGACATCAAGAATAAGTCAAATAAAATCAAAGGAATGAAAAAATAGAAGAAAATGTGAAATACCTCTTTGGAAAAACAACTGACCTAGAAAATAGATCCAGGAGAGATAATTTAACAATTATTGGGCTACCTGAAAGTCATGACCAAATGCATTGACAGCATGCATCTTTCAAGAAATTATGGAGGTGAACTGCTCTGATATCCTAGAACCAGAGGGTAAAATAGTCATTGGAAGAATCCATTCATCACCTCCTGAAAGAGATTGCAAGATAAAAACTCCAAGGAACATTGTAGCCAGATTCCAGAATTACCAGGTCAAGGAGAAAATACTACAATCATAAAGAAATAATTCAGATAAGAGACATATAGTCAGGATTACACAGGATTTAGCAGTTTCTATATTTAAGGATTGGAGGGCTTGTAATATGATATTCCAGAAGGTAAAGGAGCTGGATTACAATCAAGAATGAACTACCTAGCAAAAATGAACATAGTCTTCCAAAGAAAAAAAGGATATTAAATGATAGAGAATTTTCAAACTTTCCCAGTGAAAAAAACAGAGCTAAAGAGATAATTTGATCTTCAAATACAAGACTCAAGAAAAACACAAAAAGGTAAACAAGGAAGAAAAAAAACCAACATGATATTCAATAAGGTTAAACTGTTTACATCCCTACACAGTATGATGGTGCTTATAACTTTTGAGAACTGTCTCCTTGTTAGGGCAATTAGAAGAGGTATATATCAACAAAGGGTGGAGGTATAAGTTGACCTTGATGTTATCATATGAAAAAATAAGAGGTGAAAAAAAGTATTGTGCTGGGAGAAAAGGAAAGGAGGAAGCAGAATGGGGTGAATTACATTAGATAAAGAAGTGCAAAAGACTTGTTACAGTAGAGGGGGGGAAAGGGAGAGAGGGTAAGCATTGTTTGAACTTAACTCTCATTGGATTTGACTCAAAGAGGAAGTAACATATACATTAAGTTGGGAATAGAAATTTATCTTACCCTAATGGAAATAGGACAGAAAAGAGAAAACAAAGAAGGACTGGGGACTGACAGAAGGGAGGGCAGAAGTAGGAGTAGAAAGGGGAAAGGAAAGGGAGTGGGGCTGAGAGAAGGAAGGGCAGATTGAGGGAAGCCATGGTCATCAGCAAAACATTGGTGAGGAGGGACAGGGTGAAAAGAGAGAAAAATATATAAACAGGGGAAACATGATGGAGGGATATATACTGTAATCACCACTCTGAATGGGAATGGGATAAACTCTCCCATAAAATGGAAGTGGATAGCAGGGTGGATTAAAAACCAGAATCCTACAATAAGTTGTTTACAAGAAAAACATTTGAAGCAGAGACATATACACAGAGTAAAGGTAAAAAACTGGGACAGAATATATTAATAGCTTTAGTTTAAGTGAAAAAAAAAAAGCAGGGTAGTAATCCTGCAATGGGGATAAGCTAGCAGCTTTTCCAATATGATCAGGGGTGAAGCAAGGATGTCCATTATCACCAATATTATCCAGTGTTGTGCTAGAAATGCACTTTAGCTTTAGCAATAAGCAAAGAAAATGAAATGGAAGGAATTAGAATAGGAAATGAGGAAATAAAATTATCACTCTTTGCAGATGATATGATGATATACTTTTAGAATCCTAGAGAATCAACTAAAAAAACCTACTTGAAATAGTCATAACTTTAACAAAGTTGCAGGATATAAAATAAACCTACATAAATCATCGGCATTTCTATGTATTACTAACAAAGCCCAACAGCAAGAAAAGAAAGGGAAATTACATTTGAAGTTACTCTAGACAATATAAAATATTTGAGAGTCTACCTGCCAAGACAAACCCAGGAACTATATGAACATAATTACAAAACACTTTTCACAGATCTAAATAATTGAAAAGAAAAACATCAGTTGCTCATAGGTAGGCTGAGCTAATATTAAAAAGACAATTCTACCTAAATTAATTTACTTATTGAGTGCCATACCAATCAAACTACCAAAAATTATTTTATAGAACTAGAAAAAAATAAAAAAAATTCATCTGGAAGATCAAAAGGTCCAGAATATCAAGGGAACTAATGAAAAGAAATGAAAGGGAAGGTGGCCTACCTGTACCAGTTCTAAAGCTGTATTATAAAGTAGAACTCATCAAAACTACTTTTTACTAACTAAGAAACAGAGTGATGTATCAGTGGAAAAGATTACATATACAAGACACAAATACTCAAACTACGGTTTTATAAACCCAAAGACTCCAGGTTCTGGGATAAAAACACACTATTTGACAAAAAGAATTGCTGAGAAAACTAGAAAATAGTATGACAGAAAGTAGGCAGAGATCAACATCTTACACCATGTAAGAAGATAAGGTCAAAATGCGTACATGATTTAGACATAAAGGATGATACTACAAGAAAATTAGGAGAGCAAGAAATAGTTTACTGTCAGATCTATGGAAAAGGGAAGAATTTATGACCAAACAAGAGATAGAGGATGTTATGAAATGCAAAATGGATAATTTTGATTACATTAAATTTAAAAGGTTTTGCACAAACAAAGCCAATGCAACCAAGATTAAAAGAGAAGCAGAAAGAGGAGGACTAATTTTTTTTAGCCATTCTTTCTAATAAGGGCCTCATTTCTAAAATATAGAGAGAACGAGTCAAATTATAAGAATGCAAGTCACTCCCCAATTGATAAATGGTCAAAAGATATGAACAGGCAATTTGCAGATTAAAAATATCAAAGTAATCTCTAGTCATATGAAAAAATGCTTCAAAATCACTATTGATTAGAGAAATATGAATTAAAATTACTCTGAAGTATGACCTCATACCTATTAGATTGACTAATATGACAAAAATGGAAAATGGTAAATGTTGTAGAAGATGTGGGAAAACTAGAACATTTTGTTCTGATGCATTGTTGGTGTTGTGAACTGATCCATTCATTTTGGAGACCAGTTTGGAAGTACACCCAAAGAGTTATGAGACTGAGATCCAGCAATAACATTGCTAGGTCTGTATCACAAAGAGATAATAAAAAAGGGAAAAGGGCCCACATGTACAAAAATATTTCTAGCAGCTCTTTCTATGTTGGCAAAGAATGGGGAATTGAGGGGTGTCCATCAATTGGAGAATAGCTGAACAAGTTGTGGCATATGAATGTAATGGGATATTATTATTATAAAAAATCATCAGCAGGAAGATTTCAGGAAAATCTGGAAAAATTTACATGAACTGATGCTGAGTGAAGTAAGCAGAACCAGAACATTGTACACAGTAACAACAACATTGTGAGATGACCAACTTTGATAGACTTAGCTCTTCTCAGCAATACAGTGATCTAAGACAATTCCAAAGACTTGATAGAAAATGCTGTACACATCCAAAGAAAGAACTATGGAGTCAATGAAGATTGAAGTATACTATTTTCTCTTGTGGTTTTCTGTTTTCTCCTCGTTGTGGTTTTCCCCTTTTGTTCTGATTCTTCTTTTACAACATAACTTATTTGGAAATATGTTTAATGTGATTGTATATGTATAATCTATATCAGATTGATTTCTGTCTTTGGACGGGGACTAAGGGGAAAAAGAGGAAGAAAAATTTAGAACTCAAATTCTTATAAAAATGAATGTTGAAAACTATATTTACATGTCATTGGAAAAAAATAAGATACTATTAAGTGGTAAAAACAAAGAATTTAAGCTTCAAAAGGGCAGACATGGTTTACTTTTGTATTTGCATCACATCTGACATTTAGATGGTTAACAAATGGTTTTTAAAAATTCATTCATCCATCTATACATCTATTCAGTGGCTTACCTGGGCGACTCAGTTTTCAGACTTTTATCACACAATGTTTTTAAATTGTATTATGGAAAGTTTTTAAAAAAGTATTTGTTTCTTTATCACAGCATTTTTCTAGATATATGTGTGGTATAACTGCTAAGGTGAATGATGGTGGTGTTTTGATAATATACACTAAATAATTAAGTACCACACAGATTTTAATAAAGAAATGGTGAACTCCTGGGCAAGTAATTGTGGAATCATGGAACATTATAACTGAAAGGGACCTTGTTCAGTCACATCCAACTCTTCATGACCTTTGGACCATAGCTCACCAATATTGTCCATGGCATTTTCTTAGCAAAGGTACAGGAGTAGTTTTCCATTATCTTCTCCAGGGCATTAAGATAAATACAAGGCTACGTGTCTTGCCCAGAGTCATACAGCTAGTATCTGAGGCCAGATTTGGACTTAGGTCTTCCTGACTTCAGGCCTAGTTTCCTACCTACTGAGCCAGATAGCTGGCTTTAGAAGGGATCTTAGAGACCTAACCCTTATCATGTTTGTTTTATAGCTGTAGGAACCAAGACCCACAGAAGGTAAAATGACCTCTCCAGAATAATAAAGCACTTCATGTAAGAACCAAGACTAGAAGATTACAGTGGAAAGAATGTGGAATTTAGAGTCAGCTTCTAGGTTCAGATTCTTGCAACCTTGAGCAAGTAATGTAAACTTCTAGAACCTCATTTTCCTTATCTGTAAAATAAAGAGATTATAATACATGCCCTCTAAAGTACCCTGCAGCTCTAAATGAAATAAATGACCATTAGTAGAATATTACTATTTCGAAGAGGGGCAGCTAGGTGGTACAGTGGATAGAGCCCTGGGCCTTGAGTTAGGAAGACCCGAGTTCAAATACAGCTTCAAGCACTTACAAGCTATGTGACCCCGGGCAAGTCACTTAATCTTGTTTGCCTCAATTTTATCATCTGTAAAATGAACTGGAGAAGGGAATGGTAAATTTCTACAGTATCTTTGCCAAGGAAATCCCAAATGAGGTCACCAAGAGTCAGATACAACTGAAATAACTGAACAGTAATTACAGTTATTTTCAAGATGGGTTTTATTTTTGGGAGAAGTTTGGGGTTAATAAGGGAACTTTACAATTTTCTAAAATATTCCAGTCTGGTCATTTCCTTCTGTTTAATTCTAGGATCAAATTATTGTCCATGTGTAGTGCTGGCCCAGTATAGACACTATGTCTATGATTCTGTGATCCATAAATTTGGGTTTTCTAATTCCCACTGTAAAGCTGGGTGTCTTCCACCACCCTTGAATAGGAAACTTGAGGCTCATTAGATTTTCATGACTGGACTTGGAATCTGAGGAGGGTCCTGTGAAGGACTCTTTATACTGAGAATCAATGATACCTTTACCAGGTAATCTCATTCAAAAATTTGCCCAAACTACCTTAGAAACTTCATTATGAAACCTTGGAAAGCTCATTATGAAAATGCTGCTGAAAGAGAGTTAACACTCCACTACTAAGCAATCTTTGAATGAGGCAACTTGATTCTCTGTTGCCTCATGTAGTCAGTGGCCCCAATTGTAGAGGCTGTCCATGCATATCCCCATAGTTTGGAATGACAGGAAGAAAGGAGATTACTTCCTGTAAGGAGTCTTAGAGTTTAATCTGTGCCACTTTCCCTCAACCAAGAGATAAACTGGTCTTTGAAGGAATAATAATAATTAACATTTGTGTAGTACTTTAAGGCTTTTTAAGCACTTTACAAATGTCCAGTTTTATACTTAAAACAACCTCGGGAGGTAGCGTATATTATTAGCCCCATTTTTACAGATAAAAAAAAATTGGGGCAAATAGAAGCTAAGTTGCTGGCTCAGGGTCACACAGCAAGTAAGTATCTTAATCAGGATTGGAACTCAAGCCTTCCTGACTTCGAATCCAACACTTTATCTACCTCACCAGAAAGCTGCATCTAGCTTTATCTGTAAGATGCATTTTCATCTTTCTACAAAGATGTGGATACAGCTCTGCATGGCTAAAACTAAATGACCTTTCTCAGATAAATTCATTTTAATTCAATTCAATAAACATTAAGAGCCTTCTATTTATGTAGCAATAAGGAGAGATACAAAGACAAAAAGAAAATAGTCCCTGACCTCAAGGAGTTTATAATCTTTGGGTGGGAGGATACAATAGGTTCAAATCCTGTCTCAGAAATTTACTAGTTGTGTGACCACAGGTCAACTAGCTGACATTCAATTTTATCTTCTGTAAAATGAGGAAGTTGAATTCAACGCCTCGTAATTGTCCAGCCAGGTTTAAATCCATGATCCAATGTAGATAGATAAATAAATACACAAAGTAAATGTGAACTAATTTTGGGAGGGAGAGAATACTAACAGTTCAGGCAACAGGATAGGCGCTGTGTAGGAGGGACCACCTGCATTGGTTGCCTGGAAGGAAGCTGGGGATTCTAAGAGAAGAAGGTGAGGAGGGAGAGCATTCCAGGAATAGGGGACCACCTGTGCAAAAGTCAAAGCCAAAGGAGGTAAATTGCCATTTGTGGTGAATAGCAATTGTGTCTTTTTGCCTAGAAGGGAGAGTGCATGAAGGCAAGTGATATGAAATAAGAATGAAAAAAGAATAAGGCAGAGAGACTCAGAGCAAAAGATCTTTAAGATCACATTTGGATGTATTGGGAAGGTAAGAATTGAGTCCAGCAGCAAAAATACGCTTGGCTTTTTAGTTTTGCAAGGAAGCTAAGACAAATCATATAACCTTCTTTCATAATTTTCCGTTTGATTCCATTTTCTTCATTATGCTATTGTGTGTATGTGTATGTTTACCGCAATGAGGATCACAAAATCAGAGAAGAGAACAGAATAGAGCAGGAGAGGATGTGACTCGTGTCAGGCCACATCATCAGGTAGCATCTGTCCTGGAGCTTCAGGTGCCCAGGATTTCTTATCACCCTGTGGTTGTTGTGTTCTGAATTTAAGTGACATTTTCATAGCTGGAAGAGACCACAGATGCCATTTTGTTCAGTTGCCTCTAATGAAAAAATTGAGTCCCAGAAAGGTCACATGACTTGCCTGAGGTCATACAGAGTAAGTCTGAAAATAGGGATTTGAACCCAGGCAGAGTTTTTGCCTCCAAATTCAGAGTGCTTTCCCCTGTACCACAGTTGAAGCCAGGTATATGAATGTACTTGTTTTTAAGAAATACCAACTCTCTCTCTCTCCCTCTCTTACTCTCTCCCTCTCTCCCTCTCCCTCTCCCTCCCTCCCTCCCTCCCTCTCCCTCTCCCTCTCCCTCTCTCTCTCTCTCTTTTTGCCAAATTGCCAAGGACCTGGGGTCATGCGTTTTCCTGTTTTGAGAAACTGTTTTCAACATGTGGCTGGATTGGTGCTCAAGGTTCATTGTTTGTATTACAACCAGGAAACAGGTTGTTCTCCCCTGTCCCTTCTGTCCCCTTGGTACCCCACCCCAGCAGCTACTTCACATTCACAGCCTTTACATCAGTTCCCTATTAAGTTACCTGTATTGATCCTTGAATTTCTTCTTTTGATTTTTTTCCAAGGTCCTTGGCAATGTCTTCCTTCATTTGTCTGAGCTGTTCTTGCCTGAGTTTCCCCCTGTTCATTGGGATCAGCTTCATTTGATCGGGCTTGAATATGCTCATGTGACAGTAGGAGCAGGCCTTCTCAGAACATTGCAGACCAAAACCTGTAGGTTATTCCTCCTACAATTACATACAATTTTTAGTCACTTAGCTTGAAGATAGTTTTCTCTCTCTCTGCATATATGTATGTATGTATTTGTATTTTATTTGTATTTATATATATATATACACATACATATAGATATACATATATATTTTCCCCCATGCTTTTCATTACAAAATTTTCACCACAAAGTAGGCTTTGGTTTCTGGGAGACACCTACACATACATCATACATACATACATACATATACACATATGCATACATGTATAATATGTACATATTATATATATGTTATATATATTATATATAATGTGTTATATATGTGTATGTGTGTGCTCAGAGGCCCTAGGGTACTAAATGATTTTTCCTTAATCCTTCCTAAGCCTCAGAGACAGAAGTTTTCTGGGCTGAAAAAATGACAGAAGCTGGAGTAGTGCTCAAGTAGCAAGAGTACTTGGACAATGAGTTCTTGAATCCAACCCTAGAGAGGAAGTAGGAGAAACATGTTGCAGTTTTTCATGCTTTCATCTCTGTGGCCCCACAAAAGAGAATTGTGTGGTCAAGATGTTGATGTTCTTCAACCACAGCCTCTTAGAAAGAAAAAAAAATGTATTTCCTGTTAAGTGCTATGTGCGGAACTGCTTCTTTAGCAAGTTTGAGAATTTTAGAATGTCACTTAATAGAAAGAATAAGGTAGTTTTGGGAAAATACCAATCTCTTGGAGAGAAGAGGATCATAGAATCCAAATGAGAAAAGGGGAAATTTCTGGGCAATATCAGTCTCTTTCAGCATAGACAATAGTGTGCATATCACTGTAGCTGGAAGTCATGATATGGGGCAGCAGAAGATTTTAGATGTTGCCCTGAGTTATTAAGACATTATTTAGATGGTAAAGACTGGATGGGAAAGGGTTGACTTTCTAGCAAACCCTTTTTATTCCTTTGGGGGTTGTCTAAGTCTACGTAGTAGTCTTAGTCTACATACATACATACCTCATAGTAGGAGATCTGTGTGTGTCTCTGGAGTTAAGGAGTGTCCCAGGATGTTAAGGGGTTGTCTCTCTAGTCACCATGGGTATATTTTCTTGTAAATAAGGCCTAAAACACTGGGATTTTATGAGTCTGGAGAATTCTTTGGGACCTGGATTGGCAGAGTGAGGACAAAAGGAGGAGAAAGTGAAACTCCTTGGAGGTGGAGATCACCTTCTGAGATATTAGGTAACCTTTAATGAATATAGTCAAGAAAATATTGTGGAAAGATCTTGGGCTTTGGAATTAGAGGACCTGGGTTGGAATTCTAGCTATAGTGGTAGTAACTGTATGCCTCAGCAAATCTCTTAACCCCTGGGGCTAAATTTCTTCCTGTGTACAAAGAAAGGTTATACACTAATGTCAATACTTTTTTAATGATATGTTATTTGGTTTAATTTTGCGTTTTCTGTATAGTCTAATAAAGAGTGACCTGTTCTCATATGCCTTGTTACCTTGAGTACTTGAATAGGATGTAAGCATTTGTACATACATACATCTATGGAGGTGTATGAAGAAGCTAAATTCTAAGACTTTGCAGAGAGAACTTTGGCGGAGGCAAAATTAGCTAAAGAGTTATGAATGGGGGGAAGTCTCCTAAATTAAATCCAACTTGTATAAGCTCAGAAGTTGTGGTACTGACCCATAGGTTATATAAGAATGAATTATTGAAGTAGCTTATAAAATCTTTACTGGAGATCTTTCATAACTTTCTTATGTTTTTGGTATGATAGCTACTATTTGACAACAGAAGCATGTTTCCAATCTTGTGATTTATTATAGAAATCTAATTATCTACATTCATTTTACTATTATAAGATAAAGTTACAATGATTGTGTATTATCGGAGCACAAGAGGTCATTAAGCACAGCCTGGTTGATAGCTTGTCAGAGATATTACTTAGGGTGTTCTTCCTCAGGTATGGATTGGATTCAATGACCTCTAAGGCCCTTCCAATACTGGCATTATATGATTCTATGCTTTTATTTATTCTATTTTGATGGGATCTGTCATTTCAACAATATAGAGCATTCTAGGGTCGAAACTTCCTCTTCTAATGCCGATCATCACCATTTTTGTAACTTCTTGCTTTGGAAAGTTGGTAGAGAATTGAGAAATTATGTAATTTGTTCAAGGTCAAGAAAACAATATTTGTCAGTGATGGAACTTGAACTCAGATTTTCCTAACTCCAAAGTGCGCTTGCTATCTACAATTCTATATTACATTACCCGGAACTTTCTAAAGAGCATTATTAGGCACAGATGACATATTTGTCAAATTTGTGGTTAACACAAAGCTGAGATGAGTGTGTAATATGTTCAGTGTCAATATCAGGACACAAAAATATTAATAGACTAGAATGGCAGGTGAGTTCTAACAAGGAGAGAGTTGATAATATTTAATGAGTATTCCATTAAGATTAAAATAATGTCAACTGGATACCAACTTATGTGAAAATGATTGGGGATTCTAGTAGGATGTTGGCTTAATGGCATCACTAGTCCAATTCAGCTGCCAATGCACCTGTCTTCCAGAACAAACTAAAAAGTGCCGTTTTAGGTTGCATTAATAGAACCATAGTTTCCAGAGTGAAGGATTTTATAGTCCAGCTTAAAATATTTTAAGGGTCATCATGTAGATGAGAAATTTTAATTGTTTGTTGAACCCAGAGGAATGAGCTCAAAGAAATAGGTGAAAGTTGCTGAAGAGTAACATGAATAAAAGGAAAAAAATTACTAACCATTCTCCACAGACTTTCCTTAGTATTCTTCTAAAGTTGAATATTCTGTCTAATGAAATAGTAAGTTTGTCACTTTTGGGGGGTATCTAATCAGAAGCTGGGTCGCAACTTACTCTGACTAATACAGTGGAGGTGACTGGCAGATATGTAGGTTAGGTGAGACAACCTCTTGGGAATTTTCAAACTGAAGTTCTTTGAGTCTATGTTTATTTATTGAAAGTGAGCTCTCCTTCAGCTTTCAGGGATCACAGTAATGACCAGAAAAAGGTAATTGGCTATTTTTATTCTTTGATGCTGTCTTTTTGGTAGTCAAATTAAATCACAGGATCAGATTATAAAAGCTCTCGGAAGGTATCTAGTATAACCTTCTATCTGAACAATAATTCCTCCTCTACAGTAAAATCCTAAACCGATCAACTTTCCAGGACCACTAGAGGCACCCACCATGTCCCATGGTATTCCCCTTTGAGATTCCTTTATTTGTTAGAACCTTGATTATTATTCTTCTCTCAAATCTAAAACTTTCTTTTGAAAATTTCTACCCATTTATCTTATTTCAGCCTTTTGGAGCTAAGCTGAACAAATAAAATCTTTCTTCCTCATGACAGTTCTTTCAGTACCTGAAGATAGCTTCAGTTGAAGTTATGACTGTTCTAAATCTTCTCTTCAGCAAGAATATCCTCAGTTTCTTCAGTTGATTTTCATATGACATGACCTCCATTTAGGCCCTTCACCATCTTTTTTGCTATCACCTTATCAATGTACTACCTAAAACATGATGCTCCAAACAAACGTAGTATTTCAACAGCAGAGTTGTCAGAGTATAGTATTCCCTGTTCTGGACACTATATCTCTACTAATACAGCCTATAATTATATTTGTTTTCTTGTCTGCTATATTACACTGTGAAATTATATTGAGTCAACTCCCTTCACTTCCAGATTTTTCTTGGATGTATTACGTGGGTAAATTGCTGAACTTAGAATCAGGAAGATTTGGGTTCAAATCTCCCTTCTGATACTTTTGTATGACCATGACAAAATAATTTCTCTGAGCCTTATTTCCTTATCTGAAATTAATACCTGTAGTACTCACATGATTATTATTGGACTCATAAATGATAGCCTAGGTAAAGTACTTTGAACCCTTTAAAGTACATTTAAATGTCAGCTATTATTGATTCAGGCAAAGATTTTAATAATTTTCTTTGCTGCCTGTGCCACATTGTTGACTCACATTGAACTTGGAGTCCACTAAAATTCCCAGAGCTTTTTTGGATAAACTGATGTCTGTGTCTATTCCACTTGATACTCACAAAATTAATTTTTCAACATGTACAAGGATTTACATTTATGTCAACCCAAAGATGTAAGCTGTGAGATCTTTTGGGATTTTGACATTGTTATTCAGCATTTTGTATATTTTTCCCAGCTTTATATCATCTAAAACTTTGACAAGTATTATCATCTATGCCTTCATTTAACTCACTGATAAAAATATTAAACAACACAGGGTCAAATCTTATTTCCTAGGACTATATACTTGTGATCACTTTTTGAAATATTTAGTAATCCTTAATGATTATAGGCAATTACATTATTGTGGAGATACCATCGACTTTGGAGTCAGAGGACTTCAGTTGGAATTATATCTACAAAAGGAGTACCTATAAGCCTGGGCAAATCTCTTAACCCCACTGGGTCTGAATTTCTTCATCTGTAAAATAAAAGGATTGGTCTGATAATCTGAACAGATCTTTCTACTTCTTAATCTATGAATCTATAATATGGATTTGGTCATTTGATCAGTTCCAAATCCCTGCAAATGTACTATTGTCTGGGACACATTTCTTCATTTTTTCCATAAGATTAGTATGAGAAAGTTCTTTTTCAAATGTTTAGCTAAAATTTATGTAAATATATATCTACTGCCTTCTCCATCTCCATGTCTATCCATCTAGTAACTCATTCAAAAAAGTAAATGAGTTTATTCTAGTATGATCTGTTCTTGATGAAGTTATGCCAGTAATTTGTGATCATAGCTTTCTTTTCTAGATGTTCATTAATCATCCATTTCACAAATATTTTGGAATTCTACCAGAAATCAAAGTCTATCTTAAGGCACTACAGCTTTTAGAATCCATTCTTTCATCCTCCCACCCCTTACATTTTTTAGGACAACAGTTAAAGTCCCCCATCACTATTCTATTATGTATTTATGAAAGATTTCTATTTTCCTACATCTACTTCGTCTTTTCTCCCCAGTGGTCTGTAGAATTTGCCAATGACAATGTCACTTATGTTTCTACTTTCATCAGTTTTCAGTGAAATATTCCCCATTGTGCTCCCCCTTCCTCTTGGTTGCTAACTTTCCTCAAATGAAAGTATTTTCTTAATAGACAACATTACCTCTTCTTGTTTTATCTATCCTGTTCTTTTTAAGGTTAACTTTTTTCAGATCCATACTTCGGAGAGTCATGGATTTTGACACCAAATTTCAGTGATTTCTTTAAGGTCAAATTTATCCAGTGCTTTAGGATTTTTATTTCAACTTCCTTGTCAATCTTTCCCTGTTTCTAAGACTATGGCATATAAAAGCAAGCTGGGAATAATAGAGACCTGGGGTTTCATGTACAATCCTCTTTTTCTGTTGGACTATTTATATGAAGATTCTCATTCTATTTGTTTTATAGTTCAGGATAAAAGTTTCTTAGAAAATTTAAAAGACTATGCAGTTCCCTTCTGTCTCTTTTCTCTTCTCTCTTCCTCCCACCTTTCTGTCACTTTAGACCACACAAAGGACTCTACCTAAACCTCACCTATAACCTGAGTTCCTTTGTAGAGAAAATATTAAGCTCTTTGAATCCATAACCGCTCCACTCATGAACACATCTTTTGTTGTGGATCTTCTAGCTTGAAACCTGTTTTCATCACTTAGCTTTTATTTATTTCCTCATGACCAAGACACTGATTTGAACTAAAATTCCAATATATAGTTCTCTGATTTGGTCCTTATGTCTTAGTTATAGATTAATCCTCCTCTGCCCAATAGTCCAGTTCTTCAAGACTGTGGAAATCCTTGCTTCCTCCTATTCCTTCTAGAAAATAGTCCTACTCCTGACCCCCCAGAACCTATGACTAGGTCCCCATTTAAGCTGCCAGATACCTCAGATGTCAAAGCATCTTCCTGGAATCCTGCCTATTTGCTGCCAGACTCCACTGACACCATGCTCTCTGCCCAGTACCCAAAACATCCATTTAAGCTGCCACCTTCTGTTGGATTTCCTTATCTGCCTGTCTGGATTTCCTTCTATTGTTTGCTGCTGGTAATTGTCCTAATTGACAAGATCACTGTAGGTCTGTCTATTTCTCCAGGTCCTGGCACCCCTAGTTTGTTGAAGGTGAAAGGGGGAAGAGGAAAGTGAAAAAGAATAATAACAAAAAGAATGTGTGAGATAATTCTGGATCACATATTGTTGATTTATACCTTCCTACTTCACTGATGTTCTTTGTTCTTTTGGAGAGGAGGAATTAGTATTTTTTGTCATAAAAGTAATTTGTAGGTTTGGTTCATAGAAGAGCAAACTGAGGGACTCTTTGATTATCAGCCTGAATTCTACAGGATCACAAGTGGCTAACCTAGAGGCTAAACACTTGACAGGAGGCACTGTGTTATAGGAGACAGAAACAGTCAATTAATGAACTTCTGTTAAGTACCTACTATGTCCCAGGTAAAGTGCTAAGTAAGTTCTGGGGATACAAAAGGGTGAAAAAGAGAGTCCCTGCCCTCAAAGAGCTTTAAATTTAATGTAGGAGATAACACACAGTATACATATATACACATACACACACACACACACACACACACATATATATATGTGTGTGGGTATGTGTGTATGTATACATATGCATACACGTACATATATACATATACATACACTATAAATATGCATGTATATTTATAATACATATATGCGTATGCACACACATTATAAATAAGATAAACAGGAGATAATTAACAGAAGGAAGGCACTGAAATTAAGAGGGGTTAGGAAAGGTTTCTTGTAGAAGGTGAGAATTAATTAAGGCCTAGAGGAAGTCATAAAGGTCAATAGACAGAGAGGAGGAGGGAGAGTATTTCAGGCATGGTGGACAACCAGAGAAAATATCTGGAGATAAGAGATGGAATGTTTTGTTTATGGAACAGCTAGGAGGCCAGTGTCACTAGATTAAAGAGTGTATGGGGGAAAAGGGGGTAAAATGGTAGAAGGAGGCTACTTTATGAAGGAATTTGAATGAAAAACAGCATTTTATATTTGCTCCTGCAAGCAATAGGGAACCCCTGGAGTTTATTGAGTAGGTGGTAGGAAGGGGACATGATCAGACATAAGTTTTAGGAAAATCACTTTAAAAGTTGAATGGAGGGGGGCGGAGCCAAGATGGCGGAGTAGAAGGACGCACATTTACGAGCTCCAAAACCAAAGCCCATAGAATTAATGTAAAAAGAGTCCCCCATAGCTTCTGGGTGAATACGAGGTGTGCAGAAGCAGAGTGGAAGAGATTTCCGTTCCAGGGAGCCCTGAAGACCCGTCCCCAGGGTACGGCGCGCCCCGGAAAGTAAACCCGACCCCCAGCGCTGCCCTGGCCGGGGCCGCAGAGAAGCTGATCTGAGCAGGCTTCAGAGACGGACGCTCCAGCAGCCGGGAAAGTCCCTCCGCCCACAGAAGCTACAGGTCAGTGAGAAAGAAAGCCGGGCTGAAGGAGAGGGGAAGCGGGGCGTCTCTGTGACTCGGGCCCCCTCGGGAGGAAGCGGCGGCGGCAGGGACGGGGGCAGGAAGCGGCGGAGGCAGAGGTGTGGGCGGTGGCTGAGGCGGCAGCAGACCGGGACCCAGGAATCCCCCAGCGGCAGGCAGGATCTTCGTTACGGAAGATTCCTGCATAAAACCAGACAGAGCTGAGCCTGGGAGACGGCCCTGCCCCCACTCCGCTCTGTTGCTGAAGGCTTCTGCTCGGGACCCCCAGGGGAGCTGAGATTGGGAGGTGGGCCCCCCACCCCGCCCCCACCCACTCCATTCCTGAAAGTCTCTGCATAAAACCCCCCGAGTGATCAGAGTCTCTGGGGCAGCCCTGGCCCCACCCCAGCACCTGAACTAAAGCTCACTGATTGACAGTCGGCAGGAGGAAAGCCCATTTAAATCTCAGAGGCCAAGCACTAGCTGGGCGGATCCAGGCGGGGGTGGAAAGGAATCTCAGAAGTCAAGTAACTGGCTGGGAAAATGCCTAGAAAAGGGAAGAAAAATAAGACTTTAGAGAGATTTTTTCCAACAAATGCAAATGATCCCGACCTTCGGATCTAATGATGAGGACGTATCCTTGCCGTCAGGGAAAGACGTGGAGGGCGGGGCCTCAGTACCCCAGACACCCCAGGGGGGTGGTGGGTGGGCTCAGGCCCTGGAAGAGCTCAAAAAGGATTTTGAAAAGCAAGTTAGACAGGTGGAGGAAAAACTGGGAAGAAAAATGTCAGAGATGCAACAAAAGTATGAAAAACAGGTCAATACCTTGGTAAAGGAGACCCAAAAAAATGCTGAGGAAATTAACACCTTGAAAAATAGGCTCACCCAATTGGCAAAGGAGGTTCAAAAAGCCAATGAGGAGAAGAATGCTTTCAAAAGCAGAATGAGCCAAATGGAAAAAGAGGCTCAAAAGCTCACTGAATTTTATAGCTCTCTCAAAATTAGAATGGAACAGATGGAGTCTAATGACTTTATGAGAAACCAAGAAATCACCAAACAAAACCAAAAGAACGAAAAAATGGAAGAGAATGTGAAATATCTCATGGGAAAAACAACTGACCTGGAAAATAGATCCAGGAGAGACAATTTAAAAATTATGGGACTACCTGAAAGTCATGATCAAAAAAAGAGCCTAGACATCATCTTCCATGAAATTATCAAGGAAAACTGCCCTGACATTCTAGAACCAGAGGACAAAATAAGTATTGAAAGAATCCATCGATCACCACCTGAAAGAGATCCAAAAAGAGAAACTCCTAGGAACATTGTGGCCAAATTCCAAAACTCCCAGCTCAAGGAAAAAATCTTACAAGCAGCTAGAAAGAAACAATTCCAGTACTGTGGAAATACAATCAGGATAACCCAAGATCTAGCAGCTTCTACATTAAGGGATCGAAGGGCGTGGAATAGGATATTCCAGAAGGCAAAGGAACTAGGACTCAAACCAAGAATCACCTACCCAGCAAAACTGAGTATAATACTTCAAGGGAAAATATGGTCTTTCAATGAAACAGAGGACTTTCAATCATTCTTGATGAAAAAACCAGAACTGAAAAGAAAATTTGACTTTCAAACACAAGAATGAGAAGAAGCATGAAAAAGTAAACAGCAAAGAGAAGTCTTAAGGGACTTACCATGAGTGAACTGTTTACATTCCTACATGGAAAGACAATATTTGTAACTCTTAAAACTTTTCAGTATCTGGGTAGTTGGTGGGACCACACATACACATGTACACGCATGCACACACATACACACATGCACACACATACAGAGATAGAGAGCACAGATTGAACTGAATAGAATGGGACCATACCTTAAAAGAAACTAGGGTAAATGGTGAGAGAGAAATGTAGGGGGAGGGAAAGGGAAGGGGGTAACTATATGTCATTTAAGAGGCAGGTTGGAGTTTTTCTTAGTGGAGGGAAAAAGAGGAGAGCTGAGAAAAAAAAAAAAAAAACAAGAAGTTTACCCTCATCACATTTGACTAAACGAAGGAGTGAAATGCACACTCATTTTGGTATGAAAACCTATCTTACAGTATAAGAAAGTGGGGGAGAGGGAGATGTTGCAAGGGGGGGATGATGGAAGGGAGGGCAAAGGGAGGAGGGAGCCATTTGGGGTCAACACATGGGGAGGGACAGGATCAAAGGACAGAGGAGAAACAATGAGGGGCAGGTTAGGAGGGATGGTAATCCAGTTAGTCTTGCACAACGCGACTATCAGGGAGGTCATTGGCAAAACTACACAGATATGGCCTATATTGAATTGCCTGCTGTCCCAAGGGGAATGGGTGGGGAGGGAGGGTTGAGGAGAATTTGGAACTCAAAGTTTTAGGAACAACTGTTTAGTATTGTTGTTGCAACTGGGAAAGAAGACATACAGTTAAGGAGGAATAGAAAGTCATCTGGCCCTACAGGAGAAAAGAGAAGATGGAGACAAGAGAAGGGAGAGATGACAGAAGAGAGGGCAGATTGGAGATAGGGAAAATTGGATTGCATGGGGTATTGGGGTGGGGGGAGGGGATAAAAGGGGAGAAAATTTGGAACCCAAAAATTTGTGAAAATGAATGTAAAAAATTTAAATAAATAAATAAATTAAAAAAAAAAAAGTTGAACGGAGCATGAGTTAGAGTGGAGAGAAACCTGAGGCAGGCAGACCCACCAACTGGCTGTTGCAATATTCAAGATATGACGTGATGAGGGCCTGCACTAGATTGGTGGCAGTGTCAGAGGGAAAAAGGGCACACATTGGAGAGTTGTTGCAAAATCAGCAGGTCTTAGCAACAACTTCAATATGGAGGTGGGGGTGAGCAATATTGAGGAATCCAAGATGACTCCTAGGTTGTTAGCCTGAGAGACTGGGGCAAGAGTCGGGAACCTGCAGCCTTGAGACCATATGTGGCCTTCTAGTTCCTTGGGTGCAGCCTTTGGTTGAGTCCAAGTTTTACAGAACAAATCCTGTTATTTGTTCAGCGAAGTTTGGACTCAGTCGTAGGGTTGCAGTTGAGGATCTAGATGGCCACATGTAAACTTGAGGACATAGGTTTCCCATCCCTGAACTGGGAGATGGTGTTGCCCTCTACAATAATAGGGAAGTTAGGAGCAGGGGAGGATTTAGAAATTTAGTTTAAGATGTCTCCTGGACATCCAATTCAAGATGTCTGAAAAGCAGTTGGAAATATGAGTTCAAATATTCTCTCTGATGCTTACTTCACATTGGTAGTCATTTGCCTTCTTTGGACTCCAGTTTTTCATCTGTAAATTGAGAAAGTTAGACTAAACATTCTCTGAGGAAACCTCTTGGTTCTAGATGTATGATCCTAAGACCTTCAATAAAGCAGCTTTTTGGACAAAGTCAGAATCGAGATGTTTGAATCCAAGTCTCAGTGCATATATAATGATGGATAAGAACAGTAATGAATATGAATGAAAGTTGCCTTTCCAACAATGGTCAAGTACTTATGGGGTGGGTAAAGGGATTATATTTATTTATTTACTGGTTTCTAAGGGGTTATGTAGTAGATGCGAGACAATCTCTCTACTCCCAGCACATAGCACATTGCCTGGAATATAGTACTTATAAAATTAAATGAACTTGAATTCAAATTTTATTATTTTGCAGAGGATGGAAACCGCACATGAGAGGATAAGTGTTATACTTATAATCATACAGCTACTAAGTGTCAGAGTCAGCTTAGAATATGGGCTAAACCAGGATAAGAGAAATCAATGGACCCCAAACCCATCTGTTGGAGGGGGTGGGTCTTTCCCAAGCATGTGAAGACCTCCTCCTGTGGCCAGATGAGAACAATTTATTCCAGTGGTCATGAAGGCTGGTGAAGTAGGAGTTATGGAGAGCTTAGAGCTTGGTTAGACAATGAAGATACCAAGGTCATCTGCTGCGTCCTGGGCCATTAACAGTCATCTTGATTTTTGTTTCTTGGATTGACTTGGATTTTGGTGACTGTGTAAGAGAGAATGAAGCTGATGACTTTATGCAACCCTGTCTCACTTAAATCCAAGTCACACTTGAGTCAGGACCATCACCCCATGATGTCACTTCAAAAAAGAAGAAAGAACAAAAACATGTCAGAGCCACAATTTGTACCCAGATCTTTTGGCTCAAATACAGTGTCTCTACCACTGTTTATTAAACACTGAAATAAATTATCAAAGTAGCAAATCATTCTTTTCTGCATATTAACCTAACACTCATATTTTATCAATAGCAGCATATGGAAGTAGTGGAGGAGTATCAATCAGCACTTATTAGACATTTACTATGTTCCAAGTAGGATTCTAGACACTGGCTATAGAGAGATAAAAGACAACGCAATTTGTATTTATTGATTCCTGACTATGTATCAGGCACTGTGCTAAGCACCAGGGATACAATACAGACACCATGAAAGTTCCTGTCTACAAGAAGTTTATATTCCAGTGTTGGAGGACAGCACACGAAAGGTAGCTGAAAACTAGGGTGGAAAAGGTAGATGCCTGCAAAGGGGACATGATATGGAAATCTCGAAAGTCAGAAGTATAGCCAGGAGAGGAATGAAAGTTGACCAATGTGGGTCACTCCCCCAAAAGAAGGCCCTAGAAAGAAACCACCTATGAGGGAAAGGGGCCAAAATGGTAGAAAGCTATTCCCAGATTTGGTGGGCAGTTCCAGAGTAAGCATGCGGTGAAGGCATGTTGTTGAAGTCCCAACAAAAACACAGACACTCCCTGTTCTCTGTTGGAGGGAATCACAAGCACATAAATAAGTATATGCAAAATTATGTAAAGTAAAATACACTTTTTTTAGGAATGACCTGGCAGACAGAGAGATCAAAAAGTTTTCATGTGAAAGGTGAATCTTACACAGAATTTTAAAGAACAGAAAGGATTTTAGAGGTGGAGGTAGAGATGGTAGACAGAGAGCCATGTGTGAGGAATAGACTAAGACTATGGGAAGGAATTGTAACTGTGGACCATGCCAGGGCTACCATTTTGTTTTTTCTCTCAGGTTGTAATTTGTCCTTCTTTCTCAGAGAGGATCATGGGGATGCATAATTTGCAGTTGACTTTGATTTGAGTGAAGGAGGGCTGTGCAAAGTCACCAACCTCACTTTCTTCTCTAGAGCCATCTGGGTCCAGTGGCCTGATAGCAATCAGGATGACTTGAGATAGCCCAGGATGCAGTAGAAAACCTTGCCCCTTTTAAGCTAAGGTCTTTTCAGGTTCTCACTTTGATTGAGGCAATGCCCATTCAGCCAACAGGCCTCTTTAAGAAGTGAGTCAGGAGAAGGCCCTTTTTATTAAAAAAAAATGAAACTGGGAGGGGAAGACCCTCAGGATTGTTGGCCAAAAGAGAAACAGCTACTATTTACATTTACTCTGAGCCAAGAGGCCCAAAAAATAATCATTAAGTGGTGCTTGGGCAGTGCCCTATTGTTGTCCAATCCATGAGATCCTCAGTGAGCTGGGTTTAAGAACTGTTTTTTCAGAAAGAAACCTAGCCAGTAAACCACAAGTTAACTCAGGAATAATAATTATTCTACATCAGCAACCAAGTAGAACTTCTAGAAGCAACAGATTATGGGTTTTAAATGTTAAACCATGATAAAAAATAGAGAACGCAAATATGTGTGTGTATTCATTCTTTGTTGCCAAAGAAGAACATGCCATCAGAGATATGATGACATGACTTGCACTTGACTTTGTTTTGAGTGAGGGAGGGCTGTGCAGGTCACCAGCCTCACTTCTCTTCCAGAGCCTTCTGAATCCAGTGACCAGATATTTATCAGGATGACTGGAGATGACCCAGGATGAGGCAGTTGGGGTTAAGTGACTTGCCCAAGGTCACATAGCTAGTGAGTGTCAAGTGTCTGAGGTGAGATCTGAACTCAATTCCTCCTGACTCCTGCATTTGTGCTCTACCCTCTGCACCACCTAGTTTCCCCCAGAGAAGTCAAATAAATAAAATGTATAGGGAGGAAATTAGAAGCAACGTCAAATTTTTCCAGAATGCTTACCAGATAGAAGGAAATAGTTGAGGACAGTAAGTTTGGTAAATATGCCCCCCATAGAATCATTAGCAAAGTCCTCTGAATCAGAGGACAGAACTCTTGAAACACTCAGAGGAAGCCACCCTGGGTTTCTGAAATGCCAGCTGTGAGAGCCAGTGTCCTTAGGAAATGGTGATGAGAAAATCAAGAGATCCTGACAGAGGATATCCTTTCTCTTTAGAGGAATTTATAAATGGTATTTTACTTTCTTGGCCAATAATTTTGGTCCCAGCTGAAAACTAACCGTTCCAAACTAGCAGCTGTGAGAGCAGAGACTACCAGATTTGGAGAGTATAAGGCAACCCTGGGAAGGCATCTGGAGTCAAAGTACTTGACTGTGTGATTTTGGGCAAATTACTCCTCTGGGTCTCAACTCTCCTTTCTCTATAATGAAGGGTTTCAATTAGATTAAGTTTAAGGTTTCTATTCTTGCTTTAAATTTACATGACTCAATAATCAAGTATTTACAAGTTATGAATTTATCAGCAGGGACTTTTCATCTTGCTAATTAATAGTTTTCCTACTTCTCCCTTCCCTCTAGGTAGTCTATGACAACCACATTGATAATTTTGCTTTTATCTCACATGACACTCCAACTCCTTGTCTCTTCATTGGCTATGCCCTACCTACCCCAATAATGTTCTCAACTATGACTCTTGCCTTCCCTGGCTTCCTTCAAGACTCAGTTAAAATGCTACATTCTGCAGCTGACCTCTCCAAACTCTCCTCCCTCTCCCAAACACATACATATAAATGTATACATGGAATAAGTGAAAGGAAATCTCAGAGGGAAAGAATGCATATATAGTATATAATATGTACACAAATACACACACATATACATACATACACATATAGATATATCTTACATGTACCTTTTTAAAAAAAAAACATATCTTCCCCATTAGAATGTGAGCTTCTTGAGGGCAGAGATCATGTTTGTTTTTTTTCCCCTTCTTTTTATTTACTTATTTATTTTCTATTTTCAACATTCAGTTCCACAGAATTTTGGATTTCAAATTTTCTCCCCATCTCCTCTCTCCCTCTGTTGCAGGAAAGTGTGTGTTCTGAGTACCATTTTCTCCAACCTGCCATCTCTTCTATCACATATCCCACCCATCCCCTTCCCTTTTATTTTCCTGTGGGGCAAGATAGATTTCTATACTCCATCGCCCATATATCTTATTTCCTAGTTTCATGTAAGAACAATTTTGACATTCATTTTTAAAGTTTTGAGTTCCACATTCTTTCCCTTTCCCCCTCCCCATGCACCCTCATTGAGAAGGCAAGCAATTTGATAAGTAAGCATGTGTCATCATGCAAAACACTTCCACAACAGTGATATTGTGAAAGACTAACTATATTTCCCTCTACCCTGTCCTGCTCACCATTTATTCTATCCTTTCCTTTGACCTGTCCCTCTACCACAGTGTTTGTTTCCAATTACCCCTTCCCTCAGTATGGTGGCCCTTCTATTGGTCCTTCTCTCATCCACTTCCTCCCTGCTTTCCTGTAGGGTAAGATAAAATTCCATACCCAACTGTGTGTGTTAATTCCTCCTGAAGCCAAATCCAATGAAAGAAAGGCTCATATCTTCTCATCTTCCCCTTCTTCCCCTCCACTGTAAAAAAGTCTTTCTTGACTCTTTTATGTGAGATAATTTACTACATTCTACCTCATATATACATACATTATATATGTAAATGTATATCTAGCCATCTATATATACACATACACTCATATATTCACACACATTTTATATATATATATACACGCACATACACAGATATACGTACATACATATATACATACACACACATATTCTTTCTAAATATCCTAATACTGAGAAGGGTCTCATGAATTACAAATATCATCTTTCCATGTTGGAATGTAAACAGTTCAACTTTAATAAGTCCCTTATGGTTTCTCTTTCTTGTTTACCTTCTCATTTTTCTCTTGATTCTTATATTTGAAAGACAAATTTTCCATTCAGCTCTGGTCTTTTCAATAAGAATGTGTGGAAGTCCTCTATTTCATTGAAGTCCCATTTTCCTCCCTGACATATGATACTCTGTTTTGCTGGGTAGGTGATTCTTGGCTTTAATCCTATCTCTTTGACCTCTGGAATATCATATCCCAAGGCCTTTGATCCCTTAGTGTAGAAGCTACTAAATCTTGTGTTATCCTGACTGTGTTTCCACAATGCATGAATTGTTTCTTTCTGACTGCTTGTGATATTTTCTCCTTGATCTGAGAACTCTGGAGTTTGGCTACAATATTCCTAGGAGTTTTCCTTTTGGGATCTCTTTCAGGAGGTGATAGGTGGATTATTTCCATTTTCTAGAATATCAGGCAATTCTCCTTGATAATTTCTTGAAAGATGATGTCTAGACTTTCTTTTTATCATCACTTTCAGGTAGTCCAAAAAATTTAAAATTATCTCTTCAAGATCCATTTTCCAGGTCAATTTTTTTTCCAATGAGATACTTCACATTGTCTTTATTTTTTCTTTCTTTTGGCTTTATTTTATAATTTCTTGATTTCTCATGATGTCATTAGCTTCCATTTGCTTCATTCTAATTTTCTTCAGTGAGGTTTTGTACCTCTTTTGCTATTTGGGTTAGTCTAATTTTAAAGATGTTATTTTCTTCAGCATTTTGGAGGGGTTTCCTTTAGCAAGCTGTTGACTTGCTTTTCATGATTTTCTCACATCATTCTCATTTCTCTTCCCAATTTTTCCTCTACTTCTCTTACTTGATTTTCAAAATCCTTTCTGAGCTCTTCCATGACTTGAGGCCAATTCATATTTTTTCTTGGAGGCTTTGGGTAGAACAGCTTTGGCTTTATTATTTTCTTCTGGTTGTATGTTTTGATCTTCCTCATCACCAATGACATAAGAAAATACGTTTTAACCAAGAAGGTAAGAATCTATAGTCTGTTTATTTTTCCCTCATTTGCTCATTTTCCTGGCCAATTACTTGACTTTTGAGCTCTTTGTGAAGTATAGGACTCCAGAAGCAGCCTCTGCTTCAGCAGTGGCTGCTGCCACCCTGGGGCTTGGACAAGGTCTAGACCATGTTCCCCTCTCAGCCTGGTGAGAGATCCTGACCACTAACCTTCAAAGCTGTCTTTGGTATTTGTGGGTTGAGAAGTCTAGAAGCCACAGCAGTCACTAGTGACTTTGCCCCCTAATACCTGCTCCAGATCCATCCAGGCAGATGTAGCCTAAATTGAACTGAGCTCCATTCCCAGGCTGTGTGATAGACCCTTACTGTTGATCTTCTAGATTGCCTTGGGCTAGAAATTTGCTTCAGTCTATCATTTTGTGACATCTGCTGCTATAGAATTTGTTTAGAGTCATTTTTTAATAGGTTTTTTGAGGGGGTTGCAGGGAAAGCTCTAGCAGGTCCCTGCTTCTACTCTGCCATCTTGCTTCTGCCCTGAAAGGGCAGAGATCATATTTTTACCCTTTTCTGTACCCTCAGGGGACAGTATCTGGCATATAGTAAACTGTCCTTGATGCTAATGTCTTTGGTTGAGCCCATAATGTGTTCTATAGGAATAAATAAAGGAATCAGTACAAAATCAGAGTCTTTGGCCAAGGTCACTGAATAATTGTTCTAATTATTAAATTAGCACCCAAGCCAGAGCTGGAACTCATTCTTTCAATGAGATCTAAAACCAAGAAAGGTCCTTTGATTATAAGGCATGGATTAAATGGTTTTGGAGTAATGAGAGAGAAAGGTTAGAAGCATAGGAGTGTTATTGTTGGGAATATTCAGGCACAGCATTATGGCATTTTAAACTTGGAAACTGGAGGATACCACAAGATGTAGTAAGATCACTAAAAGTGGTGATGGAGGGCCTGAGTTAGATTCCATATGAAAATTGGTTGAAGAAAGTGAGGAGGCTTATCCAAAAGAAGAGAGAGAGAGAGAGGGAGGGAGGGAGGGGGAGAGGGAGAGAGGGAGAGAGGGAAAGAGGGAGAGAAAGACAGAGAGAGACAGAGACAGAGACAGAGAGAGATAAGAACTAGAAGTTATGGGTAGAGGCAGCAAAGAGGCAAATTCAGGTATGATACAGGGGGAAAAGATTCTAAAGATTAGATCTAGCCCAAAGTACAATACTTTTAGAAGGTAGTGGCTTTCTCCTCACTGGCAGTCTTTAAGATGAGGCTAGATCTTTGCTTGGAATTTTTGAGAAAATTCCTTTTTCAGTCCTAAATTCAAGGTGGGCATTATGGTTTATTCTAATTCTGGAATTATGTAATTCTGTAAATTTGGTTCAAATTCTAGCTCTGCTACATAGTTAATTGAATGCTATTATAAAAATCACCTAACCTCTCTAGCCCTCTATTTCCTTAATCTGTAAAATGAGGAGATTGCATTGGATAGCTTCTCTTTTCCTTTCCGTCTCTGAAGCTATGAATCCATGAAAAAAGGTCAGGCTTTTAAGTAGTCCCTCCTCCTCCCATTTTTTGGGGAAATAAAATTTATTTTTCTTAATAAACCAATGACCTCAAGAGCTGAAGAAATAGAGTAGAAATTCAAGTTCACTCAAATAGATGTCTTGAAGTTAGCCAAACCTCAAGGTGGCAAGTTTGGTTTGGCATGGTCCATAGGTGCTCCAATATTTGTCTCATGTTGTTGTAAATTTCATTCCCTTTTCCACGCTGGAACATTAAATAATGTCACCAATACTTGATATTTCCACAATACCTTTCAAAACTCTGGATGGTATCTGGAAGAAGGAAAATGTTATTCAGGATTTAGCTGATCAGGAAAAAGTATAATTTTCTTTCTCCTTTGAAGAACAGAATGAGGGAGTCTTAGAGCTGGAAGGAATCTGAGAAATCACCTAGTCCAGCCTTCTCAATTTGTAGATAAAGAACCACAGTCGTGTACTGGTAAATGTTTAACAATCAAGCTTTCTCACAGATATATATATGTATATATATATATATGTATGTATGTATGTATGTATGTATATATTGCCACTACTATAGTATACACTATATAGTAGTATTATATTGTACTACTTGCCACACTGTCAAGTTTAATATTGTTCCCATCACTGTTTTAAGTCTAGACAACAACAAATAAACCAAGCCCTGATATGTAGCATTTGTCTATTTCAGAGGTATAAACAGCCATATTGAAATGTTACCAATTTGCTTTTACAAGCTGATTGGATGTAGCTCCAGCTCTCTCCTAAGAAACAGTCCCAGAAATGTTAAGTAACTTGTTCAAATAGTTAATTCTCATGGTGAATTTAAAAGGAAAGACAAGACCTAAATTCAGGCTGACTCCCAGACCATTGTCTTGTCTACAGCACACAAGCACCCTTAAGATTAGTGACTTTCTCCGCCCCACCCCGCCGAAGTTAGGAAATGATGAATCCTTAGCAATATTCCCCTGTTGGAAAAAAAGAAGATATTAAAATGTTAAGTAGTTTTTGGCAAGGCACAGTGAAATACAATGTCAGCATAGTCACTAGTGCTTCAGGTCTTTCCTGGTTTAGAAGAAAACTTCTACCTAGAAAAACTAATTTGGTTTGATGGTGGTTTCCATGATGAATATTTCAACTGGCCTCAATTCTTTGCATGTCTTAAGAAATGGAGCATAGTAAAGGAGACACTCTTCAGATTTGTCATTCCCATAATACAAATCCACTTAGGTAGGATTAAGGTACATTTTTGTTTTCTCCTCCCTACCCTCTTGTGCCCTCAGAATGTGGAATGTTGGGATTCATACTGGAAGCGTCTCTGAGAACCAATTATTGTCAGATTCTGTTTGCTGGGCTGCCAGACAATATTTTGGCTTAACTTCAGTCCATTCGGAACACAGCTGTTCAGTTGTTGACAAAAAACTAAGGAAATATGAACATGTTCCACTCTCTCAGAAATCCTCATTTACTGGCAACCAACAGGGTTGATCCGAAATTTTCTTATTGGAGTTCAAGTCAGTGCAGTGCCTTGGCAAGCCTTTAACACTGAATGGGTCGTCCCTGTGCTCTAGCTCACAGAAGGATCCATTCAGCTGTTGACTGGGCCCTAGCAGAGAGGAGGGTAGGGTAGGGTGGAGCTCTCATATCACCCTGGCACATGTTCTATCAAACATACAAGTTTTTCATGGTGATAATAGAAATAATAGAAATATTTTGTCATTAAAAATAAAAAGGATTCAGGTTTGGGAGTTAGTTTTTATATAACAGTGCTCAAAGTACCTTCCAATCTGATAACAGATACATACATGTGAGTTTTTCTTTCTCTCCACCTCCCCATAAATAACTCTATCCAGTAATTATAAAGCCAAAGGAATGTTGACTTAATTTTGCCCAGGATATAATGTAGTCATGCCATTTCCTTAGGGGTCTTTTTGATATTGAATGAAAGAAAATAATGTTTATGAGGCAGAAAAAAAAACAAAAAAAAATACCAGCTGCAGATTATTTTTCTCATTTTTTTAAATAAAAAATTAAAAACGTAGCCAGACAATTTCTCACCTACTCATCATCAAATAAAACAAGATACCATCTGTTACGTATCCACTTAATGGGCACCATGACAAACTGGATTACACCAAGGGGCTGGGACACCGTATATACCACTCACCAGGAGTCACTGACTTGGCCTTAAGAAGGTCCTGACCTGGGGATAAGAGAACAGCTGGCAATTAAGATACAGCTGGATTCATTCAAGGACGTTGAAGGAAAAAGCTTCCCCAATCAAGAGGGGTCAGGCTTCCTGAACAAGACTGAGTTTGAAAAATCAATGAGTTATCTGAGATCTGCAAGGTTTTTGAACTTCTCTTGTATTCTCTTGGCTGAAGTACTCCAATGTAAATTCCGATTTTTTGCCCCTTTCCTTTTCTTTCCTCTCATGATTAAATGGTCAGTGATGAAGGTGAGAGTCTTCAAAATCTTCCCAATATGTACTTGAGTTCACTATAGTAGGGCCCTGAAAAAATGACAAATTGGAATGGCATTTCTAAGTATTTATTGCCTGTTCTATTGTCCTTCCTGTCTGAGTTAACTAACCTCTAAACTGAACCTCTCTCCTTCTCCACTTTTCAACAACTGATGAGGTCCTTCTTCAATTTGCTCACTTGGTAATTCCCATTGTGTTCAAGAGCCCAGCAAATAAGTGTCTGCCTGAGATGAAGAAATTCAAGTTCTGGTTATTCTAGAGAAAAGAAAACAGGGGGAAGAAAGAGAAGGGAGAACACGATAAAGAGAGTAGGATGATTAGAAGGAAAAATAAGTCGACAAGCATTCATTGAGTGCTAACTGTGTATCAGGCATTGTGCTGAGCACTAGGCATACAAAGAAAGGTGAAACAAACAAAAACAGCATCTGCTTCTCAAGAGCAATGGAAAGGTTATGGTAAAACTAGGATTAGGAAACTATTGCCAGAGTCTGGTTTTGAGCTGAGAGAAATGGTTAAAGTAAAAATACTCTAAGTGGATCTTTTTCTTGTTTGTTATATTTTTGTTAGTTTTTGTATTTTTTTGAAATAGAGAATATTAGGGATAAATGAGTGTGTGTGGGAATGATGAATGATGTAGTGCATAAAATACTGGACTTACAGACAGATGAGTTTACTGCGCTGTGTGATTCTAGGCAAGTAACAATCTCAGCACCTCAGTTTACTCATCTGTAAAATAGAAATAATGATAACACCTACTTTGCAGGGTTGCAGTGAGGATCAAATAAGAAAAAATGTGACAAGCGGTTTGCAAAATTTAAAATACTATATAAAAACTAGCTATTATTTTTTAAATTAATTTTCCCTAATTATATGTAAAAACAGTTTTTAACATTCATTATCTTTTTTTTTTTAATTTTTGAGTTCCCAATTTTATCCCTTCTTCCATTCCCCCTCCCCTCTCTGAAATGGTGATCCAATAGAGATACATCTGCAATCATGTAAAATGTTTCTGCATTAACCATTTGGTGCAAGATATGAACAAGAAAGAAAGAAAGGTTTCAATCTATTTTGAAACAACATTAGTTCTTTTTCTAGAGGCAGAAAGCATTTTTCATCAGGAATCCTTTGGGATGGTCTTGGATCCATTGTACTGAGAAGAGCTAAGTTATTTATAGTCAACAGTACAATATTGCTGTTATGTATAATGTGCTCCTGGTTCTGCTCGTTTACTTTGTATCAGTTCATGTAAATCTTCCCAGGTTTCTCTGAAATCATACTGCTTGTCCTTTCTAATAGCATGATAATATTCCATTTCATTCACATACTACCACTTGTTCAGCCATTCCCCAATTAATGGGCATCTCCTCAGTCTCCAACTCTTTGCCATCATAAAAAGAACTGCTATAAATAAATATGAAAACACTTCCATTAGTATTTAGCAATAGGAAGGATGAAAAGCTGCTTAATTATGGAGTGGAGAATGCTACTACATGTAGCATTCTACTACCATAAAAGGGGAAGAAGTGATAAGAATGTAGAGATATGGCACATTTAGTTGGGAGGGGGGAAAAGGTAGGGCAACAATATCAAACATGTGAAAAGTTTTATTGATAGATTTCCTGGAGTCCATGAACTTAGATGGTGAAAAAAATACATCTCTGTTTTTACTGCCACTTATTTTCCTTTGTAATAATACATATTTTATTTTAAGCATTTAGAATCACTGTTCTGAGGAGTTCATAAGCTTTACCATGATAGCCAAAGGGTTTTATAACCCGCAAAGGTTTAAGTACATCTGCTATAGACCAAAGAAGCAATAAGATAGAGTGGAAAGGCAGTGAACTGAAAGTCAGGAGACCTGGCCTCTGTTAAGTAGTTCTGACTGTCCTTACTGAGTTGGAATACCTGGAGCAAATAACTTATTCTCTCTCTGTTGGCCTCAATTAAAAAAGAAGAAGAGGAGGAGATTAGACTAAGTGATCTTTAAGGTATCTTTCATAATTCTGTGATCACAAAGATTTTTGTGATCAGGGAGGAAAAGAAACATGAAAAAGGCAAATTCAACATAAGAGAAAGATAAGAAATAATGAACTGAAAATCAAAGCAGAAAGTAACAAATTGGAAGTGGCAAAAGATGGGGAAAGGCAAGAATGAAAAAAATATATTTGAAGAAATTATGACAGTAATAAAAGCAATTTATTCAAGTGTAATTTATTTTTTCAGGGGGGGAGGGATGTATATCTAAGAAAGAACTAAAGCAAAGAAAGAACTAGTTGAAAATTGTGACACTGAGAAAAACAAACATGCTCAGTTTGTTTCCTCATAAATTGACATAGATTCATAGGATTTAGAGGACAGGAATGTGGAAATCAGGTTATCTATACCTTTTATATTGAGGTGAAGAAAGCCTGAAAGAAGTGAAGTGGTTTAACTAAGGGCACATTAGCATATTCATTAAATCATTGCAGAGTCCCATTTTATAAAATTTATGGATGTATATTATGGATGTTGGGTTATTTTATAATCCCATAATATTAATTATGTAATTTCTATTATATTTCTATTTCTATATTTGTATTTCTATTCTATTGCTATAATATCATATTGCAGTATGATGTAATAATATGACCTGAAGGAATTTTATCTCATTGTGTCTACCTTTTAAAGTATCCCATGAACAAAGGAAATCTTGGGAAAGAGGGACAAGGACAAAAGCAAAAAAAAAGTTGGGGACCTTCCGGGTAATAAAGGATTCCTTGGGCATGTTCAGTGATAATTCCCTCTTCAATAGAACATATAATAAAGGCAAGATGAATATAAATCATTGCTCTCATTTTGGACTTGAAGGCAGGGTTGAGATATCAACACGGGATCATTAATGATCGATCTATTATCAGGATAGAGACTATTATATCTTGGACAACTGTTGTTCAGAAACTACTGCAGACCGAGCAATGATGAATTCTGCTTATGGGCTGGATTGGAGGAGTTAACATGCGTTTATTTCTCTACCTTGTTTTATTACTGAGGAAACTATGAATTCTTCCCTTCCCCCACGCTTTGAAGCACCAGAATTCATGGACAATTTCATACTACAGAAAAATGGAATGGGGACATGGGAGGAAAGAGTATTATTTATTTCATCTGAGAGTAAGAAAGTGTGTTGATGTTAACCTTTAATTTCAAATATATTGTAACTGTAGGGATCTATATGTCATTTATCTGAATTATTTGGGTATAGAGAGAAGATGCTGACAAAATGAGTTTTCCTTAATGGTGGAGGCAGAGCCAAGATAATAATAGCAAATGGTATTTTTACTATTTTAATTTCCAGATTAGGATTTGAGAAGAACCATGTTTAAAGAGCAAATACCATTCTTAGCAGATACATGAAAAAGAAGAACAATTGACAGCCACGCTTTGAGCTCTTGCAGCCATAGGGAAGGGCAAACAGCTGAAAGACTGAATATTCTGTTTAGCTCATGCCCCTAAGGGGGTGGCTCAGATTGACTTATATAGTGGCTGATGGAAGAATTGCACCCTGAGTTGCAACAAACTGATTGGATTTTAAACTCTGTGATTCCTTATAGTTAAAGGGAAGTAGTTTGAACTAAGAACGCAGATGCAAGAAAAATGGCATAGTGAAAAGCATACAGAATTTAAAGTAATGAAATCTGTGTTCAAATCTGGACTCTGAAGCTTATCAGTAAAATAAGGATAATGCTAATTGAATTTCTTACTTTACCCTTGTGAGGAAGTGCATTTAACCTATATGTGTATAGACACACACACACACACACACACACAAATATATTGCATACATATGTGTGTGTGCAGTTAATATATTTCAGCTGTCACTTGATCAATCTCAATGAAATGTAAGATTGCTATTTTTTTAAAAAAAAAAAGGCAATTATTTATCACCAGGGAACAGTAATGATAAGTAGGTACCTAGTTTAGGATTAACTAGGTAGCAAAGTGGATAGAGTGTCAGCCTGAGCTCAGGAAGCATCTTCCTGAGTTCACATCTGGCCTTAGATACTAGCTATGTGATCCTGGGCAAGTCACTTAACCCTGTTTGCCTCAACATCTGCAAAATGAGCTACAGAAGAAAACAGCAAGCTATTTCAGTGTTTTTGCTCAGGAAGACTAGGATTGATTCAAAAATGACTGAATAGCCACAAATTAGTGTAAGAATCCTGGCTTGTATCTTTGGATCATGGCTTCCTGCTGGAACAACCTATCCAACAACTTATGTTAATTCTGCCTGCTTTATGAAAAAGTTTTAAATTCCAAAATGGCTACATAGTGTTTTGATTATTTCACATATGATTAATACCACAACTTTCAAGAGATGCCACATCTCTTATAGTAGTAGGGTCAGGTTAAGTGTGAGACATACAAATGCCACCTAGATGGCATTAAACTGTTATAGATGGAAAGACGCTTAAAGATCGTATCTTGAGATCCCCTCTCATGATTTTAAAAATATTTATTGTTCAGCCTTGTCAGTCATGTGAGACCCTGTGTGACACCATTTGGCATTTTCTTGGCAAAGATGTTAGAGTGGTTTGCCATTTCCTTATCTAGACCATTTTACAGATGAGAAAGCTGAGACAGTGTAAAGTAACTTGCCCAGAGTCACCCAGTAAGTGTCTGAGGCAGCATTTGAACTGTAGTTTCTCCAGTTCCAAGCCCAGTGCTCTATCTATTCTGCCACCTCGCTTCCCCAAAGATGTTTATTATTTGACCATTATAGTTTATTTCCTTTAGATTTTAAGTAATCTTCCCTGCACCTCCCTACTCCCTAGCCTCCTTAAATATTTTTTAGGGTCTATTAAAGTTTATCAGCTATTGCCTTACCAAGGGTTAGTGGACATCTAGTTGCCCTCCAGGTCTTTGTATCTCTATATAAAGTAATATATGTATATATATGTATACATATGTATTTATATGTATAGTTCAATATCAGAATGTGTCAGTAGTGATGAGGAAGGTGCAAGAAAAAAAAACCACCCCCAAACTTTGCATATCTTTCCCAAGGCAACTCTTGTCTGGAAGAGCACAGATCTGGAAATTCTGGATGTTACCAGATCCTAACACACTTCGAGCTGAGTCTTTTGGGTTGGTTCTTCCCTTAATTCCCCTGCAACCAGCAAACTACCATCACCCTGCTAAAACAATGAATTACATCATTATACCTGCCCCGAGCTCTGGAGGTGGGGTGAGAAGAGGTAAATGGGGCAGCAGAGAATCATTTCATTTTCAAATATTTCAGATATACAGGCCACTGTATATCTCAGATCATAGCAACAGAATGTCAGTTTCCATGTTCTCTTAAAACTAAAGAACTAAATTTACCCTGAAAATGCAATCTACAGATGCCCAATACAGTTTTATGATGCACTTTCTGACAATAATGGCTCCCTGAGGAAGAAGACGAGGGATACTGGTTTACACCTCACAGTTCACATAGATAGTCTTTCCTTTCTTCATTTTGGGAGACTTTTGCTACGTACACTGGCACTCAATTATGCAGAATGACTCTCTTGTGGTTCTCTCTTGGCAATTTCTGAATAAACCACAGAATTTTGAGCTTCCAGTAGAGCATTTAATTTTTTTCAGTGACCGGGTTTTCCCATTTTACAGGTCAGGAAATGAAAACACCCGAGAATAATGTAATGTCCCTTTCTACTCTGCTGCCCTGCTGCATCTGGCCAGGAATGACTTGCTTCATTTTGAGCCTCTTCAAATTGACTTCTCCTTTTGCAAAGAGGTTCAGTGAATCAATGTAAACTCTGGATTATAAGAAAATTAGCATTAAGTACCTTGGCTCATTAATGAAGAAAATGATACCAAAGATGGGCTTAGTTTTCAGAAGCTTATTTATAAGAGGTAGAAATAATATGGATATTGTCCAGGGTAGAGATTCCCTTTTGTGCTATGTTGTGGGGTAAGGAAGGTGGGAATCCCTTTGGAGGGCACTACATTGCTCTGCCGATTGTCTCTGGACAATCAACATACTTCATGATGGTCTTTTTTTCTCCTTTCCTTCTCTACTTTCTCTCCCTACCCTGTTTTCCTCCTCTCTCTCCCTTTTTCCTTTCCTTCTTCCCCTCATTTCCCCCTCCCCTCTCCTCTCTACCTTCTCCCCTCTCACATCCCTTTCCCATCCCCATTCCCATCTCCATCTCCATCTCTCACCCTGGCTAGAAGTCACAGGCCAGATCCTACTGCTAAACAGCACAGAAATTTTGACCTACTCTGTCTCTGATCTGGGCCAGTTTGCCCCTCCTTAGATTACCTCTTGGCCTCCTGCTCCTGAGGTCTCATCAAATTGGTGTCAGACTTTGAGCAGATACCCTGTTTACTTTTTAGCTCAGAACTCCTGAGCTCAAGTGATTTGCCTTAGCCTCCTATTAGCAGAGATTATGACTATATGCCCCATCCCTGTGCCTCCCTTTCGTAGGAAACCAGGGTATGTGAACTTCAGGAAGAAAAACTCTCTTCTATAAGTCTCATTAGCTTGGGCCCAACATTTCAGTTTCTATACTGGGAGACTTCCCAACTTCCTTCTCAGACAATATGAACCGGGTTTTAGTAATGAAGATCATAACATCACAGACTTACAACCGAAAGGGACTTCAGAGGAATTTAGTCTAGAACCCTCATTTTGCAGGTGAGAATATTGAAACCCAGACAGAATAAATGACTTGCTCAAAGTCACATAGAAATTTTGAGCAGTAGGATTTGAACTCAGAACCTCTGACTCCAGTGATCATTCCACTTTATCACATGGCCTTCAAACTATTCTCCTTCTATAACTTTTTTTCCCAGAAGATTTAAGAATCAAGATAGCATCTACTGAATATTGATAAGAAGCAATTCTTTTATGGAGCTGTAGTTTATTGGGTGGACCTCTTTAAGAGAGAAGCAATTAATACATATCATCTTGAATTTATCTGGTGCTGTTCTCAGATCCCATCTAAATTATTTTCACAACATCTTTGTGAGGGAGGTAATGACTGATGTTATCCTATCATATGATTTAAAAGAGCAAATGGGCTCTAGGATTAGGAAATTAGGTTAGAAATAAGGGATGTTATCTCTAAGATTAAGAAATTGAGACATAGAAGAGAAGCAAATTTTCCAGTGTGACACAGTTTACTATAGAACTCAATGTTTCCCAAACATTGGAGCACTAATACCCCTTTTTAATTTAAAAATAATCTCCCTTTTGAAAGTAGTTATACTATTGATTGATTGAGAAAACATAAGGATAAAGGATAATTCTTTGTGTGTATATTGACAAGGCACCTTACAGCTACTACATTTCTAGTTCCTCTTCCCTCCCCAAGGATACCTTGAATATTCAGAACTAGAGAAGAGTGCTGGTTTTGCCCAGAGGAAACAATAGTATTTCCACTCTTTTTCACATTGTAGAAACAGATAAACCTCCTACCTAGTGAACAAGAATAATTATTTAGAATAGGAAGCTCATAACCCAGGTGAACTACACTTCCCTCTCCCCTTCCCCCTTGAAACAGATTTGCCCATTTGCCAAAATTTCTAGTTAGGAATCCCACGGGTTGGAAACCGTTGACTATTAGCTGCAGTTTTCTGGACTCCTGGTACTTCTTTGACAGCAATGTGTCCTATATATGCAACGTGATGTTAATGGTACTCTTTTGAGTTGTTTTCTGCTATTAACAGTGGACTTGGACTGCATACAGCTGCATCTGCAAGTTGGATGAAAATCTTTGGGAACAAGGAGACATTGACTGCCCCATACTCCCAATAAACCTGCATCATTGGTATCGTAGAAACTGTATTTTAGCAGTAAAGTGAGTTAACCGTAGCAGGACCCACTCTGCACTTAGATGAGTATCCCAAACACTCTGTAGGAAAGTCTCTCTTTTTCTTTTAGAGTTACTACTTTAGAGCTACTGCTTCTTGACCTTACCCCATTACACTTTCACTTATTTTTTTAAACTTGTAATGAAAAATAAATGTACCTGCTACCAAAGAAGACTTTGAACTTATCTTCTATGATACAAAAACTTCCTATAGGCCAGACTCCAGAAGCCTAAATGCATTCTGAGTGCAGTAATTTTCAAAAAAGGATTTTAGATGAAATTGTTTGCCCTTGATTTATCCTTCAAAATAATTCTCTATAGTAAAAGATAAATCTTGAGAATTATCAGAATAACAAGAGAAATCTGCCTGTACTTAATTGTTGGAGGAGAGAAATATAATGGGCTAAATAGTACTTTAAAGAGATATTTGGCTTCTCTGTACCTAAAGGCTCAAAATTATGTCTTCTGACTTTTGAAGCGCAAATCATGCGTTGTTTAAATTCAAGGACCCTGTCAGTAGAAAGCTGCAAATTGCCAAGATATCAATACCTGCATTTTTTTATGACACATTCTAAAGTCAATAGGAAAGAGGTTTCTGAATAAAAGCCTTAAAATTACCTTATGCATTATTAACTACAGGGCATATTACCTTTGAATTATAAAAGCCCAGAAAAATGGGAAGAAGAATTGAAAAACATCAATCTCGGGTTCTTTAAAAATGTAATACCAATCATTTGAGCAGTGTACAAATCTTTTATTAAAGATAAAAAGGAGGTTATACTTTTTTATTAACTGGAGGATATGTTCAATCCACATGATTAAAAATCTCATTACTAACTCACGTCAGGAAGATGATTTATTACTGAAACAGAATGGGAGGCATTCGGTTGTCCATAGTTGCATTTATCAGGAGCAGAGTGATCAGTTTGTATCTATTTTAACGTGTTTAATGTTTTTAAAGGTGGCCTAGCCATCTGTTTGGAGAGCTGAAGTTTTTTTTTTTCTAAAATTGGCAAACTACCTTAAAGTGAAAATGCTAACTGTTTGAAAATGTGTTTAAAGCTTAGATTCTGGAAGTCTAGGATTTTATCTGATCCATAATGAAGGTAAATGTTTCCTTGTGATACTAGATGAAAGAAAAAATAAGTTTCTAATATTCAGAGCCTTGGTTGGTTTTATATACCCACACATATACAATTTCATATATATTTAATTTATATTATATGTAATAAATATAAATGCAATTTATATACATATATGTATACACACACATACACAGACACTCCATGAAACAGTGTGTTATCTCCACCCATTTTTGTTACCCAGGAAAGATAGCCATTCTTCAGTGAAAGTACCTGGAATATTGTCGTGTTTTTTGTATATTGTATTACACTGGTTCTTTTGATTTTCATTATACTAAACTAATTCAGCAACAATAGAAGAGCAACTATATACTTTCCCCTAAATAATTATAATTTCCTTCAGGTCCCAAATCAGAATCTAAGATAACATTATGTTCAGAATACATCATCTGAATTCTAACCTAATTTGCTAGTACTGAAGCTCATTTGCTCTTTCCATCCTAGAATAGAAGCTCTGTCCATAGGAATCAATAGTACCAGCATCATCACAGAGGACGATAAGACAAAGGATGTGGTGAGATAGTAAGTGGAGAAGAATACTAAGAAATGGATGCAGAGCACCAGTTGCTGTTGCTCAGATTTCCCCTTTGTCTTACTAGTTATAAAGATACTTAGTCCATAAAATGAACTGAAAGAATTAGAAAAACAAAAAGTTTTCTAATAGGTCAGTGGATTGGTTCTGACTATGATGAAGGATCTGGTCCCAGAACGGAGCAGTAGGAGGAGATTTTATTAGATCAACCTGTCAATGATGAGACATTTATTAAGTGCTTACTATGAGCCAGGTACTATGGTAGATATTAGAGATGCTAAGACAAAAATAAAAAAGTCCCTGACTTCAGGAAACATATTCTAGTTTGGAGAATAGCATATACATATATATGTGTGTGTGTGTGTGTGTGTGTGTGTGTGTGTGTGTGTATGTATGTATGTATGTAAATATATTCTGAAATACCAGGTAATTTTGAGAGGGAGGACACTCACATTTGACTCACATAGGTCCCATTTGAGAAATTTTGTAGTGTTTTCACTAATGCTTCTTCCATAAAAGTACTGGCGCATGGCTATACATTATGGAACACGGTTATTTCAGAAGAATTAAAGATACAAATATCCCAAGAGGCAATTGAAAGATGTGTGGATGTAATTGGGCTAAAACATGTTATCAGCAGTCACTTATGTGGTGCCACAAAGTAGTGTAAAAACATTATCCAGGCTTGGAAATGCAATAGACCTTTCATTTAGGAAGAATGAAAGATGGCAGATGAGTTTCGCAGTGGTACACTGATGTTAAGAGAACCAAAGACAAGACATCAGAACAACAGATAAATACACCATTGAGGAATTGTACAGAATATGGACAAAAGTTAAGCAAGAAGGAAAATCAAAGAGGAGTTGTGGTCTGCTACCAACCTTATTCAAGCCCCCATCACCTATCACCTGGATGGTTATTGCAAAAGCCTCATAATTGTTCTCCCCGCTTCAAATCTCTATATATTCTAATTTATCTTCTACACAGTTGCCAAGGTAAGTTTCCTCAGGCGCAGATCCCCATCTGAGATGATGTAACATTAATTTCTAGTGAACTTGGTTATCATGGTTTCACAAATTTTCTCATGTTTCATTTAGCATCACATGAATGGAAGCAAAATTAATAAATGGTGGGAATAATTCAAGGCTGAGGCTTGGTAAGATAAGATTGATGAAAGATCAAATGCAGAGGACTCAGGAAAAGGATAATGTAGAATTGAACTGACTCACCGAGGCATCAAGATGAGGAAAACAGGAGAATGTAGTCAGTGAAGGAATGATGACCTTAGAAAGAACTGAGGGGTAGAGACTTTGGAGATCACATTGAGGATGAAGAGCAAAGATAGGGGTTGCAAGCCAGAAGAAGACACAGGATGGCAACAGAGGATGATCATCTAAAGGAACTTCCTAGTTCATGAATATGGCAATGGAATATGAGGGCAAAACCAAGGCTGGGACTATGTCTATATGTGGCTGAGGTAAGATAGGGGAGTAAGTCTTGAGAAATGAGTGAAGGAACTGGGAGGTTAGGATGTCTGAGGGAGTGGCAATACGTATACTTAAGTCCCCTAATATGAGGGCAGGAATAAGGAGGAGGAAAAATCTGTTAGCTAGGCATTGAACTCATTGAGGAATGGAGAGTGTCATGGTGGTTCAGTCGAATCTTGAATGGGTAGCAAATATGGATTGAATTAACCTCTAAGCAAACAAAGGTTACTGATTGATGGGAGTAGAGGGAAATGCTGGAAGTGATAGCAGGAAACAAGGAATATTTCATCTCCCCACTCTGTAAATCAAGGAAATAAGTGAAAGTGTGGCCAATGCTGGGAAAGGAGACAAGGCAAGATATGTCATTAGGATGCAGCAGGTCTCAGTGAGCATAAGAAGTTGGGAAGAGTGAGAAAAGAAAAAAAAAAGAAAAGATATAAGATGCAAGTATGTTATCTATTTAGTAGACATTCCAGAGATAATGATGGGTGGAGTGAGTAGCTTTAGAGTGGGAGGTTTGGGTGAGGTGATACTGTATTGAGGAGGCTGGGAACCAGGGAGTGGTTAACAGGGGAAGGAAAACTGAGGAAAGTGTTTGTCATGATAATTGGAGGTTCAGGTTGTAGAGGGTTGCAAAGGGGGAATATGATAGTTATTGAGGTTCCAGTTCTTTAGCCATTGTCCCTAGAGTTTCAGCCTTGGAGCAGAGTTCTCCCCCGGCATCAGGCAGTCAGGTATGTAGCTCCTGGAGTAGGATGTTACTGTCAGGCTGAGGGAGAAGGCAACCATTTTGGAGCTGTAAGAGACAACAAATAATGGATTGGCTGGCTCAGAGAAACTAGTGGTCTGTTTGCTTTTCATTTTACCCCAATCTGGACAGGAGCCCCGCTGCAACCAGCTCCTATGATTTTGCATTCTCCTTCCAGCCTACACAATTGAAGCCACTAGTCATGGAGACTTTCAAGCTCCTGGGGCTCCTCAGGATCACTGCCTTCGTGGCTTGTATTCTCTTTGAGAGCATAACCTTGGTCTTCCCGAAGTTCCAATCACAAGTTTTCTGCTCTCCAAAGATTAAGTCTTTAAGCAATTGTGCATGCTTATTTACATATAGAATAAATGTAAAGAAAATTAGTTTGTAAAAATACCAGTTGGATGGGGAGGCTATTAGCAGTTGGGGAAATCAAAAATTGCTTTATGTAGAAGATGGAACTTGAACTGTATCTGAAAGGAAGAGAGAGGAATTGTAAGAGGCAGGTTATACTATGAAGGCAGGAAGGATGGTTAGTGCAAAAAGTATGGAGATAAGAGATGAAGTGGTTTGTGTGATCATAAAATGCAGGAAGGGATAAGGGCAAATTATGAAGACTTTAAAAGTGAAACAGCTGAATTTGTCTTCTATCCTAGAGGCAGTAGGGAGCCACAGAATTTTATTTAACAGAGTAATGAGATGTTCAAACAGATCCGTGCTCTTAGAAAATCACTTTGGCAGCTCTGCACAGGATAGCTTATAGTGGGAAGAGCCTTGAGGCAGGGGAAGAAAACAAACAAAAAAAAAATGGGAAGGAGGTTTAGTGATAGTGGGAGATGAGAGAAAGGAGTGGATGCCAGAAGTGTTATGGAAGTTGGAATGGCAAGATCTGACAATTGGTTGGATATGTAGAGTGCAGGGTCTTAATGGTCCAGATAGGCTGAATTTTTTAAAACTGAAGAACGGTTGCTATAGATATGTTCACAGCATCAAGCTTCCTGGTGAGTGTGTGTGTGTGTGTGTGTGTGTGTATCTGCTCTGAGTCACACATATCTATTTCACATAAAGCTGTATCTGTAGATTTATGTGTGTACTTTTAAACAATTGAGTTTCAAATGTGAGATGACTATTACCGAAGAATCACATTTCTCGCAACAGTTTTTACCCCTGTGAATATTTGAGTATAGACAAACGCCCTTTCCCTGCTCCCTTATTTTAAGCTAGCACATTCCTGTTCAATGAAAACAAGGGAGTAAAGGATTATTCTAGCCATTGAAATAGAAATGGTGTGTGCATCTGACAGCTGGAGCTTGGGTGTGAGATGTTGCAATTTTTGCTGCAGAGGAAGGAGATATGATGAGGGATTGGGTTTCATAGCATAAGGGGCCACCTAAATAACAGCTGTTAGCTGTATGATCCAGGCTGTAGATTAGGAAAAAAAAGAGGAAAGTAGCCCTTCATAAACTAAAAGATCAGCAGAGGTATAGTCAATTTTGAATTTTAAAAAAAGTTTTTTTCTTCTCTGTCTTCAGATGACCATGAATTTCTGAATGGATGTAGTCTTACCCATTCATAAATAAATTCTGTCAACACAATAGATTTTTAGTTTGCATTTTTAAAGTATCCAAATAATATTCATATAGCAAATGGGAAAATATATGAGAGGGCTCCTAGTTTGAAATTATTTTTATGGTCAATTATATTTTACTTTTCTTACTTTTGTATTTAAAAAAGGTAAATTTGTTCATAGGGGAAACTGTTCGCCCACTTCCCCCTTTCCAGATGTAATTTTTTTTTCCCATTCCAGTTGATGATAATGATGATTGCCATGACCCAAATGTTCTAGGACTGGCCTAGAGAAAGCTTTCCCTTAGGAGCAGTGGGCCTTTCTGTGACTTGGGAGTTTTCTGGGGAAGAGGAAGCCACAGTCTCTAACAGTTCCCTTGTAGTCTATTTCTCTCCTCTCAGGTGGGAAATAGAATTTGGAACAGAGTAGAGATAGTGACAGAAGGGAAGGATTAAAGAAAAATTATTTTACTCCACCCCAATCAGGAATGTACACTTTAATTCCACACAGAGGAGGAGAGGGTTTATGACGTTGGAATGCATTGGGTCAGATTCCTATAGTGTGTCATTTGCTCACTGGAAGCTGCTTACTTACTTTTAGAAGTTGTATTGTGCCTTTCTTAAACATGACAGATGCTTAATAAATGCCATTTGAATCCAATTCATTGAATTTAGGTCACTTGGGAACTAGAGAATGAACTAAAATGAGCACTTCACAAAATTCCCTTCTTGTGCATGTACCTCCTTGAAGTCCCAGGCCTAGGAGCAGGGCATGAATGAATAATTTTTCAATCTGGATTAATCTGCCTTGACCAAGATTTTTCAAACGATCCCTATTGTCATAGCACAAACCTCATCATCAAAATGGCCAAATCAGCAATGATGTATGTGTGTGTGTGTGAGTGTGTGTGTGTGTGTGTGTGTGTGTGTGTGTGTGTGTGTGCATGTGATATAGCTGCTCCACTGTCTTAGACAAACAATTTCACTTTTCAGGCTATCAATTTTTTCACTGATAAAATTAGGTGATTACACTAGATTGTTTCTTTCCTTTGAGTCATTTCGTAATTTCATCCGTAGAAGTACACTTTGTCTGTTCCATTCTGTTAAGCCACTTAAGGGCAGGAATCGTATCTCCCACTTCTCTTGTGTGGCCCACTGTGCCTAGCATTGTAAAAGCACTAAATCAATGCCTTTTCTTTTCCACTTGATTAGTGGGTGAAACCTTTATGTATAGTAGGATGCCTAATCCACTGGAATTTGTTGAATTTTGTGATTGTAGCCACCACCACCCCCCCACACACCTTTCTTGTGTCTTTTAAGTGCTCTACATATAAGCTTATTGTTTTTAAAATTTCAAGTGATTTAAAGTTCTATTTTAGTTAGTTCAGACCACACCTTAACATCAAGGGAGATGTCTCAAGGTGAGAGAAAATGAAGGTTTGTAATCACTGCTTCAGAGTGGAAGCCTGCTTATGTCCCAAAGTCACAAGAATGAGCTTTTTCTGCTTGCTTGCTCAGCCCTTCCTGTAAGGACAATTGAGCAGCTGGCGGCCCCAAACATTTAGCATCACTACTACCATCCTCCCCCTTCTACTTTGTGCTTCTAGAGTGCTGAGACATAAGCACTTTCTACCTGAAGTTGTTGTTTGACTAATAAAATGGAATATATTTCCGAATAAGCTTGCTTGTCCAACTCTAGCTGTCTTTGAACATATGTTCTATGATGTTAACTCCTTTTCTATTTTCAGATAACCTTTTTTGGTACATGTATATTATTTATTTATCTCTGTACACGTTGTATCCCCTTTACATGGGTAAGGAACTTGTGGCCTCCAGGCCACATGCGGCCCTCTAGGTCCTCAAGTGCAGCCCTTTCAAAGGACAACACTTGAGGCCCTAAAGGGTGGGGGGATGGGGGCGTGGCTACAGGTTCCCCACCCCTACCCTAGCAGAATATAAACTCCTTGGGGGCATAGTGCCTTGAATTTAGTAGATAATTAATGATTGTAGATCAATTGAAACAAATGAGCCTAAACTACCCGTGGTGACACAGGACAGATGTATTCACACTTTCTTTCTCCATCAAATCTTGGGGCTTGGCTTCCTGACTCTTCCCGAAGTTTTATTTATTTTTATTTTTTCTTTTGTTTTATTTTACTAACAGTACCATAAAGAAAGCATTTATTAATCACCTATTATGTTCTGGGCACTGTGCCAGGCCTTTGGAATACAAAAATGAAGAATAAAATTATCTCTAGTCTTAAGAACCTTATGTTCTAATGGGAGAGACCACAAGGACATATACATATACATATATATATATATATATATACTCATACACACATGTATGCATATATATAGATATGCATATGTGCATGTACATATTACTCTGTATTCTTTTTATACACATATATATTTACAAATATACACTTAAATTTATATTTGTTTATATATACACACATGCACATGTTCATATATATACACATATATGCATGTTCATGTATATGTACAAAACCAATAAATGCAAAGTCATTAAACATTAGGTAGTTTGAGAAGGAGGGCACTCGCCAGGTGAGGGGATCAGTAAATGCTTTCTTTGCTTCAGCTGAACTTTAAAAGAAGTGATGGTTTCATTGAGGTGAAGGTGAGAAAGAAATACCTTTCAGGTTTGGAGTATAAGTATTACAAAGGCACAGAGAAGTAGGATGGAGTGTTTTATGTGAGGAACAGAGAAAAGGTCTGAGATTGGTCAAATCTCAGAATGCAGGAGATGAAGAATTCACTCCTCCAGTAGAGTGAAGCCAAGAGGGTTTTGCAGGGCAAAGTCTGGAAGGGCTTTAAAAGCTAAAGTAAAGAAATAAGTACTTGTACCACGTTATCATGGAATATTAAAGCTATTTTATTAATTGAAATTAATAATTTTATTATTAAATTATCTAATCCACCCTCTTACTTAATAGCAAAAGAAACAAAGGTCGAGATAAATTTAAATGATGTGCCCAGGGTCACACAGATAGAAGATGGCAAAAAATGGGATTGGCACCTAGGTCTTCTATCCCAAATCCAGAACACTGCCCACTAAATTGTAGTGCCTTGCAAAAAAAGGCTGCACTGGATGACAACTGAATGCCAGCCTCTCACATGCAGATGGGAATTCTATCCCTGAATTGCCAATGTTCCACAAAAGGTGATGCAGTCCTGAATTTCTGGGTGAGCACACAAAAGAAGGGATGGAGACTCTATTTACTTTTTCCAACAGATGAAATGGAAGAGGTCATTTTTGAATTTCTTTTTAGGGTGTATGTGTGTGTGGGGGGCAGCATTTAAATGTAATACCACTGCCACCTAGCTATAATGAGAAAATATTGTCAATGATTGACAGTTTCACATTGTTAAACACTTGGGTTTTATAGAGCTGGGGTAGGGCCCCTTTACTGTCATTTAGATCCTGTCAACATGGCAACCAACTCATCCTAGTAAGAGCTGAGTTGAATTGAGGTTGGATAAATGACAGGACAATTCAAAAATGTTAATCCCAAATGAGTTTGCCAAACACCCTAACCCTTTATTATGATCAAAGCTTATTTTGAATGTGATTTCTTGGCTGCATTTAATTAATTTCTCTGATGTTATTCTTTTGTAACATATTTGACAGACATTCTTAATGTCCATTTTGGCCATATTGGCATGTAGCATGAAAATCGTGAAAACTTACAGATTTCAGGAGACGGGGTCTTCTCTAAATTAAAACTAACAAATGTTTATTTTTCTTGGAGTAGTCCTGACTCAGGTCATCTGCTTCTTTGATTTGTTATATCCTACACATATTTTCGATTTTCAAAAAAATCCATCCTGGGATAGCAAGAGGCCAATTCTGGAAGACCAATTTCTTCTAGGTTTTTTTTTTTTTTTTTTTTTTTTTAACCCCTTGACTATTGGATTTGAATACAATTGCAGTAAGTGGTGTAGATTAGTTTATTTTACACATTCAGAAATGGGACTTCTGGATTGTTGAATGCAAATTTATGCAAACCAGAAAAAAAGTATTTATGTAAAACAACATGTGAATATGTATCTCTGGATTTCCAAAGGAAAAATCTGGTAGCCTTCTCCTAAGTTAGAGAAAATGCAAATACATGCTCCAGTCCCAGCTTGGAGGGGAATTCTTGCTAGCATGGTTTGTCTGGCACATGAGGAATAAATCTTTCTTGCCAAGGCCACTGGTTTCTGAGGATTCTGTGCACTTTCTTTGTGGAAATTGTAATTTTCAGTGTGAATTTACGAGAAAACTGGCAGTTATATTCCTTCCTCTGCCCTCCCCACTCCTGGCCTTTTCTTTTTTTGTGATGAAAAAACCTCAATTTCCATTATGTGATTCATAACATTTTGTGGGTTATTACTTAATCTGGTAAATAAACACATATTGGTAGGGGCCACTACAGCTCTTTTTATAATACATCATAAATTAAAATTATATGGTCTCAGCATTCAGAGGCCACTCCTTTGCTAAGCAAAGTAACGGTCATGCATGAAAGCACACTGATTGCTTCATACCCCAATGCCAATCCTACATACTTCATTCTTACTTTGGCAAGTTCATTTGGAATGTTCCATTGCAGGTCATTCTGAAGCACCAAAGAAAACACTAACAATTTTTGCTTTTGTGTCATAGTCATTTGTCACCTTATCTCCAGATTACACACTCCCTCTGGTGACAGGGAAAAACAATTATGCAAAGATATATGATATGGAGATTATGTCTGACAATACATATTTGTTATATTCCATCCAGTTAATCTTGGTATTCCTCTGACATAAAAGAGGTGACATATTTTATTATCTCCTTCCTGGAACCTTTATTGTGTTTTCCATTAATTTGGTTGGCCTTTCTTTTAGTGATCTTTTAATTTATATTGTTGTAGCCATAACATATATCATTTTTCTCGATTCTTTTTATTTTGTTCTGTATCAGTTCATACAAGTCTTCCTGGGTTTTTCTGGAACAATCTCTTTAGCACCAACATTTTTATTTGTTTTAGTCTTGAACAACATTTTTCAGTTAAATGAAACTTTGGTTTCTTGGCTGAGGATTTTGTTATGCCCCAGAGGTTTTGCCATTCATTCACTATTCATAAAATGTGGGCTACGTATCAGGTTTAAAGGGATATAAAATAAGTAGGATATAATTCCTGACACAAAAAGCTTACAGTATAGAAGGGGAAATAAGTATACAAAGTGTGACATATGACAAAATATTAAGGGTCATAAGAGAGAAGCAGTATTCTAGGAAGTTTGGGAGTATAGAAATATTATGTCTATTTGAGGGATGGGGGTGTTAAGGAAAACTTCTCAAAAGACGTTCTATTTGAGTTAAGTCATATAGTTTAGTAAACAATTAAAATATGCATTTTATTTTATTTTACTAAAAACACCTTATCTCCTCAGATGGAATTTTCAATGGCCTCATCCCATATCTGAGTCTCCCTCCTCTTCCCTACCTTCAGACTTCCCTGCCATCCTATAGATTTCACCTCAATTTCCAGCTCTACAAGAAGCCTTTCCCAGTCCCCTTTAATGCATGCAATTTATCCTGTATGTAGACCGTTCATGTAGAGTTGTTTGGGTGTTGTCTCCCTCATTAAATTGTGAGTTCCTTGAAAGAAAGGTACTTAAAAAAACCAAACCTAACATTTATCAGAGTGCCTACCATATAAATGCTAGTTGATTTGTCATCAAATTTGCTTTGAAGGTTGGAGGAGTTGAAGAAGATGGGCTTCCTCTCTCCAGTTCCCCTGCCCCAGAATGAATCGTTCTCTTTAACAAAGAAAAGTAATTGAATAAAAATATCTGCTATTTTTTAAAGTTACTCAATGTTGAGTTTCCCCTCAGAGATCTTTTCATTTACGTTGCTGAAGTCATCGTACATATTATTCTTTGGGTTCTGCTTATTTCATCTGGGATCATGCTTTTTCATACTTCTCTGGGGTCATCATATACTATTCTGTTGCATTCATAAAGGGATAGTGACTCTGCTTGTGATTTCATTTTCATAAGGAACACCCCTTTTAGAAAACCTACTCTACCAATGCAAGTTGTCAAAGGTGGAACTTAAACCTTTTGACTCTGAGGCCAGCTCTCTAGCCATAACAATATAGTGCTTATATATTCATATACAGCTGCTATGGAAGTTTGGAAGATTTTTGTAATTGGTATTACTTTATTTTGGGAAACTCAATGATTCTAAGTTTTAAGTTTTAATGCCTTTTATAGAATAATCCCAGATGACTTACGGAAATGAAAACTGCTCATGAAGGGATCTATGGGATAGGATCCATGCCTGTGATTTCACTAGTATAGAGAATTCCTGGATGAAGATATTTTCTCTATCACTGAAGTTCAACAAATCTTTGGCAATTTATAATCTAGTGAGTTGTCTAGAATTGTGAAAGCGTAAAGGACTTCCCCAGAGTCACACAATGAATATTATATCAGAGGTGAGATTTGAACCCAAATCTTCCTTGCTTCAAGCTCTCTATTTAGTACGTCATGCTGCCTCTAGAGAGCTATAAAAACAACACGCTCAGATGTAATACCATCAGTATAATGTGGTATAATGGAATAAGTCTAGCTCTGGTCTTGACTTTGCCTTTATGATCTTGGACAAGTCACAGCCTATTTAAAACTTGGTTTCCTCTCTATCTCAATGTTAAGAGGATCAACTGAGATAAAGAATGTGAAAGCACTTTGAAAAAGTATAAAGCTCCATACAGAATATGATGTTATTCTGAAGGACAAAGCAGGCTTGTTCAGTTTAGCTGTAGTGGGCAAAGCCAAGAACTGTCAATGGAAGTTGCCAAGAAGCAGTTTTTGATTCTGTGTACAGAAAAAATCTTAACAATGTTAGTAGAACATAAGGATAATGGGATGCCTTGGGAGACAGTGGAATTCCCTAATTGGAAGTCTCTAAGGGAGGTGCATTCACCCCTGGCACAGTGTTATAAATGGAATTACTGTTGAGGTGTGGGTGAGACTAGGTGCTCTCAGAGGTCTCTTACAATTCTGAGATTCTATGAAATGTTTGTTGAATGAGTCACAAATAAAAAATCAATACAATTTCATTTCTCCGTTCTGGCAAGTGCTATTTTCAAACCTCAATCTTCTAAAACATATTTCAAAGAAAAGAAGGGAAAATAAAATCATTCCAGGTCAAGCACCCTGATCACGTTACTAGAAGAAATAATTCCAGTGAATCAATAGTTGTATCTACATCACACCAAAACAATGGATGTCATTTTTAAAATCTAGTGACAAAATTATGTATTCTATCTATGTAAAATCCGAATCAACAAGAATGCTGGATTTGAAATCACAGGACCTGGATTCAAATCTTAATTCCATCATTCACCAACCATGTAACCTTGAACAAATCATTTTACTTCTCTAGACCTCAATTTCCTCTCCTCTAAAGTGAGGGTACTAGATTAGAGCAATGGTCTCCAAACCATTTTTATCACAGACCCAACACTGGTAAACAACAAAAAAAAATTAAACATATCTATGATATACTACTTAATGGTTTTCATTCACTATATTCTACTATACCAATTATTGTATACATTATAAAATTATACCAAAAATGGATGTGTAAAAAATGAGATAAAGATGGAATTATATTTGATAACAGAGATAATGAGAGATTTTAGTTTAGTGAGTCAAGGAATGGCATGATCAAAACTAAAATTTAGGAAAATTATTTTGGTATGTGTGGAGAGGAGACAGATGTGATCAATGTTAAACCCCTGTATGGTGAAGTAGACACAGCATTGGGCCTGGAATCAGCAAGACAGGAATTCAAATCCAGCTTCAGACCTTTGGTAAGTCATTTACCTCTGTTTGTCTCAGTTTCCTCAACTATAAAATGGAAATAACAACTACTTAGAGTTCTTATGAGTCTCAAATAAGATATTTGTTAAAAAAAAAATCACAGCACAGTACCTGTCACATAGTAGGTGCTATGTGACAGCTATCATTATCATCCCCATCCCCATCATCATCATCATCATGATAGAGTTAGAAACAAGATTTGGCGACTGGTTAGATATGTAGAGTAATACAACGTAAGAAGTCAAGAATAATTCTAAGATTGCAAACCTGAGTGACTGGAAGAATGGTGATGCTTTCAACAGAAATAGAAACGTTTGTAAGAGGATTGGTTTTTTAAATAAAGGTAACAAATCCTATTTCAGAGCTGTTAAATTTGAAATGCCTATGGAATGTCAATTAACCAAGTGGCATTTTTTAAAAGCTCTACAGGCTGGATACTGCTACATGCTAGAGATACAAAGATAAAGCAAAAATGATCCCAGCCATCAAGATAATTACGTTTTAATGGGGAAAGACAACATATGTGTAAATTCATAGATATAAAATAAATATAAGTAGAAGGGAAGGAAGCTAGGAGAACTGAGAAGTGCCTCCTGGAGGAAATGGGACTTGTATATAATTTCCAGTTGGTGATGTGGAACTGGAGTTCAGGAGAGAATAGGGCTTGACATTTAGATCTGGGAATCATCTGCATAGAGATGATATTAAATGATAACTGATGAATTCACCATCTGAGAGAGTGAGAAGAGGAACCAGGGCAGTGTCTTGAGGAATATTTACAGTTAGGCCACAGAATATGGTTGATGCTCTAATAAAAGAGACTGAAAAGGGGTAGTCATGTAGGTAGTAGAGCCAATAGCCTAGGGAGATGAGACTAAGTATCCAGAAAGAAAGACTTATCAATATTGTCATACACTGCAGAGTGGTCAAGAAAAATGAAAACTGAGAAAAGACCATTAGATTTGTCCAGTAAGAGATTATTAGTTTTTTGAAGTAAACAGTTGTTTCTAATTTTGCTTTATATTTTATTGCATATCTTTTGTATTTCCTTATTTACATATTGGACATTTTCTCCTCTTTTATAAATTTTTATCTCTTCATTTAACAAAATCTACTTTTTTCTCACTCTTACCTCACCTTTCACATTGAAAAAAGGAAAGCCAAACCCTTGTAACAAATATGAATAGCCAAATAGAACAAATTTCCACATTAGCCATGTCCAGAAAAATGTTTGTCTCACTGGACACCCTTTAATGAGTCCATTGTCTCTCTATCAGGAGTTCTTTCATTGTTCTCCTGGAATCATGTTTGATTCTTGTGCTGACCAAAGCTCATAAATCTTTCAAAATTGATTATTATTGTTTTTATTGTATAAATTGTTCTTTGGATTATCCTAACATTACGTTGCATTATTTCCTACAACTATACCTCATTCTGAGGGGCCCATGCCACAGGGTAAGCTCTCAGGAAAGTCCATGGTTGGAGAACATTGGGCACAATGATTACCGAAGAGGTTGCATTTGTATTGGAATCTGGAGGGAGGAGTTGGTTGGGATGTGATTTGTTTTCCTATCCTCTGAGTAGTTGAGTACACCTTAGGGCCAAGCCATCATCCTTTTGAGTCATTCCATGATTACTACTTTGGAAATTATTATTCTAAATGATTTTCAAATGTCTTTTGTCGTTCTAAATCTGTGAATTTATAACCCTATAGATGTTGCTACTAGTCAATATTTTCCAGATTATCTAGTCCAACATGATCATTTAAAGATGAGTAAACTGCGAGGATTCTGGGAAGATGGTGAAGAAGGTCTGAAAATTCCAAGCTCTCAAGATTTTCCTCCACAAAAGAGATAAAAAAGCACCTCAGGGAGAACATAGAGAAGTGAAAATAAATGAGCAGGGGCAGAACAGTGGTCCTCCTAGGCCAAGCAGAGAAGATCTGAAGAAAAATCCTTCAGGTTAGGGACCTCTTAAGCAACAAGTGATAAGTCCTGGAATTAGTTGAGTTGGGAACCTTTCTCAGCTACAGTTATAGAAACCTTTATTCCTGGGACAGCAAAGGGAGTTGGGTATTTGAGCTGTGCAAGGTCAAGGGAACCTCTGCTGACAAGGAACTCCAGACACAGCTGTGCTGCAGAGATGCAATGTAGTGAGAAGGAACCAGCACTTGGTGAGAGCAAAAGCAGTGGGGAGAGGACGCCACTGGCTGTGGGCACTTCCAGGAATCCAGAAGTCTTCTTTTGGTTTCAAGGTCGTAGGGGAGAACTGAAGGACAATCTGAGGCCAGAGGCACCATCCCCCATACCTCAGCATGTAATTAGCATGCTGGGATAAGTGATTACAAAAACTAAATTATTACAAAACAAAATGCATAGGTAAAGGAGAAAGAATCCAACCATAGAGAGTTACTATGAGAATAGAGAAGACTGGTCTTCAGAGGAGGATACTGAAGCAAAGAAACCCTCTTCTACCCTGAAGAGTAATATCAAATGGCCATCTGCCCCAAAAGAATTCACTGAAGAGCTTAAAAAAGACTTTAAAAATCAAATTGAAAGAGTGAGGAAAAACTTTAAAAAATAGGAATAATCCAAGAAAAAACAAGAAGATTATGAAAAGGAAGTCAACAAATTAGAAAAGGAGATCCATAATCTTAAGGGAAAAAAAAAACTGACTCCTTGAAAATCAGAATTGGGCAAGGGAAGCCTTCAAAGTTATAAGAGATCAAGAAATAATAAAACAAAATATAAAGAATGAAAAAGTGGAAGTTAATGTGAAACATCTCATAAGAAAAATCAACTGATCTGGAGAACAGATCAAGAAAAAAAACCATAAGAACAATTGGAATACGTGAAATCTATGATCAGAAAAATAATCTTGGTACAATAATACGAGAAATAATTAAAGAACATTGTTCTGAAGCATTAGAACAAGAGGGAAAAGTAGAAATAGAAAGAAAAAATCCACTGATCTCCACCTGAAAGAGATCTTATGAGGAAAACTCACTGGAATATCTATTATAGTCAAATTTTGAAACCTCCACTGAAGCATACAATATTATGAGCAGCAAGAAAAAAATTCAGTTTACATATGGTGGTGCAATACATTAGAATTATCCAAGACCCTAATGGTGGTAACACTAAAAGATTCCAGGTCAAGAGCAAAAGAATTGGGCTTCAGGTTGAATATATCATAACCAGCAAAGTATAATCCTCAATGGAAAAAAATGGATATTTAATAAATTGTCATACTTTTAGGATTTTATTAAAAAAAACTGAACTAAATAGAAGATTTGGCATACAAATTTCAAGAGAAGGATAAGGTACATACCAAAGACCAATTACAAGGGACTCCATAGGAACAGACTGGCTATTTTTTATGTATGCGAAACGTAAAACACATACTTAAGATTGTTTTATTAGTAACTAGATAGTTTGAAAGAAAAATTGGGGTATACCAGAGCATGAAATGATTTCAAAAAGTAAAATCATTCGTGAACAGCTAAAAAGAGTAATTATCATAATATAGTAATCATCATATATATATACATATATATGTATATATACATATATATGTATGCATATATGTGTGTGTGTGTGATTAGATGGGGGAGCAGGGCTGTTAGTTCAAGAAGCCTACTTTCATCGGGAATGGGTTTGAAAGAGGACAATACATATACATCTAGAAAAGTATAAAAGTCTTCTAAATTTAGAAAGAAATAAAATGCTAATGTGACAGGGAGGGGAGGAGAGGATAAGAGAGGGATATTCAGAGGGAAAGATGAGGGAATAGGTTAAAGGGGTGTATAAAAGTTTTAGATTTATGGTAATGGTAGGACAGGGGAGGGGGGTAAGTTAAGTAATATGAGGGCAAGGTAGTAGGTAGAAGTGTAGTGGAGGAGTCAGGAGGGATAGGGAAAAGGTTATAGAGAAATATAAAAATAAAGATTAGGAGTAGACTCTGTTAGAAATATATGTTTATATTTCTGTGTATGTTTATTTGTATGTGTGTATGTATATATGCATATGTATATATATTTATATGCATACACATTTGTATGTATATATCTATATATTTATATTATATATAATGTAATATATATATATATATATATATAATTATGCTTAATTGTAGCTTGGAGGGGAAGAGGGAGAAAGAGAACAAAATGAAAAGTGTGTAACAGAGATCAAAAGAGAACCTACAAGGAAACAAAGAAAAGATGAACAGTTCTCAACACAATGGGTAGTATTTATTGCAGTCTTTCTTGAAATGGAAATTTATTGCTATATATTTTGAATTTTCTCTTACATTCTGCTGAGCACATGACATTTTTTCTTTTCTTATTTTATATTTCAGTTTACATATTTCTTTTCATTTTTGCATTATGTATTTAAGTTTTAATATTTAAATCTAAAAGAAAGAAAAAAAGATGAGGAAACTAAGCCTCAGAGAGTTGAAATGACTTGCTGCCCAAGGTCGTACACCTAAATGGTATTAGGACCCACTAGAGTTCTGGTGTTTCAACTTTGACCAAGTACTCTTTCCAACTGCATTATATAAGCCATGATGCCAGGCATCGATAAAATATACTGCTTATTAATTACATTTTTCATGTATGATGTACATAAAACCAGAATTGAGCTTAAAGACTTAAAATTTCAAAGAATTTTAGTATTATGACATTCTGAAAGTAAGTGATGCTGGATGGCAGGTAACTGATACAATGATACTCAGCAAACCCAAAGCACAGAGTCTGCTCTCAAGCTAACCATCACTCAATATCCCAGATGTTTCAGATTACATTAATATAAGATCTCATTGACTAACTTTGATACTTTGATACATCTGTGACTTCATCAGTGTGGCTACTCCCTTCCCAAACAGCAATCAAAATTTTCCATGCCTTCTCATCCTGTGTGATTATTATCCATGTCTCTGCATAAGTCCTCCATGCTCTAGGCCATTTTCTAGTTCTTTTGATATTTTGCAGAGTTCCAATACAGCATTCAGGCTGTCCTCATGCTTCTCACTGTCTCTTCATAATTTATCCAGCCCCTTTTATTGCAACATATATTCTTGAATGTATCTTTTTTGCCAGTTTTCTCAAGAGCAAGCCACCATGGCTAACATTTTATAATCTCTCAACATAAACCATGTATTTTTCCACTGTCTTCTCTAATTTCTTGCTCCGCTCCATGTTATTGTGGCACAGAGGTGACCCTAGGTTCTTGAAGGCTCTGTCAATGGACTATAGGTTCTACAAAGGTGTAAAGGCTTTAAATCCATAGCCCAGTTACAAACAGTATATCTTTCACCCAAAGTTCAGTAGTTAAGTGCAAGGAGGGTCAAAATAAGGTTGGGCACTAGGCAAAGAAGTATTTTTGGTCATGACAAGCCATGCAACACAGTTTCACACACATTTGGTCTGGATCTAGAAAGTCATAGACAGCTATTTGGTACTGGTGGAGGTAGGTTCATGTGTACTTGCATTTTAATTCAGTTGTTGCTAATTTTAGTGACAGGTCAGCTATGTGAAATAATATATTTATTAAACATTTGCCATGTGCCAGGTACTGTACTAAGTAGTAAAGAAGTAGACAAAATCATTCTCATTGTGAAGAAAAAATACCAAGAGAGCAGAGATCATATTAGTTTACAGCAAAATCATAAAAACACAGTACGAGTAAAGAGGTACAATTATCTTCTGTGCTAACCCGGGTCTAGTTTGATAGAGGAATGATGAACCCAAGAGAGGAAGGCAGAATAAGAGTGTGAAAAGATGTTTTCTAAGGAATAGGAATAAGGAAATGAAGATGAGGTCAAAGTTGAAGGTTGTCCTGGAACTCAAAAGAATACATATGATCTTGTCTATAAACAGAGGATAATAAATTAATATGATTAACAATACATCAAGATACACTCAGAGAAGCAGAACTATTTATGCTATGAATGTACAATAGATAGCCATGCATATATCAAGTACACTTTAGAAGGGAATTGTCATTTGATTCAAAGGAAACTGATATCCAAGGAGCTAGGAATGAGAAATAAATACTCAAATGAGTCCAACCTTGTTATAGAGAATTGAAACAAGAGGATAAAAAGTTTATCCAAAAACTTGTGTAATTCGGGAAATATAGGAGAGTTGTGGAACAGAGAGTAAACAGACTTGACAATGGGGGTAAACCCTTAAATATGATAGAAGAAGAAATTGCAAAGTGAAATGAAATAAAGGTATACATTTCCTAGAATTTGGCTAATCTGAAATTAACTGTCACCTTGATGCAAAATAACTATTAAATGATGCTTAAAAGGAAGGTGCTCCATTAAAACAGTACCTCAGGAACAGGGAAATATGGCTTACTACATAGTCAAAGAGAATTCCTGAGAGAAATGTTGTTTTAAGTGAAGTATAAACTGTATATAGAAACTTGATAACTTTGCTGAGGAATGAGGAGAACCCCAGTTCAGACAAGGAGAGAGATGAAACCCAGAGGTAGTAACATTTCTGCATAGAACCAAAATTTTAGAGTACATAGAATGAGGAGAAAAGAGTTTAGTAGTACTTAAAGTAATTTTATACCATCAATTTAGGTACTGATGTAAAGATTAGTATTTAACAAAATAACCAGAATCATTAAACTTATGCCCCTATAAGCTAAATTATAATATTGTAGATGAAGTTATCCATACATCAAGACGTAATTCATTGTATGTGTGCATACACACAATGAACTATACATACACTATGTGTATATATGAACATATATATACATATTTACATACTATGTGTATATGTATCTACAAATGCATGTGTGTTTTATGAGCTTTTTAATTTGTATGCAAAATGTTATGCATGCACAACTACTATATTTAACTTCATTATTATTACTAGTAGTAGTGTTATATTTTTATCCCTTAAACATATTTTCAGGTGGTATTTTTTATTATGATATGTATATCTAATATACCCCAAATCATTTTTTGAGGGACTAAAAAAATTTTTCCATAGGGAAGAATTGTAATATGATTTTCAATAACCTTTCCTATAGAGACCATATATACTGTTTCTGTGTTTTTAAGATGGACTGAATCTTTGTCAGGCGACCATTCCATGAAAATAAGAGTTTAACTCCATTCTAGGATCTTTTAACTGTGATGGCTAGAAGTGCCTGAACAAGCTACAGATAGAAAAGACTAAGAGAATTTATATCTTGAGAGCTTGAATTTAATCCTTATCTTGTGAAGAATAATTATTAAGAGAATTCTTGAGAAATTTTGCTACTCTGAGACATAACTGATCTTACTCTGATGGTTGGAAGTGACCTTGAATATGACATCTCATAACTGAAACATTATAATTATGTATGTGTTTTAATATTTTAAATTTTTATTTATCTTTTATTCATTATGCATAGCATCATAGACATTTGTTTTTTGGTTAATAGTATTTTTAATTTTTAACATTAATTTTTTATAACATTTTGTTTCAATTATTTTCTTCCTCCCTTCCTCCCTCCCTCATTTCCCGAATATGTCAAAAAATCTGATATAGGTTATACATGTGCAATCATGTAAACATATTTCCGCATTAGCCATGTTATGAAAGAAGAATCTGTTTTAATATTTTAGAGTATTATTGAATTGTATAGTCGATAACCTTGATATTTATCTATGCTTAAGACATTAGATAGTTTGACAAAGAGAGTAAGAAAGTTTATGGAAAAATAGGCTTCTCCTGTTTAATAAACTGAGGGGAAAGACCTTGTAACTAACTGATTAGTAAAATTACATGTCTCATTAATTTGTGAAGTATCAGAATATATATTTTAATTGCCTTGGAACATAGAATGAGAGAATTTATAAGTTTACTGGTTAAGTAAGTAGGGGGTGAGTTTTGATATGGTTGCTGACTATACATCTCAGTACTTCTATGTGTGGTTTGTCTTCCTTAAACTTGCTACATATAATGTTGTCAGCACTGAATCAACATGTAGTACTTGAATCATGTCCCTGTTCACATCTTTATGCACTAGACCAGGGAAATTCCTCTGGGGTGAAATATGGGACTCTCTCTTTGTTGAGTTAAACTATCCCATTTCCAATGGCTCTTCAGTTTGTATTGTCTTGTATATATTCTCATATGTATACTTCCTCTGATTCCTATTTTGCTATCAACTTGGATAAATTGGTTTCTGTGCTATTTATTACGCATGTTCATTGTTCAACTGGCCTCTAGTAGGAAAGAGGTCAAGTCTCAGATAAATAATTTTTATATATACTCTTCCCTATCAAGGAGTAGCAATCAAGAGTAGCTTAAACCTAAAATATATACCCCCTAGTTAATAATATTTAGAGGAACAGAGAGAAAAAATTTCTAGACCAGTACTCCCTCTTTCTGAGGAGAACAGGGTGGTCAGCCTTTGGTCTCTACCTCCTTCTTTCTCCCATGGCAGCAATTAAAGTCTTCTTTGAAGAAAAGAAGGAAAGGGGGAGGAGACACTAGAGATGTCTGTTCTTGTCTCCTTGAAAGACAGTTCTAGACAGACCCATGTAGACATACATAACCAACATGGGAAAAACAAAACATTCCCACATGATGCACCCCTTAGAAATATAAAATGTCTCAGCATTGCCCTTTAAGAGTTTACATTCTAATGAGGGAAGACTATACATTCAAATAATTGTGATGGCCAGGGAAGGGGGACCAAACTTGGAAATAGATTGTGCGTGTGTGCATGTGTATGTGTGTGTGTGTGTGTGTGTGTGTGTGTGTAATATAGGTGTAGGACAGATGGCAAGATCATCGTAGTTCTGATTAGACATAAAACACGATCTGGTGAAGTACAAACTATCCTAATTGTGATATTAACTATATGATATGGATATCATGAATTAACATTCTTAGAAGATATGCAATATCCCCTATAAGTCTACTTGAATTTGTTGATTTAGTTGTATGTTATTTCTTCAAATAGAATATAAGTTCTTTGAGAACTGTGATTCTTTGTATTCCTGATACTGCAGTTTGCTGAATGTAGTAAGTGCTTAATAAATATTTCCTGTTTCTTTGATACCTCTGAATATTCTCATGTCAGAAGAGTAGCAAGGAAATAATTATTATTTTTGCTTTTCTGAATTAAACAAAGTAACCAGAACTTTTTGGGATTCTGAAATCATGTGTAAAAAAAAAAATATACACAAAATCTATGCTTTTTCTGCCAATAAGATAAGCTTAAATCCTAGAACCTAAAGTAAAATTATAAACAAATACTCATTTGCCCTTCATTAATTTCAGTCCTCTTCCTTCTGTGGACCACTACCAAATATAAAAATATTTCAGACAGTATTGATTACACTTATGGTGAATGTACATTTGCCCTTTCATTCACTGTTAATTACTAATTGTAAAAAGTGACTTCAGTATTATATGTTATAAATAATGATGGCTTTCTTTCAAGATGAGCTCATATGCTATGAAGCTGTAAAGAATACCATGACTTCATTACATAACAGGGAAGAAAATTACTTATGTTAAGATGGTAAGGTAAAACTCTTGGTTGATAGTGTATCATTTGCAAAAGGCATGGTCTTGACTCAAATGTCTACAGGTTGTCTACAAGAGATACCTAATTGTTAGATCAAAGAATAACCTGTAGAGAAAATTAGAAATTTAAAATTTAAACTAAAAATAACACACACACACACACACACACACACACACACACAATGATGCTAAGCACTCGTGTTGTTTTGAACTTTGAAGTAATATCTTAAACTTATTTAAAATTCTAAGAGAAAAAAATACCAAGATTTAAAACTGAGAATGTATTTCTTAACTTGAGTGGAATCTTATTTTTAATTATTATGCTGTAAACATTTTGTTTTAATCTCAACCATTTATTTTGGTTGCAGAGTACCTGGTAATTCCAAGGTACAATTCTACCTACTCACAGCTTCCCTGGTAGTTATGTTGACAACTTAAGAATAGTAGCTGCTTATCTCATTTTGTGGGGATTTTTTTCTTATGCAAAGGTACAACATCTTTTTGCATTGTTTGTAAAACCAACTTGCAATCTATTTTTAAGAAACAGTACAGAGTACTGTACGAGACAATCATCACATTGTTCTACTTCCTACCGAGAACGTAGCAGTTACTAGGCACAAAGGGGCAGTTTTACTGCCTCCCCATTTTATTAGTGTAATGTCATTTAGATGATCTTCAATCCTGATTCGCTAAAGACCTCTTTGGAATGTGCATTATGTTCTCCCACTCATGGGAAGATGGGCATTTTACTTCTTGAGATAGAATAACACCCAAATCAGTAGCTGTGAGGGAGGAGAAAGGTCATTCATGAATGGAGAGAAGGTTTGACTTTTGTAAAAAATGCATTGTGAGTCAAGCATTGCTCAAACACTGAAAAAAAAATAAGCACAAAAAGGTGAGAAAGAGAACAAAAGAGTGAATGAGAGAGAGAGAGAGAGAATGAGAATGTATGAGTGAAAATGAATATATAAAATCCACCTATAAATATTCTTTGAAAGGAAAGAAGATTCAAATTCAATTCCGATAATATTCGGATCATTTCCTTTAAGGGATTATTAGCTAGATGGATTAGTGTGTATTCTAGATACTGGATATTGTTGGAGGTATAGCTTTTCTTTCAGCTATGGCTATTGAAGACTTCTCCTTACCTCCTTCCTTGGAGTCATTAGGACCTTGAAGATCTTCCATGATCTTTCTTCAGTTTATCTTGATAATTCTTAATTCCGCCCCCCACCCCGCTCCCCAGGAGTCACAATCTCAAAGTCTCCATTCCAGATAAATTGGACTACCGGTCATTTTCAAATATTTACCTATCCACTCTTACTTACATATACCAAGACAGGTTACAGTATTTCCCTGAACCTAGAATGGAATGGACCTCCTTCATATGTATGTTATGGAAATCCTTCCCTTTCTTCAAAGTCCAGCTTGAGTTTTCCTCTTCCATGATGCCTTTCTTAAACCTTTCATCAAGAAAAGTGATTCTTTACTTATTCTCTCATTCCTGTCACTCTACTCTCTGATTCACTTGTGGTTTCCATAGTTTCCTCCTATGTTGTAAATTCTTTGAAGGAAAAGACTACATGCTCAGGGAAAGTACTTTAAAACCCCAAAGTCCCATATAAACATGCAGAATTATTGTTCTTCTTGTGCTTCTATTGTTATTGGTGTTGATTTTTTAACTTGCCAGCACTAGAACCTAAGCATCCACGCCACATTTGAGCTCAGGAGGATGAGCATTCCTGACTTCAGGCCCTGCACTCGATCCACTGTGCCACCTAGCTGCCCATAAGTATCCACCATTCTCAAGGTATTACTTCCTGAAGATTCAAAAATGAAAAAAAAAGCATGGCAAAATATTCATTCTCTTGGGGTTTTAAAATTCTCTCTGTATGTAGCAAGTATACTAAAAAAAATAATACTTTGTGTAACCTAACAGTGACAAAGCAAGGATACAAACAAAGTCTGTTAGGAAATTATAAGGAAGGAGAAGACACATTTAGATGGGAGTATCATAGAAAGTGTCAGGCAGACAGTGGTAGGTGGGTTAAACTAAGCCTTAGAGAAGAAGAAATTCAATAGCCATAGCTGAGGAGGGAGTATATTTTAGGAGAACCTGCACAAATCCAGGGGTGTGTCATTGTCAGACCAGCATATTTTTTTCTAAATAAATTTATTTATTTAACTTTTTACATTCATTTTCACAAAATTTTGGGTTCCAAATTTTCTCCCCATTTGTCCCCTCCCCCCACTCCAATACACTGAGCATTCTAATTTCCCCTATCACCAATCTGCCCTCTCTTCTATCATCCCTCCCTTCTCTTGTCCCCATCTTCTCTTTTGTCCTGTAGGGCCAGATGACTTTCTATTCCCCATTACCTGTATTTCTTATTTCCTAGTAGCAAGAACAATACTAAACAGTTGTTCCTAAAACTTTGAGTTCCAACTTCTCCCCATCCCTCCCTCCCCACCCATTCCCTTTGGGAAGGCAGGCAATTCAATATAGGCCATATCTGTGTAGTTTTGCAAATGACTTCGATAATAGTCGTGTTGTGTGAGACTAACTATATTTCCCTCCATCCTATCCTGCCCCTCATTGTTTAATTGCTCCCTCCTCCCATTACCCTCCCTTCCATCATCCCCCTGACCCTGCTTATCTCCTTCTCCCCCACTTTCCTGTATTGTAAGATAGGCTTTCATACCAAAATGAGTGTGCATTTTATTTCTTCCTTTAGTCGAATGTGATGAGAGTAAAATACATGTTTTTCTCTCAGCTCTCCTCTTTCCTTCCACTAAAAAGTCTCCTGCCTGCCTCTTCTATGAGAGATAATTTGCCCCATTCCATTTCACCCTCTCTCCTCCCACTACATTTCTCTCTCACCATTTACCTTCATTTTTTAAAGATATGATCCCATCCTATTCAATTCACTCTGTGCTCTGTCTCTTGTGCGCGCATGTGTGTGTGTGTGTGTGTGTGTGTGTAATCCCACCAACTACCCAGATACTGAAAAGTTTCAAGAGTTACAAATATTGTCTTTCCTTGTAGGAATGGAAACAGTTCAACTTTGGAAAGTCACTTATGACTTCTCTTTGCTGTTTACTTTTTCATGCTTCTTCTCATTCTTGTGTTTGAAAGTCAAATTTTCTTTTCAGCTCTGGTCTTTTCATTAACAATGCTTGAAAGCCCTCGATTTCATTGAAATACCATTTTTTTCCCCTGAAGTATTATGCTCAGTTTTGCTGGGTAGGTGATTCTTGGTTTCAGTCCTAGTTCCTTTGACTTCTGGAATATCCTATTCCATGCCCTTTGATCCCTTAATGTAGAAGCTGCTAGATCTTGTGTTATCCTGATTGTATTTCCACAATACTGGAATTGCTTATTTCTAGCTGCTGGCAATATTTTCTCCTTGACCTGGGAATTGTGGAATTTGACCACAATGTTCCTAGGAGTTTCTCTTTTTGGATCTCTTTCAGGTGGTGATCGGTGGATTCCTTGAATACTTATTTTGCCCTCTGGTTGTAGAATGTCAGGGCAGTTTTCCTTGATAATTTCATGAAAGATGGTGTCTAGGCTCTTTGTTTGATCATGGCTTTCAGGTAGTCCCATAATTTTTAAATTGTCTCTCCTGGAACTATTTTCCAGGTCAGTTGTTTTTCCAATGAGATATTTCACATTATCTTCCATTTTTTCATTCTTTTGGTTTTGTTTTGTGATTTCCTGGTTTCTCAGAAAATCATTAGCCTCCATCTGTTCCATTCTAATTTTGAGAGAACTATTTACTTCGGTGAGCTTTTGAACCTCTTTTTCCATTTGGCTAATTCTGCTTTTGAAAGTATTCTTCTCCTCATTGGCTTTTTGAACCTCTTTTGCCAATTGAGTGAGCCTATTTTTCATGGTGTTATTTTCTTCAGCATTTTTTGGGGTCTCCTTTAGCAAGGTATTGACCCGTTTTTCATGCTTTTCTTGCATCTCTCTCATTTCTCTTCCCAGTTTTTCCTTCACCTGTCTAACTTGATTTTCAAAATCCTTTTTGAGCTCTTCCATGGCCTGAGCCCATTGAATATTTATTTTGGATGTTTGGGATACAGAGGCCTTGACTTCTATGTCTTTCCCTGATGGTAAGCATTGTTCTTCCTCATCAGAAAGAAAAGGAGGAAATATCTGTTCACCATGAAAGTAATCTTCTATGGTCTTATTTTTTTCCCTTTTCTGGGCATTTTCCCAGCCAGTTACTTGACTTCTGAGATTCCTTTCTACACCCACCTTGCCTCCAGATCTGCCCAGGTAGTGCTTGGGGTATGAGATTCAAATGCTGCTTCCCAGCCTCAGTGCTTTCAGTAGGGGCAGGGCTGCTGTTCAGTATGAGATTAAGTTCACGTTCTCAGGTGGGGGCAGGGCTGCCACACGGGGCTCAGTTCCCTCAGGGGGTTTATGCAGAGACCTTCAACAATGGATCCAAGCTCCTGTCTGCTGCTTCCCCCGCTGCTGCCTCCCGAGGGGGGCTGAGTTATGAAGACACCCCACTCCCCTCTCAGCCAGTCCAGAAGGCTCTCTCACTGACCTGTAGCACCTGTGTGTTGAGGGACCTTCGTGCTGCCAGTGATTCCATCCCTGAAGCCTGCTCGGATCTGCTCCTCTCCATGCCATGTGGCCAACTCAGGGCTGGCCTCTGTTCTGGGTCCGGTGCATGATGGACCTTTGATGTCGGTTTTTCAGGACTCTCTGGAACAGAAATCTCCTCCACTCCATTGTTGTGCAGCTTCCACTGCTCCAGAATTTGTTGAGAATTCCTCTTTACAGGTAATTTATGGGCTGTGAGTTCAGAGCTAGCATATGCGAATCTTTCTACTCTGCCATCTTGGCTCCTCCCCCCAGACCAGCATATTAAGAAGATAATTTTGGGCAGATGAACTTCAGGGTGGGCTTCTTGGGAGACAGCAGAAATCAGGAAAATTATGACTCTAAAATACTAATGATGAAGGATATTGTTGCTTCCTGAAAAGAGGTGATCAAGTCAATATATACAAAGTGATGCATGCATCTTTGGATGTAGTAAACATGGGAATTTGTTTTACATAAGGATGTATATGTGTTATAAGAGGTTTGCTTTTCTTTTACCTTTTTTGAGGGGAAGGTGGAACTGAAAGAAAACAGAAGTTTATTAATTGAAAAAATAAATTCTAATTTGATTGGGAGAAATAAATCTATTGCAATACTTTGAGACAGGAAACTATGAGGGCCTGAGCCAGCATATTAGAACTTTTGGTGAAGAGAGGACAGATGTGAGAAATATTTAGGAAAGAGAAACAATAGGACTTTGCAACAGCTTGAATGTCAGGGAAGAGGGAGAGAGAAGAATCATAGAGAACTCCCCCATTAGATTTAAAGACATGATGACAGGGGAAATGGTGGTTTCATCAACATAAATAGGAAGTTGGGAGGAGGGGTAGATTTTGTGAGGAAGATAATGACTTCAGTTTTGGAAATGTCAAAACCATGTATAGTGAAGTGCCTACACATACAATGCCATATGGTTATTTTGCCCATTTGGTACTCATTCAGCAGTTGTACTTCCTGTGTGATTTACTGCAGTTTTTCTCTAAATAGTATAGAAAGTATTTAATTATTTGAATGTGCTTTCTAAGAAGTATTCACATGAATTATTAGATGCCTAGGGTATTGCTCCCCTTACTCTCCCACGCCTTTGGGGGTGTCATCCCCTACAAAGTCAAGAATGTTTGGCTTGAAGTTGCCTTATTAACATTTGGTGTGACTTTAGATTGAAGTGTTTTGGGGAGACCAAGATTTATTGTTAGGTATCTGTAGCTGACATTCAGTATAGTTTGGGGATAAGATTCAAGGCATGGTGAGTCATTTTATGAAGATTTGGGGCCTGATCTTGCAAAACAACAATAGGAAGTGGACAGATAAGTACAACACGAACAGCTTTCTGAAAGATGCGTGAGAGGAAAATGTCTGGAGATGTGGAATTTGGCAGTTAGGATGGAAGGGGGCGGGGGAAGAGGGGGAAAGATGCCTAAGGGGATGACTAAAGGATTGCCCAATCATCTGCAGTCTCTTTCCCTTTTAGGGGCCTGTGTAATCTTAAAAGTATTATAGCTGACAGGGAGAATAAAAACAAGATTGTCTTTTCCAAATGATTTCACAATCATCCCTGTAACTAGGCCTCTCCACAAAGAAAAATAGCTAATGTTGGCAAATTGGATCAAAGCATCACACATTTGGAAACAAATTGTTCACCTTAGAGAAGGTACCATGAGGCAGAAGATGAAGAAATCTAAAAATCCTTGATCTTTTTACTGCTAGATTGTGTGTTTTAGATCTTTTAAAAAGAAATAAAAAAAAAATTCTAATTTCTTAAAGATATATAGTAAGGACCACATTTATGGCTTAGGGCATGTAGGTCAAATAGTTTCTTAGTCTGTACATGACCTCTCATAGTTGAAATTGAAGTAAAAAAAGGACAAGTTTTTCGTGATCCCATTTGGAGTTTTCTTGGCAAAGATACTGGAGTGCTTTGCCATTTCCTTCTCCAGATCATTTTTACAGATGAGAAACTGAACCACATAGGGTTAAATGACTTGCCCAAGGTCACACAACTACTGAGGTCTGAACTCATGAAGGTGATTCTTCCTGATTCCAAACTCAGTGTTATCTCCACTGTGCCACCTAATCACCCCAAATTTTGGGGGGTGGGAAATAGAGTGATAGATCTGCATCAGGGAGACTCATCTTCCTGACTTCAGATCTGGCCTCAAACACTTGGAAGCTGGGCAAGTCACTTAACTCTGTTTGCCCCAGTCCTTCATCTGTAAAATAAGCTGGAGAAGGAAATGGCAAGCTGCTTCCATATCTTTGCCAAGAAAACTTCCAATGGGGTCATGAAATGTCAGACATGGCTGAAAAATCACTCAAAAAAAGACTCAATGGAATAAAATATGCTGATGAATTTTGAGTGTGCTTACATTAATTTGTTTATAAATTGTGTACCAGGTTATGGTATAGGTAATAATGTGGATGACTTCTTGCATGCTGTGATATGAAAATCTGTGAAGGGACTAGCCTAGGCTCAAAACATTGTACCCTGTCATCGGCTATAGCTATTAGGGGTGGTTATTCCTTAAAATTTTTCTTAAAGAGAAGTGAATTTTATTTGTAAAAAAAAATACTGTTAAAGGGGAGGACTAAAACATTAGTAGGGTTTTCTTGATTTGGTAAATGGAGTATCCTTTGGTTAGGAAAGAATAGGCCCTTACAGGAATGGGATTTGGATCAGGTGATATGATAGGGAGGTCTGTTTTATGGGTCAGGAAGTCATTATAGATATCTTAAACAGTTCAGCATAAGAAAACTAGGTACCTGGAGAGGGGAAAGGGGAGCTGATAAAGTACTTTTTTCACTGTTTTGAAAGAAAAAAAGTCTTAAACAGAGGTTTAAGAAATATAACCTATTCTCAGATATGCAAGATAGACACAATTTAGAGCTGTTGTTGAAACAGTAGGGGGAGGGTTTTCTCTTCCCCTTTCTCCTTCCCCACTATTACAAATGGTATTTTGCTGGCCTCCAAGGGGATAGGAAAGTTAGAATATGCTCTCTCTCTCTGTCTCTCTTTCTGTATGTGTGTGTGTGTGTGTGTGTGTGTGTGTGTGTGTGTGTGTGTACTGTTTATTTCTCTCATGGACTCAACTTCTAAATTGCGCAAACCACAGGCTATAATACTACCATTTGTGCCAGAAAACTTTCCCTCTGACCAAGACAATTGCAAATATGCTAAACCTGATTAAATGAAAAGTCATTCTTTACATAGCTTACATCGACATAAGATGACAAGTCACTCACCAGATAAAGGAATCTTTGTCTGCATCAAACAATAAGCCAGCTCTTCCAAGAAAATCCTTGCTCTTATACAAGCAGAATACATATTCAGCTAATACTGCATTCAGGATCTGCGATGAGAAAGAGACCCTTCCACTAAGAAGGGTCAAAAATCTTTTGCGTTGTCTGTCAGTCTAGTTTTATTGAAATGGTCACTATCAAACTGTTTGAAATTTAAAGGTATATACTTAGGGTTATGGTAACTTCCAAGGCTGACATGTTCCATGGACTATTAGGAATACAGTTTTCCCTTAGCCTATTCTAAAATAGTGTGCTCAGGGTATTCTGGTAGGTACAGTACCATGGTCATCTATCACAGGGTAAAAGTCTGTACTTCATCAGTGCAAAGGGACTGAGTATTTGCTTCCAAACTTTATAATAGATCTCTTATACTAGGAAGAATAGGGCTTTGATGAGGTATCACCTTGCAGGATGATTTGAAGGAGGTAACACTGGGTGACAGGGATTAGTCACAAATTAAAAGTGGCCGAGAGGTCCTAACTGGTGAACTATGACATCAGCCTTTGAAAATCTGGCTCTGCATCTTCTACTTGTAGCAAAAATTTGCAGAGGCTTAGAATGTCAAGTCAAAATGCAATGATAAATTAGGTCAATTACTGCATGGAAGACATGCAAGTCACGCTAATGCCTTGTAAATATAGAACAATTTTAATTATGGTTACAGACATTCACATCCATTTTCCTCAGTCATTTAAAACATTACAGAACAGTTAATAAAGTTATCCATTCACTGGATAAGTGCAATTTAATTTTATTCACAAAATATTTCTTGAACAACTTATTGAAAAATAATCAAAAGTCCTACTTTTGCCTAATATTGTCTTGCCTTTTTCCCAGCTTTGTTCTTCCATAGATTTTAGCAGAGATATCGCTATTCTGTCTAGTGATGTTAATTAGACTAATTCCAATTAATTCAATGTTTAAATGACCAAGTATCTGTTAACTCATCATGGTTTCAGGACTACATGTTACATGTGAATTAAGGATGTCAAACACACACACACACATACAAATCTGGATAATTCATCAGTGAATTGTACATATCTTATCTGTCTATTTTATCTGTAATTTAAACCACTTCTGAAACTTAACAATCATTTTCTTCCTTCTTCTTTGAATAGTCGTAGTTCTGATCACTGCTCTTTGTCCTTGCTCTTCAGATACTTATGTATTTCTCTCTGGGGTTAATTGCAATTCCTTTAACATTTCCTCATTGATTTTCAATTCTTTAATCATTTTGGTTTCTCTCCTGTCAGTCAGCAGTATTTATTGTCCACTCAGTGTATACAGAGCACTATATTAGGAGTCATGGGAGAAATCCAAAGACTTAGAAAAGGAAATGACCATTCTCCAGGAACATTCCTTCTGAATGGAAATCCAGAGTTCTTCCAAGGGCTCTAATCTGAGAAGCTAAATTTTATGGATAGTTCTGCTTTCTTTTGTAACAGACCAGAATTCCAGGTTCAGTTTTGATAGAATTGGATCTAGTAAAACATTAGAAAAACATTTCTTCTTCTCTCCCATAACTTCCCTGAGACATTTCTTTATTTTAGGGCCTCATCATATAAGTTGGTCTTATCTTGTTACCTGTAGATGCTGTACTATGGAAAACTCCTCATTAATGGTATTGGGATCCAGGGACCATATTAGAACACAGGCTGAAGATTAACAAGGAAGATGGAGGCTTTATATTTAGATTTTGGCATAAGGAGTTGGTTGTATTGACTCATCTTTTTGCCTCAAATTTCTTCCCCCTCCAATCCATCCTCTACTCAGGGCTGCCAAAGGAATACAGGGAAAAAGTAGGGAGCTCCATCTGCATTTTGCAGAATAAAGATGAAGAGGCAATGCTGTATGTTGGAAAGAACATTGGAAAAGAAGTCAAGGGAAATCTGGCTTGGCATTCTACTTATCATACTTACTACCTGTCCCCATGGTCACATTACAAACTCCCTTTCTCTCAGCTTATCTATAAAATATACATGTTGATACCTACATGTTGGTAAGTACCTCTAGGACTGTCATGAGGAAAAAATGAGATAATATATAACAAAAGCTTTGTATTTGCTAAATTTTGTCAGTGCCGACTATGATTAAATAACAAATGAGCTCTAAAAGTGTATTCTATGCTTTTACCTCTCTTTAACTGAAGACTTTGCAAATGATGCATAAATCAATGGAATATAAACTCCTTGAAGGCAGGGACTGTTGGTTTCATGCCTGTATCCTTAGCTCCTAGTATATTTCTCTATAAAAATAATAAATACTTGAAGAATTGAAATCACTTGAAATTTTGTGGGTTGCTGGCATATAAATAGAACATAAGAAGACAATGAGCTAGAAATTAGGTCTTTTTTAATATAGTCATTTGCTAAATGTGTATGAAAAATTCAGATGGATTTAGTCAATCTTGTAGAGAAATCAAATAATCATCATTCCTCCCTACATTTTTCTATGTTGCTAACATATCCCAACCCTGCCTACCTCTCTTTGAAGTATTCTTTGTGCTAAGAAATTTGAGAAGAATGCCATCATCAGTGTGGATGGAGCAATACATAAATTTTCACCCCTCAATAAACATGTTAAGCACCTCACATTTGTCAACAACTGTGGAAAGACAAAGAATGATATAATCCCTGCTCTCAAGTAGCTGACATTTTAACAAGGGAGACATTAAGTACATAAACAGTATATACAGAATAAAACTAAAGATAATAAATGCAAATAAATAGAAGGTAGTTAAATAGGGAGTTAGTAGTAGAAAGAGAATTCACTGTTGTTACATCAGGAAAGGCTTCATTTGGAGATGATGTTTGGATTGTCTCTTGAAGAAAAAGAAGGACTCCATGTGTTAGAGGTAAGGAGAGAGTGCATTTACATGAAAAGGCATGGAGACAGGAGATGGAAAATAATGTTTGAGAAACTGAGAGAAGGCCAATTTGAAAGAATCATAGATCATAGGAGGAGGAGTAAAGTGTAATGAGGTACAAAGATCAGTTGGGGTAAGACGAGTTTTAAAACAATAGTGATTGATGGTAATAATAATATTTTTATAATGCCTACTACATGCCAAGCACTGCACTAAGTGCTTTACAAATATTATTTCATTTGATCCTTACAACAACCCTGAGAGGTATGTGTTATTATTATCCTTGTTATGCAGATGAAGAAACTGAGGCAGATTGAAGTTAAATTATATGCCCAGGGCCACACAACTGGTAAGGGTCTGAGACTAGTTTTGAACTTAGGAACTGGACTCCAGGCCCAGTCCTCTATTACCTCCCTGTTCCCTAAAATAAGAATTTATATTTGATCCTAGAGTTGAAAGACAGCCACATCCACAATCACTATTTCTGTGAAGAGCTAATGAGGTCCTAGCAAGAAGAGAGATGAGTTTACAAATTTGGTTTAGCTTTAACCTGAATCTTCAGGCTCACACACATAGTTTATTTGATAAATGGATTGAAAAACTCCTTGGGTTAAAAAGATAAGCATGAAGTAATATTGCATTGACTTCTAATTCTCAATAAAACCAATTATCTACAGAACATTTTCTGCACACAAACATTTATTCAATTGGGAAAGCAACGCTATGTTGGTAGACGATAAATGGAGTTAAGGAATGATTTGTGGCAGGCTGACCATATCTATAAAGAGCCTAACAACTTGCTGTGAGTCAATGTGTTTACCTGATAAAGAACAGTGAAAAAATAACAGGTATTTGGATTCACATTTGGAGTATCTTAGTGGCAGTGCAAAACTGTCCCGAGGGTTTTAGATAAAATTACTTAGGATTTACAGTTGTTTCCAAAGCAGCTTTTTATCAAGCAAGGCTGAATAGCCCATTGACAGGAGCTATACACCCACATCTTCCAGGTAAGCAACTCTTTTGTGAAGGAAAAAAGGACAATTTCACCACAATTGTCTTCACATGATGTCATCCCTGACATTTTAAAGGAATAGAATATCACCTCAACTTGTACAGTTGGGCCCCTTTAAACATTCTCAGGTAAAACTGCTGATTAAAAGGGGAACAGAGGCAAAATGGTGGAGTAGAGGTAGCAACCCAGCCAAAATCTCCCAATATTGTCCTCCCAACTTCTTTAAAATAACATGCCAAATTGAATTCTGGAGGGGCATAGTCTACAAAAATTGGTGTGAGACATTTTTCAAGTATATGACAACTTAAGAGGTGAGAAAGAGAGGTCTTTGATACTGGGTTGGGAACTGGCATAGAGCACATGTGGTGGCAACACCTGCAGGGGGCTTTGGAGACACCTGTAATATAAAGCTCTCAACCCAGAGATAATAAGGGGTAACTGGTCAGAAAGAGAATACCAGGGACTCTGAGATGACACTGGACATAGGACCATGAGCTGTGTGACCAATCCCTCACCCAATACAGTTCTGAATCAGTTACAGAGTGGAGAGGAGTTCTTGCAGTTGGTCTCAAGGGAGCAGGGCCATGGTTGCAGTTGTAGGGTAGAGAAAAACATCAGTGCTTGCTGCTGCAGGGGAGAGGATCCCTTCCTGAGTAATGAACAAATTCAAACCAGAAGACCAGTGACAACACCTCCCCCAGGATAGCACCACTTTGGAAGCACTGAAAACTTACAGAGTACCAGAACTAGCTCTGAAAAGAGAAACAGAAAAAAGTCTGAAGCTTGGGACAACGCCTCCCCTCCTCTAGGTGAGCAGAGCCCAATCGTAACATAGAGTTCAAAGTCAAGAAATAAGCTACAAAAATGAACAAATGACAACAAAGTGCCTGACCATAAAAATCTGCCATGGTAACATAGAGGATAAAAGATACAAATGCTAAATAAGTAAACAACATGAAGACAGCTACAAAACCTCAAATAAAAATGGAACTTTTTGCCAACATAAATACTAAAAATAAACAAAAAAAAAACCTTGCAAATAAACTTCCTGCAAGAGATAAGGAGATAAGACTTAATAAAGAGGAAATAGGGAAAAGAACTGAGATTGCTGAAAGAAAATCATGAAAACAGAATTAATAGCTTGATAAAAGAAGCAACCAAATTACTGAAGATAATTACACCTTAAACATCATATATGGCTGCATTTTTGAGGAGAAGACACAAAAGCTCATTGAAAAAAATAATTCCTTAAAAATTAGAATTAGGCAAACATAAACTAATGATTCTGAGACACCAAGAAACAATAAAGCAAAGGCAAAATAATTAAAAAATAGAAGAAAATGTGAAATATCTCATCAGAAAAAAAAAACAACTGACCCAGAAAATAGACTAAGAAGACATAATTTAAGGTTTGCTGGACTACCTGAAAGCCATGACAAAAAAAAAAAGCACCTACGATCATATGTCTAGTGATTATAAAGGGAAACTGTCCCAATATCTTAGGTCCAGTGAATTAAATAGAAATTGAAAGAATCTACTGATCACTCCCTTGAAAGAGGTCCCAAAATAAAAACTCATAACAATATCATAGCTAAATTCCAGAGCTTCCAGATCAAGTAGAAAATATTTCAGGCAAAAAGAAACCTCTCAAATACTACAGAGTTACAATCAGGATTATATGAGATTTAACAGCTTCCAGGTTAAAGGAGCAAAGAGCATAGAATATGATATTCAGGAAAGAAAGGAGTTAGGATTATAACCAAGAAAAAACTATCCAGAAAAACATTATCTTTCAGGAGAAAAATGGATATTTAATGAAATAGAGGACTTTCAAGCATTGCTGATGAGAAGACCAAAAGTGAACAAAAAATACAATATTCAAACATAGGACTCAAAAGAAGAATAAAAGGTAAACATAAAGAGAAATCATAAGGAAATTAAAATTAAACTATACAATCCTATTAGGGAAGATGATCCATATAATTCTGAAAATTTTGTCATTGCAAGCGTAGTTAGGAGTCAGCATAGAGAGAGGGTGTGAATATGAATCAATTATGTTGAGATGAGCTAAAAAAATGAAGAGATGAGAAAGACGGATGAATTAAGAGATAGGGGAATGGAAAGGAAGAAGGGTAAATTATCACACATTAAAGAAGTACATAAGTAGAAGCTTTTGTAAGAGGGAAAATTGGAGAGCTTGGTAGCCAATGCTTAAACTTCACTCTCATCAGAATAGGTTCAAAGAGGAAACAAGACACACACACACACACACACACACACATGCATACTTAGTTGGGTATAGAAATCTATCTTATACAACATATAAATAAGAGGCAAAGGGGAAAGACAAAAAGAGTGAAGGCCATGGTCAGAAGTAAAACAGACTTTTGAATAGGGCAAAGAGAGAACAGAAGAAAATAGGATTGAAGGAAATTCAGAGTTAGTAGTTATAATTGTGAATGTCAATGGGTTGAACTTCCCTATCAGAAAGAAGTAGACAGCAGGATGCATTAAAAAATGGAATACAATGTATTTACCAAGAACACACTTGAAAGATAAAGACACACACAAAGTTAAAATAAGAGGATAGAATATAATCCATTGTACTGTAGCTGAGGTTAAAAAAAAAAAAGCAGGATCTCAGACAAAGAAAAAGTAAAAATAGATTTAATTAAAAGAAATAATGAGGAAAATTATTTTGCTAAATAGTACCATAGATAATTAAATAATATCAAAAATACAGCAAGTTTCGTTGATAAAGATCTTATTTATCAAAAATATAGAGAACTAAGACAAATTTATAAAGATAAGAACCATTCCCTAATTGATAAACATTCAAATGATATGAAAAGACAGTTTTCAGAAGAAGAAATCAACGCTATATTCATATGAAAAAATACTCTAAATCACTATTGATTTGCTGTTGTTCAATCATGTCTAACTCTTCATGACCCCATTTTGGGTTTTCTTGGAAAAGACACTGAAGTAGTTTGCCATCTCCTTCTCCAGCTCACTTTACAGATGAGAAACTGAGGCAAGCAATGAAAAAAGACTTGCTCAGGCAGTAAGTGTCTGAGGCCAGATTTCAGCTCAGAAAGATAAATCTTCCTGACTTCAGGCCTGGAACTCTATCCACTGTGCTACTTATCAGGACACAGCTATTGATTAGAGAGATCCAAATTAAAACAACTCTAAGGCACCACCTCCCACTAACAGAAAAGGAAAATGACAGCTTCATGATGGGATGTGGAAAAATAAGGTCACTAATACAGTTTTGGTGGAGCTGTGATCTGATTCAATCATTCTGGAGAATTTGGACTAGGCCCAAAGGCTATAAAACTGAGCATACCCTTTAACCCAGAAATAACACAACTAGGTCTATTTCCCAAAGAGATAAAAAATTCTGTGTCCACAAATTATTTTAAGTTAGTTTATTAGATTCCTGAGGCAGCTTAAAGGTATGAGATAGAACACTAGATCTGGAGGCAGACCTAATTTTGAATACAGCTAGTTACTAACCATGTGACCAGGGTTTTTATGAAGACAGAACAAAATAAAATTTGTTAAGTGTTTTGTGATTCTTAAAGGGCTATCTATCTATCTATCTATCTATCTATCTATCTATCTATCTATCTATCATTAGATATGGTAAATAGGAAGAAATGTCATATAGATGGATATAAAATCTTTGACGCCTGGTAGAGTACATCCACCCCAAACCCCACTCCCACTGGAAGCAAAGTCCTATCTTGACAAAGAGTTAGAGAATCAAGTATTTGCCTAGGAAAATGACTAAATATTGCAAAAGAACTCAGACTATACGATCTTACTTTGGTGACAATGAAGATCCAGGTATACAACCAGAGGACAGCAGAGTCAAAGCTTCCACATCAAAAGAATCCACGAAAAATATGAGTTGGTCTCAGGCCGTGGATGAGCTCAAAAAGGATTTTGAAAATCAAAGTAAGAGAAGTAGAGGAAAACTTGGGAAGAGAAATGAGAATGATGCAAAAAAATCATGAAAATCAAGTCAACAGCTTGCTAAAGGAGACCTCAAAATACTGAAGAAAATAACACCTTAAAAATAGGCTCACCCAAATGGCAAAAGAAGTCCAAAAGGCCAATGAGGAAAAGAATTCCTTTAAAAGCAGAATTGGCCAAATGGAAAAGAAGGTCCAAAAGCTCACTGAAAAAAATAATTCCTTCAAAATTAGAGTGGAGCAAATGGAAGCTAATGACTTTATGAGAAATCAAGAAATTATAAAACACAGCCACAAGAATGAAAAAAATAGAAGATGAAATATTTCATTAGAAAAACCACTGACCTGGAAAATAGATCCAGGAGAAACAATTTAAAAATTATTGGACTATCTGAAAGTCATGATCAAGAAAAGAGCCTAGATTTCAAGGAACTACCAAGGAGAACTCCTCTGATATTCTAGAAGCAGAGGGTAAAATAGAAATGGAAAGAATCCACCAATCACCTCTGGAAAGAGATCCTGAAAGGAAAGCTCCTAAGAATGTTGTATTTGGCAATTCCACACTTCTCAGGTGAAGGAGGAAATACTGCCAATTGCCAGAAAGAAACAATTTAAGTGTTATGGAACTAAAATCAGGATAACATAAAGATCTAGCAGTTTCAACATTAAGGGATAGAAGCCTTCGGCTTAGAATATGATATTTCAGAGGTCAGAGGAGCTAGGATTAAAACCAAGAATCACCCACCCAGCAAAACTGAGCATAATCATTCAGGGGAAAAAATAGACATTCAATGAAATGGAGGACTTCTTGATGAAAATACCAAAGCTGAATAGAAAATTTGCCTTTCAAATACAAGAATCAAGAGAAGCATGAAAAGGTAAACAGGAAAGAAAAATCATAAGAGATTTATTAAAGTTGAACTGTTTACAATCCTATGTGGAAAGATGATACTTGAAACTGATGAGCTTTTTCTCAGTATTAGGGTAGTTGGAGGAAATAGATGGATAGATAGAGACATAGATAGAAAGTATAAGGTGAGTTGAATATGAAGGGGTGATATCTAAAAAAGAAAATTAAGGGGTAAGAGAGGAATATATTGGGAGAAGGGGGGAGAGATAGAATGGCGGTAAGTTATCTCACATAAAAGAAGCAAGAAAAAGGTTATACAATGGAGGAAAAGAGTGGGGAGGTGAGATGAAATGAGGGAACCTTGCTCTCATTGAATTTGGCTTAAGGAGGAAATAATATACACACTAAGTTGGGTATCTTACCCTACTGTAAAGAGGGGGCAAGGGGATAATGGGGAAAGATAGAAGAGAAGGCAGATTGGGTGAGGGGGTAGTCAGAAGCAAACACTTTAGGAAAGAGACATGGTCAAAGGAGAAAATAGAAAAGTTGGGAAGTGGGATAGGATAGAAGGAAATAGTCTTTCACAACATGACTATTGTGGCGGTGTTTTGAATAACTACACATGTACAAACTATATTGAATTGCTTGTCTTCTCAGTGGGGGTGGGTAGGGAGGGAAGAAGGGAGAATTTGGAACTCAAAATTTTCAAAACAAAGGTTCAAAAAATCTTTTTACATGCAACTGGAAAATAAGTAATACAGGCAATGGGGTATAGAAATCTTTCTTGCCTTTCAAGAAAGTAAAGGGGAAGAGGGCAAAATGGGGAATGAAAAAAGGAGGAAGGTGTAATCAGAATGAATGCCATCTCAGGGTTGGGGGAGGGGAAAGATGGGGAGAAAAAAATTGCAAAAAAATAAATTAAAAAATCAAAGACTAACATCGCTAACCACAAAAAAAAAGAGTCCCTTCAATGGAATTGAATGTCACTATAAGAATCATTCAACAGGGGCAGACACAAACAAGATATTATTTTATTTATAGTATTTCAACTATAAAAGTTGAAATACTAAAGAGAGCACTTGGCATTTTTTATCTACTTATATTTTTCCACTAACATCTATTCCTGTATTTTCCATCTGAAAACTGATGAATTATTAATAAATTTAGAAAAAATATAAATTAATTAATTTCTTCTGATTTAAAATGAAGCTATTGGACTTGGTTTCTAAGATCCCTTCTCCTCCTGAGAATCTGTGAATGGGTAGCAGCCACACTTATGGTTAGGAACATTCAGTTTCCAAGGCTATCAATCTACTAACTTCCATGAAATAATGCATTTGTCCTTAATATTTGATTATTGACAAATGGGGCCGATGTACTCTGCAAATAATGGATAGCAAAATAATAAAGAGAAGTTATGTCAGTTAACTAATGAAGCAACCAACTGACCCATGGGCCTCTATCATTGTCTAGAGATGAAAGATTGAGTCCTATGTGACTCTTCAAATAGTCATATATGTTAGGACTTAAAAAAAGAAGTTAGGAATCTGCAACTGCTTTAACTTCCTCCACATCTTGTGTTCCATTTCTGACATCTGGCTTTATATTATACCTCATGAACAGGAACAAATTTAAAAGAAATATAAAATGGTTTCATTTCAGTTTACTTCCATTGTGCATATAATTAAGAGGATCAGAGATTTGGAAATAGAAGGGACCTCAGAGTTCATCCAGTACAATCTCATATATACATATATATATATATATATATATATATATTTCATCTAGTACAATCTCATATACATATATATATACACACATGTATATACAAATACATATGCATATATGCATGCATGCATATGTATGTGTGTATACAAGTATGTGTATATGTGTATGGAAATTGATTTATATAATTCTGATTATGAATATGAAAAATCTTATAGGTGTGGCTTATAAATAAGTGATTCATGGGGGAGGAGGCTACTCTTCCCCTAGCAGTGGAAGAGGGAGAAATTGAAGGAATTTATCCTGGGCCAGATCATTGGGCACTCAAGTGTGATTCCCTCCTGAGTGAGTTTGAAACTTGCTTAAGCACCCCATAGGGATCAAGCGTCAGAGATGGGATTTGAACCATCCTACCAGGTAATTCAGAGTGGCACAAACTATATTTTATACATATATATACACTATATATACTATACTATATATGCTATATATATATATACACACACCATACTATATATACAAACTATACTATATTCCTCCTATTTAGTCACAAGTATCTTTCACAAAGATTGTGCCTGCAAAAATTTGTGTTTATCAGAGTATAGAAATACTGAATTTCAGGAAGTTTGCCACTGAGGCCAAAAAAATGAAAGAAAAAATGAAGAAATAGGTCAAGGTGGTTTTTAGAGCCAATCTTTTCCCATTTATGCTCTCCTTTATCTGATTTGGCTTAATCACATTTTCTCCCAAATAGCCAATGTCTTGTGATTATACGGTGTGTGATCCAACTCAAAGCTTGCCTAAAACCAACCCTCAGGCATCTTGAATGACTCTTCTGAGGGCATGATGGGTTAATGTCGTGGGTGACAAAGTAGTTAATAGCTTAGATGCCTCGACCAGAAGGATGGAAGGGGTGAATGCAACTACTAACACTTTCTAAAATAACTTCTTATACATGTATATAATGGGACAGCTGGGAAGCTCAGGGGATTGAGCAGTCAGGAAGATCTGAATTCAAATCTGACCTCAGACACTTACTAGTTGAATGACCCTGGACAAGTCACTTAACCTCTGTTAGCCTTAATCTCTTTATAGAAAAATGTAGACATTTCTTTTGTGATAAATTACATGTGCTAAAGCCAATAGTGGTAACTATATAGGGTGTACAGTTTTCAAAACTTACCCAGGATACACAGATGCCTTGATATAGCTCCTTCAGCCTTTTGTTTCTCCTTTCTTCTCACTAAAACTTATCCTGTGTCCTATTCTCTTAGGATGTCTAGTTGACTTAAAGAAATTTTACTTATTTATAATAGTTTAAGTTAATATCCTATCAGGTAACACATATGTCATAGCATGTGCCTAGAGTTAGTGACTCAGAAAAATGGTGGTAAACTGTGGGGATTTCAGCCACTCTAAAAGGGACAGAAAGAGGTAGCATGCCATAAGGTAGAGCTGATTTCAGAGTCATGAAGCCCAAGTCAAGCCTTGCCTTTGACATAGATTGGTCATGTGACGCCAGACAAATCACTCAACCTTTCTGTCCCGCAGGCAACTCCAAGACAAATGCAGAGGAGATGCCAATCTTCATCAGTAGAGGAGGTTTTGTTATGACATTTCTTTATGCCAATGAAATCTCAGGTCAGAGTCCCTTCTGTTCCATACCAGGTATGCAGAGTAAGGTTTGCTTTATTAAGTAGCCTCTCCCAATGCTCTTCAAATCCCACTCCATAGCATCCATTCACTCTTAGTGATACTATGAGGGGAAAAACTGCTCCAAAAAAAGAAACCCAAGCAAAATACTTTGTTTTAAACTGATAAAACATTTATCACAATACTTCCATAGATCTGTGATCTCTTCAAAGTAGGTATTCTCTCCAATAGAGGGTACTAAATGTCATCCATTTAGAAATCATCCATTAGATGCATCTAATCCTATGTAATTTTTTCCCATGTCTTCTGAAATATCTTTCACAGAATGCCCACCCAGCTTATTGGGATCTTTCTTCCAGGTTTATTAACATTATTTCAGTACCAATCAAACTAGATGGCACAGTGGATAGTGTTGGGCTTGGAATCAGAAAGCCCTAAGTTCAAATCCAGTTTCAAAAATTTACTAGCTACTTGACCCTGGGCAAATTACTTCATAACTGTAAGCCTCAATTTCCTCACCTAAAAAATGGGGATAGTAATAGCACCTACCTCCCAAAATTGTGAGGATAAAAATTAGATATTTGTATACTGCTTTGCAAACATCATCCTCATCATCCTCACAACTACCATACTATTACTTGTTAGCTCACTGTATTAGTAGTTTACTCCACCCACCCTCTTTTGCCACTTTTATCCGATGTACTGGAATTTGGAAATTCCAAATAATGTACTGGAAAAAAATCATATCTTTAGTTTCACAAGTCCCTAACAGAAATTTATCTTTTCCTTCAATTGTATATAGATATCCCATATTAAATATACAATTAAATGTATAAAATAAAATATATTTATAAATATATACATATATTTAATTATGCCTAATAATACAATTATATAAGATTTATGAAATAGAAATTTATAAATACATAGATATATTTATTAGTAAATAGATATATAATCTATATGTCTATTCAGTTATTTTGCTACATTTATATTTTAAGTACTGCATAATTAACATGTATGCAAACATATATATGATTATATACATAATAATTCTAATATTAATCAGTAATCTATTAGCATGCCATTCCCTTTTCAGACACTATCTGATTCACAGTTTACCATTCTTTTCTTCAGACATGGATGTAAAATTATTATATAAAACTATAATATATAAATAAATGTACATATGGTATATAATCCACTTATATGAATACAGAAATGCAGTACATGCTTGCATACATACATTCATACATACATACATGTGTGCACATGCTTATACTCTGAGAAGGAACCTGTAAATTTCAACAGATGGCTATAGGGGTATGTGACATAAAAACAATTAAGAACCCGATACAGGAAACATTCTCTGGCTCCCTAGATATCAGTGCTCGTTACCCCCTTCAAATGATTGCATTCATTCCCTGTTATAAATATTCTTCCCCTGGTAGAAGCTTCCTCTCCACTCTGATTGCAGGGCTGGAGTGGGGAGCACCAAACTCCTCCCTAAAGTGCCCTTTAGAGAGGGTTGGACTTGCACTCTCCAGCTAACTCTCCACCTTCCATCTGTAGCTTTGCTTGATTTAGACTAGTGACACCGCCCCCTTCAGCTTACTTTTACGTGTTATCCTCCCCCACCCCAGATTGTAAGCACGTTGAGGGCAAGGACTATCTATTTGTATCCTCTCCACTTAGCACAATGCCTGGCACACAGCAGTCACTTTAAAAAGTGTATTGAGTTGAAAGCAAGTTCCTTGAGGGCTGACTGTTTTTTAACTTCATCTCCCCATCCCATGCAGGCCTGCTCCCTCTCTTCTGTCCAAACTTGTTGCAATACTTCGTTATTGGACTTTAAGGTTCTAGTCTCTCCCTTTTCCAATCCATCTTTTACAATGCTCCGCTCTCATCTACTTCCCCTCAAGTTACATCCTACGTATTTTATATATACTTAATTTATGTACATCTTTTCTGCTCTGTATGAATGTAAGCTGTCTGGGCTTTAGCCTGTTTCAGTTTCTCTGTGTACACTGAGCCTTTAGTGTAGTTTCAAGCAGTTGTGGCAGCAGCAGTGTTTCCCGGTGCTAGTTTTTCTAGTTGTGTCTATAAGATATGAATATCAGAAACCAGTTCTGTTATGCATCTTTAAGTCTTACCGTGAGTATGGATTGTTTTGTTCTTTGTATTTGTCACCTCCATCCCTAACACAGTGCCTAAAACAGAACAGATGTCCAATACTAAATCTATGGTTTGATTGATGGACACAGTCTTAGTTCAGAGTACTGTACAGGGTAGCTGTTAATAATAACGGTAGCAGCAATCACAATGAGAACCCATCTAATGCAACACAATAAATGAAGCACCAACTAAGTATTAGATTCTATGGCAAGGGCTGGAAATAAGACAGTCCTTAACTTTTAGGCAAGTTTTCCCTAAAGGGGAAAACAATTGATGTTCAGTCTTATCTGATTCTTTCTGACCCCATTTGGGGTTTTCCTGGCAAAGATGCTGAAGTGGCTTGTTATTTCCTTCTCCAGCTCCTTTAACATATGAGGAAACTAAGGCAAACAAAGATTTGGACATATTTTTAGTATGAAGATGAGCTTATTTTCCTATATTTTGCCCTGAAAATTTCTTTCTCCTTTTCCCCAGGTGTATCTCATATTTTAGGAACTCTAGGCAAGTGTAGTATTGGTTTTGTCAATATATTTTATGCCCGTATGTCTTCTGGAGCCAAAATGATTGGGGAAATGCTTCTCTGGGAATTCGTGTCAAACAAAATAATAAAGCTCTAGACTCAGCAGGAACTGGAAAGCTGTTGTGATTGCCTAGCCTTCTCAGTTTCTCTTCCCTGTACCCCGATCCAGACTGGTGTCAGCCCAGTGTTATAGGGTTCAAAGGGAAGAGAACAGATCAAGTCAAGCTTTAGGGTTCCCCAGCTGCTTCTTACCACATTGGGGCTCTTTTGTGTACTCTATTTAAATAGGAAAAGCATTGAAGACAGGCAGCAAGCATATATTGAGCATCCATTATGTCCCAGCTACTGTGTGGAATGCTAGGGATTCAAAGGGAAAGCTAAAAATAGTCTGTGCCCTCAAGGAACTTATAGACAGGGGAGACAAGTTGTACATATATACATGCAGCTACAGGGTGACATTGTGAAGAAGACTGACAGCTGGAGAGTTCAGGAAAGGCCTCATACGGAAGGTGGCATAATCTTCACATCAAAAATTCTTCACCTTTTCTATGGCATAGGTACTTTTTGGGCAGTTTGGTAAACCTATACAATTTTTCTTAGAATAATATTTTTAAATGCATAAAATAAAATCCACAGGATTACAAAGGAAACCAATTATAAGGAAAAGAAGTTTTTAGCATATTGAAAATCCCAAAATCTCAGATGCCTTGAAACACTTTCCAATAAAGCACCCACACATGAAGAGAAAAAGAAGATCCATTCAATAGGACATGAATCCTTTTTCTGGCAAAGAATGATTTTTACTATTTTTACCTTTGCTTTCATAGTGCTTAGCACAGAACTTGGCACATTGAGAGTTCTCATTGAATGCTTTTTGCGTAAGAGTTTCTGTCTCTGTGGGAGAATGTGTTGTGTATGTAACCACAGACATTAACACTTTCCAGTAGGGCTTCCAAGGCCCCTACATTCTTATCCCGAGGATGCAATTGTCTGATTTGGATTGTGGCCAAATCACTTCTTGCAGTACTGCTGGGCTATTCACCCAAGTGCAGTAGTGCAGTGGTCATGGCTTCATGTGACTGAGAGTGCTAATCTATCCACAGATTCCTGATGGGGTATAGTGAGAAAATACAGTGCTGGTGACTTATAAAGAAATATAACTTGGGGGAAGGATAACCCAAGCAGAGGTTGAATAATGATGGATTACGTGAGAAGAGCTGAATGGTACTAATAAAGAATTATTAGTATTAGTAGTAGTAGTAATAGTAGTAAGTAGTGGGAGGAATAGGAGTAGTAGGAGTAGGAGTAGGAGTAGGAGTAGGAGTAGTCATAGTCATCTGAAATCTAAGAGGTGTGGCTCTGACTGTGAGACCAAATTCATCACCCTGTCTATAGAACAGACAAATGGCCTACTTCAGGTACTGGGGTACACGGATGAGGGAAAGATACTATATTGCTCTCATCAATGCAAAGCTCAAGTTCAGCAGAGCTGCAGGTCTTCTCAGCTTCAGTACTCATCTTCTCTAGAGGACAAGAGATAATCAGCTGCTTAAGCTAAGTAGGAGAAAACTCATCCATAGTTCCTATCTAGCTCCTGTTGGGCTATAAAGTTTATGAGAGTAATGATAATGTCGAGTAGGATCCATTTTTTTCCTCCTACATCTATTCAATTTGACAACTCCTGCTATCACCTCAAGGATCAAATATTTTTTTAAAATATCTGTTTGACATTCAAAGTCCTTCATAACCTGGTTTCCTCCTACCTTTGCAGTCTTCTTACACCTTAAAACTCCACCTCTTCTGTAATTCAGTGATACAGCTCTCCTTGCTGCTCCTTACACAGGACACTCCATCTCTGTACTCCAGACATTTTTACTGGCTGTCTCCTATGCCTGGAATGCTCTCTCTCCTCACCTCTATCTCCTGGTTTCCTTGGCTTCCATCTCTTACAAGAAGCCTTCACACACACACACACACACACACACACACACACACACACACACACTTCTTTAAGTAAATTTGCATTAGGCAAATTTAACTTCTCTCTGCATTTCCCCTGGGCTATGGTTCCTAGCAGACAGTATCAAAGAGATGCAGCCTCTCTACCAGGAGTCCTCCACTCCAGGCACAGAAACCCCTCCCTCTTTGTGGGTGGGGGATCAGCACTGAAGGCAGCCCTAGCTTTGCCTACAGAGCTGTGGAGGAGGTAGGGCCAGGAAGAGGGGGGGTCTGCAGATCTATCCTCTTGATTTAAGCCCTGGACTGACTCTGTGTGTATGTGTGTGTGTGTGTATGTGTGTGTCTGTGTGTGTGGTGTGTGTGTGTATGTATATACACACACATATACATATACAAAATACACATTCTATTTTATATATGCACACAAATATGTAGATACTATTTATATGTAGAAATATATTCCATCTATATATTATTTTATATGTATGTATGTGCATTGTATATATAGGTGTGTGTTTGTACTCTTAGTACTTAGCATGTAGCTGATGCTTCATGAATGCTTGTGAACTGACAGCTCTTACACCTCCTCTTGCACATAATCATTAGAGATATACTATGGCCTACTTCTATCTACCCTTTATGTCTCCGTAGCGCTTTGTATCACCCACAATTTTGATTACTCAAATATTGTGGTGTAAATTAAACCATGATTAGGATCAAAATTATTTCCTTTGTATTACTTTTTAATTCATGTCCCTGATACAGTATCTAAGACACTGAGCCAAGAGTTCTAGTATTAGAAGGACCTAAGGGATACCTATTTTCAATTTGTGCCTGAAGAGCTAGAAACATCATGTGCTTCATTAATTCATTTTTATTTGTCTTATTTATTTTATTTTTAATTTATAGAATAAAACAAGCATTTCCACAACATAGTACAATAAAAATGTGATTGCGCATGAAGCTGCAAATCTGTTGTGTACAACTTACCATTCCTTCTAAAGATGTAGTGACTTTGGAAAACTCTTCAGTGTCATCTTTTAGCTTGTATGTGTTAAAATATTTTCAAAACATCAACAGAACACTTATTTGGGTTTTTAAACACCTCCCTAACCTGTGGAATTTTTATGAATGTCAGATCATAAGATTAATATCAAGAGAAAATTTTAGAAGTCATCTAATAGAAATGCAACATTTTATAAACAAGAAATGGAGGTCCAGAGAAGTTAAATCATTAACCAAGGTCACATAGATAGTGAAGTAGGCATTCAAGTCCGGGGCTTCTCATTCCAGATTCTTTATCTGCATTTCTTCTTTCCTAAGAATTCAAAGCACTTACACACACACACACACACACACACACACACACGCACGCACGCACGCACGCACGCGCACGCACGCATATCCTATATGTATATATTTTCATTGTTTCTCCTTAAAACCTCCCAAAGAAAAGCTAGAGAGGTGATTCTGAATGTGGTCCCTCCAATGATGTAAGTTACACTCCTTCTATGCTCTGATGCAATGCAGTTTTTCTCCATGTTCTCTAATATCTCTTTTGCAATGGGTCCACTTAATGTGCTGGAGATTTCCCTGTAGTTCACAGTAAAACACATAAACAATCCATAAGTTATCCTTATTTTTCTACATAACTGATCCAATTCCATTTCCAGTGATATTGTTTATGCCACTTTTTGCATGCAAGTTACTGTTTGTGATCAATTATAGCCATCTTTCACTCACCATCTATTTTTCCATTGCCCTTTGATTCTCTGGCAGTTTTGATTCTTCATGGATTTTGCTATTCTCTGATTTGTAACCCTGTAATATTACCAGAAGAATCTTGGTGTCAAAAATATTTTTTAGTTCGTTTTAGAGAAAAGCTTAAGGATGAGTCAGAAAGACGTGCCATTCCCCAAAAAGCCTCTTAGTCTATTCCAGACCCACCTTGTTATCTGTCCAGAATATCTATTCCAAACTCTACCTGAAGAGCTGCAAATATTACTATACTTTATTATTCCTTAAACTCCTTCTTGGTTGTGTGTGTGTTAAAATATCTTAAAAATAGCTGAGCATTTTAAAATTGGTACATGCCTGTAACATACCAGGTATGGTGTAGGAGTAGGAGATGGGGGCCCAAACCTGGTGGATCTGGAATTCTGAGCTGCTGTGGGTTATGCCACTTGTTTGTTTCTATTGATTTTAGCATCAGTATGGTGAGATGTGCCATAAGGTTGCCTAAATATGGGCGAACTGGTCCAGTGCAGAAATGAAGCAGGTCAAAACTCCTATGTCAACTGGTAGTGGGACTGGGCTTATAAGAGACTGCTATGCTTGCAGCCTGGGAAGATGGGGAAGCCTAATCTCATAAAAATCTTAAAATATATGTCTTTTTCATAATGTATAATAAATGTATATTTACATATATCTCTGTGTACATATGTATATGCACATGCATATATGTGTGTACATATGCATATGCATATATATATATATATCATACACACATGCACATACATATGTTACATTGAACCAGCTCAAATTGAGGTGCAAAACAAGAGGTTAAGAGAATTCCCCAATTTGACATGGAGGTTAATAGCACAATCAGTTTAGAACCCAGGGCAACAGCTCCTAACAAGTTTTTCACTATTATTTTCTGATAACATTTTGTTTTCATGCTAGATTTTTGCCTTCATGATCCATTTAGTGAAATATAAATTCTTCTCACAATGATTATTACCATTTTCACCCTTGCATTCATAGCTCTTAGCACAGAACGTAGCACATGGAAAATATTCATTGAATGCTTGTGGCATAAGAGTTATCTGTCTCTCTGGGAGAATGTGTTGTGTATGTAACCACAGACATTAACACTTTCCAATAGGGCTTCCAGAAATGGAAGAAAAAGGAATGCAGAGAGGATAAGAATGTAGAGGGAGGATGTAATTGCCTGATTTGGATTGTGACCAAAGCACTTTTGGAGTACTGTTGGGCTCTTAACCCAAGTGCAATAGTGAAGTGGTCATGGCCTTCGTGCAATTGAAAAGGCTAAGCCCTGATGTCTCTCTAGGAATGCAGGAGCACAGGAGTAAGGAGGAGCTGCGTACATATTTAACTTTAATTTCTTGTCAAATATACCTGGGTAGCTTCAGTAACGGGAAGAATTTAAAGGAGATGGGGTGCCTGGGAGGAGATTGGGGCTTGACATCTAGCAAAAGTTTTGCCCAGTCAGCAAAACATTCCTTTCTTCATGTCTAAATAATTATAAATAAAACAAAAAGTTAGAATAGCTGCTAGTTAATATTTAATGCCCAGTGCTCTGGCAGGAATGCACATTCCAAAGATTTCCCAACCGACTATGGTTATACTATTATAAACCCAGCAGATCCTGCTTTTCTTTGCTCTTAGAGCGTACCTCAAGGGCTATTAGTTTAGCAACTTGAGAACTTTGCAAATGGTCATAAAGGTCATGACCCAAGATGCCATGTTCTTGTGAGCTCTAACAAAAAACATGTTATCATAAATCAATAACAACCTGTGCTATCACTGTCACTTCAAAGGTGAATGGATCTTATCACACCTTTTTACAGCATTGCAAGTTTGGTTGCTGTACATTTTTAGAGATTTACTCTTTACAAATGGGAAGACAGCCATCAGGCAAGGGGAAATGATTGGAAATATAGAAAAATGACTCAATCTGGCATAACAGGATTGATTGGGAATTGTGATTCTCTGACTGATTCTTTCTGTAGTTGCAACAATCAATCCTTAAAATACTGTTAAGACTAAATAGTAACAGGAATTTGGGTATAAATTCACAGAATATGACAATAACAAAAATACCCTCAATAATTGTAGATGTGGTGGCACTACTGAATCTCTTGGCACACAATTGCCATGGAATAGCATTATTGTCACAGCTGAGTTTGCTATGGGCTATAATTACTAAGTAGATGTCATATATTTGCTACATCACAGAATCTTAGTTTGAGAAGGGCCTGCTGAATCCATCCATTTTAAACTCCTACCTGCCTCAAATTTTTCTGTATAACCCTACCATCTAACTTAACTTTTTGTGAGGTGTGCACTATTAAATGCATCTCATTCTGATGTCATGCTATGGTGAGGAGGTGACTAGGTCAGGAGTTCTTAAATACTTTTGTGTCATGTCCTGCTTTGGCAATCTGGTAAAGTCTATAAACTTCTTCTTAGTATAATGATTTTTATCTATATTCATAATTGAAGGGAGTGCTAAATTTCAGTGAGAGGTTAATAAACATAAAAATATATTTTTCCTATCTAAATTAATGAATCCTCCAAAATGGACCTCTTAGGGAGGCAGTTCAGAACCTCTGCTCTAGGACATAAAAGGCCCATCAGCAGAGCACAACTTCTGTTAGGTGCTATAAAAAATAAAGTTCAAGGTATGAGCCATGGGTAGGGATCAGAGAGTCCAGCCTTTTCATTTTGCAGATACAGAAACTGAAAGACAAAGAAATCAAATTACTGACTCAGTAAGTGACAGAGCCAAGATTGGAACTCAGATCCTTCGAAGTCAAATACAGCATTCTTTCTTCTATAGCTTGCTCTGTTGTGATTTAAGATCCAGCTTCTATGTTTAGAAATGTAGCTCTAAAAATTCATGTCAAAATAAGAGAATCTGAGACTAGGAGAAACTGGAAATCTGTCCTGATTTACCATCTAACTCACTGCCTAGCTCTTCCCTGTATCCTACTCATTACTCATGTCATTTTGGAAAAGCGAGATGCAGGGGCATCTTGAGGACCAGAGAAGAGGTACCCAAAACTTCTGCTCTCATTAGGACTACAACATGGAGAGCATTTAGATAGGAGAGCCACCGCAAACACACCTATGGAAAGGCTTGTTTGAAGAACATTTCAGGAACAAATGCTATATGAGATTCATGGGAACTATGTAGTAGTACAGTAATATTGGCCTGAGGTTACCACAGAATTTTTCACCAGGTGATTAACATTTTTCAGCCACAGCAACTCAGGAAGGTGGTCTACTGAAGTTTAGAGAGATAGTGGTCAGTATCAGTGAAAGGCATACTTAGAGCAATGAAATCAGGTCCTTCAAGTATGAAATTATATTTATTCAACAAGTATAAAGCAACTTCTGTGTCCACAAATAGATACATACCTATGGTTACATGTGGCTACTTAGCAGTTAGAAATTAACTATTTATTCCCAATTAGAAGCATCATGACTACTGCCAGCAACGTAGAGCAGAATTCATAAGGGCATGAATGTGGCAGAGACCTATGAGTCTGCCCTTATCACCATCCTCCTCTCCCCCATACGTTCACATAACATTTTAAAGATGAAGAAAACGAAACCAAGGTAGATTAAGCAACTCCAAAGTCATACAGATAGTGTCAGAGGTGAGATTTAACCCAAAGTCTTCTAATTCCACCACATAAAAAGTTAAGATTGGTTTCTCTTTCTGATTCTAGTACTGGTTCATTGTGTGACCTCAGTCAAGTCACCTAACTTATCTATGTCTGTTTCCTTAACCAACAAACACCAAAAAAAGAAACTGGGGGCTAGGATACCTGCCTTAGCTAGCTGAGCATTATGAGGCTCAAATATGTCATTATTTGTAAATGTGCTTTGAAAAGAGAATAAAGGAACTCTGAAAGCATCAAGTTGTATCATATAACACAAAAGCACCAGGAGCTAGAAGCAAAGACCTTAAAACAGAAAGAAATGAAATGATGAGATTAGGCTAATGAGTTGATCTCTGAAATAAGCTGTTAGTAAATGTATACACATCAGTGTCTCCTCAGCATTCATGAGCAAGTAAGTGGTCACCATCAACTTCCAATGAACCAAATCATTTAGAGAAATACTGGCATGTTTCTGCTGACAACAAGGATCTGCGGTAATTGTTTGCACAAACATTCATTGTCTCAAATATGATATTGCTGCTGCTGAGGCTCCCTTGTCATAACTATCCAAATGACAGACACAAGCTCTACACCGCCCCCCCCTTTTTTGGTTGTAATCTCCATATTTGACGCATGAAAGAAGACTTAATTCCTGTTTGAATAAACAACATAATAAGGTTATTGAGATTAGAGACCATTACTATATAAAATTATGTCTAAGTGGCAGATATAATTAACATTGGATTGTAATTACACTAATTACAAGTCACATTAAGACACTCCAGTAATGACAAAGTGAGAACCCTATAATTGAATGGAATAAGTAGGGAAACACGCTGCTCACACTAATTACCTAAATGAGCTAATATGTCTTCAGAGTGACAGTCATGCTCTATGTTATTACGCAGACAAGACAGTTCAGTGAGGGTTTTTTTTTAATTATACATATATATATATTTTTTTTCTAATTTCCTTTCTTCATTCTTTCTGGGACCTATTTCAAGTCATCATCATTTAAAATTTCTCTCTGAAGCCAAAATAGAAACTGCAGTTAGGACTTTGTCTAATATTGTTAAAGGTTGCCAGGGTGGGGGTGGGGGAGAGGTAGAAATACCCAAGTTTCCTAAGTTAGATTCTGCTTTTGACATGTTCAGCAAGCATTAAAAGGGAAATTGTGCTTTTAGTGACATCCCCAGCCTGGCTAATCCATTCTGATTTTTCTTTCCCTTTGGTCTTGCTTTTCCAACTTCCCAAATGATATAACTCAAAGCTCACTGTGCAGTTTATGGCATTCAGGGTAGTGGATTTCGTTGGCTCTGGAGTAACAAATATGGCTTACAGCATCCCGGCTCCAGTGAGGCCCTAGAGAGTGCTAAAATCTGAATTATTCAAGACAATTAGTATGAGCATTGCGCTGGAACTCAGATTTCAGTCTTGGCTGTTAAATGAGAATATAAGCTAATAGCACAATATGAATTCATGGTATTGTGAAAATTGTTTTGTGCTCTCTGTCTCTCCCGTTCCCACCCCCTCTTCTATCACATCACTTTTCCTTTATGTACCTCAAGCTGTCTGGGGACACTGCTTGGGAGGGCATGGGAGAAAAAGGGAAATGTTGTAGCCATTCAAAACCTTTTTTCCATAGGAAGGCATAGAAAGCAACAAGAAAAGGAACATCAATATATGGGAAAAGCTGCTGATGCTATGTCAGGGATTAACAGTGCTAAGCGCTACAGCCCCACCCACCCCCGCCTCTGCAAGCATTGAAATGCACTCATAGGAAGACATGGAGGTGGAGGAAGGAGAGAGGCACGCACACACACGCACACGGAGACAGAGACAGATTCACACGCAGGGATACGCTGACAGAGCCAGAGACCCTGAGATAAAGAGACATAGAAAGAGACAGAGATATTCTTGAAGTCTGGTGCTACGTAATTCTTTTCTGTTACATTAAAGGAGACAACACCTTTATTCTCCCTTCCCCCAAACAGAGTTATGTCTCTAGGAAGCCAGGTCCGTGAATTTTAAGCCCAAGGCAGTAAACGAAGTACAGGAAATCCATTGGTAAATGGACCCACATGCTGAAGTGAGGGTGATGATTTGGGAGTCTCCCATTCTATTTAAACTTACCATTAAACCTTGAAATAATTACTCTACTCCTTGGAAAAGCTCTATGTTACCAGTCTTGCGATTGTTCTAAGGAATCATTTTTAGCTTAAAATGGACATATTATGTTTTCATTAGGGGTAATCATCCTCTATTAATTCCGAAGTTGTACAAAATTGCATAATTATGTGTACATAAGAGGGTTGTCGATTGAAACAAATGATGATAGTAGCCAACCTTCTATTGATAGCAGCATAAATTTGAGACAGATAGAAACTGGCATTGGTGACCTAAGATAAGGACATTGAATGGGGAGAGAAAAGTTCCAGCCTTTATTATAAACAGTACCATAGACTCATTGATGTCCTCGAGACAGCCAAGGATGTAGAATTTTAGGGGATGGAAGGGAGATAAAAGTTCAGCTGGTTTATCCCATCCTTAAAGCACAAATGCTCTCTACAACATCCTTGGTTTTCATCTTCCACTTGAAGATTTCCACTGGCAGGAGGTTCACTATCTCTCAAGGCAACTCATTTTTGCATAACTGTTAGGAAGTATTTTCTTCTATTGAACTGAAATCTAACTCTTGGAAGTTGGAGGCTCCTAGTTTTGCCTTTGGGGCCCAGGCAAGACAAATATCATCACTCCTCTACATAAATCCTTCAAATACTTGAAGAAAATACTTCAATCTGACTTTCAAACCTTTTCTTCTCTATACTCAGCATTCTCAGTTCCTTCAGAAGATCCTCATGTGGCATGATTTCTAGTCTTCTCACGATTCTGGTTATCTTTTATAGATATATTGTAGCTTATGGCTGTTATTTTTAGATATGGCAACCAGAACTGGATGTGATATTATTGTTATAGTCTACCTAGGGCTCTATATATTTCTCCTTCATTTTTAGCACTACTTTATGTTTCTTCTTAAAGCAACCTAAAATTAATCACATTAGCTTTTTTTTTAAGTTATGTAGGTGATGCCATGGATAGAACAGTGGGCCTTCAGTCAGGAAGGCCTGAGTTCAAATGTGGTCCATATTTAATATGGAAAGGCAGAGAGCAAGAGAGAGAGAGAGAGAGAGAGAGAGAGAGAGAGAGAGAGAGACAGAGACAGAGACAGAGACAGAGACAGAGACAGAGAGACAGACAGAGACAGAGAGACAGAGTGACAAAGAGAGACAGAGACAGAGAGTCAGAGAGAGAGAGAGAAGAGACAGAGAGAGACAGAGAGAAGGACAGAGAGAAAAGAGAGAGTCAGAGAAAGGGAAGGAGGGAGGAAGAGAGAGAGAGAGAGACATGTTATGGTCAGACTTGAGCTTTATGAAGATCACTTTTGCAGCTATTTTCAAGATCAACTGGAACAGAGAGAACTGAAGCAAAGAGATTAACTTCCAGGATATTGGAATAGTTCAGGAGTGAGATGATAAAGGCAAGCATCAGGTTGGCTGCTGTGTAATTGAGGAGATGTATACCAAATATGTTACAAAAGTAGGAACAATACATTCTGGATGAAGACCCAGAAAATGAAACTGAAAAGGAGTGATCAGATAGGTTAGAGAATCATTAGAGAGTAGTTTCCTGAAAAACAATAGGAAAGATAGAGTTTGTTGGAACTCTCAGTGGTCCATTGCAGAACACTGTACGAAGCTTGCAACTATGATCCCAACACTCCTTTTGTGCACTTTACAAGTAAATATAGACTTATGATGTCAGAGTCTTAAACTGTTTTCCTTGATGGTAAAAAAAAAATAATTTGCAGATCTTTTCCGTCTATGATTTGTTATGTCTTCCAGCCTCATTCATTCTAAGATGCCCTAAGAATGATTTCGCTTAGTTAGGCATCTCACTTTGCTATGTCTGTCTCATTTCTTCTACTCACATATCATTTTTATTAACATTAGCTTGTTTAAATGGATCAGGTTGGAGTTGTTTTTAACTGTGTGGCACATCTTTCTTAGGAAAGTAATTTTTCTAGCTCTGTACTCATTTTATCATTGCTCTAACAAGTGTCATAATAACTGATTCAGGACTAATTCCCACATCATTTGCAAGTTATTTTCTATCTCTCAAAATAGAATCAATTTCATTTTTATATCATTTGTTTCTTTCCATGTCTAGAACCTTCCAATTCTTTTCTCAAAGAAAATATTCATGATTTATAGGAATGAGGCTTTTGTATAATCTATATAACCTTGACCTCTTTCGTTCTATATATGAGATCCATATTTTCTGATATTTTGTTTTTGTCCAATTTCACATGTTCTCATCTTTCCATTGAGTTTGTGGGGCTTCTAAGGTTCTTGGGTGAATTCTCTAGCTCTCCAATTTCTGTAGTGTATTGTTGCATGAGCTACAATGACATTCATAGTGGTCTTTTTCCAAACACTCATCTTAAGCAGTGCAAAATGAATTAATAACATAATCCATGAAATGAATAGTTTTCCTTGATGTTTTTGTACAGCTGGAAGAAAAAGTGTCCCATCACTTTCTCTACTTGTTTCTTCAAAAACAGTGGTAGTTACTTTTTTTTTTCAATTTAGCAGTATCTTCCTTATTTCTCTTCATTTTGTTTATAGTGGGAATGTCGAGATTATTAAGATTATTAAAATTCAATTCTAACAGGTTTATTATTTAATTGATAACTCATTAGAGAAGATCTCAAATTTAAAAATCTAATAGCTAAGCTAAAGTTTATAGATTATCTAAAAATCGAGTGATTGCTAGCATCCTCAGAACAATTGTAGTACTATTATTGGGGAAGGAAGGAAAGGATTACATAAGGCTGAGGAACATCTTGTATTTTTTTATTGCTTATTTCATCATTTGCTGTGGTCAAATAATTCAGTGCTGAGTGGCCAGACTATAAATAATTAGACTCTCTGCACTTAGGTAGGCTAAATGTAAAGAAATTCCAGGAGGAAGAGAAAACTAGTAATTAGACAAATTAGGAAAGGAATCATGTGGGAGGTAGTAACTGAGTTAATCCTTCATGAAAGGGAGACATTCTAAGAGGCTTCCAGAGAGAGATGTTTTAGGCACAGAAAAAGTCACTATAGTTATGGAAGTGAGAGATGGAACTTCATGTAAAGGAGACAGGAAAGAAACTAATTTGTCTAAAATTAATGTGTGATGGAGTAGAATGTAAAATAAGTCTAAAAACATAGTATATAGGTAAACTGTGAAGGACAATTATACGCCAGAAAAAAATTGTAGTTTATCCTAGAGGAATAGAGAAACGAGAAAACAAACCAAAGGATAAATCAAAGGTGCAAGAGAAGAGATTAAGGGTAGTTCAGGGGTTAGAATGTGACAGAATATAAAGTGTCTGCAAATTACCTCACTCTTCAATATATAGCTTCAACATCTTCACCTCTATCTTATAAACTAGTCCATACTCTACCACTTTGTCTTTAGCCGGTACCCAGTTTACCACTTTATAATGTAATTTGAAATTTGCTATTGCTAGTTCCCTTTGTTCATTTTTTTCATTAATTCCCCTGATATTCTTGATCTTTAATTTTTTAAGACTAATTTCGTCATTTTTCTAGGTCTGAAAAATTCTTTGGTAGTTTGATTAGTGTGGCACTAGATAAGTAAATTAACAGATAGAATTATTATTTTTATTATATTGGCTCTACCTACCAATGGACAATTAATATTTCTTCAATTATTTGGATATATTTTTATTTATGTAAAATGTTTTGTAATTGTTTCCATGTTTTTGGGTTTATCGTGGTAAGTAACCTGTCAAGTATTTTATATTGTCTGCAGTTACTTTAAATGAAAATTTTCTTTCTATCTTTTCCAGATGGATTTTGTTGGTAGTATATAGAAATACTGATGTTTTATGTGGGTTTATTTTATATCTTGCTACGTTGTTAAATTGCTAATTGTTTCAGTTAGCATTTTAGTTGATTCTTTAGGGTTCTCAAAATGTACTATCATTGCATCTGCAAAGAGTGATAGTTTTCTTTCTACATTTCCTGTCATTATTTCTATTCCTTTTGCTTATCTTATTATTAATGCATTTATAACATGATATTTAATAATGGTGGTGAGAACAGATATCTTTGCTTCACCCCTGATCTTAATGACTTTATGTTTATCCTCATTATAGATACTGCTTTTTAATTTTGGATACTACTTATCATTTAAAGAAAGACTGCATTTATTCTTATGTTTTCTAGTGTTTTAATAGGAATGAATATTATATTTTGTCAAAAGCTGTTTCTACATCTGTTGATATAATTGTTTTTAGTATTGATATAGTCAATTATTCTTGTAATTTTCCTAATATGAAACCAGCCCTACATTCCTGATATAAATGGTTGTTGTACTTCCTTCTTGAAGAGGACCAAAGTGCCATCATTATGATAAAGTCAAGTTTCAATGTGTCCAGCTGCACAGCACCTTTTCTGATGTGGGCACACCATGCTGAGCGATCCTGTGCCAGTGCCTTCCATGTCACACGATCAATTCCAAAGTTCTTGAGAGAGACCTTGAGAGTGTCTTTTTGTTGCTTCTTCTGATCACCATGTGATTGCTTGCCCTGTGTCAGTTCTCTATAAAATAGTCTTTTTGGTAAGTATACATTTTCATTTGAACTACATGCCCAGCCCATTGGAGTTGCATTCTCTGAAGCAAAGTTTGAATGCTTGATGGTAAGGATCTGGTATCTTATCCTGCCAGGTGATCTTCATAATCTTCCTAAGATAATTGAAATTGAAGCAATTCAGTTTTCTACCACGGAGTTAGTAGACTGTCCAGGTTTCACAGATATATAACAAGGAGATCAGTGCAATGGCTCTGTAAGTAAACCTTCAGTTTGGTAGTCAGTCTAATACTGCCTCTCTCCCATATTTTCCTTAAAGTCTTGCAAACACTGAGCTAGCTCTGGCAAAGCATGCAGCAACTTTATTATCAATATGTACATCCCTGGAAAGTATATTATCAAGGTAAGTGAACTTATCTACAGGATTCAAAACTTCTCCATTTGCTGTAAATGATGGTTCTGTGTATGAATGGTGTGATGGTGGCCGATGGAGCACTTTTGTTTTCTTGGTGTTAGGCCAAAATTAGCACAAGCAGTAGACCATCAATCTGTACTTTGGTGTATCGCAGCTTTAGATGCTGCATTGAGTATGCACTCGTGCAAATAAAAAATCACCAACACTCTGTCTACTTTGGTTGTGGCTTTTAGCCTTTTCAAATTAAAGAAATTGCTATCAGTGCATTAGCTGACCTTGATGCCATATTCATCCTCATTGAAAACATTTAACGACATGGCTGAAAACATCATCCTAAAAAGCTTGGGAGGAAGCACACAGCCTTATTTCACTCCATCGGTAACTGGGAAGGCACAAGAGCATTGTCTATTACCTAGAACCCAGGCAAGCATGTCATCATGAAATTGACATATGATGAAGTTCTCCAGGAAACCCAAATTTTGACATAATTTTCCATAAACCCTCATGATTAATACTATCAAAGACCTCCGTCAGATCTACAAATATGTATGTACCTTTGTTCTGCTCCTGGCCTTTCTCCTGGAGTTGTTGGGCAGCAAATAACATATTGACTGTTGCTCAGCCCTTTCTGAAGCTACACTGACTCTCAGGTAGATGACCATCTTCTAGGTGAAGGGTCAGACTATTAAAGAGGACTCTGACATGAATATTTTCTTGTTAAGAGTGTATGAGCTTTGTAATATATTGCTGTAATTTCCTTGCTAGTATTTTTTTTTAATCAGTATTCATTAGGAAAATTAGTTTATATTTTTCTTTCTGCTTTTGCTCTCCCTGGGTTAGGTATCAAAACATATGTGTGTGTGTGTGTGTGTGTGTGTGTGTGTGTGTGTGTGTTAGGACTTCATCTTTACCTATTTTTTTCCAAACGATTTATATAGTATTGAGATTAATTGTTCTTTAAGGGTTTGGTAGAATTTGCTTGTGAATCCATCTAGTCCTGGTGATTTTTTCTTAGGGAGCTCACTGATGGCTTGTTCAGTTTCTTTTGTTATGGTAGGATTATTTAAGCATTTTATTTCTTTTTCTGTTAATCTAGGCAATTTATACTTTTGAAAACAATCCACCATTTCTCTTATATTATTGTATTTATTGGTACATAATTTGGCAAAATAACTACTAATAAATAATTACTTTAATTTCATCTTCATTTTTGATCCTGATTAATTTTATTTTTTATTTTAAATAAAACTAATAAATGATTTATTTACTTTATAATTTTTTCAAAACAACAGTTTCTAGTTTCCTCTTTTAGTACAATTATTTTTCAGCTTTTAATTTTATTTTAATTACTCCTTTCATTTTCAAGATATCCTTTTTGGTGTTAAATTAGGGATTTTTACTTTGCTACTTTTTTAGTTTGTTTTTTTTAGCTCAATGCCCAATTCTTTTATCAGCGATATAAAATTCCCCTCCCTACTGCTTTAGCTGGATCCCACAAATATGGTTATGTTGTTTCATTATTGATATTCTCTTTATTGACATTATTCATTATATCTATAATTCCTTCTTTGACCCACTCATTCTTTAGAATTATATTATTTAGTTTAAAATTAATTTTTTGTTCTACGCTTCTCTGGTTCTTTCTTGAATTTCATATTTATTGCATTATTGTCTGAAAAGGATACATTTAATATTTCTGCTTTTCTGCAGAAGGTTTTTATGCAAGTTTTTTTTTGTGAAGAAGTCACAAACAACTGGGAAAAAATATGTATTCCTTTTTATTCCTATTCAGTTTCCTTCAGAGGTTTATTATACCTAACTTTTCAAATATTCTATTTACCTCCTAAAATTCATTCTTATTTATTATATAATTAGCTTTATCTAGCTCTGAGAGGAGAAAGTTGAGATCCCCCCATTAGTATTATTTTACTATATCCTCCTGTAATTAATTTAACTTTTCATTTAAGAAGTTGGATGTTGTGGTATTTATAAGTTTAGTACTAGTTTTACTTCATTGTTTATGGTGCTTTTTGGCAAGATGTAGTTTCCCTCCTTAACTTTTTTAATTAGGTCTACTTCTGCTTTTGTTTGTTTGAGACCATGATTGCTACCCCTACTTTTCTTTTTTTTTTGTTTTTACTTTAGTGGAAGTATAATAGATTCTGCTCCAACTCTTTATTCTAACTCTTTGTACGTCTTTCTGTTTCACTTGTGTTTCTTTTTAGTATGTTATTGTATTCTGCTTTCTAATCTATTTTGTTATCTGCTTCTGTTTTTTGAGTGAGTTCATCCCCTTCACATTAACTTGACTATAGCAGTGATGTCTTTTTGATTCCTTGTAAGAACAAAGGACAATCAACCACCCAATATCTACACCCCCTCATTATTTTCCTTATTACCTGCTTTCTGACTTCCTTAGATCTGATCTGGTTTTTCTTGTTAGTGGATCTCAAAATGTCTAAGCCTCTTGTCACACAGGGCATTTCAGAGTTCACCAGCCTAGGTCTTTCTCCCAAATAACTTTTGAGTGATCAGAAATGGCTCCATCTGGAAGCTGTGCTCTTTTCTCTCCATTTGGTAGAATTTTACATAGCCCCACAAATAAAAAACATGTCCTGTCCTCGTGACCTGTCCCACTCCCTTTGCTCCTCATCCCTTTGTCCTGGCACCAGAAGTAAAGAGCTTTGGCACCCTGGTACTTCTGAGCTGCAGTCATTTGCCAGTTTTTGTTCCTGAAGGGTTGTAGCAAAGCTGGCTATCAAGGCCCTAATGACCTCTGTAGCTGTGGTCTCTATCACATCGGGAAGAGGGGTGTTACAGCAGGATACAGGGGTACGTTTTGGTTTAAGTCTGTCACTATTGTGTACAAGTTTTCTGAGTATACCAGGACTTGTTCAATGATTGTCTATGTTATAACGTCTCAGAATTTTTCCTTACCGTAGGATTTTAAAATAGAGCTGCAGGAAAAACTAGAGGCCTAATCTTTTCATTTTATAGATTAGACACCATGATTTAGAGAGGTTCAATAACTTGCCCGGAGTCATATAGTTAGTCATTATCTGGGGCAGGATTCACCGCACCACCTAACTGCCTTGTCAGTTAAAATGAAGTTACATTACTGATAGTAGTGAAGTCCTGGAAGGTTTACTGTATACAAAAAAACCCGTGTGTGTGTATGTGTGTGTTTGTGTGTGTGGTGTGTGTCTGTGTGTGTGTGTTTGTGTGTGGTCTTGAATTCAGAAGTGGTATTTCTATCTCAGTTCTTCTATTTCCTTTCTGTGTAATTGTATACATGATACTTAACATCTCTGGGCTTCAGAAGTTTACATTAGATGATCTCTAAGGTTTTTTTTTTTCTCCAAGTTTAGCATTCTATGATCTGTCACTCTGTATATAGTGCTATAACCTTCCTTAATGTTATGTTGCTGATATCTGGAATCCATATGTGTTCATAATCTATTGCTCACGAAGCACCATTTTCCTTTTGTATCCCATCCTGTCAGAATTACATAAGTACAAATTATAATAATGCAAAGGGGCATTTACTTCATGGAGCAATGGAAGATAAATAACTAGAAAATTATAGTAATCATCAAATATCCTTGCCACCTATTTCTCTCAAAAAATTCCTCCAAAACTCCAGGAATGGACATTTGAGAGACTAGTACATCTTCAACTTTGACTGCTAAATTGGCAAGGCCTTTGTCTAGCAAAAAGATAAAAAGCATACTTAGAACTTGCCAATCAGATGAACACTGAACACTCTATGCCTCAGTGCCCAAGATGTTACCATTCCTCCTACTAAATTGTTGATTACTCGAGATTCGCTAGCCATACTTTCTTGTCTGTATTGTGTCCAAGTTCAAAATAGCCCTGAATGACTGTGATAACCTACTAAAGTACAATCCCATCAGTGTGTAATGAGCAGGGGAAATGCTTCAGTGTTTGCTAGACCCAGCTAGAGGAGACACATTCCAGGGAGAACGTGAATTCTTTGCCCTTGGTTTCTGTGTATGCATACGCACACATGCATGTGTGACCTTTTCTTTTACTCCCAGTGCATTGCAAATTGCCAGGTACATACTAGGTACTTCATAAATGCTCATTGATTTAACTTTCTCACTTTTACTTTCTACTTTTGTAGAAATAACTGCTTGCTCCTCTCTCCATAACTGATAAATCTCATGTATTAGTCTTCTTCTGTTACTTACTGGATGGCATCATCACCACTTGAACTTTCATAAAGAATTTTAAGCAATTATCCCCAAAAGAAGATGATATCATCCCAAGCCAAGAACTCTCCATTTCTTTGTACAGATGACAACACTATTAAGCTGCAAATAGAAACTTCATAAAATTCTGGGGAGAATATTCATGCTGACAATGCCAAGACTATGGAAAGTTTATTTCTAGTATATGATGAAATGACTCAGCAATCGTTGTCTTTCATGGAATAAAAATATGATAGAAATGGAATCATCCCATGAGGTCTTGAAATTCTTATTTTCCTTATTTGGTAGAAGCATCATGGACTGCTTACAAATTGCTCTGAATGTTATAAATACTACTGGCATTGATGTGGTAGCATGAATTTTTATTGATTTAAGCACTCATTTTACCTTTTTCTTTATTCAGTTATTGGACATCCAGAATTGACAGGACTTCTTGGAAACTTTTCCTGAGTTCATTATCTGGTATGTTCTTGATCATAGCATTATGGCCTATGGACAATCCAAGAAGACTGAGTTTATGGGAAATCCTGGAGATTTTGGTAGGACACATAATTAAATGCACCAAATTTGTAATGTCCCTTGAATGAACATCATTTGGGACTCTAAAGTAGCATCCTTGACAATCACCTGTACTCTCTAATCCATGCTACCATAATTTCATAAATGATATTCTTAAAGTGTAAATTTAACTTCACTCCTCTGCTTAAGAAGTTACAGTAACTATCTATTTGATACAGGAGCTCTCTCTGGCATTTGAAACCCTTCACAATATAACTCTAACCTAATTTGCTAGTCAGGTCAACAAGCATTTATTAAATGACTTCTCAGTGCCTGGGGATACAAAGAAAGCAGTTTTGACTTTGTCTAATGGAGTATACAATACACAAATAACTGGGTATCATATATATGCATATTCATATATATGCACATACATATGTACATTGATGTAACATTGCATACATTCATATATATATATGCATAGATATGCCCTATACTTCTCTATATATTCATACATACACACACAGATATATATACACGCATGTGTGTATGTGTACATGTATTCTTTATGACAAATTGGAGATAACCACAGAGGGAAGACACTGAGATTATGGAAGACCAGCAAAGACCTTTTGCAGCAGGTGGTATTTTAGCCAGGATTTGAAGATGGTCAGGGAGGCCAGCAAAAGGATAGCCATCAATGATGCATTAAGTAAAGAGAATTATCTTGTGCTGGAAAGGTAGAAAGAGAATAAGTTATGCTGGGCTTTAAAAGTCAAATAGAACACTTTTAATTTGTTCCTGGGGGTAATAAGGAGTCATGGAAGTTAAGTTGAAGAAAGTGTGGTGATCAGACCTAAAGTGTGCTTTAGGAAAATTGGTTTGACAGCATGGTGGAGAATTGACTGGATTAAGAAGACCTTGAAGCATGGAAACCAACCAGTAGACCATGTACAGGCAGCAGGTAAGGAAGGCCTGCATCTGAGTGGAGGCAATTTCAAAGGAGAGAATGGGATACACACACACACACACACACAAATACCTCTGGGTGTATATGCATGTACTTACAGTAAATATGCACTTATATGCTATGAGATATATGAGATGTTCTGTAGGTAGAGATGATGAGGCATGTCAAGTGATTAGATGGAGAGACAGAGAGAAAGCAAGGGAGCAAGGGAGTGAGGAAGGAAAGGAGAGAGAGAAAGAGAGGGAGTGAAAGGAAGAGAGGAAGAGAGAGAGAGAGAGAGAGAGAGAGAGAGAGAGAGAGAGAGAGAGAGAGAGAGAGAGAGAGAGAGAGAGAGAGAAAGAAAGGAGAGAGAGGAGGGAAGGGTAACATTTTACATCATGAGCCTGGGGGCTTAGAAGGATGGAAATAACCTTGAAAGAAATAGGGAAAAGAGAAGCATTTTTTGGGGGGAGGATAATGAGTTCAGTTTTGGATATGTTGAATTAAAGATGTCTATGAGGCATCCATTTTGAGGTGTCTAATTGATATAAGATTGAAAGTCAGGAAAAAAGCACTGAGCATAAAGATCTGAGTATTACCTGCCTTAATGATTAATAATAATAATTAGCATTTAGATAGTATTTTAAGTTTGATAAAGTATTTTAATAATATTACCTCATTTTATCTTTACAACAACCCTTGGAGGTAAGTGTTATTGTTATGCCCATTTAACAGATGAGGAAATTGAGGGAAACAGAGCTTAAATGATCTGGTTAGGGGTCATTCAACTAGAAATTTCCTGATGTCAAATTTGAATTCAGGTTTTTCTGCTTCCACATCCAGCCCACATGAGATGTTCATTAAATCCATGATAGATGATGAGCTCACAAATTGATATAGAATGAAGGAAGGGGAAGAGGGCCAAGGAGAGAATCTTGGGGGCATACCAATGGGGACTGGTATGACCTGGATGAATATCAACCAAAGGATAATAATGAGTGATCAGACAAGTAGAAGGAGAACTAGAAGAGATATATGTCATAAAAATCTAGAACAAAGAGGGTATTCTTAGAGAAGAAGGTGACTGACCTTGTCAGACACTAAAGAGAGATTTTAAAAAAGAATTGAGAATAGACTATTAGATTGGGAAATTGAAAGTTCATTGGAGGGAGAAGTTTAACCTGAATAATGAGGATGAAAGTCAGATTGTCAAGAGTAAGGAAGAGTGGAAAAAATAAAATGGAGGCAACTCTCTTAAACAGTTGTAGATATTTTTCTCAAGGAATTTAGCCATGAAAGGGAGAAGAAATGTCAGATGATAGCTAGCAAGGATAGATGGATAAAGTGAGGGGTATTTGAGAATGGGGAAACTTTGGTATATTTGTAGGTAGTAGGGAGGCAGTCCATAGAGAGAAACTGACTCAATGTTAGAGAGACAGTAGGGATTATAGAGGGGGTAATCTATTGGTGAAAATGGGTTAAATGGGATCTCATGCGGGTATGGACTCAAAGGTTGGGTTTGGGGAAGCCATAGAAGGCTTGAGGAGGAATAAAAAATGTTTTGAAAATTCATTGTGCTCACTGTGGTGAGTGAGATAGACTGATCTATTATCTCTCCCTGATGCCTTCTCCCCACCCCCAACTCCAATCAAACTGAGCTAATTACTTTTCCCCATACATGATTACCAATCTCTAAGTCTTTGCATAAGGAATACTCATGTCTGGAATGCTCGCTCTCTCTCTCTTCTGTTCACTTCCACTTTGTAGAATCCTTAGCATGCTTCACTAAACAGCTTAGATACTATTCACTATTTATAGCCTTTCTTGATCACCTAGTTATTAGCAATCTCCCTGTTCAAATTATGTTGTATTTTTTTTATGTATTTTAGGGTTACTTAACTTCATATATGTTATATACCTATGTTAGAATATAAGCTCCTTGAGAGTGAGGATTATTTCATTTTTGTCTTTGTATCCCCAGCATTTAAGTGGATTCCTGGCACATGTTAGGTGCTTAATAAAAGGTTGTTGAATTGAATTCAAATGATTTGGAAAAAGCTGGGCAATGTTAAGTTCTACAAAGCCTTCTCTGAAGCATGAACAGGAAGGCACTGTATTGCATGGGTGCTGCTTAAGTGACGTATACATGCTGCACTATTGAGCTCTGTAAAGTCTCCACTTAGCATTAGGCGTTTCATTTACTTTTCGTTTTGGTACTACAAGGACCCTTCCAGAATGACAGGCAGACTTTGCAAAATGGAACAATTTTTGTAGCCTGTGATATGATCAACTCAAGGGCAACTTATTTGATTAGATGCTTAGTATTTTCTTCAGTTGTTGCCCCTAGAGTAAAAATCACATTTCTAGCTTTAAGTGAATTAGCTGAATGGTTAGATCCAGATGGAATTTTACAGCTTCCCTTTAAAAGCTCCTAGTTCCTCAGAAAAACCCCATGAAATCTGTTAACAACTTCCTGTAGTCAGGAAGTTTTAATGGTATGATTGTCCTTGCTTTTCCCAGTACTCTCAACGAAATCTTTCTTAAGGGGACTTGAAGGCAGTTATTTTTTGCATTGTTGAGAGGAAACTTCTTCAGAAAAGATTAATCCTAAATATTCAAAACCAAATTTCTATCTATGTCTGTGATCTTTGTAAATCTTGATGAAGACTTGATGGTCCTTATACTTCTGGCAATATTCCTGGTGAAAAAAATGTTGTGAAACATATTTTTACTGATTATTGACATACCACAAATTAGAAATGGCTTCCATCTTAAATGTATGAATGCATTTGAGATACAACCAGAAAGCTATGGGCAGTTGGGTTTGATTCTTATGGGGTCATGGGAGAAGAGTCCCAAATTTATCTAGATTTTCCTAGGATTACTATAGAGTAAGTTAGAACCTGGAACTGCTTTGCCTGCCTAGAGATCATCTGATGGAAAACCTGGCCCATAAAGGAGTTCATTTCATGGTTGCCAGAATTCTTTGGGCATTTTAGTGGATGTCCCTCAAGCATGCGATTCTCTTCCTCTTCCTCTTTGCCTCTGGCTCCCCTGGCTTTTTTTCGAGTTTCAGCTAAAATCCCACCTTCTGCAAGAAACATATCCCAATTTTCCTGAATTCTAGTGCTTTTCTTCTGAGATTACTCTGAAGATTCAATTTACTGAGATTCAACTTACTCTGTATATATTTATAATAATATAATAAATATAAATATAATAACATAATATAACAAACGGGTTTATTTTACACATGTCATGTGAGCAAGCTCACATGCACACATACACACACACATTTTTTCCATGTTGTCGTTTCCATGAGAATGTGAGATCCTTGAGGGAGTATGTGCCTGGCACATAGTAGGCACTAAATAAATTTCTTGTTGACTTGACTCATCTTTGTAAGCCATAATTGATCTTATACAAAACTATGCAATAAATTAAATTTGCTCCCAGAAATTCCATGTTCTTTTTTTGTTACTTCCCTCTTGTGACCCTGCTCTCAGAATCTCTTTTTTTAAAATTTCTTTTTCCAGACCCTACTGCTATCTTCAGGTCACTTGACTGCTTAAGCTCTTCTAGTGTGGTACCCTGTTTTGACCTGTTAGGCCTCCATGCTTGTGACTTTGGCTACACTTTTTTCTTCTCACGTTCTATACCCATGGGACCCTGGTACGTGAGTAGTTAAAAGAATCTGTTAAAATACATAAGGTGATACTGATTGATAATGAGTGAGCGTGTCAAGATTTCATTTATCAGACTTCAATTAATCCAAAAAGTGTGTAACAATGCAGTGGCGAGTCTAGTGGGATAAATTTTTGGTCTGGAGAGTCTTTCATTTCCTCATACACTATCCTAAACAGACTTGACCTCTCCCTGCTCCCAAAGCATCTGGGTCTGTGGGATCACATGACCTTGGGAACCTATGGTGTTTACACAATCAATCTCAGGACCACTAATGTTTAGATGCTAAATTAAAAAATAAAACAACGTTTTTCCTATTGCATCTTCCTTCTTTATGGGAAGTTTTGACATTGATTTTCAAATCAAGACACACTGATCTTGACATAACATTCCATCAAAATACCTGCTACTGCTTCTTCATCAAACAAGCAGCATAGAGAGAAATGGCTTTTTACTGTGTTGATTGTGGAATATTAATATGTCTCATTTGCCATATTGTCATTGATCAATTTTACTGGAATGCCTAGAATGGATGGAGAAAAACAATAGTGAGCTATCATGACAGGAAACTGTGATCTCTTTTTGGTTATTGAAATAGGCTTTTTAAACCTTTGAATTAAATAGTTCTTACCCTGTTTGGTTTTCTACCTTACTTTCCATTTGTATAATTTATAATTTGCTTCAAATCGCCTATACTCTGTGTGTGTCCATATAAGTGTGTTAAGAGAAGAGGATAGTTAACTTTTCCTTCTGTCCTTTTCTGTTAGTATTCCCTTTCAAATTCTCTGTGTACTCTACAATGCTGTTTAGTATTTTTGCTTTGGATACATTTATAACACTCTGGTTATGATTAACTTAATTGTCTCAGTTTCATTATATGTAAAAGAAGTTATCAGTTATCCCCAATTTACCTCGTGGAGTTTTGTGAAGATCACTCAATATCATAGCACATAAACTTAAAATTTTGCTTAAATGTATTGGGAGTGTTGATAGTATTCCATTCATTTGTTCCTAGGCTACTTGTTGACTTCCATGTTCTGAAGAATATATGTGTTAAAGTTATCCTTCAATGTTGCTCTTTCCTTTCTTACCCTAGGAACCTATCATCATAGCTAAAGTATTGGAAGTACCTATGGAGACTTTGTAGCCCAATTTGCTTTTTTACAGATGAGGAAATGAACCCACAGATATTATATAATGGCTCCTCCAGAGTAGTAAGTAGCAGATCCAGTATTCAAACCCTGGAGTCCTTTGACACCATGCCCAACATTTGTTCCAGTGTACTACATTGCCTTTCTAGTTAAGAATGAAATTATTTTGATGCTCTTTTGAAAAGGTTTGACCCTGTTTTTGAAAATTTCTTGAGTCCATATCAAATGACCTCTCTAACACAGTCTCCTGAACTTATCACATGCAGGGAGAAACTTAAGCTGTAGCTGATCAAAATGGAATATCAAACTTTTGCATCATAGATTCAGAGACAAAAGAGATCCTAGAAGGTCCCTTTATTTTACTCATGAGGAAACTTAGGGCCAGAGAGGGATTATTTTGCCCAAGGCCATACTGGTAAATACTTGAGTATTTATTTAGTATTTACTCAAAGTATTAAGTAAGTACTCAAGACATAATTCAAATTCTCTGACTTCATACATAATTCTATTCCACAGTACCACTATGCTACCATAGTTAGGATTACTTCTATCCTTAAGTACGTGGAAGACCACCTAATTGTATAGTCTGGGTATTTGAAATGAGTACAGTAAATTGTTTTGCTATTAGAGGGAATACTCTGCTAAAACAGACTTCCTCCTGAAGCTAGGGAAAATATTCAGTGCAAGTCTGTCATCTTTAATATCTGAGTCTTCATTCTGTAGACAAACTCTATGTTGGTCTGTCTTAAAGTTCAAAATACCATCTAGCCTTTGTAGGTGATGTATTGCCTTTGAAAGATATTTACTTTGAAGTAATTGTTTCAGTTAAAAAAAGGAGTATAGATACAAAAAATAGAGACTGGTTGATTTATGGAAGAAGTTAGAAACAGTTATTGCCATAGGGCTAGATAGAACTAACACTGGCATCATAATTTAAGGAAATGTGCTCTGTGTTTTTTCAAAAGGGACTGAAAATAACAAAAAACTTTCCTCTTTGTGCTTGTGACCTGTTCTCAATCTGCTATTTCCATGAAGTTATGAAGGGTCCTGCAATCTCTGAAAAGATGACCTGATTTATACAAATAATGTTTTAAATATTTGCCAAAAAAGTAAACAGGAAGGCCTTCTGAAAATAACTTTGACAAGTCAGAAATTTCATCATATTTCAAAGAATCAGATTCATTTATCATCATTCCAGTCCTGTGCAGAAGCAAACATTGTTTTTTTGGTTTTGTTTTTTTTTTTTTTTGCCTCATCATCCAGGTCATGTTTATACTTTCAATGGACAGCAACACCTACTGTACATTAAGCTTACCCAGATTCTCTGATCTAACAAAAAAGAGGGCTGTCGAAGCTGCAAAAAGAAAAAGAAAAAAAAACCAAAGAGAAAAAAAACCTCTTTGATAATTGAAAAGAGACAAAATGTTCTGCTTTTCAGCACATTTTAATCCACAGCTGGTGCACAGATTGGCATAGAGTATATGTTAGGTTTAGCTGTGATTTTTTTTTCAAGTTGATGTTGCCTATATTTAGATCTCTGGAGTTTGAGGATGGCTGAAAGTGTTTGAGTGTGAATGCTATTGACTGGGGAAAATGGTATTTAATAGAGTTATGGATTTTGGCCATTCTAAATCATGCTTGTTTTAGATGTACATTTCATAAGCAACCATGGAGGGAAAGGATGAGAATTTAACTGAGTGTATTAAGGATAGTTCATCCTTTAAAAGGGGGGAGGACTCACTTTAATAAATTCCATTTCAGTATGTTCCAAAGAAAAGTCTGAGGTGCTTTGGGGATACAAGAATAGATTCTTGGTCAGAATGATATAGCTAAGATTTCTATTTTGATGAATTCCAAATTATCTACTGTAGTCCACTGATGTTCACCCTTTTTTCATTCATTCATAGAGCCTGTGATAGAAACTGGGCATATTGAGTAAAAAAAAGTCTTTGTGCTCAAGGGGCTTCCATTCTACTAGGGAGAAGCAGCATGCAACTCGAGGTTTATCAAGGATATTTGACCCTTCAGAAAGAAAAAAACATACTATATCTATATGTCTATATTTCTATGTCTATTTATACATTTTTCTATGTATATATAGCTACATGTATGGTATATGCTGATATGTCATATAAAATATGTGTACATGTGTACATACATACATGTGTATATACACATACACATACTCACATGTGTATTTTAGATGGAGAAAATATCTACAATTGAGGGGTTAAAAAAAAATTTCCATGTAGGAGGGTGATGCTTTAGTTGAGCCTGGAAGGAAACTAGTTTTTATTCATGAGAAGATGAATTTGAAGTATTTTTCCATTCATTTTTATAACCTAGTATTTTTAAGTTAAATATTCAGTATTTTATTTTTTCCAAATTGCATTTAAATACAATTTTAATATATTTCTTTAAATTTTAAGTTTCAAATTTCCTTCTTCTCTTTCTCCCTCGTTGAAAAGGCAAGCAATTTGATATATGTTATACATATGCAGTCATGAAAAATATTTTCATAGTAGCCATGTTGTGAAAGACAACATAGACCAATAAAAAAAGACAAAAGATGTATGCTTCTATCTATATTCAGACTCTATCAAGTTCTTTCTTTTGGAATGGATAGCATTTTGTTTTGTTTTTTTTATCACAAATCCTTCAGAATTCTCTTAGATTATTGTGTAACTGAGAAAAACTAAGTTATACATAGTTGATCACCATATAACATTACTATTACTGTGTACAATGTTTTCCTGGTTCTGCTCATTTCACTTTGCATTTGTTAATGTAAGTCTCACCAGTTTATTTTTTTCTGAGAGCACCCTGCTCTCATTTCTTATAGTACAATAGTATTTCATAGCAGTCATATACTACTTGTTCAGCCATTCCTCAACTGATGGGCAACACCTTGATTTCCAGTTCTTTGCCACCAGAAAAGAACTGCAATAAATGTTTTTGTACACAGTCCTTTTTTAAAAATCTCTTTGCAATATAGACCTGATAGTGATATTACTGAGTTAAAGAGTACACATGGTTTTATAGCCCTTTGGGCATAGTTCCAAATTACTCTACAGAATGGTTAAATTAGTTCACAACTCAACCAACATTGCATTCCCTTGAACATTTGTCACTTTCACTTTTGGTCATGTTAGCTAATCTGATAGATGTGAGGTAGCACCTCAGAATTGTTTTAATTTACTTTTTAAAAATTACTTTTATTTATTTATTTTTAGTTTTCAATATTCACTTCCATAAGATTTTGAGTTCCAAATTTTCTCCCCATCACTTTTCTCCCCTGACCCCAGGATGGCACGTAATTTGCTATAGGCTTTACATACACATTCATATTGAACTTATTTTCCCATCAGTCATGTTGTAAAGATGAATCAAAACCAATGGGAGATAGCACAAAAAAAGAAGAAACAACCCAAAAAAAAGGGAAAAAGAGAGCAAATAATATGCTTCAATCTGCATTCAGACTTCATACTTTTTCTGGATGTGGACATCATTTTCCATCATGCGTCCTTTGGAGTTGTCTTAGATCCTTGCATTGCTAAGAAGAGATAAAGCTATCAAAGTTAGTTATCACACATTGTAGCTGTTCTGTTCAGTTCACTCAAGCATCAGTTCACATCATTCATCGGTTCTATTATGATCATTTAACCCTTCTGAGTCAAATTTGTCTCCTCAATAAAGTAATAGAATTGGACTAGATGACCTCTGATATCCTTTCCTCCTATAAACCTGTGATTCTTTCTATGAACTAGTTAAATTACAAACCCAAGATAAATAAGAATTATCATTTTATGGAACACGTGGTTATCTTGCTGTGCGGTGATCACTATTAGTATTGATATCTACTGTAGAAAATGAACTAGTAAAGAATTTTTCTTAAGAAAGTAGATATGGTACTCAAAGTCAAGTGTGTGTGTGTGTGTGTGTGTATGTTGTGTGTATGGGTGCATGCACACATATACATTTTATATTTATAAAATGTGTGTATATATATATGCCTTGTATATATAGAGTATGTATATGTATGTATATGTATGAATGTACACACATAGGTAAACAAACACACACACACATACGCACATGCTTGATACTTGATTAATTCCAGGTATAGATGAATGAAAAATGTTAGGCAATCATATAGTAAATACCAGGTCTCCACATAGCCAAAAGTGCTATGCTGATTGATATTCCTGAAATATTAAAAGAAACAGAAGAACCTCTTCAGTACATTGGGTTGACTGTTTAAAGGATTTCCAACAACACATTGAAAGGAGTTACTCATTACAAGATGACATGACAGAATTGCAACTTGAACTCGTAGAGATAGTACTCACCCTAATGAGAGAGATCCTAGATCCATTGAGGTGCTAAATTATAATTAAAATACTAGATTTTGAACCTGACCGCTTTCAAAGAAAGAAGTAATAATGTTTAAACCCTGATTATGGGCATAGAAAGGAAGAGACAGATATGAGGAATACAAAGAGGGAAGGCAGAATTAAGAGGCAATGACGACTGACAGGATGTGGAATTTGAAGAAATGAGTCAAATATGACAGGGAATTAAAAGTAGGAGAAATAGGTAAATGGTTGAGGACATTAAGAGGGCAAGAAAAAGTTCTTATGTATGATGCTGTCTGACTTCCTTAGTATTGATAATTAAACATCATTAAACAAACTTCTCTGTGGTTGTGTGTATTAGGAAGCTTGAATGATCTTAACAAAGGCATAAAATACTATATTGGAAAACAAACTAATGTTCCATTTTGCTTTTGTTACTAAGTCAATTTCTCACAATTTTTTCAGGTATGAGTTGGACCCTGAAATTCTATTATTCCATGATTCTGTGTTTTATTATTTGGTCAACAATAAACATAAGGAAATCTTGTCATTTCTACCACTCATAATTAATTAAGTGGCAAAGATGGAGTCTACTATGGAAAAAACATCTGCAAAAGCCTATTTCCTTCTATTTTCATTGAATATGGCTTTGACATGTGTATAGATAGTTCTTCTAAAGATTTCGTGGAGCTGATAAAGTAAGCGTATGAATTAGTAGTTATTGATGTACTCTTTTCTGTTTTTTCTCATAATATTATCATTTCATATCACTCCATCCCCTGTTTTATGAAGTGATACTGTTCCTAATCTTCTGTCGTCTTCCTTCATAATGTTTTATAAATAAATTTGTGCCCTAATGCTCTGTTGCCCTTGTCTTCTACGCCTGTGCTTGGCAACAAAATCAAGTATTGGCTCGTTTGAATGGTTTCTGTATTCTTTAGTCGTTCTCACTATGGCAGTATCTTATGTCACTTCAACTTCTGTAAAAGAAAGTGGTGATAATCAGAGTCAACATCTTTATATTGTTCATTTCCCATTCTTTGATATTGACAGTTTATTTGAAAACATCAGTTTGGAACTGCTGTATCATACACAGTGTCCTCTTTCTTTTAATTCATTTATTTATTTTTGGTTTTCAGCATTCACAGTGTCTTCGAATTTTTATCAAGAAAGGATTTCTTTTCTGGTACTGATTTTGACCTCTGAGCTAATCAGTTGATGTTCTGATAATATGCAGATAGTTGCTCATGAAATGACTCCCACACATCATTTGCTGTCCATTAAGGTCCATTAAGATAAAGCAATTTCATTTTTGTGACATTATTCAATGCCTGTTATTTTCAGTGCCTTCTGATTCCTTTTAAAGAAAGCATTACTTAATTTGGGATATAGGTATGAATCTTTTAAATGGTTTCCTGGCTTTTGACTTCTTTCATTACTTAATTTTGAAAATATGTGTCACTATCTTCTCTTGTACTTTACTTGCCTTAAAGTAACTATATGCCTAAATATGTTTTGACTTGTATAGGAGGACTTTGTCAAATTCTTGGAAGAATTTTTCCACTTCATCCTCTGCAATGCATATGGACATATCTGTGATTATCTCCATGCCAGTCTTTTATCTTACCTTCATCATGGCACAGCAAAGTGAGTTGTATTCTTTGAAAGCTGTTTCTTGCTGTGGTTGGGCACATAAAGAAAACAACTTGTTTTTTCCTTTCAGAAGAATCTATGAGCCATTCATTTTGCTAAAATGTCCTTATGTCTTTTGGCTTTATTTCTAGTATGCGTATCCGTGTAGATGAGCTTCAGTTTCTCTGCTATTATATCAGCCTATTGATTATTTGGTAAGGATCTCACATTGCCTACAATAAATTCTATGTCTCCTGAATAACTCCTTGGAAGGAGCGACTATTTTACTTCTGTTTTTGTATTCCTGCTGTCTAGCATAGTGTCTGGCATATCATAGGCACTTAATAAATGCTTAGTGATTGATTGATTGAGTCTATTTGTAATGAGGCTTTAAATGTTTGGATCCCCTGACCTTTGGATAGGAAAGTTTATTGCCCAGGATGGACTCCAAGTCTCCTTAGCTCAGAAGGTAGCAGAGCCTTTAGTTTACTGGTATAGCCTTTGAGAATACAATGACACACTGAGGCATCACACTAGGCTTTTAGTAAATGACTTGTTTTATTTTTGTGGCACTTCATAACTTTCATTCTTTTCACATGTAAAAAGAATCCCCGCAACATCCCTCTTTATGAGGTAATTAGGCATTTTTTGGGTATAGCATTCTCTCCAATTTACAGAGATGAAAACTCAACTCAGTGAGATTTAGTTTTGGGCCCAAAGTTACAACTCTATTTCTTATGTTAACTTTGTGACCTTTAGGAAAATCATTTGCATTTTAGCATTTCTGTTACAAATAGCAAGAGAAAAAGTACCATTAGCAATTTCATTAGTCTTTTTTTGTGCTTCTTTTGTCAAGATAATAATTTGTAAGCTTAAGTACAATTCTAAGTTGGTTGCAACAGATATTTTATGAAAATATAGATGGAGTGATAGTTTTGTTTCCTGGTTACTAATTCTTATTCATTCGATTTATTTTTCTTATCTCATTACTATAGTTAGCATTTCTAGTAGAATTTTGAAAATAATGTTGCTAATAGACAGCTTGCTTCACCCCAATTTTATTGAAAAGGATTCTAATTTATAACCATTACAAAAATGTTTGTGTCTTAAAAATAGTTAATACTTATTTTCAGAAAAGCTCCACTTATTCCTATGCCTTCTAGTCTTTTTTATAAATAGTGTGTATGTCTGTAAAAAGCTTTTTCTATATCTATTGATATAATCAGATGATTTTTTGTTGTTTTTGTTAATGATATGGTAAATTTTGCTTACACTTTTCCTAACATTGAACCAGCCCTGCAAATTCTGCTATAAATTAAACCTGCTCACGATGTCTGATCTTTGTGATAAATTGCTGTAGTCTCCTTGAAAAATTCTAATTAAACTTGTTGTGTCAATGTTCATTAAATAATTTGATATATAGTTTTCTTTCTCTATTTTTGTCCTTCCATATTTAGGTATCATAACCATATTTTTGCCATAGAAAAAATTGGCAGGAGTCTTTATTTTTTGGAATAGTTTACATATTTTGGAATTGTTTTGTTAATGTTTGATAGAGTTCATTTGTAAGTCTATTTGCTTCTTGTGTTTTTTTCGTAAGCTGCTTATTCATGTCTTTTTCAATTTCTTTTTTTAAGATACAGTTATTTTAAGTATACTATTTCCTCTGTGCTAATTTGGATAATTAATATTTTTATAAATATTTTCCATTTTATTTAAATTGTCAGCACTAATTTTATTTATTAACTTAATTTTTTACTTTCAATTTTATTGATCTCTTAATTTTTAGGATTTCTATTTTTGTATTTAGAGATTGTGACTTTATTCTTTTCTACTTTTTTAGTTACATGACCTCTTCATTGATCTGTTCTTTTATTTAGAATAAGATCATTTATTTTATGATTGTTTTTTAATCTATACTTCCAAGGCCCTTTATTTAATATAATTTTAGTGTCTTATAGTTCAAAAAGAATTCTTTTGGTATTTGTTTTTCTGCTTTGTTTGTGAGGTTTTTCTGCTCTAATACATTGTCAATTTCTGTAAAAGTGCCATATAAAGCTAAGAAAAAGACATTCCTTTCTATTCACATTAATTATTCTCTGGAGATCTATCATATATAACTTTTCTAAAATTCTATTCATCTCCTCAACTTCTTCCTTACTTATTTTATGTTTTGATTTATCAAAATATGAGAGGGACCAAATTAGTTCCCTAATTAGTATAATTTTACTGAATGTTTTCTTCTGTAATTATTCATTTTACTTTTCCTTCAAGAATTTGGATGCTATATAATTTGTAGCATATGTATGTGTATATAGCATATATGTATACACATATAATATTGATGTTTATTATTCTATTGTCTATGTTACCTTTTAACAAAATGTAATTTTTCAAAATTTCTCTTTTAATTAGGTCTATTTTTTTGTTGTTTTTTTTTTGTCTGAGGGAATGGTTTCTGCCTTTGCCTTTTTTTTAACTTCATCGAAAGCATAATAAATTCTGCTCCAGTCCCTTATTTCAACTGTGTGTATCTTTCTGTTTCAAGTATGTCTCTTGTAAGCAGTATTTGTTAGATTCTGTTTTCTAATCCTTTCTGCCATCTGGTTCCACTTTATGGGTGAGTTCATCCCATTCATATTCACAGTTGTGATTACTAACTATGCGTTTTCCCATATTTTATTATCTTTTATTTATCCTCTTTTTTTTCTTTGCACTCTGCTTAGGAGTCTACTTTCTTCTGACCATTGAGTGCCTTAATCTGCCCTCCCTCTTTTCATGTACCCCTTTCTCTTAGCCCCTTCCCTTTTCTTCCTACTTCAACGTTATATAATATGAATTTCTTTCTCTCTCTCTCTCTCTCTCTCTCTCTCTCTCTCTCTCTCTCTCTCTCTCTCTCTCTCTCTCTCTCTCTCTCTCTCTCTCCCTCCCTCTCTCTCTTCTTCAGTCTTTGGATTAGTACAGATGAGAATGATGTCCAAATGTTATCTCCTCCCTTTCGCATTTTCCCTTCCATTGTAAAAATTCTTCCTTGTGAGACTTTTATGTGAGAAAATTTCTCCATTCTTTCCCTCCCTTCATTCTTGTTCTAGTCTATCCATCTTTTTTTTACCTATTTATCTTTTGAGACCATCACAACACAATAGACTTACATCCATGCTCTTTGTCTAAATAGACTTCTTTTAGCTACTTTAATGATGATAAAGACCTTAGCAGATTCACTTTATTTAGCTTCTTATGATTTCTCACTCATAATTACCTTTTTATATTTCTCTTGAATTTTCTGTTTGAATTTCAAATTTCGTATTCAGCTCTAGTCTTTTCATCAGGAATGCTGAGGAATCCTCTTTTTCATTAAATGACATACTCCTGCCCTGCCCCCCCCCAAAGGATTAAACTGAATTTTGCTGGGTAAATTATTCTTAGTTTTAATCCAAGCTCCTTTATCTATTTTCTAGGTCAGTTGGTTTTTTTTTAGAAATATTTCACAATTTCTATTTTTAAAATGTTTTTTTAACATAATTTTTTTTTGATGTAGCATGGAATCATTAGCTTCCAAATGACCAATTCTAATTTTTAAGGAATAGTCTTTAGTGAGGTTTTGTACCATTTTTTAAAACATTTGACCAATTCTGATTTTTAAGGAATTATTTTTCAGAGTTTTTTTTCCTTCCTTTACTGTACTTTTCTCTTTTTGCGACTTTTTTGCTTTGCTCTCATTTCTTCCCCAATTTTTTCCTCTACCAGTCTTATTTGATTTTTAAAATATTTTTCTTGTTTGTCTGTTTTTTGTAGTTCTAGGAATTTTGGGGGGTCTTGTGTACAATCTCCATTTTTTTTAAGGTTTTCCTTGTAGATATTTTCAAATCATTGTTTTCTTCTGAGTTTGTGTCTTGAGCTTCCCTGTCACTATAGTAACCATGGTCATGTCCTTTTTTGTCATTTGCTCATTTTTCCAGACTATTTCCTCACTTTGTACTTTATGTTGGAGGTTTTATCTATTTACTTCTGAAAATGGTGTGTGTGTGTGTGTTTGACTCTTCTGAACTTCTGACTTTTATGTTCTGTTGCTTTCACAGCTAGTTCTGGGGTCCTGTTATTTTTTGGTGCTTCCACAGTGATATGATATGGGGAGAAGTGGGGTCACTATTTTTCTGTTCTTTGCTGTGATCCTTACTCTATACCCATGCTCCCTTGTGACTTCAACTCATCTCTGCCCTGGAACCATGACTGCCACCCAGGTAGGGCCCCTGGTCCCTTGAGACCACAAGCAGTTTTCAATAATCTACAATTGTGACTTAGAACTGAGTAACGGGCAATTGAGTTGACAAATGACTACTGGTTCTGTGTCCTGTACTAGCTCAGGGATGCTCCGTAGTCTCTTTCTGACCAGCTATTCAGTCCCCTTTCTATATCTCAGTGATGAGTGCTCCCTGCTACTGCTAAAGCTGCTACTGTTTTTGCAGTCATCACTGCCTCCGAGACTCACAGATAATGTGACATTCACCTCTCATTCTCTTGGTAATCCCCCAAACCCCTGTCTTCATACTTCTCTTTTTTAGTGATCCTGAGCTGGAAAAAAAATGACTCACTTTGAATTTTTGGTGGTTGAACTGCTTAGAATTTGACTGATACACTTTGAAATATATATTTAGAAGAGAATTTTGAGAGAGCTAAGAAAAAAAAAATGTTCCATTTGCTCTGACATCTTGGTTCTGTCCCTTCTTTCATTCATTCTTTGACATTAATATGAATGAGTATAATGAAGATAAGGTATCTTTACAGAATGACAGAATATCTGAGTTGATACAGAATTCATTAGCCATTTGATCTGATCGATACCTGAACAAGAATTAATTTTCCAGGATATCTAACATATGATAACCTAAACTGTGATCGAAGACCTCTAATGAGGAGGAAACTGCCATGTCCTGATTCAGTTCATTCTACTTTTAAATATCTTTAGTAGTTAGCAAACAAGTTAACTGAAAACAAGTATAGTCACATTGGACATTAACCTGCTGGGACATTAACCTCTGTTTAATTATACATTAGCTCTGACATAGCTATCTATTAAAGTGAAAAAATGAGTATTGACCTGTCTCATGGGAGGTTGTGTGAAATCACTAATGATGGCAAAAACTCTGTTAAATAAATGATAAACAATTTTAATGTGCCTTGTAAATGATGACATTTTGTGACAATAGTCTAGCCTTATACTGTGAAACATTTCAAGACCTGAGTTCTTTTCAAGCCTGTTCTTGTTTTCCTTTGGAAAGCCCATGAGTTTGGTATACCAGGTAATTATGTGATATTATAGAAGTGTTATATCTTGGAAGGAAATGATTGATTACTTTGTTCCCAAAAGCCTAGTACAGCTGCCATGGTTCCACTTGTCTGCCCTTCAGAAAAGGAGACTTTCTCTCCGTGATTCCAATTGCCAAAACATATTCCCCACTAGGCATCTTGATTCTTCACATCCAGAGACATTGTCATGATGTTGGCTAGTGAGAGGTCAGAGCAAGGTATTTGTTATTTTTTTTTCCAAAGACCAAAATAAGGAGCAGATAAGAGTTGTAGATCTATCTTTTCAAGTATGATTTCTACTCAGTCATATCCTTCTATGGCCTCACATAAACATGAACAACTGCCAACAGAGAATATAACAAGGCTGATGCCAGCAGGAGGAAATTGTTTCCCTAAGTGATTTTGTATTTAGAAACCTCTAGTATTGAAACGAAATCAGAATTATGAAAGAAATTTCATGGATGCAGAATTGGACAAGCACTATGAGAAAAGAAAAATAAAGTATCAGTTCAGGACTAGATTTGAAATTATAGGCAAAGTATACACAAAAACGCCCACATACACACACAATCATAACTAGAGCAAAATGACTAGAGTTTTGCCTAAGGGCACTGGAATATAGAGGCTCAGACTTTGCTGCCATCCCTATACTTCACATTTAGTCACATACTCAGCATTGGGTTGCAAACTTTATAAGCACATTTAGCAGGTAAGTCTCCATGTGTGTACATGAATGTGTGTATCCACACACATATATGTATGCACATACAATGCACATACATGGCACAAATTGCATATGAATACACACATATACACATGAGTTTATTCATGCAAATACATGTAAATGTGTATTGTGCATGTGCACACGTAGACATGTGTACACATATGCATATACGTGTGTATGAATATGTTTGTGTGTGTATGCAGTTTTCCATCCAAGTCTAGACTTTTAGTTTATCTCTTCTCCCTCTGAATAGTTTCAGAAAGGATCATAGTCTGAAACTGGGAAAAAATGAACGACAAGGAAGAGCTACACTGAATTCTTAATTATGCTGAGGATGTTTAACCAGTTTGTAGTTTCTTTCCTTCCTCTCTCCTTTATATTTCTATCTTTTGGTTACCATTATAGGAAGAATAAGGAGATAGATTTGATTGGGGTATAATTGTAACTAAAAGCTTCCATGACATCTTGGTATAATTCATCTATTTTGATTATTGATATTACTACTTATAGTTTCTTATATGTTTCTACTTATATGTTTCTTATATATCTGAGCTTTAAGGAGGCACAGTAAGGAGTAGAAATAGTGTTAGAGTCAGAGGACCTGGATTCATATCCTCCCTCTGACACAATCTGCAGACCAGATAGAGTGATCTTCTCTTAGTTCCTCATACAAGGTACTCCATCATCTCCTATCAATGTGCCTTTGTACTGCCTAGCATCCCTTCCTTCCTTATCTCTACCTCATAGAATCCTTCTTTGAGACACAGCTCAAGTACTACCTTCGAAATAAAGCCTTTCTTGATTCCCTTCGAAAGCTAAAGCCCTCCTCTCTCCATAATACCTTGTATTTTGCCAGTCTGTATTTATTCAAAATATAGTTGTTTTTTATAAACTTATATTTGTACAATTTGCCTTGAGAGAATGTAGGCTACTTGAATAAGGAATTAATTTCCTTCCTTCCCTCTCCTCCTTCCTTCCTCCCTCTTTCCAATTCTTCTCTCCACTCTCCCCCTTCCTTCCTTCATTCCTTCCTTCCTTCCTCTCTCTGTCTCTCTGTCTCTCTGTCTCTCTCTCTTCTCTTCTCTGTCTGTCTCTGTCTCTCTGTCTCTATCTCTCTGTCTCTGTCTCTCTCTCTCTCTCTTTTCCTTGCTTAGCACAGTGCCTGACCCAAACATTTAACACATTAATTGATTGATTGACTGAGGGGATTTAAATACATGGTCCTCCAAGGTCCTTTTAGCTTTAGATCTATGATCCTAAGATCTTATGATCCTATTACTATTGTGCACGGCACAATGCCAAAAATTCAAATTCTGCTCAATGAAATGGAGAAATCATACAATGTATTCTCAGTCATGCCTACCACACAATCAATCTAAATCACAGTTTCAGAGGGGAGATGGTTTTCTGATACAGAGAATGACAGGGATAATATAAAGAATAGATGTATGACAATAAGTTTTTAGGCAGCACAACAGAAATATCTTCTTTGGGGTATTTGTTCCATTTGGAAACACTTAAAATCAGCCTTTGAAAGCATCACCAGGGAGGTCTCTGATGCAGAAAGACTTATTTTGTTTCTTGGCATGGAATATTGTATATTTTTTCAGATTAGAATCTTAAGCAGGACTATGTGACTTTGAGAGTTTTCCACTTGTAGTGTTTAGGGATCCCACCCCTAATTATCACATGAGTTTGTATGATGCCCTCAATATCTACCTTTTCTAGGAAAATCCAGAGAGGTTAGTTCTGTGTGTGTATTTCCGTCAGAACACAAAAGTTCCATTAGTTTCTATTTCTTCATGGATATTAGGATGGAAGAAAGGAATTGATAAATTAATCAAATTGCTGCTATAGCTACTAATTAGAACTGACCCTGGATTAGACTAATGGAATACAAATTTGACTCTAAGGCCCTCTTATTATTGCTCTTATGGAACATACTCTGGAAAAGGATACACCTTAACCAGCAGCTTTGGAATGAACACAGTAGGGGCTCCCTGGAGTCGCTGAATGTGTTAGTGCTTTTAGTTTCTCCACAAGGAAAGAGATGCCTCAGGATGGAGGACTCAGGAAATCGGATTGTTTTAAGTATTACTAATACATACTTCAAATGATCTGGACTGCCAGAAAGCTTTTTAAAATACATAGCTAGTCATGCATATTAATGTACCTGTCCCAGTTAAAAATTCCGTTATGAAAAAGTAGTGAGAACTTTTGATTATAAACTATATGCAGTGCCCTGATTAATGCTTTAGCTACTAAATGGCTGCTTATGATGGAAGATTGAGAACTGGCATAAGCTCATCTTTACCTGGGAAGGAGAGAGGTGAAAGCCTTAAGAGTTTTCTAACTGTTTTAAAAAAATCTTGTAAAGTTGAATACTTAGAGCATAACAGTTTTTAAGAGATAACCCGACGGTTTTTACCACAGCTGCTCTTTACAAGGTCTTTTGTCTTAAAATTTATACCTCACATTTTCCCTATTCATGAAATTGTTCTCATTTTCTCACTTTCTCTCCATTTACCTCATCTCTTGTTGGCCTTTAGGAGTCTGAATCTTTTATTTTTCTCCCTCAGCACTTTCCTCATGGAAATTATAGTTATTTAAAGAAAATAAAGAATGAAGCCTGGGAGGAAGAAACACAAACCATGCGATAAAAGGTGATTTTCAAAATGTACTTTCTTGTTTTTGTTTTGAGATATTACTTGTACTTTCAATTGCTATCCTTTCTTGAGCTACCTTACTTACAACGAATAGTCAAGAGGGAATGGAGCCCTGAACACTAAGGACAAAATGAAAAAATATACGTCAGAAAGCCATAAGCTGCCATTTACTGAATGCCACATGATCAGGACAGGAAGGAGACTAGACATACATCTTTGAGGAGAAAACTTCTCTCCTATGGTGACTGAAAAGGGTGATTTATGGACTTTGTGGTAGATAGTGAAAGCATGCTTTTAATTCACTCTTATCTCTAGTAACAGAAGTGTTACAGATTTCTTGATAATACCACAGATCTTTTCCCCTGCAACATCTTGATAGAAGTCATAGAATCACAGAATTTTAGTTAGAAGGGATCTCATTGATCATCTTATCCAACCCAGAATGGGAACTTGCTACCTCACAAATAACACAAACCACTTGAGATAAGGTTGATTTTTTTTTCCTTGTTTCATGCTTAAATTTTAGTACTTGCAGTTCCTACTAGTGTTTTCTAGTGCCCTCGGGGACAAGCAGAATGAGTCTCCCTTAAAATACTTGAAGACAACTATCACCCTTCTCATTTTCCCCAGTCATTTGTTATCCAAATCACATATCCTCAGCTCAACTGGTCCCCATAAAGCATCAACTCCAGGCTCTTATTGCCCTCTTCTAGAGTCCCTCCAGCCTATATAAATCCCTCCTACAATGGAATACAGAGCTCCAAATATGGTCCATTCAGGACAGAATTTTGTTTTTTTAATATAATCCAAGATCACACTACCTTTTCCGTCTTATATTTCTTTCTTTTAGTTCCCTATAAGGTAATACCATTTCTTCTAGTACTTTCCATTTTAATAACAGAAAAGAATTGGTTGGAACCCTCCACAACCTTATAGTACATTCAATTAAACACTTAAGAAACATAGCCAATAAATAATATTTATATAGTTAGTCTTTATTTTTTAATTTTAATTTATTTATTTATTTAAATTTTTTACATTCATTTTCACAAATTTTTGGGTTCCAAATTTTCTCCCCTTTTATCCCCTCCCCCCACCCCAATACCCCAAGCAATCTAATTTTCCCTATCTCCAATCTGCCCTCTCTTCTGTCATCTCTCCCTTCTCTTGTCTCCATCTTCTCTTTTCTCCTGTAGGGCCAGATGACTTTCTATTCCTCCTTAACTGTATATCTTCTTTCCTAGTTGCAACAACAATACTAAACAGTTGTTCCTAAAACTTTGAGTTCCAAATTCTCCTCATCCCTCCCTCCCCACCCATTCCCTTTGGGACAGCAGGCAATTCAATATAGGCCATATCTGTGTAGTTTTGCCAATGACCTCCCTGATAGTCGTGTTGTGTAAGACTAACTGGATTACCATCCCTCCTAACCTGCCCCTCATTGTTTCTCTTCTGTCTTTTGATCCTGTCCCTCCCCAAGTGTTGACTTCAAATTGCTCCCTCCTCCCTTTGCCCTCCCTTCCATCATCCCCCCCTTGCAATATCTCTTTCTCCCCCACTTTCTTATACTGTAAGATAGGTTTTCATACCACAATGAGTGTGCATTTCACTCCTTCGTTTAGTCAAATGTGATGAGGGTAAACTTCTTGTTTTTGTTTTTGTTTTTTTTTTTTTCTCAGCTCTCCTCTTTTTCCCTCCACTAAGAAAAACTCCTACCTGCCTCTTAAATGACATATAGTTACCCCTTTCCCTTTCCCTCCCCCTACATTTCTCTCTCACCATTTACCCTAGTTTCTTTTAAGGTATGGTCCCATCCTATTCAGTTCAATCTGTGCTCTCTATCTCTGTATGTGTGTGCATGTGTGTATGTGTGTGCATGCGTGTACATGTGTATGTGTGGTCCCACCAACTACCCAGATACTGAAAAGTTTTAAGAGTTACAAATATTGTCTTTCCATGTAGGAATGTAAACAGTTCACTCATGGTAAGTCCCTTAAGACTTCTCTTTGCTGTTTACTTTTTCATGCTTCTTCTCATTCTTGTGTTTGAAAGTCAAATTTTCTTTTCAGTTCTGGTTTTTTCATCAAGAATGATTGAAAGTCCTCTGTTTCATTGAAAGACCATATTTTTCCTTGAAGTATTATACTCAGTTTAGCTGGGTAGGTGATTCTTGGTTTGAGTCCTAGTTCCTTTGCCTTCTGGAATATCCTATTCCACACCCTTTGATCCCTTAATGTAGAAGCTGCTAGATCTTGGGTTATCCTGATTGTATTTCCACAGTACTGGAATTGTTTCTTTCTAGCTGCTTGTAAGATTTTTTCCTTGAGCTGGGAGTTCTGGAATTTGGCCACAATGTTCCTAGGAGTTTCTCTTTTTGGATCTCTTTCAGGTGGTGATCGATGGATTCTTTCGATCCTTATTTTGTCCTCTGGTTCTAGAATGTCAGGGCAGTTTTCCTTGATAATTTCATGGAAGATGATGTCTAGGCTCTTTTGTTGATCATGACTTTCAGGTAGTCCCATAATTTTTAAATTGTCTCTCCTGGATCTATTTTCCAAGTCAGTTGTTTTTCCCATGAGATATTTCACATTCTCTTCCATTTTTTCGTTCTTTTGGTTTTGTTTGGTGATTTCTTGGTTTCTCATAAAGTCATTAGACTCCATCTGTTCCATTCTAATTTTGAGAGAGCTATTAAATTCAGTGAGCTTTTGAGCCTCGTTTTCCATTTGGCTCATTCTGCTTTTGAAAGCATTCTTCTCCTCATTGGCTTTTTGAACCTCCTTTGCCAATTGGGTGAGCCTATTTTTCAAGGTGTTAATTTCCTCAGCATTTTTTTGGGTCTCCTTTACCAAGGTATTGACCTGTTTTTCATACTTTTGTTGCATCTCTGACATTTCTCTTCCCAGTTTTTCCTCCACCTGTCTAACTTGCTTTTCAAAATCCTTTTTGAGCTCTTCCAGGGCCTGAGCCCACCCACCACCCCCCTGGGGTGTCTGGGGTACTGAGGCCCCGCCCTCCACGTCTTTCCCTGATGGCAGGAATACGTCCTCATCTTCGTCAGATCCGAAGGTCGGGATCATTTGCATTTGTTGGAAAAAACTCTCTAAAGTCTTATTTTTCTTCCCTTTTCTAGGCATTTTCCCAGCCAGTTACTTGACTTCTGAGATTCCTTTCCACCCTCGCCTGGATCCGCCCAGCTAGTGCTTGGCCTCTGAGATTTAAATGGGCTTTCCTCCTGCCGGCTGTCAATCAGTGAGCTTTAGTTCAGGTGCTGGGGTGGGGCCAGGGCTGCCTCCGAGACTGATCCCCCAGAGGCTTTATGCAGAGACTTTCAGGAATGGAATGGGTGGGGGTGGGGTGGGGGGCCCCGCCTCCCAAATCCTGGTCCCCTTGGGGACTTTAAGCAGAAGCCTTCAGTAACAGAGCGGGCTGGGGGCAGGGCCGTCTCCCAGGCTCAGCTCCGTCAGGTTTTATGCGGGAATCTTCCGTAATGAAGATCCTGCCTGCTGCTGGGGAATTCCTGAGTCTTGGGCCGCTGCCGCCTCAGCCGCCGCCCACGCCTCTGCCTCCGCCGCTTCCTGCCCCCGTCCCTGCCGCCGCCGCTTCCTCCCGAGGGGGCCCGAGTCACGGAGACGCCCCGCTTCCCCTCTCCTTCAGCCCGGCTTTCTTTCTCACTGACCTGTAGCTTCTGTGGGCAGAGGGACTTTCCCGGCAGCTGGAGCTTCCGTCTCTGAAGCCTGCTCAGGTCAGCTTCTCTGCGGCCTCGGCCAGGGCAGCGCTGGGGGTCGGGTTTACTTTCCGGGGCGCGCCGGACCCTGGGGACGGGTCTTCAGGGCTCCCCGGAACGGAAATCTCTTCCACTCTGCTTCTGCACACCTTGTATTCACCTAGAAGCTATGGGGGACTCTTTTTACATTAATTCTATGGGCTTTGGTTTCGGAGCTCGTAAACGTGAGTCCTTCTACTCCGCCATCTTGGCTCCGCCCCCCAGTTAGTCTTTTTTTTTTTTTTTCAACTAGTATATAAATAACTCGAGAGTATGTTACCATGGCACCTAGTATGGTGTTGACTATTTAGTAGTTTTAATAACTATTTCTGGATTGACAACTCAAATAAAATAAAGGTACCCCCACTTTATTGTATTGAGCAGATGCCCTGAACTACCTGACTTCCCCAATCTAGCACAAAAGAGAAATAATTAAGTGGAGAAGTGGATAAAAAGGAAGCCTAGAAGGTAGGAAGCCCTGAGTTCTATTGCTACCTCTGACATTTGCTGGCAGCATGACCTAGGGTAAGTTACTTAGTTTCATCTTCAGTTTCTTCATCTACAAAATGAGGATATTAATAGCATTATTGTGTGCATTAAGTGAGATTATTAAGAGAGCTATTTAACAATGAATCCTATATAATAAACATAACTAAGCAAATAGTACTATTTAAGGAGGAAATGCTGAGTGAGGCAGCCTTGGATAAAACTGGGGTGGAGGCTAGGGGATGTCCCTTTCTTCTTATCAGATCAGGGAAGTTCCCTGACATCTTACTATAGCAATCATTTTTTTCCCAATTTGGATGTTCTCCATCCCCCCCCATCCCTTTTAATGTTCCCTGTATTAAAAAAGGTGTATTTTATTTTTCCCATATTTATTAACTTACTTATTTTCAGTTTTCATCATTCATTTCCATAAGTTTTAAATTTTCTCCCCCTCTCTCAGCCCTCCCAAAGAGAGCATGCAATCATACATGGGCTCTACATATACATGCCTACTAAACACATTTTCACATATAGTCATGTTGCATAGAAGAATTATAATGAATGGGAGAAATCATGAGAAAAATGAAACATAACAAAAGAGAAAATAGTCTGTTTCATTCTGTGTTCTAACTCCATAGTTTTTTATCTGGATGTGGATGGCATTTTGCATCATGAGTCCTTTGGAAACGTTTTAGGTCCTTGCCTTGCTGAGAAGGTCTAAGTCTTTGAAAATCAGTCCTCACATACTGTGGCTGTTACTATGTGTGATGTTTTCCTAGTTCTGCTCAATTCACTCAGCATCAGTTCATATAACTCTTTCCAGGTTTTTCTGAAGTCCAGCTGTTTGTCATTTCTTATAGCACAATAGTATTTCATTACCTTCACATACCACAACTTATTCAGCCATTCTCCATTTGGTGGGCATCCTCTTGGTTTCCACTTCTTGGCCACCACAAAAAAAAGTCAGTCTTCTTTGACTCCTTCCTCCCCATATGAAAAAGCAAGAAAAAAAAACCTATAGTCACTTGTTCTGACATGTGCCAGTTAATAGATATTCCCTCAGTTTTCAATTACTTGCCACCACAAAGAATTACTATAAATGTTTTTGTACATGAGGATTGTTTTCTTTGTTCTGTAATCTCCACAAAGCTACAGCCCTTTACCTAAAAACGGTAAAGTTTTTGTAGATAGTTCCAATTTGTTTTCAAAATGACTGGACCAGTTTAAAGCTCTGCCAACAGTGCATTAGGGTACCTATTTTCCCACAATCCTTCCAGCATTTCTCATTTTCCTTTTTGCCAGTGTTGGCATTCTGTGGGTTTGAGGTGGAGCTTCATAGTTATTTACTTTCAATTTATCTAAATATTAGGGATTATATTTTTATACTGTTATTATAACTTATGTTTCTTATTCTGTTCATAATCTTTGATCATGTATCAATTGGATAATGGCAGGTAGATTCCCAGAGATTTTATACTTTCTATAATTCAAGTAGTTCTCCCATTGCCACTCTAGGGTCATCATCATGTCATATGCAAAAAGCCTTCACAAAAATCTGCTTTACCTTTTCTTTCACTTTCTTTTAGCAACAATCCATTTCTATTGATTGAAATTCTAGAACCATATTAAATAATGTCTATATAAGACATCCTAACTTTACTCCTGATCTTATTGGGAAGGCTTCTAACGTATCCCTATTGTGGATATTCTGGCTCTAGGAATGAGATAGAAACAAATTATCATATTGAAGGAAAGTCTATTCTTATGTTTTCTATTTTTAAAGTTATGAATGTCATATCTTTTCAAAAGATTATTTTATTCATCTATTCATGTAATCATATTATTTTATTGATATTAGTCAATGTCAATAAATAGCAATTATGTTTATAGTTTTCCTAACATGAAACAATTTGCAAGTCTAATAGACATCCAATATGGTCATAATATATAATCTTTCTGATGTGCTATTATCACCTTGTTTGTATTTTATTTAATTTTTTTGTATCAATATTCACTGGGGATATTGGTCTATAAATTTCTTTGTTTTAATTTCCTTGACTTAGGTATCAATACTATATTTGCATCATAGAAAGAATATTGTGGGAACTATTAATTTCCTATCTTAAAAAATACATGTAATTCCTATCTTAAAAAATATATGTAAAAAATAAAATAATTTCCTATCTTAAAAAATATGTAAAAAATATATGGAATTGACCAGTTCTTTAAGTTTTTCATGGAACTCATAAATCCATTTTTTTATTTGGAAGTCCATTTGTGGATTATAATAGTTTGTTTTATAAATTGTACTATAGCCTCTGTTTCTTACTCTGTTAACTTAGACATTTTATATTTTTTATAAATATGCAATCCATTTCATTTAGATTATCAGGCTTATTAATATATACCTAGGGGAAATTTTCTTACTTCTTTTTTGTCCTTGGTTATGAATTATCTTTTTAAAAATTTAAAGTCAATATAGAGTTATTGATAAGTATTTTCATGTAGATATTGGTTTTCTTCTATTTTGTCATAAGCTCATAGTTTATCTAATATATTGTTTTAAAAATAGCTACTTTTATTAATTCAATGTTTTTACTCTAAATTTTGTTAATTTCTTCCTTATTTTGTAACTTTTTGCTTTCATTTTAACTATTTTTTTAAATTTTTTGGTTTTCTAAATTATTTAGTTGCATATTCAGTTCACTGATTTGATCTTTCTCTCCTTTACTGGGGAAATTCTTTAGAGATATAAAATTTCTCTTAATAACTATTTTGGCTACATCCCTAAAAATGTCATGTATTACCTTTTGTCGTTATTGTCTTTATTAAAATTATAATTATTTTTATGATTTAGTCTGTAACCAACCAATTCTTTTATGTTTTCCAAAAACATTTTATTATTTCTAGTTTTCAACATTCACTTCCACAAAATTTAGAATTGAAAATTTTCTCCCCATCTTCTCCCTAACTCCATTGCAGGACAGCATGTTTTCTGATTGCCCTCTCCTCCTATCTAGCTGCCCTTCTATCACCCCTCCCTCCTTATCCCCTTCCCTTTTATTTTCCTATGGGATAAGATAGATTTCTATACCCATTGCCTATATATCTTATGCCCCAGTTGTATGTAAAACAACCTCTAACATTCATTTTTAAATCTTTGAATTCTGTATTCTCTCCTTTCCTTCCTCCCCACCTATCCTCTTGCTTGAAGGCAAGCAATTCAATAAAGGTTATACATGTATGGTCATGCAAAACACCTCTATAACAATGATGTTGTGAAAGACAAAGTTTATTTCCCTCTATCCTGTCCAGCCTTCCATTTCTTCTATTCTATCCTTTGACCAGTCCCTCTATCAAAGTATTTCCTTCTGATTGCCCCTTCCACCAATCTCTTGTCTCTTCTATTATTTCCTTCTCTTATCTCCTTCCCTCTGCTTTCCTGTAGGGTATGATAAACTTCCACACCCAATTGTGTATGTATGTTACTCCCTCCTGAAGATAAAACTAATGAAAGGAAGGTTCACTTATTCTTGCTCACCTTCCCCTTCTAATAAAGTAAAAGCTTTTTCTTACCTCTTTTATGTGAGATGATTTACTACATTCTGCCTCTTCTTTTCTCTTTCTCCTAGTACATTCATCTCACCCCTTAATTTTCCTTTTTTAGATATCATCCCTTCATATTCAGCTCACCCTATTCTCTCTCTCATTCTCTGTCTCTCTCCGTCTCTGTGTGTGTATGTGTATGTATATATGTGTACATATATACATATATAAACATACATACATGCATATACATATACATATGTGTATTTTCTCCAACTATCCTAATACTGAGAAAGGTCTCATGAGTTACAAATATCATCATTTCATGTAGAAATGTAAACAGTTGAACTTTAATAAGTCCCTTATGGTTTCTCTTTCCTGTTTACCTTTTCATACTTTTCTTGATTCTTGTATTTGAAAGTCAAATTTTCGATTCATCTCTAGTCTTTTCAAAAAAATGCTTAGAGAAAATGCTATTTTATTGAGGATTGATTTTTTTTTCCCTGAAGTATTATACTCAGTTTTGTTGAGTAGATGATTCTTGGTTTTAATCCTATCTCCTTTGACCTCTGGAATATCATATTCTGAGCCCTCCGTTCCCTTAGTGTAGAAGCTTCTAAGTTCTGTATTATCCTGATTGTGCTTCCACAATACTTGAATTGTTTCTTTCTGACTGCCTGCAATATTTTCTTCTTGATCTAGGAACTGTAGAATTTGGCTGCAATATTCCCAGGAGTTTTCCTTTTGTGACCTCTTTCAGAAAATTATTGGTGCATTCTTTCCATTTCTATTTTGTCCTCTGATTCTAGAATACCAGGGGAGTTCTCCTTGATTATTTCTTGAAAGATCATGTCTAGGCTCTTTATTTGATCATGGCTTTCAGGTAGTCAAGTAATTTTTAAATTATCTCTCCTGGATTCATTTTCTGGGTCAGTTGTTTTTCCAATGAGATACTTCAAATTATCTTCTATTTTTTTCATTCTTTTGGCTTTGTTTTATAACTTCTTGATTTCTCATAAAGTCATTACCTTCCATTTGCTCCATTCTAATTTCTTTCTATTTTTACTCAGCAATCTCCAGAGGTCTGTTATATCTAACTTTTCTAAATTTCTATTCAAATGCTTCCTTTCTTTTTTCTTTTCTTCCTTCCTTCCTTTTTTCATTCTTTTATTCCTTCTTTCCTTCCTCCCTCCCTGCCTCCCTTCCTTCTTTCCTTGTTAGATTTATCTAGGTTTGATTGGGGAAAATTGTGCTTTCTACTATTATAATTTTGTTGTCTATCCATTTAACTCAATTAAACTTTCCTTTCAGCACTTAGATTCTCTATCTTTTAGAGAATAAGTGCATAGTATTGGTGTTAATTCATTGATTATGGTACATTTCAAGAAAATGCAATTTGTCTCTTTTAATTGTCTGTTTTTTCCTATTACTTTGTCCAATGTTATTATTTTAATGCCTGCCTTTTTTACTTCAATGGAAGCATAATATATTTTGTTCCAGACCATTATTTTAACTCTGTGGGCATCTCTCTGATTCAATTCTGTTTCCTTGTAATCAATACATGATAGATTTCTCCTTCTATTGCTATTGCTTTCTAATTTATATGTAATCCCATTCACATTTACAGTTCTATCTATTATTTTTGTTTTTCTACTTCATCTTATGCTCTCATATATTTCATTCTGTTTCCCATCCCATCTTTAAGAGTTTGATTTGCTTAAGAACACTTTTTCTCTCAATCTACCTTTTCTCTTATTCTCCCATTTTTGTTGCCCCCTTTCCTTGATGAATGAAACATATTTCTGTACTCAACTGTGTTTTTGCATGCTTCTTCCTCCTTTTTTCCAGTAAAGACAAAAGTGATTTTCAAGTTTTACCTGCTTCATTCCCCATCTCTTCCTTCTTGGTTGTATAGACTTATGCTTAGGTACTCTATTTGAGATATATTCCCCCCATCCTTTCTCTCCCATCTCCTATTGAATTCCCATTCTTCTCCCTTCCCATTCTTTTTTTTTGTTGTTAAGATCACCAAAATATAACAGAACTACCTCCTACCTCTTTTGACTATTTAGACTTTCTCTATTACCCCTGATGAAAATATGGCCATGAGTGATGCAAGTAACCTCACCCCATCTTACAATCTAAGTCATTTTTGCTTCTTTAGTCATTTATGATTGTTTGTTCATGTTAACCTTTTTGTTTATTTCTCTTAACTGCTGTGTTTACACTTCAGAATTTCTCTACAGTTCTCATCTTTTAATCAGGAATTCTTGGCCTTATTATTTTACTAAAAGTATAGTTTCCTCCCTGTAGCATTATACTGTTTTGATGAGTAGTTATTCTTAGTTGAAAGCCTAAACCTTTTGTCTTTTGAAATATTGTATTTCAAGTTCTTCATTTTGTAAAGTGTGAGCTGTGTGACACTGACTATGGCTCCTCACTTACTTGAATTTTTTTTTTTTTTGTGGCTTCTTTCACTGTTTTTTTTCTTTGGCTTAGAAGCTTTGGATTTTGGATAAAATATTTCTGGGAGTTTTCATTTTGGATTTTTTCTAGGAGAAAGCATCCTCTTACAGAGGATAGAATTCATAATTTGCATAGGAAAAGATTATTCACAATGAAAAGAAGTATATAAAGGAAGTATTTGTCAAAATAACCTGAGGACTGTCATCTTATGTTAGACCAAGAATCTTGGTGTGCCTTTGGTAAAGTTTGAAAAAGTTTTCCCCTTTTTGCGTAACTGTCCACCAGAGAATTTGAATTTGAAATTACTTTGCAGAACATATCATTCATCTTAAATAGAATGTTATAGAGAGATTTTCTGGTATTAAGGATATGAGCATTTTGAAGTGATATTCAGAAATATTCTTCACTGTACTTTGATTAGAGTTGGGTTCAAGTCAGCTGCCTGTGGTAGCTATCTCTAGTCATCACTCTATATCAGTATAAAAGTACCATAATTTATTGAAATCTTGATGATATTTCTAAACTTCCAATTCAAGCTTCCACCGGATTAAAGCTACTTTTTGACACTACATTTTCTTTCCTTATAGATTGATACTTTATACGTAGCTGACTTTCAAGCAAGTTGGCAAGTTGTTATTTTAGCTTGCCCAATCCAACCAAGTCTATTGTTTTCTTCTAGTTGAGCAATTAATTTAAAGAGAAGACATCCAGTACTTAGCACTGTGCTAGGTGTTATGGAGCCACAGAAGAAACATGACCTAGTCCTTCCCTTCCCATTAATTCAATATATTTGTAGAATCGAGTCTAACACACATACAATAATAGTGAAAAATGTCATAGTATGGAATTAAGAACTAAATGTTGGCCTACAATATAGGGATATTGAGCCAGGAAAATTTAAGTTTGAATTTCACCTTAGCCATCTCCTGGTTATGTGACCACAGACAAGTCATTTAACTTTTCTGACCTTCAGTTTCTTTATTGGGTAGTAATACCTGAAGTACTTATCTCATAGACTTGTTGTGAAATTCATGAGGTAATGAATGAAAAGTGAAATGGATGTTAGAGATCATCTAGTCTATATTTTTTTACAACTGGGAAAATTGAGGGCGAAGGAGATTGATCACTTCCTGGATAAAATAAAATAGTACTCCCCAATTAACAGATACCTCCCACTAACCTACTATAGACTTAAAATATGGAAATGTGGGCACCAGTATTGTGAAAAAAATTCTAGTACTTTGCAAGTGGTTCTTAATGTTTATATCACAGACCCTTTGGGCTGGCTAATGATACCTCTGGATTAGAAGCCTATGTTTAAAAGCACAAACTACATAGGATTTCAAAAGAAATCAAATATATTGAAATAGTTATGAAAATATCATTTTAAATCTTCATGGACCTCAAGTTGCAAATGCCTTATATCAGCTAATACCCTATTTTACAGATGAGAAGAGAAAGCAACATGGATTTGAAATGACTTGCCCAAGGGCCCTGAGCTAGTTAGCTGAGACTCTAAACCCAATCACCTACTCCATTGTCTTTTCTATTTCATCATGAGGTTCTGTAAAGAAATCCACCTTTAAAGGATTGTCACTAGCCTTATCAAAACTTCTCAGTTCTGATCTAATAAAATGTGACAATAAATTATGTCACCGACAGAGTAAAACACTTAAAACCTACCATTTGAACTTACTCTGGCATCATCTACCTTTCCGCTCTAGATATTATAGTTTTTTAATTACCACCATAGCTGAAATGACTGGTGTTTGGAAATTGGAATGAGTTCATATAAGCACTTACATTATCAGGAAATATAAATAGTTCATTTATTCATGGTCCTATTACAGTGTTCCTAATACACTTTTTATTGATGGACACTTAAACTGTACCAATCCACTTAAAATTCAAAATGGTTCTTTTGTGCAAGGCTTTATGGCAAGAGCTGTATAATTTAATTTAATAGAATGTTTTAAAAAAACAATGATGTTTGTTTCATAAATGAATATTTTATATGTTGTGTTTAATTAAAATAAAACTATGCTACTGATGTAGAAAACACAAAACAGACTTCAGTTTCTATTTATGAAGTGTAGCAATATTGGCAAGAAACAACTTATCTTGTTTATGAGACATGCCTGCTATTACTTGTACAGATCACAGCCGTTTTATTGGTGAGCTTTACATGGTTTACAACCCAACAAATGCAATGAAACTGTCATGAGGAAAATAAGCCTAGAAAAGGGTTTAAAAAAAATCAAGAGGTGGCCCTTATTGAACAAAACAGCTGTGGTAGCTTTCTAACCAGTTGTTCAATCTTTTCAGACAGAGGGCAGAGTTTCTGGATATTTCTCTCAGTGAAATTAAATGACCAAGCTATTTTTAGCTCTGCTCTGCTTTGATTAAAATAACAGTGAAACTTTCTTGCTTTTGGCCATTTTCTGGCTCCATGTTTAAGAACCTCAAGTATGCTCACAAAACTATTTTAAAATTTGAACCATTTCGAAGGGTTAGAGAATAGAGCCGAAATAGAAAACCAAATATTGAACCGCAGGGCAAAAAATGTCTGCTTGGGGGGAGTTAAACAAAGGGACTGAAATTATTGCTTAATTTGATTCACTACATTGCAAATTTGGACGTTTCTGACTGATGAACTATAACAAGGAATTGCAATAAAGTTGCCTGGAAACTGTGATGCTTGAGTGAAATGAGTTGCCTGGGTGGTTTTATGTAAAATATACTGAACTGGGAATTTAAAATGTCAGAAACTTAAATTTTCTCTCTAGGACAATAGTTATATGTGAAGATGGTATAGTTCCTTAGCTGGATGTTCATAAAACAGCAGATGTGACACACTTTGCCTTCTTATGTGCTAAAAAAAAGATTCTTAACTAGGATTTTGTGAAAGTATTATGAATTCAATGGGTCATATACACTTACAGGGCTTGGATTTGTACAAAAGACAGGAGGATAAGGGCTCAAATTATGTTCTAGGTGGTGGTGAGAGAACAGTTACCAATCAATCAGATGGTGGTTACTAAGAGGTCCAACCAAAGTAGCATAGGCACGTTAGGATAGGACTACAGGAAAAAAAAAAAAAAAAACACGCTTCTTTCTATTAGATCAGAAAGTGTGTGTGTGTGTGTGTGTGTCTGTGTGTGTGTGTATGTGTGTGTGCGCATGCACGCATGCATGTGTGTTTTAATTCTGGGTGTGTGCGGGTGCTGTCTATTTTTCCTGATCTCTCTCAAAGTATACTCTTGCAAAAGTTATATTTTACCTTTGCACAGAAACAAATATAGGTTATCCCAAGGGTCAGTGAAATTTTTAACTTTAATAACTTATTATTTGGCAGCTAGCTTGTGTGAGGCCAGGAAGACTCATCTTTGTGAGTTCAAATCTGATCTCAGACACTTACTATGAGACCCTGGGCAAGTCACTTAACCCTGTGTGCCTATAAAATGAGCTGGAGAAGGAAATGACAAATCCTCCAGTATCCTTTCCAGGAAAATCCCCAACTAGGGTAATGAAGAGTAGGACATGACTGAACAAAAACACACACAAAAAATTATTATCCCAATTTTACTGATGAGAAAACAATAATAGGAACAAAGCCAGTTATCCATGATTAAATAGCTTTGATAGTTTACAACTTTTGCAGGATGTTGTATCATGTTACATGGCAGCATTTGTATTCCTCAAGGCTAAATAAATATGAACTCCTTTTTACTATCCAGTCTATTACAACGAGTACTGATTTGGCATCTGCTCTGCAAAAGTCCTGTTCTAGGCACTGGGGACTCAGACAAAATGAGAGCTAGTCTCAACGAGGAGTGTGCTGGTAAATGTTTAACAATTGGCTCGAAAATAAAAGGACGTATTTTAAAGTTCAATCTCCGCAGTTAACATTTTCTCCAACACTTTCTTGAGTTTATTTAGTCAACAAAACAATTGATCAAACCCCAATTTATAATGTTTGACAAATTTCTGAGGTATAAATACTTATAATAAAAATTTCACAGTCCTCTTTCAAGACCTGTTAGAGAGGACTTCATTACAATCCTGCACTCCCAAAGTTCAAATAGCATTTAGTTCCTCTTGCAAGGAAAGAGGAGAAACTTCATGTATGCAGGGAGCTATGTACATGACAAATTAGTCTAACTTCCCTTTGGTATTCAGGGTGTCCATGAAAGGAATGTATGTTTAAATTCTCATTGGGAGTTGTAGGAAGAAAAGTAACCCACTATGGGATTATATATCAGAATAAGAAGAAGAATGGTTTAGCAACAGGACTTGCTAGCCTTTATCTCCAAAAGCAAGAAGTGGAAAGAGAGAACACTCATTCTGAGCTGGTTACAGCTCTCAGCCAATATTGATATTTGGGGAATGGAGGGAGAAGTTTAACTGTGATTGTTATTTGGCCCAAACTTGTTGGCTCCTTACAACTCACACTGTGGTTTATTGGAAAGGCAAGTGTAGTGATGGGCATGATCATTATTTTAGGTCGCTGGCACAGAGAGAAGAGAGAACATGTCTCGGATGCCATTTTTTACATCGTCCATCAGGTGTCTCTTGTCCTGGGCAATGTACAGACACCTTCTGTTCACCAGCTGCTGATTTGTGTCTGTTCTGATCATGTTGTTTTTTGAGTGGTGCTGCTATTGGCCTCCTCTCTGCTTCTCATAAGCCCCATTGCACGACACAGTTAAGGGAATGTGTTATCTGAGTTTCCCTTCTGTCCTCCTCTGCTTTTCAGCCTCCCAGAAGTAAAAGGAAAAGAGGAGCTTGGTTTCAAATTCCTGTTTTGCAAACTAGTTTAAGTCTTCATGTTTGAACCCACAGGGCCTATTCCTGAGGGTTCAGGCTTTTCTCAAAGACAGTTCCCAAATTGGAGATGATGGCCAGGGCTTCTCAGCTCTCTAGAAGGTCAAAAGATGTGCTGGAAGATGTGGGGGGAATGGTTCTACTTTGCATAAATTTGCACATTGAGTTCAAGAGGTTCTAATGCCAAGTCTGTAATGTCAAATGCAACAAGATTAATTAATCATGGCAATCTACAACATTGGCATTCTAATTGAATGTACAGTGCCCTGCATGAATGAAATATGGGGCTAATTTTGTCCAGTTGATGAGTTTAGCCTTACCTAATTTACAATTTGAGAGACAGATAGAGACACCAAAAGAGGCAGTAGGAAAAGGCCTGGTGGGCAAAAGTATAGCTAATGAGAAGAAATTGTGGCTATGCTCCAGGATGCTGAGAAGTGGCTGAGGACACATTTTCTCACCACTGTGGTTTTCTGACCCACCAACACTATTCTTTACCTAGAACTAAGAGCTGTGGTAGCTCTTTCATATAATAATAGCAAATGTCTCTATAGTGTTTTGAGGTTCTCAAAACACTTTGCATATATTATCCCATTTGTTCCTTACAAACCCCTGGTAAAGGAACTCTTATTATCCCCACTTTACAGGTGAGGAAACTGAGGGTTAGAGACCTTAAGTGATTTGTCCAGGATCACACAGTCAATCTTAGGCAGGATTTGAATGTAGGTCTTCTTGACTCCAAGTGTATCATACTATTCACTATGCCAAGTAGTTGCTTTGGGGGTCTTAGAACCAGAATCCCCAACTGCCATCCCTACATTCCCCCCCCCACACACACACATGCACGCATGCACACACACTTTATTTAGAACATGGTAAGCCTGAGAAATAGTCCAAGTACAAAGGTTACTTTCTTGGGTAAAGAGGTGAGTTATACAGACTCTTCCCTTTCTCAAAATGTAATAATGGGTATTAACCCTGGCACTGGGCTACTGTCTTCTACCTCCCCTCAACCTCAACTGAATCTGTCTTCTGCAAAAGAATTCCTGGTTTTGTTTCTGTTCCTGAGAACTCCTTCTACCTTTTCCTATTGCATGCAGTAATCAAATTATTAAAGCCAGACCTTTGCAAATGTCATACATAATCCCCAGATGTCTTTTGCTGAGTGGTTTTTCCATGCCTATTAGAACAGTGTAATCCTTGAGGAGAAACTCCTCCAGACAGCATCCTCTATAGACCATAAACTCCCTTCCCCCATTCCCTAGGGAATATAGGGAGTGAGAATTCAGGCAATTGAAACAGTTAAGATTTTTTAAATTCCTTTTTAAACCCTCATTACATTTTTTTTTAACAATGACCACTATCTGTGTTTCATATGTCTTCTCAATATAAATCCTACTGAGTCTCCAAACTAACCCCTTTCAGCTACATAATCATAGCATTTTTATAATACTTTAAGGTTTGCAAAATACTTAATGTGTGATTCTATTAACCCTCTGAGATAGGGGCTATCTTTATTTTCATTTTTCATTTGAGGAAACTGAAGCTGAAAAAGGTTAAGTGACTTGTCTAGGGTCATATACCTAGTGTCTATAAACCCCTCTATTTGTTAAGCATCTAAGATGTACCACACATTGGGAATGTATTAAGCATTGGGGATTCTAAGATAGACCAAAAAAAGTGAAAACAAAGACAAAATCATCATTCATCTCATGGAGTTCACCATATAAGAAGGAAGAATGTACAGATCATTATATACACACAAGACACAAACGGGATAAAATGAAGATTATCAGAGAAGGATAACATTCTAATTAAAGGGGAGTGAGGATGACCTGGAGTTCACCTAGGAATAGTAAGAATCCCAGTATCTCTGGGTCAAAGAATGTGTGGAGGAGAATGAGATATGAGACAACTAGAAGGTTGGTAGGTGGTTAAGTTAGAAAGGGCTTTAAAAGTCAAACAGGATTTTATATTTGAGCCTGGAGGTAATAGGGAGTCATTGAAGCTTTTTGAATGGGGATCAAAACTATAGAAGATAAATTTACAGAAGAGTGAAAGCTTGACTAGAGATGCTTGATGTAGGGAAACTGAAAAGAAGATTATTGAAATGGTCTAGGCAAGAAGTGATGAGAGCCTGAAGGAGAGTGGTGGCAGTGAGAGAAAAGGGAGAATATATGAGAGATACTATGAAGATAGAATTGATATTAATCAGCAACTGATTTGGATATGAGGTGGAAAGAGAGAGAGTCCGCAATTTAGGGTTAGGGTTAATTTGGTGACTCAAGGTGGCACTACTTTGTATTGCTTGGATCATAGATAATAGGGTTAATTTAGATCTGAAAGGAGAAAGAATATAGTAGACTCCATGACCTGTTAAGTGAAGGAACCCTTGTAAGTTTAAAACCTCTCTGCCCCCACCTCCTCCTCCCCTCCCCATCACACTGAGACTAGCACTAATGTCCCAAACTGAAGAGGTGGTTTACAGCCAGCTCATACTTGTTTGGGAGAACTGATTCTTAAATTTTCAGTGAGCATTTAATATCTCAGAAATCTGCAAATACTAAAAATAAGGAACTGATTTGTTATTTTTTTGGTTTTGTTGTTTTATTGTGATGGATAAAATGTTAATAAGTATGGATTAAACTAAAGAATATGTCTTGCATGCTTTCTCCCTCCTGGAGAGCCAGATGTTAAATATTTATCAGCTTACTACACACCTAAAGCTACCGCAGTAGAGAGCTTGGTTATCAATTAACTTGTTATTCCCTAGAAATCTCCACTGTCCTCACTAACATGACTGAGAAGGAACTTAGGATTAAGTTATAGGATGATAGCATGAATCTAGTGGGGCTATTTTAAGGATGAAGGAGCCTAATGTATAATTATAAGCACCAGAGAAGGACTCGATAGCTAGGTAAAGACTGAAGATGACAGAAGGAGGTTGACACTGAGGAAAACCTACTGAAGAAGGTGAGGTCAGAGACAAAAGTTAACCTCGGTGAGGATGAGGACACTTCTTTATCAAAGACTGAGAGAAGGGAAGAAATGGTGGGGGGATGAAGTTATATTGTGAGATGTGAGGTGTAGAGTTGTCAGGTCAGGAAGAGGGGAGAAGTAGGAATTCTCAAGAAATATCCTCAATTTTTCTTTTTCTTCTTGTTCTTTTCTCTCTCTTTCTTCTTTTCTTTTGTTAAAGTATGAGGCAAGAACTTCAGGTGAAAGGATGTTGGAGCAGGGCTACTGTTATAAGGTGAAAGGAAAGGAGAGAAGGCTTGAAATTGCTGCTGTGTAGTATGAATAACAAATTATTTAGGGAGAAGTTGAATGCTGAAATAAGGGACTAGTTCATATCAGATAAGAAATTTATAGTGGAAAAATCCAACTCAGTTGGGAGACTTCAGCAAATTCCATTCAGTGACCTGCTTAGGAGTGATAAAGATACATTTTTGTAGTAATATAGGACTGATTTGGCATTGCTTTTGTACTAATAGGACAAGGGAGCAAGGGAAAGGTATGGAACAACACCTCAAACTTTTTGGTCTCAGGAACCCTTTATTCTCTTACAAATTATTGAAGACCCTCCAAAGAGTTTTTATTTTCATGACTTATATCAATTAGTTTTACCAATTAGAATTCAAAACACCTTGGTATTGTTATAAAAATAATAATGACCTTGTAAACCCCCTGAAATGAGATCAGGGACCCCAGGAATCTGGCATGCATGCTCTGAGAATGACCAGAGTAGAAGAAAGAGTATCAAAGAGCTTGTTCCCTAATAGATTTAGCTTGGGAAGATGAAAAGCCAGGATAATAAAAGGCACAATATATAGTGAGGTGAAACAATTGTAGGTCATGTTGAGGAAGAAGAACAGGTTTAGGAGTAGAAAGGCAAAAGGAGAGGTGGGAAAATAGAGAATTTGATTTGAATAAGAGAATTTTAGATTGTTGATCTTGAAATAGTACTTGTAGGTGATTTCAAGAGCAATGGTATTGCCATATTTATGTGTAAATGAGGTGAATTTGAGTAATGACTCATATGAATTAAGCAGTTTAGAGTTTAGTGCATTTGAGAAGACACTAACTGTAGATTGAAGTCTCTTAGTAGAGAACTATTGGGAACCAGGCACTAAACTTACCAAGTTACATACAAAGTAAGAGAATATCATATGGAACTATGGTAACCATCAAGATTTGGAGTGGGACATGCATTTGGAAAAAAGGAAACTCAAAGGAGCACTTCTTCAGTGAAGGCAGTAGAGGGAAACCCTAAATTGGGTAATGGGAAGTGGCAAGGGATTTTTCATCTTGACTTCCAGAACCATTGAGTCAAGGGGTATGAGAAAAAGTAGAAAAAGAATCGAAAGCAGGGCTCAGGATGTTATTACCTGGGAGTTGTCAGAACTCATTGGAAGCTGTAAGACCTAAGGACCTTGATAGGAATATGTAAAATTTAAAGAACTTTGTTAATTATGGAATGGAAATTCCAAAGTTCAGAGAAGAAGGGAAGTCTTTAGAAATCTTATTAATGAAAGCTTATTAATGAGGTTGCATTTTGATCTACTGGTCACTAAAATGACTGACCACCAGTCTGGGAGGCATTTTAGTATCAGCAATAAGAACATCAATTTTATAGTTCAAGTATTCAAAAAATAAAAAAAAATAATGATGATATGGCAGGTAATTGAGCTAATGCCCAACATGACCTATGTAAAGAAAAAAATACACTGAAATATGAGAAATGGTTAAAAAATATTGTCACAGAATATCCTTTCCTAAAGATTTTTAACTAATCAATTGCCACAATAAAAAGCACCTAGAATCTGATGACCTAAATGAATGAATGAATGAATAGATAATCAGTTGTTGTCCTCATCAAATATTGCCAAGATTTAGAATATAAAGGTATTTGTGAAATCTTCCAGAGAAGGCTAATTGGATGATTATAAGCAATATTACCTCAAAATACAGCAGGAAGTAGTAAAGGAAAATAGCTTTACAGAAAGACAATCAAATACAACAGATCTCACTAACCATTGAGACAAAATTAGGAGGACAATAAAATAATAACACAGGAAAAAATAAGTGTTTAAATATTTAGTAATAATGTGAAAAAACATAAAGGATGTTTGCATGTGTCATCCCCAGTCCTGAGTTAGAGATTTTCAAGACAGTATCAGAACAGTCTCAGTAGGAGGTAGAGAACACAGTACAATGCTTCGTTAGGTTCTGTCCTAATCCTTCTATGTCCACAGAAGAACTTCCCAAAAAGTGTCTTTTAAATTTCCTGTCCTTGTGTTAATGTTCCACAAGTGAAGCATGTGTTATATCACACTGGACAACAGGTTTCCCAGGAGTAACTGACGTTGCCATGTAGAAGAAAAATATTCTTGGTGATAGGCTTCACCAAGATATGGTGGTTTGATTACTAGATAATTTCTGCAAATGGTTTTGAATCTGCCAATGGAGGAAAACAAGCAAACAAACAAGTAAAAAAAGAGCCAAGCAAGCAAATTAAAAAATCTCAAATTCCTTTTGGCCTGAGCAAGACTTCGAGGGAAATTAAAAGCATCTTATCTTCAAAATTTGAAATCTAATTTGGAAATATTGTAAGAAATTTGGGGATTTATTATGATGGCTTGTCAAGAAGGCCTTGGTATGTTTAATAATATTTACATTTTAGATTGAGAAATTATTGAGTCAACCCTTTCCTTCCCACTTTACCGTCAGCAGCTTAGTCATATCTGCGTAGTCTGAACTTACTGTACAGAGGATCATCCTGCTTAATGACTATAATTCATCATGGAAGGCATTTGGTTTTGAAAATGAAATATGACTACATAGTTTGGAGGTTGATAGTCAGTTTTTGTTTATTGATTTCACTCAGAAAAAAAGAAACAAAGGAGGCATGCATTTTTCAAAGTCAATTATGACAGCTTAAATAACTTGGAATGCAAAAAAAATTTTTTTAGAATAGCTATCTACAACTTCAGATACAACTTAGAAAGATGCAGAAAATATGCTATATATGATTGTTTTATTTTTGTTTCCTTATCTTTCAAGGTTATTGAGGCAGCTGGTATGATAGATAGAGATTCAGACGTGTAGTTAGGAAAAGGTAGTTCAAGCCTTGTCTGTGCCTTGCATTGTATGACCAAGAGCAAGTCACTTTACCTCCAATTGCTGCACTGAGCAAACTCTCAAAGACTAAAAGTTACAGACAAATTCTCTGTATTCGCAGAAAGTATTCCCACTCAGAGTATACCCTAAATAAATAAGGCTCTGGACTCCACCTCCTTTAACTTAAAAAAAAAAAGAGGCCACCTTAATCTTCCAAGGTAACGTATTTAATAAAGCATTTGCCAAAAGAAGGAAATGCTCTCTGTAGCAATTCATTCAAATATGTGTTATCAAAGAAATCAAAATTCATCACATGAATTTATGGAGATGTAGTTTTAGCCAAATTAAGCCACTCTATTTTTTAAGTTTATCTCAACAATTCGTAATTTTCTAAATAAGTACAGGTTTCCAACAAATCCCCCTCCTTATCCCTACCCCCCAAAACCAAAGGGTTAAAACATACAATCAAAATTGAACTTTTTGTTTTTACCTAACAGTGTATTGTTTTGGGGTCTTTTTTTTTTTGTACCATGGCTTTCCATGGAATCAATGTCAGAGCAGGAACAAATGTTTACAAGTTCTTTCACCACTAATAGAACTGTTCTTTTAATTCAACAAACAGAAGTCAGTGTTCTTTGGATGGGAGTTTTATTTCACATGGAGCCTGCATACTGTTGGCTCTCAACCATTGTAATTATGTATCTAATTGTCTATAGATGGCTCTTCTATAAATTCTCTCAATTTGTTTAACAATATTTTGCAAACACAAATTTTTAAATTTAATCAAAGTACTTTAATGCTAAACATTGCAAAACTATTTTTTATTAGAATTTTTTTTAAGATCAACGTGGTAAAACTATAAGTTGAAGGCAGTACCTTCACGAAGTCAAGGTCAGTCAAGTCGGAATGTACTTATGTTTTCCCTCACTGCTCAAGCTATCCCTTCCCTCCCAAATAAAGCAAAATGTTGATTAATGTTAATGGCAATAACTGATATTACTTCTGAAAATATCAAGTATTTGGAATTCATAGTATTTGTCTTTTGGGCAAACTTGGAAAAATCTGAAAAAAATTCAAAAATGTCTAGAAATTGAGGACAAAATGAATAAAAGACTACTTCAAAGAAGCATATTTTAGGTAGTATTAATTGAAAAATTAATATGTAATATTATTAAGTTTCAGTTGGATATAGAAAAGAGGAATTCAGAATGTATCAAGAGCCTGGATTGAGACAATCTCAGGAATCTCTCAGTAGAGTTAAGGTTAAAAGCCTTTCAGCAGTTTTAAAGTCTAAGTCATCCAAAGAGGACAGTGTATATGATGAGTTGATGGGTCACCTTGTTTCAAGGATATGACTAAGCAAAAGTAGATTTAAAGAAAGATTTTCAGCTTTTGTAAATCATTAGTATAAAATGATTCTTCATTTCTTGCAGGAAGAAAAATGCCAAAAGGACGATTTATGACTTTTGGCTTGTATTTCTAGGTCTAAAATACTTTCCTGTGCTACTCTAGTGCTTGCTCTTGGAATCTGAAATGTTACCTCCAATAGTGCTCACAAGCAGATATATTTCCTCTCTCTTCCAGAAAATGCTTCTTTTCATCAATCACGACCAACTTGTTGACACCTGCTATACAATTAGCACTCAGTTATACAGTGACAAAAGAAGTGTGCCAATGCCCTTGACATAGAAGGACTTATAGTCTGGTTGGGAAGACAGAAGCATCAATGAAAGAAGGAATGATATAAGCCTATATGTGATTAAGGAGATTCCCTTGGTAGGGGAAACTTCATGTAGGAGGTGATACTTGGGTTGGACCTTGAAGGATTGATGGGATTTAGATGAGCAGAAAAGACAAAAGGTGTTTGAACTGAGAGGGAGAATTATAAGAGTAGGGGAGGAAACTATTATCTCAGAAAGTATTCAGAGAAAAGAATGATTGGCCTTTTGTCATAATTCATTCTGGCCATCCACATTTGAACGTTGATGTTCTCCTCAAGATACTATGTCCCTGACTAAACAGAGCAGTTCATGTGTGGTCTACAAAGGTCAGAATAGAGTGGGTCCATCACCTTCTTCATCTTCAGCACTCTGTGTTTTTCAACTGTCATGTGACTACTGATATTAACTAATACTAATAATAAAATCTGTTTTATTTTTGTTCTGTATCTTTGGTATTTGGCATATAGTAGTTATTTCATAAATGCTTATTACTTCATAATAATGAATATCTATAGCACTTTAAGATTTGTAAAGCATTTTTAATATGTTATCTCATTTGATTGTCTGAATGATATCTGTTCTATGAGTATCCTTATCTTACAGATGAGGAACTTGAGTAATTTCATAGTAGCTAAGTAATTTGAGCAAGATCACCTAGGTTGTCAATTTGAGAAGGCAGGATTCAAGCGCATTTCTTCTTCTTCTTTTTTTTTTTTGTTTGGAGGCAATGTGTGTTAAGTGACTTGCCCAGGGTCTCAAAGTTTATAAATGTCTGAGGTTGAATTTGATTCTCCTGTCAAAGATGGTTCTCCATACACTGTGGCACCTAGATGCTCCCAAACCTATTTCTTCTTTACTCTAAGTCCTGAATCCTATATACTTTACTAATACTTCCTTATATGTTATGTAACATTATTGATTCATATTCATCTTATAGACCACTAAAACTCTCATTTTGTTATAGTTTGAATTGTTGCCTAGGCAATACCCTCCATTTAGTACTTCAACAGTTGAATTTTTAAAGCTTGTATAAGACTTTATATTTAACACTATTAAGTTTCATCTTATTAGATTGTGCCCAATGTTCTACTTTGATGTCTGTTTGAATACTGATTATGCCATCCAACCAATTTTGTCACCTGAAAATATCATACATATTCAATCTATGCAATCAACCAATTCATTGATAAAATAAAAAATAAAAAAAAGTAGAACAGGGCCAAGGGCAGAGTCTTGGGATTCTTCCAACTTTGAAAAACAGCTGCCCAAATGAAAGGAAAAAAGAAAGTGAAGTCAACTTTCTTTCAGTCTTCAAGCTCTTAAGTCATAGATCTGAGGATGTTAGATCTTGATTGGATATTAGTGATGATCTAGTTCAGTCTTCTCACGTTCATTTTTAAAGGAAACTCAACTTTGTTGACTGTGATGGCTTTGGAAAGCACTTTGCCCAGAATCCTGAGACTTTGGAGTGCTTGTCACAGCGAAAGCTTTTCAGAGTTGAAAGGGTGACATTTTACAAATGAAAAAGGCTTGTGTTGTCCCTTCTGTAAATTTCTTAAAAATAGAGATAAGCAGCCCCTGAAAGCATGTTATTGAAATACAGCCCAGAACTCAGGACTAATCAGTGACTTTATTCTGTAAATAGAACCAGCCATTTAATTAGCCACTACCTTAGAGTAATTACAATGTTTGCATATGCACACACATAGACATACACATATAGACATATATAAAAGATGTCCCCAAATCCCTAGTACAGTGTGTGTGTATGTGTAAATGTATATGTATATGTGTGTATAAAACTCATACACATGTTTATATATGCATATATGTATGTGTATTCATACACACACATACCCATATATATGTATGTGTATAGATTTGGACATATAACACACACATATATACATGTGTAGTATTATAATATATATTGTATTTATACACATGTACATAGATACTATTTAAGCTATTAAAACTTTAATAACTTAAAACTGCTTTAGGAATTTGAGGAGGCTGTCCCTATATAACACTTAACCCAGGTGGAGGTGTTTCATTACTTACCTGTAGGATATTATCTATAGAAACTACTTTGACCAAAAATAACTGGAAACTTAATGTTAGTTACTTCAGCACTTGATTCCTGATATTGAAGAAAACTGATAGAATGCATATGTTCTATTGGAGGGTTAACATTCTGAGCCTTTGGAGCAAATCACTTGTTCAGTCACTTAAAATGAGCAGGGCCCTGGAGGTACACGGAACAGCTGCCAAGATAATCTTCCTATGCCACAGGTCTGACTCTGAAGCACCCATTGACTCTAGGCCTTGTAGTTGAGGCCTTCCATCACCTGATTCCAATCTACCTTTCCCTCCTCATTGAATCGGGCTTCCTTGTACAAATTCAGCCTTCCGTCCATGTTGACCCTTTCACCTGACCTCTGACTTCTGTACAACACCACCGCCAGGCATCCACACAAATTGCCCCTTGCATAGAAATGCATTTCATTGTCATCTTCATCTCTCAGAATTCTTTCTTTTGACTCCATTTACTCCCCCTCTCCTTATTCCTGTCTTCTCTCCCTCTCACCTTCCCCTTATCCCTCTCTCTGTCTTCTTTTCCTTCTTCTCTCCTCCTTTCCCAGTACAATCCTTAATTTTTATATATAATAATCCCCCAGTAGAATGGAAGGCCAGTTAAGTGGCACAGTAGATAGAGTATGAGGCCTGGAGTCAAGAAGATTCATCTTCCTGAGTTCAAATCTGGCCTCATATACTTACAACCTGTGAGATCCTGGGAAAATCATCTAACCCTGTTTACGTCAGTTGCTTACCTTTAAAATGAACTAGAGCAGGAAATGGCAAGCCCCTCCAGCATATTGGCCAAGAAAACCCCAAATGGAGTCATGAAAATTCAGACACAACCGAAAAGATAAAAAAAAAAAACACAAAAGAGTGGAAGAGCTTTGAGAGCAGGTCCTTTTTTTCCCTTTATGTATAAAGTACCTAGAACTGTGCTTACACATAGTATATGCTTAATCATTTACTGAAATGATTAAGTAATCATTAAGTAATCATTCTAGAAGAAGAAGAAAAGAAGGGAAGGAATAGGAATTAGAAGGAACAAAATGAGAAAGGAAAGAACAAGAAAGGGAACAGTAAGAAATGAAGGGAAGAAATAGTAAGAGAAAGAGATGTTGAGAGAGCACAGGATGTTGGTCTGACCCAGAGTGGTAGCTTGATGCTACTTTGTGCCAGTGAAAAAGGTGGATGGGTTGGGAAAGGCAGAAGGATGGTAAAAAGCTAAAAATACACTTAAAAATACTTTTGATATGTCCAAGTGAGCTCTGGTGCTTGGGAAGAGACATAGATGATTATGACTGAGACAATTCAGTTGGTGGTATATTTTTCTTATGTTCTCAAATGCCCAAACAAAAGGGGAAAATGGAAAGAGGGAGAATCATTGCTAAGATATCACAGTCTCTGAAAATGTGAAAGAAAATAAGAGATGTTTACCTTCTTGGGTGATTTCAATGTAATTACACTTGTGAATTTTAGAAGAATAAAATAGACAATGCCTCCCAAGTTTGTTTTCATCTTCTCATTTTATCATTTGAAAACCATTTAATTTTCTATTTACAATTTGATCTAAATGACCAAATTCTTTTATTTTGTTACAAAAGACTTCTTTTAGAAGGTATAATTGACTGACAGAATTCCTCAAAACCAAACAAGAGATGCCTTTCATCACTCAGGCATTGTCAGTAGAGTTGTGAACTGATCCAACCACTCTGGAGGGCATTTTGGAATTATGCCCAAAGGGCTACAAAATTGTACATATTCTTTGATCTAGCAATACCATTGCTAGGTCTATATCCCAAAAAAGATCATAAGAAATGGAAAAGGACCCCCATGCACAAATGTATTTATAGTGGTTTTTTTTTGTGGTGGCAAAGAATCAGAAATTGAGGGGATGCCCATCAATTGGGGAATGGTTCAATAATTTGTGGTACACGAGTGTAAAGGAATACTATTGTGCTGTAAGAAATGATGAGCAGGCAGATTTCAGAAAAATCTGAAAAGACTTACATGAAATGATCTTAAATGAAGAGAGTAGGAGAACATTGTATATAGTAACAACAATATTGTGTGATGACCAACTTTGACAGACATAGCTCTTCTCAGCAATGCAATGATCTATGACAATTCCAAAAGACTCATGATGGAAAATGCCAACCACATCTATAGAAAGAGCTATGGAGTCTGAATGCAGATTGAAACATACTATTTTCTCTTTTTTGTTGCTTTATTTTTTCTCATGGTTTTTCCCTTTTGTTCTGATTCTTCTTTCACAACGTGACTAATGTGGAAATATGTTTAAAAAATAAAACAAAAAAGAGAAATCTTTCCTGTTGTTGTTGAAATAAATGCTTATGGGAAAGGGCTTGCTACCTAGAGATAGTTAGGTGGCACAAAGAATAGAGTACTGGGCCTGAGGTCAGGAGGGCCTGAATTCAAATCAAGCCAAAAACACTTACTAGCTGAGTCCCTCTGGGAAAGTTACTTAACTTCTGCCTGTCTCAATTTCCCCAATTGTAAATTGGGAATAATAATGATATATACTAATATATATATATGTAGATATAGATAGATAGATAGACAGATGGATAGATATACCTTGTACAATTGTTGTGAGAATCAAATAAGATAATATTTATAAAATACTTAGCATAGTGCCTGGGAGAGAGTAGGTACCATATAAATGTTTATTCCCATCCTCCCTTATCCCTACTCATAAATACCTACTGGCTAATTGTGATGACTCTTCTGCTTTCAGGTGATAATAGCAATCTGACTGAAACATCTACATATATACACATTGTCAACAGATTATTGAAATTTGTGTTTTGTTGTCTTTACTCTTTTGGAGGTTTGTTTGTTTTCTACCTATTCCTTTTAGAACCCAGTTAAGGACCTTGGCGAAATATATGCAATCCAGGAAATTACCTTATGCACACAGTAGAGCATAGCCTGCTTAGAAAATGCCCTGAGAACTCCTGTGAGTTACTGGAATTATTTTCCTAGTTGTCTCAAAAAGAATGGCTATAGCTAACATTGTCTCTAAGGTGCCTCCCTGGCATATTTAAAATTCTTTAGGCAATTGAGAAAGTCATTCTGAGGACTCTATTCAATAGGAAGGAAAAAGGTCTCTTGTTTATTCAGACACCTTTAGAGTTCTTTCTTTTTTTTCAAGTGGAGGGAATATATTCATTATGGAAAGCATTCTTTTCCACTGGAGCCTCTTCTATTTAGAAATGTGATAGTGCCCATTAAAAAAAAAAATCAAAGGAAGGATCAGATGAGGACATTTAGACAAGAACAACCTATTGTTTACCTCAGAATTATATTCTATGTAAAATGATATTATACCTCACCCTGGTATGAGTTGTCCCCATGGTGTTCTGTACTGCATTCTGAGAACTCATTCTGAAAACGTCTTGTCTCATTTAATCTGTGAGTTCCCCTTGAAATTATTCAATTAAAGAAGTGGGGAGACTTGAGTGGTTTCTTGCAAAAGAACTACACACATTACATAAAACTGGAAGGGGCAGGTAGGTGGTGCAGTGGATAGAGCACCAGTGCAGGAGTCAGGAGGACCTGAGTTCAAATCTCACCTCAGACACTTGACACTCACTAGCTGTGTGACTTTGGGCAAGTCACTTAACCCCAGTTGCCTCATCCTGGGTCATCTCCAGACATCCTGATGAATATCTGGTCACTGGATTCAGGTGGCTCTGGAGGAGAAGTGAGGCTGGTGACCTGCACAGCCCTCCCTCACTCAAAACAAAGTCAAGTGCAAGTCATGTCATTATTTCTTTGATGGTGTGGTCTTCTTCAGCAATGAAGGATGAAGACACACACATAAAACTGGACACAATTTTACAGTGGTCAGAATATCTGAACCATGACATTATGCATGAAGACTATGTGTTTGGTGCACCATCATTTGTATTTGTTAGGATCATAGATTTAGAGCTGGAAAAGAACTTAGAAATTATCTAATTCAACTACTTCATTGTACAGAGGAAGAAACTGAGTCCTAAAGTCACCCAAAGTAAGTGGCAGAGAGCTTAGAGATGATTCCAAGCCTTATGATTCCTAATTCAGTGCTCTTTTCATCATATCAAGCTATTTTGCATATTGGGCATTAGGAAGCTGCCTATTGAAGAAACTTGCCAACTGCTTTGGTCCCCAGGGTAATGTCACCAATGGAACCCTCCAGAATGCACTCTAAATTCAATATTGTGCTTCACTTTTCAACTGCCTTTCTGGTTTCCTGAACAGAATGGCAAGCAATCCCTATGTTCATGTCATGCGAGGTGTTACGCAGTCATCAGAAATGTGTCGCTAGTGAGCAAGCTTCCTTTACTGGCATTTAGGAGGTACTGAAGGGCTCTTAATGTCCTGGGTTTCTTTTGTTCTTTCTAGTTAAGGGTTATTTGTTCATATTTCTGAGAGGCTTTTGTGGATGGCATTTAAAAAATAAAAGATTATTACGACTTCCAGTTCTGCTACTGTTCCTCTTTCTTAGCAATAATGTACTTCTGATCTGGGTGTAAATGTCATCTTGTGTGAATATGCAAACAACACATCCGCCTACATATGTTCTGTTGCTTAGTAATTCTTGGCACTACAGTACAGTGAATTCTGTGCCTAATAAATATGATATCCATCAGAAAGAAAAAATCAACCATGTTGCTTTCTTAAATAAGATATTTTCGTTTCATTTTGAAAGTAGGTTGCTTTCTTGGGCACAGTGTTAAGAGTTTGGAAGCACTGGTGGATTGGCTTTGGGGCTAACATTATTCTATGGTTTCATTTGATCAGATACCTCTGAACAATTGGCATGGGGCACAGGCACCCAGATACCCTTCTGGCATAATTTCGTAATATTTCCTGAGCTTGCACAGTTATGAGAAGATCAATGGGTTAATCAGCAATAGTTTATTAAGTTCATATTATGTACCAAGATAAATACCAAGGATTGAACCAGAGAAACACACAGGACCTTTGCATCACATTTTGGCCAAATTTGATTTTCTTTAGTGCACCCAACAAAGCAAGGTACCAGAGACAATCTAAAGGTACCTTCCCTAAGATATACTTTCCTTCCAAAAATCTTTTTTTCTAAATTTCATTTATGATTATTTCTATCATTACAATGTAAATAAAGTCCAGGAAGGCAGAGACAGTTTGGGACTTGAACATGGTGATATATCAAAAATCAGAATATTTTACACTGATTCTCTGTAATTGATACTGATTTTCCTGATATGTCAATTCTCTTAACAATGAATCAAAAAATATACTGTTCCATAAATTTTTTTCATGAGTATATATCTTTTCTGTCAAATAATTACCACATGTAGGAATTTTTTTATTTGTTATAATTATGACTTGATAGGGAGATTGAAGTTGGAACAAATCAGAAAACAGTATGTAAATAATCAAGCCAATGTGATTCATAGAGTAAGTAATGAAAAAATGTTAATGATGAGGAAAATTATTCTCACAAGTGCGTGTAAACTAAATGGAAGAAGAGATCAGAGGTAACAAAGTAGGGATTCCAACTAGGCATATGTTGGAGTAGTCTAGAAGAGAAATGATGAAACCCTATATTAAAATAGTGGCCAAAACAGTCACAGAGGTTAAAAGATAGATCTTAAAAGATGATGCTGAGAGAAAGCAGCAAGATATAGTGAATGATTGACTATAGATGATGGAGAAAGTCCTTAAAGAAGGTAGGCCTATTTAAAATCTCAAAATCAGACAGAGATAATGGGTAGCATTTTTCGAAATCGCCATGAACAAGACCATGATCCATTTAATATGACCTCATTCTGAGCATAGAAATATGTTCTTGAGTGCCTCATTCTGCTTGGTAATCTGATGGCACTAAAAGTCTTGGATTTATAAGAATACTCCTTCCTAAGTCCAACACATGAAATTCAGAAAATAAATACAAGGTGGATAATGATGCTTCTGAATGTGATAGCATAAACCAATAGTCTAAGCATTTCCGAGTTACGGAAAACTAACAAAAGGCAAGAATTGAATTGTTCTCATCTATCACATTTTTTTCTAATAGCAGTATAGGTGTTTATTAGAATAAAAGCAAATATAAATTCATTTGTATTTTCTACCTAAAATAACATTTTTTCTTATGAACAGTACATTTTGAAAACTTTTTGCTAAATATTATTTATTTATAATTTTTCTTTCTAAATTTTGAGTTCTAAATTCTCTCCCTTGCTTTCATGTTCTCACATACTCCTTGAGAAGAAAAGTAATATCATATTAATTATACCTGCAGATTTATGCAAAAAATATTTCCACGTTAGCCATATGTCAAAAAAAAAACACCAAAAAATGATATTTCACTTTGTATTCAGAATTTCTCTCTCTCAGTTCTCTCTCTGGAGGTAGAGAGCATTTTTTCACCATGATTTCTTTGGAATTGTCTTGGATCATTGTGTTAAGCAGAGTAGCCAGATCTTTCACAATTGATCAACATTATAACATTCCTATTAGGGTACACAATGATGTCTCAATTTTTCTCACTTCACTTTGCATCAATTCATACTGAGGTTGTCATGATTTTTTTCTGACACCAATTACCATGTCACTTCTTAAAGTACAATATAGTACCCCATCACGACCATATGCCACAATTTGTTCAGTCATTCCCCAACTGATGCATTCTTTCATTGTTTCAATTCTTTGCCATAACAGAAATTGCTCCAATAAATATTTTTATGCATATAGGTCCTTTTCCTTTGATCTCTTTGTGATTCAGACCTCATAGTGGTATTACTGGGTCAAAGGGAATACACAGTTTAGTGGCCCTTTGGCCATAGTTCCAAATTATTTTGTCAGAATAGTTGGATCATTTCACAACTCCACCAACAGTTCATTAGTGTACCTATTTTCCCTTCATTCTCTCTAGTATTTGTCATTTCTGACAGGGAGAGGTAGTAACTCAAAGTTTTTTAATTTAAGTGTCTCTACTCAATGGTGATTTAGAGTATTTTGTATGATTATAGATAGCTTTGATTTCTTCTGAAAACTGTTCATTGTTGTTGTGTTTGTCCTTCGTTCTCAAAGAAGACCTTGACATCAAGATGATGACATGACTTGCAGTTGACTATGGTTTGAGTGAGGGAGGTCTGTGCAAGGCCACCAAGCTTGCTTTCTTCTCCTGAGCCATCTGGGTCCACATGTCCTGATCTTTTGACCCTTTATCCATCAGGTAATTGCTTTTATTTTTTATATATTTGATTTAGTGCTATACTTGGTATATATTAGATAAATGAGGTCTTATCGGAGAAACTTGCTGCTAAATTTTTGTATATCATTTCATTATCTGTGGTAGCTTTTTAACAAAATTTTGTTGCCTTGATTATCTCTCTTAATTAGATCTATTTTTGCTTTTGCTTTGACTGAGATTGAGATTTCTTTCCCTACCTTTTTTACTTAAGCTGAAGAATATTACATTCTGCTCCAGGCCTTTGACTGAACTCTGTCTTTCTGTTTCAAGTGTATGTCTTATAAACAACATATTGTTGGATTCTGGATTCCAGTTCCTTCTGTATATGCTTCCATTTTATGGGTGAGTTCACCTCATTCACATTCACAGTTGTAAGTGCAAACTGTATATTTCCCTCCATCCCATTATTTTCTGCTTTGTCCTCTCTGTCTCTCTCTGTCTCTGTCTCTGTCTCTTTCTCTCTCTCCCCTCCTCCTCCCTAAAAATCTATTTTGCTTGTAACCATTGCCTCCCCTAATCTTCCCTCCCCTTCATTATCCTCCTTCCTTTCTATTATCCCCTTCCCCTCCTATTAAATTACATATTGATATGAAACTGATTTTGTGTACGCATTCCTTCTTTGAACCAATTCCAATGACAGTATATAAAAGCATTGCTTGCCAGATCCCAATTTCCCCTCCATTGTAAAAGGTCTTCCTTGTGAACCCCTTTAATTGAGAAAATTTTCCTTATTCTACCTCTCCCTTCCCCCTTCTCCCAGTAATCCCTCTTTCTCACCCATTCATCTTATTTTTGGCAATCATTCCAATACAATCCATTCAGACCCATGTCCCCACTCTATGTAAACTCATTTTGAGTTCCCTAATAATGATAAAGTTCTCAGTAATTACATGTATCATCTTCCCAATAATGAATGTAAACAGTTTAAGTCTCTTGAATGTCTTATGATTTCTCTTTCATGTTTACCTTTTTATGCTTCACCTGAGCCTTCTGTTTGAATGTCACATTTTCTACTCAACTCTGGTCATTACCTCAGGAATGTTTGCAAGTTCTCTATTTCATTTAATAACTATTTTTTTTCCCAAGGAGGATTACACTAAGTTTTGTGGGTAGCTGATTCTTGATTGTAATTCTAGGTCCTTTACTTTCCAGAACATCCTGTTCTAAGCCCTCCATTCCTTTAATGTGGAAACTGCTGAATCTTTTTTTTTTTTTAAGATTTAAATTTACTTTTAATTTTCAACATTCATTTCCACAATATTTTGTGTTCCAAATTTTCTCCCTACCTTTCCCCTCCTCCCCAGTCAGAGATGGCATGCATTCTGTTTAAAACTTTCCCAGTCTTCCCTCCTTTTTATCATTCCCACTCATCCCTTTCCCTATTACTTTCTTGAGGGGCAATATAGATTTTTTATACTTCATTGCCTATATATCTTATTTCCTAGTTGCATGTAATAGCAATTTTTAACATTTGTTCTCAAAATTTTGAGTTCCAAATTCTCTCCCTTCTTTTCTCCTCACTCACTCCCATTTAGAAGGCAAGAAATTCGGTACAGGTTGACTGTGGCTCTGTATTTGAATTGTTTTTTTCTAGCTCCTTGAAGTATTTATTCTTTGACCTGGGAGCTCTGAAATTTGGCTACAATATTGCTAGGAGTTTTCATTTTGTAATCTCTTTTGGGAGATAATCAGTGGATTCTTTCAATTTCTATTTTACCCTATAGATATAAGTTATTGGGGCAGTTTTCCTTAATAATTTCTTGAAACATAATGTTTAGGCTTTTTATGTGATCATGGCTTCTAGATAGTCTGATCATTTTTATTTTTTCTCAATCTATTTTCCAGGTTAATTTTTCCCAGTGAGATACTTTACTTTTTTGTCCATGTTTTTCATTGTTTTTTTGTTTGTTTATGTCTCAAGGAGTCAGCTTCCATTTGCTCGGGTTTAATTTTTAAAGAATTGTTTTCTTCATTGAAATTTTGCACATTCTTTTCCACTTGACCTATTTTACTTTTTAAGGAGTTCTTTTCTTCATTGAATTTTTGTGATTCTTCTACCATTAGGCCAGTTCTGTTTTTTTCTTTGCCAAGTTTTTATTTTCTTCAGTATTTTTTCTGTTTCATTTGCTACAGTGTTAGTTCTTTTTTCACAATTTTTGTGCATCATTCTCATTTCTTTTCCCACTTTTTACTCTACCATTCACCTCTTTCGTTAACTCTTCCAGGTATTCTTGCTGGGCTTAAGTCAAATTAAGAATTTTCTTTGAGGCTTTTTGGTAGCTATTTTCACATTGTTTTCTTCAGAGATATTGTCTTGGTCTTCTCTCTCACCATATTTAGTAGCTTCTTATGGTCATATTATTTTCTTTCTTGTTATTTGCTCATTTTCACAGCTATTTCTTGACTTTAAACTTTATGTTAAAGTTGGACTTTGCTCACCTACGGATGGAGAAGGACTACCTCAAGCTTCAGGGGTTTGTTTTGTCCTGCTGTTTGCAGAGTTAATTGGGGGATCTACAAGGTTTTGGGGTTTTCTTTTGCCAAGTTGGTGTGATGTGGAAAGAGGTGTAATCACTTCTCTCCTGATCTGTGCTCTGGTCTCTAAAGACGAAGGTTCTTTTGTCATCTGTAGCTGCATGAACTAGCACTCTTCTCTGCTTTGTACTGTGACCAAGACACCACCTACTCCCTTGTGACCAAATACCAGTGCTCCTTTCTTCCCAGGAACTGCAACTCAGAACTGGGTTTGGGCAATAAAGTTTCCAAGCAATGTCAGTTGTACCCAGTGCCAACAAAGGATCTTCTGTAATCTTTTTCTGTGCAATTGTCTGACCCCCTCACCATCTCTGGGCTGAGAAATCTCAAAGCTGCTGTTGCTGCTATGACTGTTGTTGCCTCTGCCATGTGTTTGTGGGACTGTGTCCGGGCTCCAAATAGACTTCTACCAGGCCTCTACTCTGATCTTAAAGACTTCACATGCCTATCTTTTAAGTTTTCTTTGAATGGAAAAAAAATCTTACCATGAATTTTTGTTTACTTTGCTGCTCCAAAATTTGATCTGAGGAGTTATTTCAAAATTGTTTGTAGGAGAATATTGTGAGAATTCATCAGGTGACTGCCTCTAATCTGTCATATTGGTTCTGCCTCCTCTTTCTTGTTTTTCCAAATAAGGCTTAAAGAATTTCTAAAGGTTATGCTGTTATATTAGTAGAAAGAGCTCTCAGTGCAGAATCAATGTATCAGTCTTTGTCACTAATAACTATAACTTTGGGAAAACTCATTGCCTACAATTTTGAATAAAAAATCTTGACTTCAAATCACAGTTATGTGCCACATGTATGGTCTTGGATGAATCACACCTATCACTTCTCTAAAATTGAGGGGGCTCAGACTAAATGATCTCCATAGTACCTTCTAGACTTAAAACTTTGATACAACAATCTCTTAAATAAGGAACTGGAATACATAATCCCCAAGTTTCTTGCCTGTTGCACTTACATAGTACTTTAAGATTTGCAAAGTACTTTACAAATATTTTCTCATTTGATCTTACAACAACCATTGGAAGTAGGTATTGTTATTTCCATTTTACAGTTGAGGAAATTGAGATGAATAGAGGTTAAGTGACTTGCTCAGTGTTTTCATAGTTAAATTTATATCTAGATTTGTACCCAGGTTTTCCTGAGTTCAAGTTCAAAGTTTTATCCATTACACCAATTAGCCTCCCTACAAGTTCTTTCTAGCTTTCAACCTATGCTACTATGACATATAAAAGATTTCTACAATTACTGTAGATCTATCGCTCTAAAGCTAATTAACATATCTCCCCTCTCCTTTGTCCCATCTGGTCATGAAAGTCTATTGAAAGACAACATCTGTGAAGTGTTAACTCTGTACAAAAATTAATGTCCTTTTGACTCAACACAGTGAAACAATACTCAAAAATTAGTATCACTTTTGACCATAAAATTATTTGAAAAGCATTTTTAAAAAGTAGCTGGGTGGCAAAGTGAATAGAGTGCCATGCTTGGAGTCAGGAAGGTCTGAGTGCAAATCTAACCTCAGACACTTAATAGTTGTAAGACCCTGGACAAGTCACTTAAGCCTGTTTGACTCAGTTTCTTCATCATATGAAATGAGTTGGAGAAGGAAATGGCAAACTGCTCCAGTATCTTTGTCAAGAAAACCCTAAATGGAGTCCTAAAGAGTCAGACATGACTGATACAACTGAACAATATTTATGGGCAGCTATGTGGTACAGTGGATGCAACACTGGGCTTAGAATTGGAAAGACTCATCTTCATGAGTTCAAGTCTGGCCTCTGACATTCACTAGTTATATAATTCTGAGCAAGTATCTTACCCCTTTTTATCTTCATTTCTCATCTGTAAAATGAGCTGAAGAAGGAAATGGCAAATCCCTCCATTATCTTTGTCAAGAAAACCCCTATATGTGATCGCAGAGAATTGGACACAACTGAAATGACTGAATAACGACAACGAGTGCCTAGTCTGAGGGAGGTGAGAGATTCGTTGTACTCTGGTCACATGACACACTACAGATGTCTCTTGGATGTATGATGATTCCAGTGGCTCACACAGTTCTCACCACTGGGCCAACTCATGTTTTTGGATCTTTTGTTTTCTTCCAACACTTTCAGTTTCCCTCTGCCCTTTGTACATATGAAACTAAGAAGTACTTGAATAGCTCCTTGATTCTGTCTCTAGTGACAAATGGCTCCATGAATTAGACACTTTAGGCCATAATATTGTGGATGATCTATCCATAGGATGATACCATGATCACTTTACCTTTTTGGCATAGAAGTAGACTTATAGACCAGAAATGGAAACTTGAGGAGGGGAAGAAAAATACCAAGAAAGTGGGGCAGAGCCAAGACAGTGGCATAAAAGCAGGGACCTGCTATAGCTCTCACCTTGAACCCTTCAAAAAACCCGTAAAAAAATGACTCTAAACAAATTCTAGAGCAGCAACCACCAAAGGACAGACTGAAGCAATTTTCCAGCCCAAGACAATCTAGAAGATCAACAGGAAGGGTCTATCATACCAGGGTGAGAGCAGAGCCTGGTTAGATAAGGACCATGCCAGGTGTGGATAGAGCTGAAGTAGGTCGTATGGGACTGAATTACTGGTGATTGCTGTGGTTTTCAGACTTCTTAACCCACAATGCCAAAGATAGCTTCAAAGCTCAGTGCAAAGTGTCTCTCACCTGGCTAAGAGGGGAATGGCGGTTGTCCTCAGCCTCAGTCCTAGCCTTAGGATAGTGGCAGCCACTGTTGAAACAGTGAAACACTTAAAAAAGAGCTCAAATGTCAAGTAATTTGCTGGGAAAATGAGCAGAGGGAAAAGAAACAGACTATATTACTTTCTTGGTGAAGAGGATTTTCTTATGTCATTAATGATGAGGAATATAAAAATATACAAGCAGAAGAAGAAAACAAAGCAAAAACTTTTGCACTCAAAACCTCCAAAAAAAATTAAACTCATCATCAGGCCATGGAAGAGCTCAAAAATGATTTTGAAAATCCAGTAAGAGAAGTAGAGGAAAAATTGAGGAGAGAAATAAGAGTGATGCAAGAAAATCATGAAATGAGTTAACAGCTTGCTAAAGGAGACCCCAGAAATGCTGAAGAAAACAACAACTTTAAAATTAGACTAACCCAACTGACAAAAGGGGTTCAAAAATTCAATGAGGAGAAGAATACCTTAAAGAATGCCTTAAAAAGCAGAATGAGCCAAATGGAAAGAGATGTCCAAAAGTTCACTGAAGAAAATTATTGCTTAAAAATTTAGAATGGAGCTAACAACTTCATGAGAAATCAAGAAATTACAAAACAAAAGAATGAAAAAATAGAATACAGTGTGAAATATGTCATTGGAAAAACCACTGAGTGGAAAATAGATCTAGGAGAGATAATTTAATAATAATTTGACTATCTGAAAGCCATGATCAAAAAAGGGCCTAGACATCATCTTTCAAAAAATCATCAAGGAAAACTGCCCAGATATTCTAGAGCCAGAAGGCAAAATAGAAATGGAAAGAATCCATTGATCACCTCCTGAAAGAGATCCCCAAAGGAAAACCAGAAATATTGTAGGCAAATTCTGGAGCTCCCAGGTCAAGGAGAAAATATTACAAACAGCCAGAAAGAAGCAATTCAAGTATTGTGTAAATACTAGATTTAGTAGGTTCTACACTAAGGGATCAGAAGGCTTGGAATATGATATTCAAGCACTCCAAAGGAGCTATGATTAAAACCAAGAATCACCTACCCAGTAAAACTGGGTATGAATATCATACTTCAGAGGGAAAAATAGAATTAACTTCAATGAAATAGAGGATTTCCAAGCATTCTTGTTGAAAAGACCAGAGCTGAGTAGAAAATTTGACATTCAAATGGAGGGATCAAGAGAAGCATTAAAAGGTAAACAAGAAAGAGAAATCATAAGAGACTTACTAAAGTTGAACGTTTACATTCTTACATGGCAAGATGGTATTTGTAACTCATGAGATCTTTCTTAGTAATAGGATAGTTGGAAGGAATATATGCATTTATGAATATGTATATGTATATATATATATGTGTGTGTGTGTATGTGTGTGTATGCATGTATGTATGTATATATGTGTATATATATGGAGAGAGAGAGAGAGAGAGAGAGAGAGAGAGAGAGAGAGAGAGAGAGAGAGAGAGAGAGAGAGATGACAGGGTGAGCTGAATATGAAGGGATGATATCTAAAAAAATACAATTAGATGTTGAGAAGAATGTACTAGGAGAAAGAGAAAGGAAAAGAATGTAGTAAATCATCTCACATAAAAGAGGCAAGAAAGACCTTTTGCAATGGAGGGGAAGAAGGGGAAGATGAGAGGGAATAAGCAAGCCTTCCTGTCTTTGGATTTGGCTTCAGAAGGGAATAACATGCACACTCAATTGGATATGGAAGTTTATCTTACCCTACAGGAAATCAGGAGGTAAAGGGATAAGAGAGGGGGAATAATAGAAGGGATGGCAGATTGGGGGAATGGTTAATTGGTAGCAAACACTTTGGTAGAGGGACAGGTCAAAGGAGAGGATAGAATAAATGGAGGGCAGGACAGGATAGAGGGAAAGAGTTAGTCTTTCACAATATCACTGTTGTGGAAGTGTTTTATATGACTACACATGATGCATACCCTTTGTCAAATTGCTTGCCTTTTCAATGAAGATGGATGGGGAGGGAGGAAGGGAGAAAATGTGAATTCAAAGCTTTATAAATGAATGTTAAAAATTTTTACATGCAACTAAGAATAAGACATTTAGGCAACGGCATATAGAAAACTATTTTGCCCTACGGGAAAGTGGAATGAAAGGGGATAAGAGAGGGCAGGGGCTGATAGAAGGGTAGGCAGATTGGAGGAAAGGATAATCAGAATGCACACTGTCCTGGGCTGGAGGGAGTGAGGAGACAGGGAGAAAATTTGAAACTTAAAATTTTGTGGAAATGAATGGAGAAAACTGAAAATAAATAATTTTTTAAAAAGAAAAATACCAAGAGTATATATGCCATCAATTCTTACACTTCCTTTACTAAGTGTTTTGGGGAGCAATAGGGGAATTGAGTGGTGGTTTCCATTGTGTCATGTTACATTCAGAGTTCTCAAACGCTTCCTGAGAGTGATGGGATAGGATCTCAAAAGAAACACCTTAGGCTGTTTCCGAATAACCTTATTAACACAGAATCTACTCTTATCAAAAACCTCACTTCCTAGACTTTCTACCACCAATGAAATTATCAAGTTTGGCTATAGACACAAGATGCCCAGGGGAGGAAAATGCAGACAGAACATGATGAGTCCCTTATTTCCTTCTTGCACACCTGCACACCTGGAAAGACTTGCAAAGATATACCTACATCAGGAAAACTTCCCAATATCTCTCATAATTCAGTACTGACCTTCCTGAGCCCTGGAAGCTTATGTGTGTCTGACACATCATTCACAAACAACCCAGTCTGCCTAAGGGCAAGCAACATGAATGTGGCCAGCCAAATTATTTCCTGGCAACAGATAACTATTCTTTCCCCTTTGCAAATATTCCAGAAAGGCTACCTTCTGAAGTTGTTCAGTTTCAGAATTGTTTAGACATATTTCACCCAGTCCCTGAGTTTCCTCAGAGGTCTCTCTCTCTGGCTCTATACATTACTTTAAAAAGAAAGATTAGTAAGTAAATAGAACATTTATTAAGCACTTACTACATATCAAGCACTGGGCTTAGTGCTAGGATTGCAAATGTTAGCCAGTCAGAAAATTCCTACCCTCAATGAACATATTTTAATAAGGGAAGATAAAACACAAAGGGGATCCAGGAAACAGAAAGGTGGAAAGGTGGAGGTAGGGTATCCTTTCCAGAGGGCAAGGCAAGGGAGAGGTGAAATCTAGGAGACCTAAAGAAGTTGAACTGGGACATAAGCGACCATAATTGAGACTCCTCATTAAATAGAGACTTACCAACCAAGAGACTGGGATTCAATGTAAACGTAGAGAGATGAGAAGAGGAGCAAGGCTACTCACCTTGTGTAAATTGCTGTGGTCAAAAAATTTTAGTTGGCAAATTCTCTCTTGCTAGTACCGAGTCTAAACATTCTAGTTTGAGGGGAAAATGCATACTGCCACAAAACCATTTGATGAATTAGCATTTTTATAGCTCCAGTATATGTTTCTATCAAAAGCTCAATGTTTTCTCTAGTCTAGAACAATGGTATGAAGTGAGGGCATATAATGAGCCAGGAAGGTAAGACCAGAGTTGATCAGTTTCTTGCTTTTAATCACATCTGGTCACTGGAGAATCCAAATGCTTTGTTTGTTGCTGCTACAGGCCTAGTAAGAATTTCTGTCTTAGAACTGGAAGGGCCTTTAGATGTTATCTAATCCAGCTTGCTTCTTTTTCACAGAGAGAAACTAAGACCCCAAGAATTTATTGTCCAATATAAACCTTTTCTGGAACCCTGAGTTATATTAAATTAGTCAAAAACCTGTGAATATATTAATCTGCCCATATGTTAACATTTCCCAGAATCACAAAATTGAAAGGGAAATAAAAGGTCATCTACTCCAACCTAAACCAGAACTAGAATCTTGTCGATATCTTATTCAGCAAGAGACCATCAAACTTTTGGTTTAAAGGACTCTAGAAAGAGGAAAGAGGCAAACGCAATGTTTCTCATAATGTGGTCTGAGGACTCCTGGAGGCCCAAGACCCTTTTAGGAAGTCTACAAAGTCAAAACTATTTCCATAATAATACTAAGATGTTATTTGACTAATAAAATATTCCTCCCCTTTCCAACTATATATCTATGTGAAGCCAGATTTTCTTCCTATAGTTCAACCAAAACAACACATTGCAACAGATTGAATGCAGAAGTAGATATGAGAATCCAGCTGCCTTCTATTAATCTAGACATTAAATAGATTTGAAAAAAGATATGTAAATCAGAGCTACTCTTTGTGCTAATTTAAAAAAAATATGACTATTGTTCATAAAACACTATTAACATGCAATGTGTTTATTTTTAATTTAAATGAATGTACATATAATGAATTTTAATATCTAATATGGTAACTATCAATAGATATAACTCATAAACAGATACTCTTTAAGGTCCTCAATAATTTTTAAGATTGTAAAAGTGTTCTCAATGATATTTTTTTAGTTTAAAGGGGTCCTGAGATGAAAGCATTTGACAACCACTAAACTGAGGTTACGTTTTCACTTTAGAATAGTTCTAATTGTTAGGAAGCTTTCCCTTACATCACGCCTAAATCAACTCTTCTGCAACTTCTATATATCATACCTAATTCTGCCCTCTAGGCTTAAACACCAGAAGTTTAATCTTATTTCCATAAGATATTTCTTCTAATACTTGATCACAGATATCAGGTCTACACCCCACCCCTGACTCCCAAGTCCTGACGAACCCCCAACAATTTTTCTCTTGTACAAGTTAAACATTGTCAGTTCCTTCAACCAATTGTCATATGATTGTGTCCTACAGTTCATCATTCTTCTTACCATTTTCTGGATACTCTCAAATTTACTTAAATAATTCCTCACATGTTTCTTTCAGAACTAAATATACCTCTCCACATGTGGTCTGGTCTGGGCAAAGTGCAAAAGGACTATCCCTTCCTTGTGTATGTCATTCTTCTCCTATTATAGTCTAAGTCAACATCAGCTCTGGTGCCTTCCAAGTCACACTACTGACTCCTTTTGAGTGTGTAGGGAAAATACCCAGATCTTTTTTTCCAGATTTATTGCTATTTCAATATGTCTTTCTCTCTCTGCCACGTTGCATTTGCAACATTGTTTTATTAAACCAATATCATGTCACTTATTAGATTTTTTCACCTACAAATCTGAAGGATATTCTATCTCTGTCTTTATAAAAGAAGCACAGGGCCCAGAACAATGAAAAGAACACTACATTTGAGATCAGGAAGAAAGACATTCAAATTCTGCTGCAGACACATGCCTGCGACCCATATTAAGTTACTTAAATTTTCTGACCTTGGCTTTCTTATTTATAAAGTTAAGAATTGGTGGTCTCTGTAGTCCATTCCAACTACAAATCTTTGATGCCATGATTCCTGGTATATATAATCCATTAACGATATCCTTCAAAGCTTCCATAAAAATTAATGACTATTTGTGAGAAAGGAGTTACCATGCTTTTTACAGACTCCTATTTTTGTGTCTGTAATGACCTTCACAAATGTAGGATGCCTTAATGTGAAGCTTTGTACTTCCCAGTACTGGACAAAGTTGATTTCTCCATGCATCAAAACTTAGCATTTGGCTTAGGGCAACAAATGGCTAAATGCATGTATATGAATTACTAAAACGATTGATGGGTCCTTGAAAAATGTTAGGCTGCTTTACATAATATCTTGTCACAGCAGCCAATTCATACCTTCCTTTTCAATATAATAAATAACTAAGCCAGAGGATCACAGAAGTGGAAGGGACATCAGAGGCTCCTTAGTAGAACCATTTCATTTTATAGAAGAGCAATCTCAAATGCAGGTAGGCTTAGTGACTTGCCCAAAGTTACACAGTAATATATAGCACATTCAGGACTTGAGTGCAGTTAATCTACAATTATTTTTGTTGTGACTTACTATTAATTCTTAAATTTCTTGTAAACTCTCCTCCTTGGAACAGGCCTTTCTTTCTGTGGCTGTGATCTTCCTTGTATAAGAGAAGGCAAAATTTCTCATCCCCTTCTCCTTGATATTACTTCTAACATCTTTTACTCAAATAAAGATATTAGACAACAGTTCAGGTAATATAAAGGGTGTCCCAAAAGTCTTAGGGCAGTTAGATGCTTTAATAGCTAACACTGTGGGGTTACTTTATATAGCTATATTTTGTTTTCTTAAGTAAAATTCCTTATTAAAAGCAAAAAAAAATGTTAGTGAAGAAATAATCCAAAATGACCTTTTCTCTCATGAAATCCCTACTTTTTATTGCTTTTCCCCTCATTTCTGAGGAACCATTTCACTTAAAGATTCCTGCATCATAGAACAAGCAATAGATCTGCCAACTTACTTTTCAAAAGTAAGAATAGGGACATTGGCACTATAAAGAAAATATATGTCAATCTTTGAGTACCTTTTTCCAGATGATGGAGCCCTTATAACTATAACTACTCTAATGATGAATTTTTTTTAGAGGACCAGGTCAAATAGTGATCTAAAAATTCAAGGATGACATACATTACGTATGTATTTGAACAGCTTCTTTAAAAAAGCTCTTGGGGCCACAGCAAGAGACATCCAGAGGCGATTGGACAAAAGGGAAAATGTCCGCCTAGTAAAGCAAAGCCTGGTAAAGACTTAAAAGGAAAATTATAAATCCAGGAGAGGATCTGAGAAAACTGTGACACTAATGCCCTGTTAGTGTTATTAACTGATCCAACTGTTCTTGAGAGCAATTTGTAACTATGCCCAAAGAGATATAAAACTATGCGTATTCTTTGATCCAGCAATGCCAACTGCTAGGTCTGTGGCCAAAGAGCTTTTTTTTAAAAAAGGGGGAAAACACCTATTTGTACACAAAATATTTATAGCAACTCTTTTTGTGGTGGCTAAAAATTGGAAATTGGGGGGATGCCCAGCAATGTGGGAATAACCAAACAAGGTAAAGCATGTGATTGTCATGGAATATTACTGTGCTGTAAGACATGTTGATCAGGCAGATTTTTTTAAAAAAAGAGACCTGGAAAGATTTACATGAACTGATACAAATGAATGGATCAGAACCAGAAGACCATTGTATGCAGTAACAGCAGTATTGTGTGATTATCAGCTAGTAATGACTTAGCTCTTCTCAGCAATACAATGATCCGAGACAATTCCAGATGATTCATATTGGAAAATTCTATCCAAAACCAGGAAAAGAATTGTTGGCATCTTAATATAGACCAAAGCATAGAATGCCATTTTCTTTTCCTTCCTCCCTCCCTCTAATCTTTCTTCCTTCCTTCCTTCCTTCCTTCCTTCCTTCCTTCCTTCCTTCCTTCCTCCTTCCTTCCTTCCTTCTTTCCTTCCTTCCTTCCTCCCTCCCTCCTTCCTTTTTTCCTTCCTTCCTTCCTTCCTCCTTCCTTCCTTCCTTCCTTCCTTCCTTCCTTCCTTCTTCCTTCCTTCCTTCCTTCCTTCCTTCCTTCCTTCCTTCCTTCCTTCCTTCCTTCCTTCCTTCCTTCCTTCCTTCCTTTCTTTCCTTCTTTCTTTCTATACAGTTTCTTTCCTAACAGTTACCATTATAAAGGAGCAAAGAGCTTAGAATATGTTATTCCAGAAGGGAATAAAAGAAAGACTTGCAACCAATGCTAACTTGGCAAAACTGAATATAATCTTAGAGGGAAAAAAGTGGTCACAGTGATCAAAGGAGCTTTATTAAAATAGTACACTTCCAAATATTCTTGATTTGTAAAAACTGATTGGAGTTGATTACATCATTTGAAAGGCAAACAGCAGGATTTAAGACAAAGAAAGCAATTGAGAAAAAAGAACACTATGCAACATAAAGAATGAAATCCTTGCATTTTAATAAAAAAGGAGAAAAAACAGTGCCCTTAGACACAATATTTTGAAGAGTTACAAATGAGACAGAGCTTCTGTGAACTGTTTTGTTATGTTTTGGTGAGTTTAAAAGATGAAAGATAGGGAAAGGAATAAGGAGTACAGCAAGAAGAAAGGAGAGCATGGAAGTTACTGTCTTCTATAATCCAGACATGTGAGAAGAAGACTTCACAAACATGGAGGAAGGTTGAATAGACTAAACAGGAACCTCATTTCAACAAAATCAGAAAGAGGAAAGTTGAAAAAAGTGAACATACATACATATAGCCAAAGAGTTGGGTAGAAAACCTGAAACACAGTGGATCATATTAATAACATAAACAATAGAAATCACATGATAAGCTCCAGAGATGCAGAAAACACTTCTGACAAAATACAATACCCATTTCTCTTAAGATATATAAGAATAAATGTGGCTTTTCTTAATATATTAAATAATACCTACTTAAAATGAAGACCCAAAATTTATGTAATGAAGATAAAATAGAAACTTTTGCAATAAGAACAAAGTTAAAGAAAGAATGTCATCCTCACCACTATTAATTATTATCATGATAATAATGCTAGCTAAAGGAATAAGACCAGCAAAAGACATTGAGGCAGAAGAATAGGAAAAGAAAAAGAAAAACAGGATTAGCTCTTTTTTCAGGTGATATGATGGTCTATTCAGACAGTTCAATGGAATCAATTAAAATAAATTTAAATGATTATTTCAGTGGAGCAGAAAAATCCCACTCAAATAATCATCATTCTTAGATAATACATGGAATCATCATTATTACTGTTGTATTGCCATTAAATCCAAAAGAAAGAAATAGAGAATTCCATTAGTAATAAGTAGAGCATGCAAAAAGCATGAAAGAATTGACTTTCTAAAGTACAAAAAGGGACTGATACAATTATAAAACATTCTTTACAGAAATAAAAATGCTGTTGTTTAATCATTTCAGTTGTGTCCAACTCATCATGACTCTATTTATTGTTTTCTTTGCAAAGATACTGGAGGAATTTGCAGTTTTTTTTTCTCTAGCTCATTCAATAGATGAGGAAACTGAGGCAAACAGGTGGATTTGCTCAGGGTCACACAGGTGGTAAGTTTCTGAAACTACATTTGAACTCAGGACTGCCTGACTCAAGGCTTTGCTCTATCCACTGTGTCAAATATGAAATGGCAAAAAGGGACAGTTTTAGATAAACTTAGGAAGATTTGTGTGTACTGATGCAGATGAACTGAGTAGACTAAGAGCAAACAATAACAATAACTGGTTAAAGAAAAAAAGGCAGAGGAAGAGGCAAGGTGGTAGAGTAAAAGCAGGGACTTCCCTGAGCTTTCCCCCAAAGCTCTGCAAATACTTGTAAAAATAACTCTAAATATATTCTAGAGCTACAGAACCCACAAAATGACCGAATGAAACAAATCCCCAGCCCAAGATAATATGGAAAGGTCACAGGAAGTGTCCATCACACACGGCAGGGAGTAGAGTACAGTCCATTGTGGGTAGCACCAGCACAGACTTGCCAGAGCAGACCTAAGGGGACTGAATCATTGGCAGCTGTGGCATTTTTCAGACTTCTCAACTTACAAATGCCAAAAATGTCAGTGGGAAAACTCTGTGGAAGGTGGGTGAAAGAGGGACATTTCATATTGTCTTCAATTTTTTCAGTTTTTTGATTCTGTTTTATAATTTCTTGATTTCTCATAAAGTCATTAGCTTCCATTTCCTCCATTCTAGATCCATCTCAAGCCAAGGGTGGCCAACAGTGGTGGGAGCAGGAGCAGCAGGAACAACAGCAGTAGCAGAGGCTGCTTCTGGAACTCTGTGTCCACAGATGGTGGAGGATCAAGCAGCGGACACAAAACACTTGAAGCCCAAGGCAGTACACCCACCCCTACTCCCACTGGAAGCAGAGTCCTATCTTGACAAAGAGTTAGAAAGTCAAGTATTTGGCTGGAAAGATGAGTAAACTTTGTAAAAGAACCATCACAAAGATGGTATTTGTAACTCATGAGAATTTTCTCAGTATTAGGGTAGTTAGAGGGAGTATACAGATACACACACACACACACACACACACACACAATCTTACTTTGGTGACAAAAGAAAATCAAAATATACAACATCAAAAGATATAGAAAAATATAAATTAGTATCAGGCTATGAAGGAGCTTAAAAAGGATTTTGAAAATCAAGTAAGTGTAGTAGAGGAAAAATTGGGAAGGAAAATGGCAGTGACGCAAGAAATTCATGAAAAATGAGTCAACAGCTTGGTAAAGGAGGCCCCCAAAATATTGAAGAAAATAACAACTTAAAAAACAGACTTACCCAAATGGCAAAAGAGATTCAAAAAACCAATGAGGGGAAGAAAGCCCTAAAGAGCAAAATTGCTGTTTGAATGAATGAAATGAATGAATGAAAAAAGAGGTCCAAAAGTTCACTGAAGAAAATAATTGTTTGAAAATTAGAATGGAGGAAATGGAAGCTAATGACTTTATGAGAAATCAAGAAATTATAAAACAGAATCAAAAAACTGAAAAAATTGAAGACAATATGAAATATCTCATTGTGAAAACAACTGATCTGGAAAATAGATCCAGGAGAGAGAATTTTAAAATTATCTCTTTATCTGGAAGCCATGATCAAAAAAAAAAAGATCCTAGATATCATCTTTCAAGAAATCATCAAGAAAAATTGCCCTGATGTTCTAGAACCACAGGGTAAAATAGAAATATAAAGAATTCACTGATCACTTCTGGAAAGAGAGCCTAAAAAGAAAACTCCTGAGAATATTGTAGCCAAATTCAAGAAAAAATATTGAAAGCAGCAGAAAGAAACAATTTGAGCATTGTGGAAATTTAACCAGGATAACACAAAATCTAGAAGCTTCTACATTAACTGATTGAAGGACTTGGAATATGATATTCCAGAAGTCAGAGGAGGTAGGGTTAAAACTAGGAATCATATACACAGCAAAACTGAGTATTAAATGCTTCAGGGGAAAAATAATCATTCAATGAGATAGAGGACTTTCAAGCATTCTTGATGAAAAGATCAGAGATGAATAGAAAATATGACTTTCAAATACAAGAAGCAAGAAAAGCATGAAGTAAACAAGAAAGATAAATCATAAGAGATGTGTTAAAGTTGAGCTATTTACTTTCCTATATGGACAGATGATATTTATAACTCATGATACCTTTCTCAGTGTTAGGGTAGTTGGAGGAGATAGAAAGATAGGTAGATAGATAGACAGATAGGTAGATAGATAGATAAATGGCACATGATGAGTTAAACATGAAGGGATGATATCTAAAAAAGAAAATTAAGGGGTGAGAGAGGAATATATTAGGAGAAGGAGAAAGGGAGAGATAGAATGGGGCAAATTATCTCACATAAAAGAGTCAAGAAATTGATTTCACAATGGAGGGGAAGAGGGTAGAGATGAGAATAAATGAGTGAACCTTACTCTCATCAGATTTGGCTTAAGGAGGGAATAATATACACACTTAATTGGGTATCTTTCCCTGTAGGAAAGTAGGGGGGAAGGGGATGAGAAGGGGGTAAAATATAAGGGATTGCAGATTAGGGGAAAGGGTAATCAGAAGTAAACCCTTTAGAAAAGGGACAGGGTCAAAAGAGAAAATAGAATAATTGTGGGCAGGATAAGATAGAGGGAAATACAATGTCTTCCACAATATGATTATTATTTGTTTTGCATAACAATACACATATATAACTTAACTTGAATTGATTGCCTTCTAAGAAAAAGAATTTGGAACTTAAAGTTTTAAAAACAAATGTTAAAACATTGTTTTTACATGCAACTGGGAAATAAGATACACAGGCAATGGAGTATAGAAATCTATCTTGCCCTTCAAGAAAGTACAGGGGAAGGGGATAAGAGGTGAGATGATAAAAGGGAGGGGTGACTGTGGGAAGGGGTAATCAGAATGCATCCCATCTTGAGGTAGAGGGATGAGAGAGACTGAGAGAAAATTTGGAACTCAAAATCTTGTGGAAATGAATGCTGAAAACTAAAAATAAATTAATTTTAAAAAAAGAAACAGAAAGAAAAGTAAGAAAAGAAACAACTTAGAAAGACTAAGAACTATGCTAAACATAATGTAATCAACAGAAATTCTGGACTACCAGTGATAAAGTAGTGTTACCCACCTCATGAGAGAGAGATGTGTTGGACTTAAAAATGCAAAATAAGGCATACATTTCATATTAAATCAATGTTGAGAGTTGTTTTGCTTGGTGACACTAATTTGCAACAAGTTTTTGTTAATTTTTCAGTGATGAGAGAATGTTGGGAGTCAGTGGTCTGGCGTTATGTTTCCTAAATATGAAAAAAATAAAGCCATTTTTATTGAAACAGTTTTTGAAATGCAGATGGAAAAAGACCAGACAGAAATAGTTTGAGAGTTATATGGTGAATTTATAGTGATCTTTAATGGAAAAGCAAGTTCTACATAATATTCATGGTTCCATTGATCTCTTTTGTGAATGAATGGGCATTTATAAAGCATGGGCAAAGCACTGGACTGAGGATACCAATAGAAGAGCAAGATTGTGTAGGATCTCAAGGAGTCCACATTCTAATAGGAGATGATAACACAGACACACACACACACACACACACATATGATATTTCAGCTATAAATCAAATGGAAAAGCTCAAAGTTCCTCAGGGTGCAGCAGAAATCAGATGATCATTCATCCTCCTTAATGATATTTTATTCAATCTGGATCATTCCTCATGAATGTGCGGAACAGAAGAAAGTACCTTCATTTGTACCAATCCCTTTCCATTGTGGAATTGCTCAAGTAAATAGAGGAAGTTGGCTAAGATGTTTAATGAATAAAATTCTATCTTTCTTTTATATGGAATTATTTTAAATAAGAATTAATTCTTATATGGCGTGACTCAAAAACTTTGTTTATAGTAAATATTTCAATAACGTTTTACTCTTGTTGTTTTCGCTGTCCTTGGATTTCTAAGCCAAAGTTACTTTCTTATTTGAATTTCATTTAACAAAAAGAATAATGGACCTAAGTATAACCTTTTTCGAAAACCAGAAATATTCCTTCTGGCTTTCACTCATTGATAATACCTCAGACAGGGGTTTCTGTAAATGATAAACACAAAACATTCAAAGATGGGCAGATTGAATATGACTTTCTTTATACGTGAGGTCTGTGGGGGAATTATTGAAAAGAAAGACTAATAAGACATTTGTAACTTATGTCAGAAATGAGGTTTTTTTCCTAAACAAAGAGGAAATTGAATAACATTTTTGTGTTTCTTCCTATGCCCAAATGTTGTATTTTATGGAGATTCAATCACTTTCAGGTGTTATTAATTTTACAGACTCTCACACAAGGAAGCTCTAGGAGAATCAGTAGGCAGTTATATTCTTATTCTTACTTACTGTGGTCCAGTTGTATATGACTACATTATCCTTAAATAAATTTGGCTTCAGTTGGTTACTTTGTGTGTGGGCTCTCATTTCTTTGGCATAGCCACTGGCTTACCACAAAACCACTCATTTAGATAGTATTTGATGCTTAATGGTAAGGAAAGTAAATGAGCTGTTCCCTACATTGACACTGAAAACCACAAATTAACATTGTCTATGTTGTATTTTTATTTATTTTGTTAAATATTTCCCAATTACATTTTAATCTGATTCATGCTGCACTTGGGAGTTTTTCAGGCCATGTTTGGCTGGGCAACAAGTTTGACATCTGTGGTCTAGGGCACTGAAAAGTTAAATGATTTGCCCATGGTCACAAATCACTTATGTGTCAAAGGTAGGCCTTGAATCCTGGGTTTTCTGATTCTCAGGTCAGGTCTAAATGCACCACATATGTCTCATCTTGGATATCCTAGGATATTCCTTTGTGGGATTTAACACCTGCCATGATTTCCTTTTTCCCTTATTAAATATTCCAGTAATTTTTTAAAAAAATTCTTTTTTCTCTTTCTTTCTTTCTTTTTTTTCTTTCTTTCTTTCTTTCTTTCTTTTTCTTTCTTTCTTTCTTTCTCTTTCTTTCTTTCTTCTTTCTCTTTCTTTCTTTCTTTCTTTTTTCCTCTTTCTTTCTTTCTTTCTTTCTTCTTTCTTTCTCTTTCTTTCTTTCTTCTCTTTCTTTCTTTCTTCTTTCTTTCTTTCTTTGTTTCTTTCTTTCTTCTTTCTCTTTCTTTCTTTCTTTCTTTCTTCTTTCTTTCTCTTTCTTTCTTTCTTTCTTTCTTTCTTTCTCTTTCTTCTTTCTTTCTTCTTCTTTCTTTCTTTCTTTCTTTCTTTCTTTCTTTCTTTCTCTTTCAACAAAATGTCGCATTACCTTGTCAACTTGGGTTCATCTTATCTAATTCTACCTCAGTAACTCAGAAGTGCCTGCTAATAATTGAAGGAGGATGAAAATTCAGTCAGAGTTAGGAGACCTGACTTAAAATCTCATCTCATATCCAATTAAAAGTAGTTATGAAGCACCTTCTGAATAGGTGGCATTGTACTAAGCTCCAACACTTACTAAATGCATGACCCTGGCCAAGTCACTTAACTTCTCTAAACTTCCCTTTTCTCATCTGTAAAATGAGGGTGTGTGCTCATACTAGAATTAGTTATCTAGTGTTGAAGAATGTACTTTGCACTGTGCAAATGTGTTGACTTAATTATCATCAACTTCATAATGAAGTTGTCCTTTGAACTTTCAAGAGTTCCATAAAAGCAGTAATTTTCCTCTTAGAACTGGCTCTCCATTTTATAAACATGGAGATGTATTCTCTATGGCCCTTCTGACACTTTCTTCTCAACACGAAGGATTTGTTTCCTGGCAAAATACCAATTTTGCACTGTGAATATGGCAAAGACATGGAGGAAAGGAGGAAATTCAGATTCAGAAAGTCCTTTGGGACAATCACACCAGCAGACGATCAACCCCCTTATTTCCTTTATGAAACTTCACCATCAGGGAGATTAGTTTCAGAAGTGTATGATCAGAGCAACATTTCCACTGATATATGTTATTTTACAGCACTCAAAAATGTGTCAGAAGAAACAAATAGGTCTGACATGTCCAGTCAAGGATTTGTTTTAAGCAAAAACTGCAGCTTGCAGAATTCTGTTACATTTTAATTTTGTTTTTCAACTGCAAAGAAGGAGCCTTTGTTCACCCATCAGGAAGAACACCTGTGGAATCCTTAAACATTTACAGACATGTCTTTAAAAGCTCATCGCTAGAGTTAAGATTTAATCTATCAAAGTGGTATAAATAATGTAGACATAGCCTTAGGTGCCACTTCTTAACACAGCAGGTAGAAAAATAACTACAGTGAAAGTGCTCAGCTGAATTTCATATAGTTCAAATAGAGCATTATTGAGAAGGGGAGGTGGGCCTAGATAATCCTGGAGTTCTAGATACCTGATTATTATTAATAATGTGCTAAAATACAGAAATGGCAAGTATCAGGGTTCTACCAGGGCTAAAAAATACATGGAGAAATAAAAAACAAAATGGTTTTCCTTTCACTACTTTGTATTTTATTTCAAATTGCATTTATCCACAAGGTAGAAGGGTATAGAAAAGGTCCAACAATGTTATAGCTTATTATTTGACCCAGTCCTTCTTTTGAGAAGCTGGTATTGATGGACATTTTCAATTTTTGTCTTATAGGCATGAAAAGAAGTGTAATTTTGACCTCTAAAAATAGATCTAACAGATAAATACTAAATCCCAAACTCCATCCCATTTATGTAAACATCTATCAATTTATCATCTATTCTTTATTCAATGTAGGGAAGTCTTATTTCATTATCTATTCCATAACATCATCTTTAAGAGTTGCTAGGACATTGTGAAATCAAGTAATTTTCTCATGGTCACACAGTCAATATATGCCAAAGGAAGGAGTTATACCAGGCTTCCTGATTCTAAGATTGATCCTCTAGCCATTACCCCAAGCTTCCTCTCTAATCAGTATTCACTAATCACTTATTATGGGCAATAGACTGTGCTAAGTACTGTGGTGGAAAGATACAGTTCCTACTCTCAATGTGTGTAAACTCTACTTAGGGAAATAAAACATGAATAAATGAAAAGGTAGTAAACAAAGTCCATCTATAAATTATGCAGAATGATCATAGCATGACCTCCCCCCACCCCATGACCACACTCTCTGTTGGTTGGCTCACTCCAATCTGCCACTAAATCAGAAAGCCAGATCTTCCCTGAGAGGGCTGATCACTATCCAGCTACAACTTAATTTTCCTCAAGGTTCTCTATTGTAGGAGATAGAGGGCAGTACATGCCTACTCATCTATAAGAAAGCTTATTCTTGAGTCCCCTAGAGTATGTTTCCTATTTGCACAAAATCAGTCATCATGACATCATTGGCTCTTAAACATAAAATATTTATTTTAAAATATGGTAAAAAGAATAACAATATATCAGTTATATATCATATAATATGAGATAAATGTAGTAAATTCAATAATCAGAAAAATGTCACAGACCATCCATGACCCTGAGATATTAGTCTTCCATCATTGTACATAGTGTCTACAGGGAAAAGCGGACAAATACTTATAGAAATCAAAAAAAAAAAGAAGTGAGGCAATTGATTAGGGAAACTTACGAGTCTGCAGCAACTTAGAACTCTGGACTGCTAGACATGCTGTCTTCAATCTCTTCAGGCATAAGCAGCACCACACAGGGTGTTCCCTTTATGGTCCTCACTACTTTCCTATTTGACAAATCCACTCCTCTGCTATTCACAAATAGATTAATCAGTGATAAATTTTCAAAACTCATGGCCACCCTTAACAGGGTTCTGGTCAAGAGTTAGTCTATTGTGTTAGCAAACACTTTAGTTAACCCAGAGGATTTTAATGGTCATCAAGTTGGCTCTCTAGGCAATGTTGACAAGCCCAACTAGCTCCTCATTCAACAGAACTCTGTATTGTTCAAAAATCTCCAAGCCTTTTATAGCAAAGCAGCTGCTAGGTCTATTTCCCCCCTTCAATTTATCTCTCTTAAACAAGAAGAAGAGATCAACAAAAACCCCTAAAACATTTTACCTCTTCTAAGCTGTGGATGACACTGGAGAAATAGCTTGAATGGGGGCAGAGTTCTGCAGTCCTCCAAGAAATTCATCAGCAAATGCTTTAGCATTTTCCTTAATTGGTCATCAAAACAAAGTCTTTCTTCAAATATGTAGACTTGGACTCTGACGTTTTGCCAACTGACTCTCTCATGTTGGTAGCTTCATATTCAATTTCTTCAAAACTGAGTTTTTCATTACCTCTCCTCCTGACTTTTTATTTACCTTTCATATTATAAATCAGAGCCTCCTGATGGTCAGTGATTCATTTTCTCTATTGGGTAAAATTTGTGAGTCTACCTTTCAATCAATTATAAAGTCAATAGTCCTTATTTAAAGGCAATCCCATTTTTGATTTATGATTTTGCTGGTTATAACCTTTAGAACTTAAGAACAGTCAAAAACAAATGAAATGATTAATCATAATACTCTATATCTTCAGTCATTTTTTTGGACTTCAACAGGTTCTCTTCATATATTCATCTGAGGGGAAGTTCTCCAACTGTTTATCCAAATAGTCTATGTCTGTCCTTAGAAACTATTCCTTCAGACAGAGTTTTTCTTCAAACAAATTTTTCATAGGTAAAATATCTTTTTTTTCTACCACTCTTAGCAAACAAACTCCTTATATATAAGAAAGAGGAAGGACCTTACACAAAACAATAAATGCTTTGTAATTCAGAGAAGAAAATTATTATTTAAAACTGAAAAGGTCAGGGGAGAATTCACAAATGAGATGACATTTGTATTAGGCCTTCAAGAATGGGTAGGATTTCTGTAGGGGGAGTCTAGGGAGTAGGAAACTTCAGTGAGAAGAATGCACTTAAAGATATTGAGATAAAAAATGGAAAGTATATTCAGAATATAGAGAATAATGATGACAACAATTTTGATGATGACAATCATGACGATGATGATGATAATGACCAACATTTACATGACACTTTATGGATTATGAGAGTAGCTGGGTGATGCAGTGGAAAAAACACTGGAATTACAATCAAGAAAAGTCTCACATACTTACTAAACGTGTGACCCTGGGCAAGTCACTTAAACCTTTGCCTCAGTTCCTTGTCTATAAAATAAGTTGGAGAAGGAAATAACAAGAAACCCCAAAATGGGGTCTGGAGAAGTCAGACATGACAAAAACAATTCAGCAACAATGACAAAATTATGGTAATCAAAACTCTTTATATTATCTCATATGACCTTTAACAGAACCCTGTGAAATAGGTGCTGTTATTTTCCTGTTTTATACCAGTTTGGATCAGAGAATATAAAGAAAAATGAGATATGACTGAAAAAAGATCCTGGGACTGCACGATGGAGGGAATTTCATTGCCAGCTAAGGAGTTTGGATTTTATGTGCCTAACGGTGGGGAATTGATGAAGGTTTCTGAGCAGGAAAATAACATAATAAAAGCAATATTTTGAGGAGATTAATCTGTCAATGGTGAAAGAAGTGTTTGGACTGCGGGAAGCCTGGAGACATGGAGATCATCTTGCAGTATTTTCGTAGTTTTGGAAGAAAGATTTTTGTCCTTTCAAAATGACTGGAAGAAGAGGCCGTTATACCTTTCTGAGTCATATAAATGATGATGTATTCCAATTAAACATATTCATTTTAATTGAAGAAACATTATTAAGCACCTGCTATGTTCATTACACTAGGCTGAGCATAGTGGATTCCAAGATAACAAAAAATAGAGTTCTTATTCTAAAGGAACTTGTGTTCTAATACAGGATTTCTTAAGTTAATATGTGAACTTTTAAAAATATTTTGCTAGCTATTTCAATATATTGAGTTTCCTTTGTAATCCTATATAATTTATGCATCTAAAATATTATTCTATGAAAGGGTCCATAGTCTTCATCAGATGTATAAAAAAGTCAGTAACACAAAAATTGTTTAGTCCTTGCTCTAATAGGAGATAACATCTACACAAATAAGTGTGACATAAAGTGGAATGTGACAGTGCACAGCAAAGTGAGTTCTAAGAAAATGTAAGGAAAATAATCATTTTTGGGAGACTGGATGAATGAGACTTCGAGGGGTGAAGGATAGGAAGGGAAAAATGAATTTCAACAGAAACAAGAAAGGAGTGTCTATCAAGCATGCAAAAAGAGGCAACATAAAATGTGAAGAGTAGAAAACAGTGTGTGTATTTGTCCTTCATCGCTGAAGAAGACCATGCCATCAGAGAAATGATGACATGACTTGCACTTGACTTTGTTTTGAGTGAGGGAAGGCTGTGCAGGTGATCAGCCTCACTTCTCCTCCAGAGTAATCTGAATCATCAGGATGACTGGAGATGACCCAGGATGAGACAATTGGAGTTAAGTGACTTGCCCAAGGTCACACAGCTAGTGAGTGTCAAGCATCTGAGGTGAGATTTGAACTCAGGTCCTCCTGACTCATGCACTGGTGCTCTATCCACTGCACCACCTAGCTGCCCCTTAAGAAAACAGTGTATGAGAATAAGGAATTTTGTATTCTGGTTAGTTTAGAATATAAGGTTTATGAAAAGGAGTAGGTGAAATTAGATTGGATTGCAAGCCAGAGACAGATTTTGAAGGGCTTTAAATGATGTGCTAAGAACTTTTCATTTCTTTTTATAGGCAGTAGGGAGCCAATGTTGGTTTTTGAGTAGGTGAGTCACATGGTCATATCTTCCATTTCCAAAGTGTAATAGGATGTCTAAGAGGTACATCTTCCTCATCACTAATGATTCACAAAGGTTGGATGGTATGAAAGAGGATTCTTGTTCAAGGAGGATTTAAATTAGGAGACCTTTGAGCCCTGAGACAACTCAGGTTATTTTGGTGCCTGTATGAGAAAGCTGCTTTGGAGGGAGAGAGAGATTGGAGGCAGCAAAATCAGGTAGGAACTTACTGTATTAAGTCAAGCAAGAATCATGAGAGGTTATGGCGGTGGGATTTGAGATGAGGGGACAGATACAAGAGATATTGTGGAAGTACAATTAGCAGGGTCTGGCAAGCCTGAGTGACTGGGAGGATGGCTGGGCTGCCAACAGAAAAGGGAAGTTAGGAAGAAGTAAAATGTAAAGGAAGAAGACTTGAGGAATATACAAACTACTCGTTCCACTGTGATACTTGTCAGACAGGTAACCAAGCAGCCATATTTACTTCTTCTTTGGCAGGGCTGCATAATCTCAAGTTTCTAATCAGTTTTAAGGAAGGCCATTGACTCCCAAAGGCCATTACACCTAACCACACCTAAGCAATATATTGATATCATGTATTATTTATTTAACAGATAACTACAAAGAAGATTTATCTTAGTAAATAGAACTAGATGATTGAGATGGGAATATACTTTCTGATTTTTTCTGCCTGAAGATTCAGACCAGGTACCCAGAATTGTGAATCAAGACTACATTATGCGCTTTTAGATTTAGTCAATCATTCATGTAGGACATTTTTGTTTGAAATTTTGGACATCTCACAATGAAATACAGACAAGTGTATCTGCTATATCTACATAAATTATATATACACCCGGCAAACAGGGCTATCAGTACATTCATTGCTTTTGCCAAAATGCCTTTTGTGAATATGTTCCATAGAAACAGAGTAACTAAAAACAACTCATTCCTCCCAAAGCGAAGAACAGAAGTTGATTTCAGGTGTGCTCTTCATTAAATTGCCTGTTGAGCTATTTTTGGGTTGATGATTTCTGAGACTTGTCTTAATAATTAGAAATGCGCAGCAATTCAACTCATTAGGTAGGAATCCCTACACTATCCTTGTTTAAGGCAAACAAAAAAAATACCTTTAGGCTTGGAAATTTCTTTCTCTTTTTGCAATTCTCCCTTTACAAAGAGTTAGGGAAAGGATTAAGGGAAAGGGATCTTAGTAACCAATGGTTTTTTTTTTCTAATTTTTTTTTTGAAAAGGTAAATGTGTAATATTAAATGTTAAATGTAATAACAGAAATCTGTTTACCAACTTTTATAAGTCAACTCATTTCAGTGAATAAAATATAAAAAAAACATTTAGGTTTGTTATTACCTATCAGCCTGTCTTCCTACTCTTTCCCCACCCACAACCCTAAATAGAAATACTACCTTTTAACAAATATGTATAATCAGATAAAAACAAATCAATATACTGAACATGCCTGAGAATGTATATCTGGCTCTGCATCTCCAACCCACGACCTCTCTGCCAAGGAGTGGAAGGTATGTTTCATTCTTAGTCTTTTTTTAAATTATTTATTTTTAGTTTTCAACATCCACCTCTGTAAGACTTTGAGTTCCAAATTTTCTCCCCTTCCCAAGATGGCATGCAATCTGATCTAGGCTCTACATATACATTCATATTAAACATATATCACATTAATTATGTTGCAAAGAAGAATTGGAACCAATGGGAGGAACCACAAGAAAGAGGAAACAAACAAAATATAGTATGCTTCAATCTCCATTCAGAGAGACCTTTTTCTTTTTCTGGATGAGGACAGCATTTTCCATCACGAGTTCTTTTTAGTCATGTTAGCCAATCTGATAGATATGATGTGGTGCCTTAGAGTAGTTTTAATTTGCATTTGTCTAATCAATAGTGACTTAGAGCATTTTTTTATGTGACTAAAGATAGCTTTAGTTCCTTCATCTGAAAACTTCCTGATCATATACTTTGACCAATTATTAATTGGGAAATGATGTGTATTCTTATTAACTTGAGTCAGTTCTCTATACATTTTAGAAATGAGGCCTTTATCAGAGATACAGTTGTAAAAATTGTTTCCCAGGTTTCTGCTTCCCTTCTAATCTTGGTTGAATTGGCTTTGTTTGTACAAAAACTTTTCAATTTAATGTCATCAAAATTATCCATTTTGCATAGTTTCTTCCTAAATTCTTCCATCATCCATAAATCTGACAGTCAAACTATTCCTTGCTCTCTTAGTTTGCTTGTAGTATTAGCCTTTATATCTGAATCTTGTACCCATTTGACTTTATCTTGGTATTAGGTATAAAATGTTGGTTTATGTCTAGTTTCTGCCATAGTATTTTCCAATTTTCCCAGCAGTTTTGTTAAATAGTGAGCTCTGATCCCAGAAGTTGGTATCTTTTGGTTTATCCATTCTTAATCTTTTTGAGTCATGATTGGTTAGATTCTGATGTCTTTTAGGGTGATTCCTTTCACATAATTGTGGAGGTCATTGTTTAGCTTGTTTTCCCAGTTTTGCTAAATTCATTCCTAATCATAACTTTTCTCAGCTATTTGAAATATTGTCACATATGACCTCAAAGTGGGAGTGGGGGACAAGAGTAATAGGTGAAAGCTGTAAAAAAAAAAAAAAAAAAAAAAGGCCAATTTATGCTTAATGTCAGAAAAAAAGTGTTCTATCATTGAGAGTTGTCCAAATGTTTGCAATGCAATGCCTTGAGAAGTGGTGGACTCCATTTTGTGAAGGTATTAAACTAGAAGTTTGAAAATGGCTAGCTGCATATGCTAAAGTATGTTTAATATGATTTGGACTAGGTAGACACTGATGACTTTTCAAACTCTAGAATGTGATTCTATAAAATCCTACCTCTGATGTATGTTAGTTTTGTGACTTGAGTTTAAGTTTGTGTCACCTCTTTCAGAATGAAGAGTTTTAACTCAAGCAAGAACCTCTGGTTCCAAATTCCAGAGGTTGGTGATTATCCTGGGGGGATTGATGAAAACTCCCTGTTTCTTTCATGATTCCTGAACTGAAACCATTTTTATTGTGTCATGATCTGTAAAGGAAATATTTATTATTTCTACCTTTCTTTACTGTTTATTTGTGGTATATCTATGACCTAAGAAAAATTGCTTTTGATATCAAGATCTACCCATTTTATATATGTGTATTATGTTTATATGCCTGCACATATACATAAACAAGCATATATATTGTTATACAGTAACATTTGGAAGATACCATGGGTCTTTTAGCTTTAATTTCTCCAGCAAATTTTTTCGAATTTTGACTTTCACTTTTATTTATCTTTTTGTTAGATTTATGCTACCTCGAAATAGAAACATTAAAGTTTCCTGCTGCTTTTGTAATACTCACTGCATCTTCTTGTAATTTAGAAAATTTTTACTTATTATTTCTAATTCTAAGGCATTTGGAATACAAAACTTTAATTTTGCCTCCTATGTTTCAACAGAATTAATATACTTTTCTTTTTCATCTTTTTGTGTTTCAGTTTTTTTCCTGATATCATGATTTCAGTGGCTACTTTTTTGGGACTCATCTAACATAAAAGTAAATGTTATTCCTGCCCCTCATTTTTATTTCATGTATTTATTTTTTTTCTTAGATATTTCTTGTAAGCAACAAATTGTGGAGTTTTGTTTATTTTAATCCAATCTTTTCATTCTCTTTCATTTTATTTGAGAGTTTACTCCATAACCACTTGATACTGAGTGGTATATTTTTCTTCAATTTCTTTGTTTTATTTCCTGAGTTGTGATTTTTATTCATAGCCCCTTTTAAAGATAACACTTTATTGCTTTAGTTATTTTTGCTTAATCTATTTTAAGGCAACTCTTTTTCTTTAGACTTTTTTTATTCTTTTTTCTCAATAATAAAGTGTCTCCTGTTTTTTACTCTTTTACCTAGATTTAACTTATTAACTTATGTTTTCTCATTCTTCTCCTTTTTTCTTTCATTATAAAAACTAAGTAAAGTCACTCTTCTTCCCCTCATTCATTTTTGTATTTTTTTTTCATTTTCTGTATCTTTTTCAAATTCTTTTCATTTTTTGTCTGTTCTAAGCTTCTGTTTGAAAAATATTGGCACTTTCATTTATTTATTCATTCTAAAGTCTCTATGTTCATGTAACTTAAGCTTCTGAAGTATTTATTTTAAGTTCCCTTTTTTAAACAATTGATTTATTGTCACCCGGTAGATCTTTTTCTTTCCACTTACTTTTCAGTTTTGTCCCACTCTTTGGAAGTATCAGTTTTTATATCAGGTAGAGAGTATAGAAGTGTTGCTTCATAGTAAAAATAGTTTTATGTCCCTGATTTTGAAGTTTATCATTGCCCCCTTCTCTCATCGTAGTAATTTTCTTTCTCATATACCATGACATCTTCTCCCTAAGTCCACATCCTCCCACCTGTTTGGTGGGATGCTAATTCCCCCTAGGAACTCTGATTCCCCTTCTCCTGAGGCAGGATGTTGTCTGTGTAACTCAGTGAGGAAGTGGATTGAGTTCTGAGCCTAGAGTCAGGAAGACTTAATTTCAAATCTAGCCTCAGATAATTCCCAACGGTGTGACTCTTGGCAGGTCACAACCTCTGTCTCAGTTTCCTAACAATAAAACAAGAATAATGATAGCACCTCGTTCACAGGATTGTTGCTGAGATCATATTTGTAAAGTACTTGATCTCTAGTGCCTGGTAGTCCTCAACATTTAATAAATGCTTGTTTTCTTCCTACTCTTACCTTCCATGGAGGCATGGAACTTTCTCAGAGTTATGGATTTCTCTAAGCACCAAATCCTTATAGATTTTTTGAATTGTCATTTTTTTCCTAGGAAAGCTTTGCCTCTTACATCATCTCTATACATGGTCTACCTTCAAGATCACTATTCTTTTCATGTATGGAGATCATATGTTTGAGTTATTGCCTTTTGCTTCTCCCAATAAAATATCTTTTATTTCTCTATATTTTTATTCCAAATCAGTTGTTTTCTCTTTTTGTTTCATTAGTGAGATTCACCACTATGAATTAGAGTTTTTCTAGTCTTTCTATTATTTTTGTTGTACAGGGATAGATTCTACTTTCACGATTCTTTTTTTCTTGAATCATGAACATCTTGTGGTGGTTTCATATTCTTTTGGGAATCCAGAGTCCTCTGCCTCATCAGGAATGGATTCATTTTTCTTTCTCTTACAATATTATCCAGAAATATTTAGACTCCTTTAGATGTCCTAGAAGCCATTTTTTCCTTCTGTTTTAATCCTGTCCCTGTTGTTTTATCTGCTCTTGCTTAAAGTTTTAACTGAGTTTTTTTTCTTCTTCTTTCTGAGATCCTTGGCAATTTTAATCTTTGTTTCTTCACATTTCCCTCTCATTCACTTTCTGACTCCTTTGATGATAGCTGCTCTAAGGCTGTCCTCAAAGTTTTCTCAGCCTTTCCTTATGTTTGGAAATTCATATCTCACTGACCTAAGATCTTACACTAAATGACTTCTGGAGAAAATAAAACTAACTTTAACTGGATTCCAATTGCCTTTCCTTCAAGTTTTGTTTAGTCCTACATACATGCTGGTGCCTTGTCCCTGTTCTCTCTGTTCTGTATTTCTTTAACTAATGAATGCTCTTGCACAAAGCACTGCCACCCTAGTCATAACTCACTTCCTCTTTCCTGTACTTTCTTTCACCTCCTCAGCAAGAGAATAGAGGTAGTGGATGTGCAGAGTTGTGTTCTAGCGCTTGTTGCCTCAAAATGGTGAGGTTGTGTAGGGCGACAGCATGGCAGGAGCAAGAAGAGCGGTGAGTGAATCTGAAAGCACCAACCTAACAGGAGGATCAATTGATTCAGTGATGAATGGTAGTTTCCAAGTTAGAATGTAGGGGTTGGTGAGGAGAGGGTTCTGAGAGAATAACTTAGGAATCAGTGATTAGTTGCTACTGTTCAGTCATTTTCAGTCATGTCCAACTCTTATCGCATTTGGGGTTTTCTTGACAACAACCATGGAGTGATTTGTCATTTTGTTATCCAGCTCATTTTGCAGATAAGGAAAGTGGGGCAAACAGTGTTACGGGACTTGCCCATGATCAAGCTACTAAGTGTCTGAAGCCAGATTTGAACTCAGGAAGATGAGTCTTCCCGACTTCAGGACTGACATTCTATACATTGTACCACCTAGCTGATCATTAGTGATTAGTGACCTGGTGTTATTCAACATATTGTTAAGTTATTGTGATTTCTTTTTGTCTTGGACCTTGAAGAAAGCAGAAATTATTTTACTTCATATATAATTCTTGTTTTGAGAAATTTTGAGAGTGCAGAAAGATCGGAAAGAATGTCAACTCTTCCATATTATTTGTCAAGTGTCTCAGAAGTCCGTAAGTATTTATTAAGCACTTATTTATGTCAGTCACTGTGATATTGTGTATAAAAAATGAAACACACAGATACACCATGAGCCCATATAGATTGGGAAAAATCATAGGATTTGGAGTCAGAAGACCTGTTTTTGAATTCTAACTCTACCACTTACTAAAAGTTTGACCCTAGTCAATTTATTTAACCTCTTTGTGCCTCAGCTACCTTATTGAAACACAAGGGGATTGGATTCAGTGAACTCTAAGGCCCCTTTGATCTGTATATCTCTGACTTCATCATCATATTGGCTTGATCTGTCTCAATCTTTATATGTTCTAAAGCAACAGCTTTCTTGACCCTCAAGTCAAATTTGATAGCTTTCCCAGTTACTTAGTAAGCAGGGGCTAGCAGGTCATCCAAATGAAGTTTATGGAAAGAATAACACCAGAAAAGCTATACAGGCCACAGTTAGAACATGAAAATTAAAAACAAAACAGAAAGACAAAAATACTGAGCATATTCTCCCTATCCTCAGGGAGTTTACAATCTACTAATGGGAGATGATATGGACATAAATCACATGTACATAAAATCTACTGGAATCTGAAAATTCCTAGAAAGCAGCAACTTAATAAAAAGACATCCTAAGAAAGAGAAATCATGTCCAGCCGAGGGTGTGAGGAAAGGTTTCATGGAGAAGGTGAGAGCTGAGTTGAGAATTTCAACAGGCGGCTGTAGAGAAAATGCCTTCTAGACATAGAGGCTGGCCTGCACAATTTGGTAATACAATGTATTGAACACCTGGCCTCGAGTCAAGGAGATCTGGGTTCAAGTCCTGTCTCAAACAGTTATGAGATGTATGACCCTAGGCAAGTCACATTCTTTGCATCACTTGGTGTTTGCTGCCCAACAACTCCAGGAGAAATGCCAGGAACAGAACACAGGTTTGTAGATTTGTTTGTAGGTTTTTAGATCTGACCAAGGCCTATGACACTGTTAGTCATGAGGATTTTTGGAAAATTACATCAAAATTTTGTTGCCCAGAGAAGTTCATCAGCATTGTACGTCAATTTCATGATGGTATATTTGCCTGGGTTCTGGAGATAATGGACAATGCTCTCGTGCCTTCCCAGTCACTAATGGAGTGAAACAGGACTGTGTGCTTGCTCCTATGCTTTACAGCATGATGTTTTCAACCATCAAGGTCAACTACCATACTGATGATAATGTTCTTCAATTTGAAAAGGCAACAAGTCAAAACCAAAGTGGAGGGAGTATTGGTGCATGATTTTTGGTTTGCAGATGATTCTGCACTCAGTGCAGCCCTTGAAGCTGAGATGCAGCAAAGTATGGATCAGTTTTCTGCTGTATGTGCTAATTTTGACCTAATAATCAACACCAAGAAAACAGTGGTGCTCCATCATCCACCACCACACCATCCATAAGTGGAACATCGGTTACAACAAATGGAGAAATTCTGAATGCTGTGGATAAGTTCACTTAGCTAGGTAGTATGATTTCCAGGGATGTACACATTGACAATGAGGTTGATGCACACATTGCCAGAGCTAGCTCAGTGTTTGAGAGACTCCAAAGAAAAGTTTTAGAGAGAAGCGGTATTAGACTGATCTGAAGGTCTGCAGAGCTGTTGTGTTGACCTCGTTGTTGTACGCTTGTGAAACATGGACAGTCTACCATCTCCATGCCAGGAAACTAAATTGTTTTAATTTGAACTGTCTTAGGAAGATCCTGGAGATCACCTGGCAGGGTAAGGTACCAGACACTGAGGCCCTTGTTGGAACTAAACTGCCAAGCATTTAAACTATGCTTCAGAGGGCACAACTCTGATGGGTTGGCCATGTTGTTCAATTGCAAAATGTACGTTTGCCAAAAAGACTATTTTATGGAGAACTCCCATGGGGCAGGTGATGACATGGCAGTCAGAAGAAGAGATACAAGGACACTCTCAAGGTCTCTCTCAAGACCTTTGAATTTGATTGTGGGACATGGGAGACACTGGCACAGACTGCTCAGCATGGTGTGCCCACAGCAGAAAGGTCTATGCTCTATGAGCAAAGCAGAATTGAGAATGCACAAAGGAAGCGTAGGATGTGCAAATTTAGAGTAACCACCCCAACTGTTCACATGAACTATCTGTGCCCAATCTGTGGTAGAGCATTCTGAATTCATATTGGTCTGATCAGCCACAATCGTATACACTGAAATTTCTCTTTATCGTGTTGGTGCCATTTTGGTTCTCTTCAAGAAGAAAGACAACAACCAACAACCCAATGTTACTGAATGAGTGCGGAACGTTGCGTATTTTGTTAGATGTAGTCACTATCAGTTGGTTTGCCTTAATTTTCTCTTTGTCCTATTGGAAGGATGGCTTTTGAATAGGTTGAGTATATAGCAAAGACTATGATACAATAATAAAATTAATCAATAAAAATTTTAAAGTTAAAAAACTAAAGAAGTGAATATTTTTGTCCCCTAAGCAAGGTTAGAAAGTTGCGAACAAATCGCTCCACTCCCAATGGAAATCTCAGAGGAATATAATTTCAGTTCTTAAAAGGGTGTGTTATGGCACATGGGATACTTTGGAGCTTCTCTATAAAACATACTACTTATACCTAGGTACTTTACAGCACAAATTTTTTTGCCATTAAGAATATATGCATTTGTTATATATGTATACATATTTTTAAAAATCATCCTTTTTTGTACCTTCACTGAATACTATAACGTAGACTGGGGCAGCTAGGTGGTACAGTGGATACAGAAGGAGTCAGAAGGACCTGAGTTCAAATCTCACTTCAGACACTTGACACTCACTAGCTGTATGACTTTGGGCAAGTCACTTAACCCCCATAGCCTCATCCTGGGTCATCTCCAGTCATCTTGATGAATATCTGGTCACTGGATCCAGATGTCTCTGGAGGAGAAGTGAGGTTGGCGACCTGCACAGACCTCCCTCACTCAGAACAAAGTCAAGTGCAAGTCATATCATCATTTCCCTGATGGCATGGTCTTATTTGGCAATGAAGGACAAACACACACCATAGACTATTACCTACCTTATCTAGATCTAGTTTGTGTTCCAAGGAGTGCTATTTTAAAAGTAGTTATTTCTGTTTATTTTGCAAATAATAAAGAGTAAAAACATAAGGAAAAAAGAAAGGAAAAACTTAAAGTAATAATGTTTCTTTATCTTTTCTTTCAGAATAATAATGTAATTCCTTAAACACGTACTAAGAAAGCAGTGTATTTTTGGTAAGTGCAATAGGCAACATGCATTAACTTTAATGTCATTTGCAGTTGTCTTTACAAGATCAAAATCATAACCTTTAATAAAAGGGAGCCAAGTGACATTTGAACATTGGTACCTTGATAATGAATGCAAAGTAATGTGGAAATCATTTTGGGGATAAATATTTTTCTGGGTATCCCAAAGATAAGTTTGTGGTCTGGATGCTGAGACTCCCTGCTGCCTGAGGATGTGTTTGTCATGATGCAAGTTTCTCAGGGAAGGTCTTGGCTAAGGCCAATGCAATGATTGAAGAGACACTCAATGATTTTTTCCTCCCTTCTCATTATGAAACTCAAATTGTATGATTTTTTTTAATCCTTTAAACAATGCAATGGATTCTCAGTGCCATGCTTCCAAGGAATTGCTAAGAATTAAAAGTAATTAAATTAAACCTTTAAAGTAGACTAGATTTTTTTTTAATTGGGAACTGCCATTTTTACAAGCCTGAAGAACTGATACTTTGTTTTTCCTAGAAGACATATCTACATTTATTTCTAGGGTTTCAACGTTCTAACCTTTAATGTTGAAAAGAGGCACCAACTTGCATTGGTAAAGGTTGTGGAAGGTGAAACCTTGTGTTTAAGTTCCCTATATTAATTGCAGGTCCCGCTTCTAGTCTTTTCAATATTCTATGTATTTTGGTCTAATATTATGATCCTGGGAATATATGGGTATCCATTGGTCTCTATCAAGTAGAGCAATTTGAAAAAGAAATGTTTTAGAAATGCTGATATAACCCAAGATCGTGTTAAAAAGAATATGTAAGCTTACTTTGGGGAAGTCTAAGTTATATAGGGCTGTGCTGGGTCTCAGTTTAAACATATGCCCCATGATGTAATGCAAGTAAAGAAGAACATGGGGCTGTTGCTTATGTCACTGGATAAACTAACATTTTTGTAAGACTGCAAAACATGCAAACACAATATATATACATGCATACTCACGTGCACAGACACATAAACACACACACACATATGCACTGACAACTTGCTGGGGTATTTTTACTCACATTATATGTCAAAGCCTTATCCTCATTGATAGAATGATGAATTCTGATCCATATATCAATAGACTAAAAAATGGGATTTTCCTGTAATTACACAGTAGCATAAAACTGCCCCATGAATATCATGTAAGTATAAGAAATTAATCCAAGAGATGGAGATCAATATGTTTCTGTGACTTGGGAACTTATTTGATTTAAACTACCTGAAAAATCCAAGGACCATAATCAAGGCTTGATTTAGGAAAATGGATTATTCATTAAAGGTATGTAATATTCAGTTCATTGAAAGTGTGGATTCTTAATAAAGAACCAATGTGTTAACATTTTGTGAGTTAATTGACAAATCATGTAAAATATGTGATTATGTAAAACAGGATAAATTATCTATTAAAAGATATGGAGGATGTAAAAATGTGTGGAGGTTTGGTGTGTTTTGTTTTGTTTTTTGTCTTCTGCCACAGTTAATTTGTACACCATGCTAAGAGAGAGATCCAAAGAGCACACTGATGGGAGTTGTCATTTTGCCCAAAACTCAGGATTATATCCATTCATTTATCTTTATTTCTGCCCACAGACTTACTCATAGTGTCCTACAAATAGATGGTACACAATGAAGATGTGTTAACTGATAATTGATGCTTTACTCACCAATATTTTTCCATGAAAATTCTATACTGACACTTTATCATTACATGGAGGTGCCAATGGATTCTTGATGGCTTTGCTAAGAAGTGGAAGGTGAGTCCTGCCAAGTTGGAAAGATACTGAAAACAAGCTTATGATACACTATCTCTTTGATGGCTAACTTAATGAAACTGGTCATCATGTGCTCACATGGTAGATACAGCAACTCTTGAAGGCCATCTACTAAGTTATAGGAGGCTTAGTATCTATACCAGTGAAGAGGGTCTCCACACTTAGAGCCATAGCCAGTGTGGTACCTGCAGGGTGTTGCTTCCAAGTTCCAACATCCAAGAGGGTGCTTTGCTCCCAGGATGATAGGCTTCTCAGGCACCAAATTTGCTCCCAGTGGATAGTTTTGCCCCATACTTTTGCTTGTGGTTCTTCTCGGGGCTACTCTGTTATGGCACCTATTCCTTATATTACTATCCTAAGATTCTAGGCACTGTGATGACCCTCTACTGATACCTCCCTTCCCCACCACCATTCCTCATGTTCTCTCAAGGGTCAGGTAGGGTTGGTGAGTGTTTCTCTGCATTACTATGCCTTATTTTATGTTCTCATTCTACCATCTCATTTCTCCATTACCTCCTCCCCAACCTTGTCTCAATTGTTTGTGGCCCAGGTGAAAAATATTACTAATTATGATCCTATGCAAACTTACAGAAATACAGATCCTTTAAAGTAAGTAGGTATAATACTACATTTCATACCAGTGATTTCATCTTTGTAATAATAATATTAGCTTAAACTTATAGATCCTACTACATGCCAAGCACTATATTAAGAGCTTTACAAATATTATCTCATTTTATCCTCACAACAACATGAGAGATATGTGATATCATTATCTCCATTTTATAGATGAGGACCCTGTGGTAAGCAAAGGTTAAAATGACCTGCTCAGGGTGACATAAGTTTCCCAAGGCTATATTTGCACTCAAGTCTTCCTGCTCTAGGCTCAGTGTTCTATCCGTTCTACCACCCTCCAAGGAGGAGCTATAGCTACCAATATACATCAACTTATTTCTCACCTGACTGCATTAGAATTTCTCTGACCCACTTCTCCACTATGTTCCACTATCAGATACCTTCTCTCCCACATCTCTCTGCTTTTCAGCAGGATCTGATACTGAACTATGTCTAGTTTCACATCTGCCACTGATTTACTGTATTATCTTGGACAAATTACCTCAATGAATAAATATGCATTTGCTAAATACCTACTATGAGCAAACCATTATGTTAGGTACTAGAGGTACAAAGACAAAAGGTAAATAGTCTGTACACTGAAGGAGAAAAGATGTACATAAATAAGCTTTTAATAAGATATAAGCAAAGGGCATAAAGGCCTTTTTTGGAGGGAATGATGTAACAGTTGGGAGCTTTTGTGTTGAAATCTCTTTTTTTATTTTAAAGGAAAAACAGGAATTTTAAGAGGTACAATCAAAGAGAATGCCCTTCAGAAATGCAGCACAACCTGTGTGAAAGTATCAAAATTGGAAATGGAATATCCAGTGTAAGGAACAGAGAGAAAGTCAGTTGGACTAAGCCAGAGAATTCACGAAGAATGTCACATTAGACTGAAGAGGAATGTTGCAATCAGGTATAGTTCTCAGTTTTCCCATCTGAAAAATGTGGGCATTTGGCCAGAAGATTTCTAACCATCCTTTCTAATTTTAACATTTGTGATGATGCTACACATTTATGTATTCACACATATTTCTTTTCTCATTGGAAATTTTAAACATTTTTTTCAATTGCATGTAAAAACTTTTAACATTAGTTTTTAATTTCAGCATCTCTCCCTCTCTTTTCTCCTCCCCCTCACTGAAAAAGCAAGTGATTGGATACAGATTATACATGTATAATCTTGAAAAACATATTTCCACATTAACTATCTTGTGAAAGAAAACATAGACAAAAAAAGTTAAAGAAAGTTTTTTAAAAAGTATGCCTCGATTCACATTCAGATTCCACTAGTTCTCCTTCGGAAAGCTGACAGAATTTTTCATCAAGTCCTTTGGAATTGTCTTGGATCATTCTATTGCTGAGAATAACTAAATCATGCCTAATATTGTTACTGTGTACAAGGCTGTAAGACAGATAAACACAGCACACTTGAGAGTTTCTAGCACAGGTTCACTCTTGATTTGGTCAGATAGAAAAGATACTGAAAAGGGGTTAATAATCTTACATTAGTGTAGTCCAGTTCTCTCAGAAGAGGTTGCTGATAGTAAGAGCACAAGCTCCTACAGCATTCCCTACTCATCCTTCTCACAGGGGCCAGTGAGAAGAGGAGGCAACTAACCCTATGTCTCAATGGGGTCAACTGAAACAGGCACAACTTGTGCCTCTCTGAAATCCCCTCAATGGGGGCCAGTTGAGGCACACATAGCATATGTGCGCTCAACCCTAAGGGTTCCCTATTCACTATCTAGTGACCACCTATTTTATGGGCCAACAGACAAAGAAGGCATATTGCCAGCAATAGTCTCACAAGGTTGCATCACCTTATCCCTGTATCTCACTCACAGCTGCAGTGGATGTTTATGTTGTTTACCATTATATAACTATGTGCAAGCATGGTGAAGATGTTTTGAGCCATAACTATGGGAACTCATATCTAGTACCTGGGAATCAAAGATTGTTATAGCTATGGACCCTGAGAAACTGAACTCTGAAAAGTGCTAACAAAAATTCACTTTATACACTCTGAAATCCACCTTACACTAAGATTCACCTTACATACAAATGTTCTCCTGGTTCTTCTCACCTGACTTTCAGCAGATTTCTTAAGCACTGACTTGTATACAAGTCACCTTGGAAATATTGAAGATCATCTTACTGAAGGAGATAATAGATCTATCATCCTTTGAGTTGCAGGAAAAATTTTCAAGAAGTGGCCTCTCACAGGCCCTGATCTTCAGGAGACTACCAGCATTGTGAAGAAGCATGAATGAACTTAAAGAAGAAACCTTCAGAAACCTACTTAAAGAGATATCTGCCTAATGAAGAGAAGAGGTGTGTTGGTTGGCTCTCCTTTATTTTGGAATTCTAGGAGGATGTAATTTGCTCTCTAAAAACACTCCTGTGGCAGAAAAGGTGATGATTACCTACCAGGTTGTTACCTGGTAGGGCCTGAATGTCAGAAATGTTAGAAAAAGGAATCTAAGCCAGGAAGAAAGACTCTAAACTGCAGCCCCACCTTCAGATTCTTTTTGGAAGGGTGTGGTTTAGGAAAAAATAGGGTTGCCAAGAAAATCATCAAGGTGTGTATTTTAGTGGTTAATTTGGCTTTTAATCCCTTTAAAATAGATGCACCAAGACTGGAAGTTTTTATTTTGTTTTTTAGTCGTTTTCTCAGAGAGTTTTGTTTGACTTCCCTGATCTGTTTTAGTTGGATTTTCCAGATCTAAGACAAGCTCTTGATTCTTGATTTACTGTAGATGAGAAGCCTCTCATAATCCCCTGTGGGCCATTGTATTTTAGCCTTTTGCAGAGTAACCTTGAGCCTAGTTCTTAGATTTATCTCAATTTAGTTGAATGAAAACTTCATAAAGACTTTGTAATATATCCCACAGGTTCCCTGGTCTAGACTCTGCTATGAAGTCAGTTAGATGACCTGTATTACTCCTTCAAATGGACAAAGAATAAGGTCTAGAATTGAAGAGAATGAAAGAATGTGACTAGACAACCCTGGGAAAGATGCAAAATTCTTTTAATCACCCCAGGCTTCTTCCTAAAACAAAAGCTTATATTTTCAACATGAATATTCTTCCTTCCAATATTGTGGTATGGCTATAATTCATGAAAGATTACAGTCTCCAAGGATTAAAGTTAGGAATCACCTCAGGGGAAGAGAAGAGGCACTAATGAATATAAGCAGTGCCTAGAACATTACAAAGAAGGAATTATGCCAGAGAGGTGGTTTAAAAGATAGTATCAAAGATTTGTCTGGACAGTACATATGAGAGTGAGGGATATGCGATGGACTACCCAAGGGTCTTCTGGTATTCTCTTGATGTAAAAACCTTTAGCTTGTTGAGTATCTCTCATCCTGCCAATCGTAAATGTATGGAGGATGTAAACAAAAATCACACAATATGGGAAGCACTGGTGGGTTGTGATATTGATCAGAAGTTATACCCACATTGGGGAGATCACAGATCCATTGGACTATTTGAATATTGTATTTTATGACGAATAAGTTATAACTTTTTTTCCCAAATGATTTTGTCCATCTGCATAATGGCAAGATAGGGCCTGCCAAAATGCAAAGAATTGTTCCATGAAGTTTATGTAAAAATGCACATCACTATTATGATTCAAAAATAATTAGTTTAATTTTAAAATTGCTTAATGTTTAATGATGTTTAAAACAATGACCTAAGCTGTTAACTTAGCAGAGAAAGCCAAAGAAAATTAAGAAAGCAAAAGAGATCTTAGAAAGATAGCATTTGGATTTTTCTACTCCTCTGACAGTTTTTGAGGTTTGTTTAAATTCAAATAAACAACTAAATGAAATCCAGTAATAGACAGAAATATAATTAAAGTAAGAGTGAGCAGACAAGAATTGGAAGTGTGTAACATCCCAGAGAAGACAAAGATAAAGTAATCTTTTTTATTCCTGATAAGATAGTTCTCTCAACTACACCCCCAGTGTGTACTCCCTTTTGTTCCTCTGCAAAATTAAATTAGCTAAACAGAATTCAGACCTCAGTTCACATCATCTCTGGTACTCCCATAGATTTCCTATAAGTGAAAGGTCCTATTAAAAAAATTGGAATATCAGCCTTGAATCAGCTCCTCAGAGGTGTGGAATTGCTACCTAGCAAGAAAATGAAGAAAATCAGTATGTATCACAGAGACAAGTAATCCAGGCAGATGTGCTGAGAATTCCTCATCTCCCCTCGGTTTTACCATCAGGTTGAATGTAATGAAAGACAGCAGTGCTTTTATTTTTCTATCATGGTTCTATACTCAGGAGCTCTAACAAAAAAAGCTAATTATTCCAAATAGCAAAAGTAGTAAAAGCATATTCATCTGCTTTTGTGCATTCCTGAGGGCTGGCTTTATTTTTGCTGGTCAGATGAACTGTCTTTGGAGAGCATTCTTCTGTTCTGAGTGTATTCTGGCTTTTTGCCTAACTAAGCTCCTCTAACACTGCTAAGTATCCCAACTTCCCAACTCCATGCAGTGGTGGTCTCCCAACCAGATGTAGAAATAAACTGGAGAATTTCTACTTGGGTTGCTGCCATTTCTTCTCCACAGATCAACAAGATTTCTATAGGGAAAGGAGTGCACATTGTTGCTGTTGCTTTTCTTAATGTTTATCTTGGAAAGAAGATGTGGAATTGGGAATATTTTGAATGCTGATAATATTCAAGAATGTGACACATTTTTCGCTGTATTCAGGTATTAGGGTTGAGTTGTATTTTGCCTAGGACAGAGGCTTGAATTAAATAACCTTAAATATTTCTTCCAGTTACACAACTGCATGGATTTATAACCTCTAGCAGGTACCCCATATATATGAAATATGAGAGTTATAAAGGAAAAATTCAAAAAGATAAACACTATACATCATAAAAAGTTCATAAGTTATCTAATGTGCTCACTAACAATTGGTTTATTTCAACTGTTTGCCTTGTCTATTAGGACTTGTTAGTACATCAAAAAACATATCCATTAATTTTTTTACAGATAGGTTATATTACTATTAATTCTTTATTTTTGAAATTGTCTTAATGCTTTGATGCACTTTCATATAATGTTGCAATTTTCCAGTGTTTCTCCTCTTTGTTTTCCTGTCTTTTAAAAGAAAATCTATTTTGACATATTTTGTTTAGTGGTAGCTTTGTTTAGTGGTAGCTTCATTTTCAAATACATCCCTTCTTCTACTCTGCTGAGAGATCCATTCCTTGTAACAAAGAATTTAAATACAGAGAAGAAAGGATGGAAGGAAGAAAGAAAAGAGAAAAAAGGGAGGAAGGAAATAATGAGGGAAGGAAATTAGAATAAGAAAGAACAAGGAAGGAAGAAGGGACAGTCAGGGAAATTTGTTCCATCTATTAATGGAATATGACAGTGCATGCACTCTTCCAAACCCATAGTTTGCTAGCTATGTAAAGAGGGAAGGAAAGCGTATTTTCTCATCTCTTCTTCAATCTCAGGTTTTGTAGTTATAATTATATTTGTTCAGTTTAACTTTGTTATAATTATTCTTTTTATTTATATTACTTTAATTCATAGGATCAAATATCTGAGAGTTGGAAGGAACCTCAGAGGCATCTGCTCCAAACTCCTTATTTTAAATATAAGGAAAATGAATTTCAGAAAAGTTAAGAAACTTGCCCAAAGTTACACAATAAAGGACACAACCAGGATCTGAACTCGGGTTCTATAACTCTACATTCAGCACTCTTTCTACTGCACTATCATTGTGTATATTTTTTTCTGATTCTATTTTCTTGACTTTTCTTCTATCTGTATAACCTATTCATTCTTTTAAAAAAATTCCTCTGTCTTCCTCTGTTTTTCTTTTTTCTTGCTTTTATTTAAAAACTATGACTTTGGCTCCATTATCTCTAATTCAGTGAGATCAGAATTCCAAAAGAGCATTTGATTTGAATCTTTCCCTCATCTTTATATCCTGGATTGGTAGGTGTGGAAGTATGTATGTACGGCATGGGTACCTCCTGCTTAAAATTCAGAAACATCCACATTGTCCAGCTGAGCTGTTATATGGGTCACCTATCCCAGGCTTCATCCTTTTTTATTTTTAAGATGTTTGAAATAGCATGGTAAAGGGTTCAGTCTTTGAAGTCAGCAATATATAGAAATTATATGACAGTAATCCCATATGGGAGCTTTTTTATTTTTAGTTGATATTAAGCCTGCACAAGATGCCAGCTTGGCAGGCTTGAAGACCAAAGTCCTTTGCTCAGGTACATAAGACTTCTGAAGCTAAAAATCTTCCAGCCTCCATCCTGCCGTGGTGTCCTACACTAAAGTACACTTAGAGACAATCAAGTTTCCCTGCTTATCACATCTTATTTGAGCATAGCAAAATAAGATAACAGAGTGATACTGGATGTACAATAGATCCAGTAGACCACTAGAGGAAGAATTGATACCCCTGAATAGTTGGAAGAAAATGCTAACACCTTCTCTGGTCCTCCTTAGCCATCAATGCCATCTCCTCTAAGATTCCTTTTCATTTACCCTGTATTCATATTGTATTGCTATACTGGCATATTGACTTTGGCTGTTTTTCTTTATATCCTTAGTCCTTAGAATAGTGCCTGGCATACAGCAGACACTTAATACCAGCTTTTTGATTGATAGATTTAATGCTATTAATCTACCTTGAGTCCTCAACAAATGAACTAGATATAAGTTCAAAATAGGAAATTCCAAAATTCCAAATAGACTTTGAGACTGAGATGAATTCAAAGAGCAATCATGACTCTCAGAAGTATTGGCTATTTCCCCTTGCTTCTCATTTTTGCTGAGACAATATTTCTCAGGTACATTAGCGTTGTTTTTCTTCACAATTCTTAAAACAACAAACAACTGCTGAAATTTGCCATTGTCAGACTAAAGAAAAATGACTCAGATTTGAAACTTTCAGTTAGTGTTTGACAATTATATTACCTTAGTTAAGTCTCTGGACCTTCATTTCATCCTCTGTACAATGAGACAACTGGACCAAATGATCACTGAGATCATTGTTGGATCTGAGACTTTAATAGCTCAATAAGATGGAATTTGGACTGATATGACATAAAACCAATGAGTTCAGGATGATTATAGATGAATACATTGCAAAACAAACAAACCCAAACCAAAAATAACAAAACATAGGAGCCCCAAACTTGCAGATCCAAACTTCTGTTAATAACATTTGTGTCATTTTGAGTAACAGAATGTATTCCCCTTGAGAGAAGAGGCTGTTTCATTTCTGTCTTTTTACCCCAGAACCTTGCATATTGCCTGGCACATAATATGCTCTTTTTTTACATCACTTCCCTTTCTATGAGGAAAGTCATTGGTCACTTTCTGCATCTCATCGCTTGCTGCAGACTCTAAATGCTGGTTGAAGGACCTATGCCTAGAGAAGACTTGGTAAGAGGAAGAAAATATGATAGCTGATCTCAAAGTAGCTGAAAGTTGCAAAGAGGCAAATTTAGGCTCTCTTATAAAGAAAACCTTATTAACCAAAGTAATCAAAATATAATGGATTCCTTTAAAAGGTGTTGGAGTCCTTGTAACTGATGGTGTTTAAGCTAAGGCTAGACAACCACTTGTTAGCCATGCAATAAAGGAAATTACTATTGCTATTAGTTCGACTAGGTGGCCTCTAAGTTCCCTCTTAACTCTGGAATTCTGTGGAGATCTTTTCTCTGTGTTGCTTCTGTTTGTAATTCTCTGGGGTATGCCCTTAAAATAATCTGCCAAAACAAGGAACTTCAGTATTTGGAAATGATGAGAACCTGTCTTTTTGAGTCAGACAGCCTATTGTGGAAGGAAAGCTTATTTCTTAGAGAAAGCATTATCTTCTAAAAGTTTTCTATCCAGGGCACCCTTCATCCCAAATCTGAATCTCCCTCCCCCATCTTCTTCCCCTTATTCATGCCAAGTGAAAGGAGCCATTACCATCGTCTCATTTTCTTTCTTCTTTCAAGGTTCAGTTTTGCTGCCATTTACCTTTGGTACTAAATCCCGTTGCTTTCATCATTTACAAAAGAATATAGTATAGTATATCCTTTCTTATTCATAGATTAGTCTGAATACCAAGTAGAAACTGGTCAAAGTTCAGATCCCTGGAAACACAATACTTAATGGTTTTTAAAGCCTGTTGAAGCCATAGCTTTGAAATTTTCCTCATGCAAATCTCAGTGGTATGCCACATAGAACTTTAGGAAATCAAATGGCTTTTATCTTTGACTGAACACAGCAGCGTTTTAGGATTATATGTGCTGGCTCCTCAGTTTGGAGTTCCAGGAAGAGTTCTTTTCAAATTAAAGGAGAGTATCTAAAATGTCCTGGCCTAAAGGTGAGGAAACTCATAAACTACAAATGAAATTCACAGCCAACATGACACAAATACCAGAAGTTGAAATGCTTTTCAGAGTAGTTTAGCCAACAATTTAGAATCAATGCTTAGACTTTGTGTTGTTATGCCGTAATTTTCATATGAAACTAGCAAATGCTGCCCTCCTGTGCATTATGGGTCTCTCCTTTGTGGTATATATATATATATATATATATATATATATATATATATATATATATATATACACACCACATTTACTATTACATTTACTATTTTCAATAGCAAGTTAAAAATATACATTTTTCTACACATAGGATAGCACACTTTTCATCACTAACCTCATTCCAAGTTTATCCAGGGTAATAGCTTTTATATAGTAAGGCATATTTCACTTTATAAAACAGAAAGTGGTTATCTGAGTGGTTATTTTTTTATTAACATTGCAAATTAGACGGTTTTGTTTTTAATCTGGTCTGCCATTTCAGATAGAGCCAAAGGGATCTTAGAGGGCAATCTAGACCAATCTTCTCCTCTTGCAATAGTAAGAAATAGCTTGCCCCCTGATGCTTCCCGACTTGGTAATTCCTGTTATGAGAAGAGGGGATCTTTTGCATCCTCTGGTTTGGAAAAGCCCCAGATTCCACATATTTCCCCACCTAATCTCTCTATCATGGTATCTGAAGTTTTATCATTGAGATCCATTTTTATGCGTTAATGATTTCCCATACCCATGAGATAATAGAAAGAATACTAAATTTGAAACCAACAAATATGGACTCAAATATTGGACTAACAGCTTATTACCTATGGGACATATTACTACTTGTCTGGTCTGCATATTTCCTCATCTATACAATGAGGCAATTAGACTAGAAGGTCTTTGAGGTTGCTTACAGTTTCAAATCTTATAATCCTATGATGAAAATGTTCTATGTTAAAATACAAATACTCTATGAAATATCATGCATTGAACTATTATCAGTCATAAATCAGTTGGGGGTATGTGCTGTGGCAAGGCATTGGTCAGAAGATGGCTGGAAAATTGGAAGAAAAATAAAATTCAGCTGGAATCTTCTTCAAATATTGGGTCAGGTGAGTCAAAAATCAATTAGGACAGCAAAGTTCTGTGGCAGAAATTCTAGGAGATGAAAGGATTAAAATTTTCAGGGCAGGCTTCTGGGCCTCCAGCTCGAAGATAATTATATTTACTAATCTCCAGTTATTGGAATAACTCAGATTTTTGTTCAAACTATCTGTGCAAGAAAGGAAATAGTTAAACTTTTGGTTTTGGACTTTCCATATTGACTACTTAATCAAACTTACTTAACTCCAACCTTCTGTTTCACTTCATGCCAGAGAGAACCAACATTTTGTCTTTGGATAACTAATAACAAATGCATCTATCTTCTAGTAGATAGGTGAAAAAGTTCAGGAAGCACATGTAATAACCAGTATTTCACATTTAAAGGAGGAGAGAAACTCTTTTCTTTCCCAGAGGTAAGGGTTTTGATACTTTAAGGCAGCCACAAATTCCAAATGCCAATTTGTGAGTAAGAGATTCCAACATCGGACCGACATAGTTGATGAATGTAACCAAATGGACCTATCTCTGTGTGATAAAGTCATTAGGCTTTTAAAGTAGTCAGAGATCTTCCCTTATGTGTTTGGAAGTTTTACAGGAAGTAGAGTGTAATTTATGTAAGGTGAGCAACATAAAAAAAAAAAGATTTACGTACCATGACAAGACATACAGAGAGGATTTCAGAAACCTCAACAGCTGTAGAGAGTGAGCTCACATTTTATTAAATGTAGTGGAGAAAACAGATGAGCACAGATCTTAAGGCTCCCACACATTGTGTACTGGGAGGTCTATATTCCATTATCAGAAGAGATCTTTCAAGATGAACAAAAGCTGTAAACACCCACAACATACACACATGCACACACACAGGAAAGTGGGTGAACCAATACGGATCAAATAGGAACCAAACTACAAATCATCCAAAGGAATGTGGACATCACTGGTAAACATTTGGCTCACCTCTATTTAATTGATTTTTACCTCTTCCCTCTCAGGGATGCTTTTGTGTTCTGATTGCCTAGAGCCCTACCACCTTGGATTCTCGTTTTATTAGATGTCACAGTTTGAGTGAAGTTCAGCCCAAGGTCAACGTATAAAGAAGAGACCACCAAGGAGGATGCTACAAAACCGAAAGTAGTGTGACTGATCTTAATGACCACCTACCTTCTGAATTATTGTTACTACAATAAGAAAGTTAAAAAAAATCATTTGGGGCCCTCAGGCCTTAAAAAATACAGTTGGGGTTTGAGGACAGAAACTTTGGCAACAAGTTTAAAGTGAGTTTGATGACTACATTCTACTTCCATTTATTTTTGTGTTTGTTTCCCTGGGAATTTATGTCTGTAAAGACTAATTGCATTAGTTTATGAGCATGAGGAAAGAGGGTCTAGTTAGAAAATGAATAAATAGCTATTTACTAGGTCAATTCTATGTACCAGGACCTATGCTAAACACTGGGGATATGATAGATGATAGATAGATAGATAGACAGACAGTTGGATTAGATAGATGGATAGATAGACAGACAGAAAGATGATAGATAGATAGATAGATAGATAGATAGATAGATAGATAGATAGATAGATAGATGATAGACAGACAGATAGATAGATAGACAGTTGGATTAGATAAATAGATAGATAGATAGATAGATAGATAGATAGATAGATAGATAGATAGATAGATAGTTGGATTAAATAGACAGAAAGATAGACAGACAGACACAGACAGACAGATAGATAGATAGATAGATAGATAGATAGATAGATAGATAGATAGATAGACATAGATATAGGTTATTTTTTTAGATAGTCCCTGTCCTAAAGGTGCTCACCATTCTATTAGAAATATTAAAGAGATAGTAAGTGAAGCCATATCACGTACCCGTTTTATGGGAGGAATAAAGTTTCTCTGTGTGATGCTTTTGTAAACTATTAGGAAGTGCCTTCCACAGGCCAGATGCTTTACAAAGATTATCTTATTTGATTCCTTCAACAAACCTGGGAGGTAGATGTTATTATTGCCTTCATTTTACAGTTGGGGAAACTGAGGCAGACAGAAGTTAAGTGACTGGCACAGAGTTACTCAGTTAAGTGCTGAAGGATAAATTTGAACTTCAATATTCCTGCCTCTTGGCTTTGTCTTCAATCCGCTAGGTTACTAAGCTTCCTCCACTAGGAAGGCTGTACTTAAAGCCTAGAATTGTGCTAAGGCATTGTAATCTAGAATTGACCACCACACAAACATGACCCTAACCACTGGTAACTATCACGGATCAGTTGAATCCTTTCAAATAAGAAGAGATCAGACTACAGAATTTAAATCATATTTAAACTTTACTCAGTTTTTCTCACCATAATTTCAGTATGCTTCCAGCTTCAATTTTTAATTAATATGGTAATAAAACCTGATAAAGTGGGGTTGTTTGCCATTAATCAAGAAAGACAAGTTCAGTCTTTCATAGCACAGTGTATTTTAGTGAAGAATCAATGTTCTCCCTCATCTTGGTGCAACATAATAGAGACAAGATGGAAGTTAAAGGGGGGGGGGGCGGGGAGGAGATGTCATGGTCCAGTTAAGGTGTGGTCAGTAGCAAAGTTCTGAAATACACTATTAGTGAAAGATGGTTTGTTATTTAAAGACCTCTCTCTGTTGTCTTCATGATTTTTATGCACTCAGAAATGCATTCAAGTAAAATTTTGTAGTTTTTTATTGTTACATGAGACCCAAAGAATTCTGAAAATGGGTGCCATTTTTTTCAAATATTAAAAGTGCAATTTGCCATTTCCTGCCTTCTAAAAGAAGTATGAATGGAAAAGAGAAAAACTCCACCATTCATCTTTTTTGCTTCCTGAGTTATTTTTAATTTCAATTAGAGATTAAAGGAGCTTATTTTTATGGCGTATTGAGTATTTTTCTATTTAAAATTTTTTTTTTAAGTCAGAGACTTTTAATATACTTCCGAATTGAATAATGATGAAATTTTATGATATTTATGGAAAAAAGTCAAATGCTATTATATCTAGAATATTCTTTCTTCCATCAGTACATGATGATATGGGGGCAGCTAGGTGGTGCAGTGGATAGAACACCAGTGCAGGTGTCAGGAGGACCTGAGTACTTAATCCCAATTGGGTCATCCTGGGTCATCTCCAGTCATCCTGATGAATATCTGGTCACTGGATTCAGAAGGCCCTGAAGAGAAGTAAGGCTGGTGACCTGCATGGCCCTCCTTCACTCAGAACAAGGTCAAGTGCAAGTCGTGTCATTATTTCACTGATATCATGGTCTTCTTCAGCAATGAAGGATGAACACACACACAATGATGTCCAATCCATATTTCAAAATACATTTCAAATGTCATTTTCTCATGAAGCTCTCCCTGATTTCCAGAAATAATCTTTCCCTTTCTTATATATTTATTCTGTTCCAATCTGAAATTTATTTCTCTGTGTATACGTCTTATCTCTAAGCACTAAATTATAAGCCACTTGAGGGAAGGGATTTAATTTTCTTTGTCTCTCTCTCAGTGTCAAATATAATTGCATATACTTTGAATATTTTTGTTCGAGTTTTAGTATTTAATTTCAGCCTGAAACTTATCATTATAGACACATATAATAACTACATGAAAGCCTTTTCTTATGTCATAGATTGGTAATGCTCTTATTTCTCTCACAGTTAACTTTTCATTTATTTATCTATGTACATGTTGCCATTGCCCTACTCTCCAACTCCTACGCTCCTACACACAAGTAGAATGGTAGATCATTGAGGGCAGGGGCAAATTTTGACTTGTTTTTTGTCTTTGGGTCCTTAATGTCTGGCACATACTGGGTACTGAATAATTGATTTATGAAATGAATTGAATTAAGAAAAATAATAAAGTGGATTGGTTCCCAGATCACGGACCTAAAACTCCCAGGAGTCTTAAGAGTTATCTTAAGGTGTTCAGCAAAACATGCAGTGTGAGTAATTGTTCTGTGTCAATGGTTTTAGATTCCTGATGTTTCATTTGTTACTAATAGGAAAGAAACTTCAAGATGAGTCTTCACACAAATATACCTAGCTGACTATATGTTCTTTTATAAATACCCAGTTTTATCTGCTAAATCTGTGAATTGTTTGATGATTTTTCTCACAATGCATGTCTGTGGAAATAGATTTTCTGGGTGCATTCTATTGAAATCTGAATAATGGATAGTAAGTTGAATAATAAGGTTGATGGGGAACAGATCCAATGTCAAGGATCATAAAGTTAGAATTGTCAGTGTCCTCAGAGGTCATCTTGTCTAATCCCCTCATTTTGCACAATGAGGCCAAAGATTTTAAGCAGCCTGAGCATAGTCACACAAGATAGTGTCAGAGACGAGATTTGAATCCACATCCCCTGAGTTATCTTTCCTCTCTATCACACTACCTGAACTAGATTTCCAGGATCCAGAAATTCTAAGAGAACCAACCATCTTAATAAGTGACTCAGTAAAAGACATAAGCAAACATATTTTCAAAAGTCTGAACAAATGGTATAACTAGCATTTGAATAGTTTGCTATTTTTAAAAGGTATTTAGATACCTTTGAGATTAGTATATTATAAATATAATATTTCTTTAGAAATGTTACTGAATTCACTGTAGATTTTTGTCACTCTAGGCCTCAATCAGTACCTGTTATGATACTTTACATTTACATAAATTTTACAAAAGTAATTTTCATGGTGCTTTAAATTATGCATATTACTTGAGGCAGCCTGGCCATGGATGTAATAGTGGGTCTAGAGTCCTGAAAAGCTGAATTCAAATCTAGCTTCAGAAACTAACTAGCTGTGTGATCCTGGACAAGTCCCTTAACTTCTGCCTACCTCAGTTTCTCAGTTTCCTAAACTTATGAGAGTCAAATGAGACAATATCGTAAAACCTATAGCCTGGTACATAGTAGGTACTTAATAAATGCTTTTTTTGGGATCAAAGGTCACTGCAGATGGCAACTGAAAATGAAATTAAAAGATGCGTGCTTCTTGGAAAGAAAGCCACAACCGATCTGGACAACATGCTAACAAGCAGAGATATCATCTAGCTAACAGATTTGAGTAGTCAAAACTAGGGTTTTTCTAGTAACAAGATGTGGCTATGAGAGTTGGACTATAAGGAGATCCGAGTAAGGCAAAATTGATGCTTTTGAATTGTGTTGCTGGAGAAAATGTTTGAGATTCCTATGGACAGCAAGGAGATAAATCAGTCGATATTTGAAGAAATTAATTTAGGCTGTTCACTGTTAGTATCCTGTCTGACACATAGTAGTTGGTTAATAAATGTTTGTTGATCAACTTTATTTGATGTAGCTTTCTTTTTTTATATAATTATTTTATTTGTTTTCATTGTTCTATAATAGCTTCCATTTATCTTAGAATTTTTTCCTCTCCCTCCCCGAGACAGCTTGCAATCTTCTATAGGTTCTACACATACATTCCTATTAAATACAATTTCACCATAGTCATGTTGAATAAAAGAATTAAAATGAATGGGAGAAACCATAAAACAAAATAAAACAAGAAATAATACAAAAGAAAAAGATCTGCTTCATTCAGCAATCCAATTCCATAGTTCTATCTTTTTCTTTCTCAGAAGGCATTTTGCCTCAAAAGTTCATTGGAATTTTTTAGGTCCTTGCATTGCATTACATTCATATACCACAATTTATTCAACCATTCCCCAATTGATGGGCATCCCTTGATTTTCAGTTTTTGGCTACCACAAAGAGAATTGTTATAAATATTTTTGAACATGTATGACCTTTCCCATTTCTATGATCTCTTTGGGATGCAGTCCTAGAAGTGATATTGCTGGGTCAAAGGTAGGCACATTTAAAAAAAAAAAACTGACATTTTTAAAATTAAAATATTTTATTTGTTGTCAGTGTTCTACACTCACTTCCATATATCTTAGATTCTTTTTGCCTTTTCCCCCTTTCCCCCCTTCTCTCCCCACTGCCTGAGACAATATACAATTTTTTATAGGTTCTTCACATACATTCCTATTAAAAACAATTTCACCAGAGTTGTGTTGCATTGGAGAATTAAAATGAATGGGAGAAATCATAAAACAAAATAAAATACAAAAAAAAAATTATCTACTTCATTCTGTTATCAAATTCCATAGTTCTTTCTCTGGATGTGGAAGGCATTTTGCCTCAAGAGTCCATTGAGAATTTTTTTAAGTCCTTACATTGTAATAAAGTACTAATTCTGCCAGAAAAGTTTCTCGCACACTGTGGTTGTTGCCATGTAAAAAGTTCTCCTGGTTCTGCTCCTTTCATTCAGCATCAGTTCATATAAGTTTTTCCAGGTCTCTCTGAAGTCTTCCTGTTCATCATTTCTTATAGCAAAATAGTATTCCATTACATTCATATACCACAATTTATTCAGTCATTCCCCAATTGATGGTCATTCCCCTTGATTTCCAGTTTTGGGCTAATACAAGGAGAGCTGGTATAAATATTTTTGTACATGTGGGACCCTTTCCCATTTTTATGATCTCTTGGTGATACAGTTCTAGAAGCCGTGTTGCTGGGTGAAAGAGTATGCACATTATGTAGCCATTTGGGCATAGTTCCAAATTACTCTCTAGAATGGTTGAATCAGCTCATAGCTCTACCAACAATGAATTAGTGTTCCAACTCTCCCACATGTTCTCCAGCGTATATCATCTTCCTGTTTTATCATGTTAGACAATCTGATAGGTGTGATGTGGTACCTCAGAGTTGTTTTGATTTGCATCTCTCTAATCAATAGTGATTTAGAGCATTTTTTCATATGACTATAGATAGCTTTAATTTCTTCCTCTGAAAACTGCATGTTCATATCCTTTGACCATTTATCAATTGGGGAATGACTTGTATTCTTGTACATTTGACTCAGTTCTCTATATATTTTAGAAATGAGACCTTTATCACAGACCCTGGTTGCAAAAATTCTTTCCCAGGTTGTCTGGCAAGATGGCGGAATAGAAGGATGCAGGTTTACGAGCTCCGAAACCACAGCCCATAGAATTAATGTAAAAAGAGACCCCCATAACTTCTGGACCACTAAAAGGTGTGTAGAAACGGAGTGGAAGAGATTTTCGTTCCAGAGAGCCCTGGAGAGCTGTCCCCAGGATCCGTCACTTCCCGGAAAGCAGAGCCCACCCCAGCACTGCCCTGGCTGCGGCCCCAGAGAAGCTGACCAGAGCAGGCTAGAGGGACGGAAGCTCCGGCAGTCGGGAAAGTCCCTCTGCCCACAGAAGCTACAGGTCAGTGAGAGAGATGACTGGCTGGCCGAAAGGGGGAGCTGAGTGTCTCTGTGACTCAGGCCCCCTCTGGAGGAAGCGGCAGCGGCAGAGGTGGGGGCAGCGGCGGCTGCGGCCCTGACTCCCCCAGCAGCAGACAGGATCTTCATTACTAAAAGTTTCTGCATAAACAACCTGAGAGAGCTGAGCCTGGGAGACAGCCCTGCCCCACCCCGTCTATTACTGAAGGCTTCTGCATAAAGCCCCTGAGGGAACTGAGCCTGGGAGGCGCCCCCCCCCACCCGCTCTGTTCCTGAAGGTCTCTGCATAAAGCCCCTGAGGAAGCCGAGCCTGGGAGGCAGCCCTGCCCTCACCCCAGCACCAGAACTAAAGCTCACATGATTAGCGCGGAGAGCACATTTGAATCTCAGACCCCAAGCACTAGCTGGGCGGATCTAGGTGGGGGTGGACAGGAATCTCAGAAGTCAAGTAACTGGCTGAGAAAATGCCTAGAAAAGGGAAGAAAAATAAGACTATAGAGAGTTTTTTCGAACAGATGCAAATGATCCCGACTTCCAGATCTGACGAGGAAATATTCTTGCCATCAAGGAAAGACGTAGAGGGCGGGGCCACAGTACCCCAGACATCCCAGGGGGATGTCGGATGGGCTCAGGCCTTGGAAGAACTCAAAAAGGAATTTGAAAAGCAAGTTAAACAGATGGAGGAAAAACTGGGAAGAGAAACGAGAGAGATGCAAGAAAAGTATGAAAAAAGGGTCAATATCTTGGTAAAGGAGACCCAAAAAAATGCTGAAGAAAATAACACCTTGAAAAATAGGCTCACTCAATTGGCAAAAGAGGTTCAAAAAGCCAATGAGGAGAAGAATGCTTTCAAAAGCAGAATGAGCCAAATGGAAAAAGAGGTTCAAAAGCTCACTGAATTTAATAGTTCTCTCAAAATTAGAATGGAACAGATGGAGTCTAATGACTTTCTGAGAAACCAAGAAATCACCAAACAAAACCAAAAGAATGAAAACATGGAAGAGAATGTGAAATATCTCATGGGAAAAACAACTGACCTGGAGAATAGATCCAGGAGAGACAATTTAAAAATTATGGGACTACCTGAAAGTCATGATCAAAAAAAGAGCCTAGATATCATCTTCCATGAAATTATCAAGGAAAACTGCCCTGACATTCTACAACCAGAGGGCAAAATAAGTATTGAAAGAATCCATCGATCACCACCTGAAAGAGATCCAAAAAGAGAAACTCCTAGGAACATTGTGGCCAAATTCCAGAACTCCCAGATCAAGGAGAAAATCTTACAAGCAGCTAGAAAGAAACAATTCCAATATTGTGGAAATAAAATCAGGATAACTCAAGATCTAGCAGCTTCTACATTAAGGGATTGAAGGGCGTGGAATAGGATATTCCAGAAGTCAAAGGAACTAGGACTCAAACCAAGAATCACCTACCCAGCTAAACTGAGTATAATACTTCAGGGGAAAATATGGCTTTTCAATGAAACAGAGGACTTTCAATCATTCTTGATGAAAAGACCAGAGCTGAAAAGAAAATTTGACTTTCAGACACAAGAATGAGAAGAAGCATGAAAAAGTAAACAGCAAAGAGAAGTCTTAAGGGACTTACCATACGTGAACTCTTTACATTCCTACATGGAAAGACAATATTTGTAACTCTTAAAACTTTTCAGTATCGGAGTAGTTGGTGGGAACACACACACATGTACATGCATGCAGGAACACACACATACACACATGCACACATACAGAGACAGTGAGCACAGAGTGAATCGAATAGGATGGGACCATATCTTAAAAGAAATTAAGGGAAATGGTGAGAGAGAAATGCAGTGGGAGGAAAGAGGGTGAAATGGAATGGGGCAATTATATGTCATTTAAGAGACAAGTAGGAGACTTTTTAGTGGAGGGAAAAAGAGGAGAGCTGAGGAAAAAAAAAAAAAACAAGAAGTTTACCCTCATCACATTTGACTAAAGGAAGGAATAAAATGCACACTCATTTTGGTATGAAAACCTATCTTACAGTATAGGAAAGTGGGGTAGAAGGAGATAAGCAAGGGGGGGGATGATGGAAGGGAGGGCAAAGGGAGGAGGGAGCAATTTGAAGTCAACACTTGGGGAGGGACAGGATCAAAAGACAGAAGAGAAACAATGAGGGGCAGGGTAGGATGAAGGGTAATTCAGTTAGTCTTACACAACACGACTATCAGGGAAGTCATTTGCAAAATTACACAGATATGGCCTATATTGAATTGCCTGCCTTCCCAAAGGGAATGGGTGGGGAGGGAGGGATGGGGAGAATTTGGAACTCAAAGTTTTAGGAACAACTGTTTAGTATGGTTGTTGCTACCAGGAAAGAAGACATATAGTTAATGAGGAATAGAAAGTCATCTGGCCCTACAGGAGAAAAGAGAAGATGGAGACAAGAGAAGGGAGGGATGACAGAAGAGAGGGCAGATTGGAGATAGGGAAAATTAGATTGCTTGGGGTATTGGGGTGGGGGAAGGGGATAAAAGGGGAGAAAATTTGGAACCCAAAATTTTGTGAAAATGAATGTAAAAAGTTAAAGAAATAAATAAAAACAATTCTTTCCCAGTTTTCTACTTCCCTCCTAATCTTGGTTGCATTGGCTTTGTTTGTGCAAAAACTTTTGAATTTAATGTAATCAAAATTATCCTTTTTGCACTTCATAATGTTTTCTATATTTTGTTTAGTCAAAAATTTCTCCATTCTCCATAAATCTGATAAATACACTATTTCTTTCTCCTGTAAATTTTTAATAGTATCAATCTTTATACCTAGATCATGGACTCATATGGACATAATTATTGTGTATGGTGTCAGGCATTGGTCTATGCCTAGTTTCCACCATACTGTTATCCAGTTTTCCCAGCAATTTTTGTCAAACAGTGAGTTCTTATTCCATAATCTGGGGTCCTTGGGTTTATCACACAGTAGACTATATTCATTGACTACTGTATCTTGAGTACCTAATCTATTCCACGGGTCTGTCCTTCTGTTTCTTAGCCAGTGCCAAGTGGTTTTGATGATTGCTGCTTTATAATACAATTTGAGATCTGGTAGGGCTAGGTCACCTTCCCTAGCATTTCTTTTCATTAGTTCTCTTCTCGAACTTTTGTTCTTCCAGATTATTTTTTGAGCTCTAGAAAATAATTTTATGGTAATTTAATTGGTATGACACTGAAAATTAATTTAGGTAGAATTATCATTTTTATTATATTGACTTGGCCTACCCACGAGCAATTGATGTTTTTCCATTTACTTAGATCTGACTTTATTTGTGCGAAAAGTGTCTTGTAATTTGTTTTGGCAGGTCGACTCCCAAATATTTTATAGTGTGTATCCTAACTTTGAATGGGTTTTCTCTTTCTATCTTCTTGCTGTTGGGCTTTGTTAGTAGTATATAGAAATGAAGAACATTTGTGTGGGTTTATTTTGTAATCTGCAACTTTGCCAAAGTTATTTATTATTTCAAGTACTTTTTGACTTGAATCTCTGGGATTCTCTAAGTATATCATCATATCATCTGCAGGGAGTGATAACTTAGTTTCTTCTTTGCCTATTCTAATTTCTCCTATTTCTTTTTCTTCTCTTATTGCTGCAGCTAACATTTCTAGTACCATATTGAATAACATTCTTCTCCAAAGAAAGGTAAATTTGAATGGCCAAAAGATGCCCAGTTGACTTGGGTTTTACTGACTCCTTTCCTGTCCTAAAGCCTTAAAGCCTTACTGTACTCTGAAACTGGCACTCCAATGGGCCCCTGCCTATGGGCTGCTCTGGACCCTCCTAGTTTTAGAGTGACTATCAATAGTAACTGCTGCTGGTTCCCACCTAACCTGAAGTCTTTCTTTTTCTTGACCTCATTAAAGGGACCATGCCCTGTCTACTTCTTAAACAGGCCTATTCAATGAATGGGCATTGCCTCACCCTAAGTGGGTACCTGTAAAGACCTTGACCTAAAGGACCCACGCAAGGCCCCCCACTGCATCCTGGGTCATCTCCAGTCATGCTGAGGAATATCAGGTCACTGGATTCAGATGACTCTGGAGGAGAAGTGAGGCTGGTGACCTGCCCAGCCCTCCCTCACTCAAAACAAAGTCAAGTACAAGTCATGTCATCATTTCTCTGATGGCATGGTCTTCTTTGGCAATGGGTTAACACACAATATTGGAAATACATCTAGCTTAACCCCATTGCATATAACGCTAGCTGATGGTTTTAGATAAATACTGTGTAGTATTTTATGGAAAGTTCCATTTATTCCTATGTTCTCCAGTGTTTTTAAGAGGAATGTGTGTTGTATTTTGTCGATAGCTTTTTCTGCAGCTATTGAGATAATCATGTGGTTTCTGTTAGTTTTGTTGTTGATATGATCAATAATGCTAATAGTTTTTCCAAATATTGAACCAACCCTGCATTTCTGGTATAAATCCTACCTGATCAGAATGTATTATTCTTGTGATAAGGTGCTTTATTCTTTTTGCTAATATTTTATTTAAAATTTTTGCATCTGTGTTCATTAGAGCAATTCATCTAGAATTTTCTTTCTCTGTTTTGGCTCTTCCTGGTTTAGGTAAGGACCATATTTGTATCATAAAAAGAATTTGGTAGAACTCCTTCCTCAATTTCCCAAATAGTCTATATAGTATTGGAATTAACTATTATTTAAATGTTTGGTAGAATTCACCGTTAAATCCATCTGGCTGGCCCTGGAGATTTTTTCCTATGGTGTTCATTGATGGCTAGTTCAATTTCTTTTTCTGAAATGGGATAATTTGATTATTCAATTTCCTCTTCTGTTAATCTGGGCAATTTATATTTTCTAAAATACTCATCCATCTCATTTAGATTGTCAAATTTATGAACACAAAGTTGGGCAAAGTAATTTCTAATTATTGTTTTAATTTCCTCCTCATTGGAGGTGGGTTCACCCTTTTCATTTTCGATATTGGTAATTTGGTTTTCTTCTTTAATCAAATTGACCAAAGGTTTATCAATTTTATTCTTTTTTTTCATAAATCCAACTCTTAGTTTTATTTATTAGTTCAATAGTTTTCTTAATTTTCATTTTATTACTCTCTCCCTTTCACTATTTCTAATTTGGTGTTTACTTGGGGATTTTCAATTTGTTCTTTTTCTAGCTTTTTCAGTTGTATGCCCAATTATTGATCTCCCTTTTTTCTATTTTATTCATGTAGGCATTCAAAGATATAAAACTTTCCCTAAGGATTGCTTTTGCAGTATCTCATAATATTTGGTAGATTGTCTTATTATTGTCATTCTCTTGAATGAAGTTATTGATTGTTTGTATGATGATTAGTTGTTTAACCCACTCATTGTTTAGGATTAGATTATTGAGTTTCCACTTAATTTTTTGGTCTATTTTTCCATGCCCTTTTGTTACATATAATTTTTATTGCATTATGATCTGAGAAGGATGCATTGACTGTCTCTGCCTTTCTGCACTTGATTGTGAGGTTTTTATGACCTAAAACATGATTAGTTTTCGAATATGTGCCATTTACTGCTGAGAAAAAGATATATTCCTTTCTATCCCCATTCAATTTTCTCCAGAGATCTATCATATCTACCTTATCCAAAGTTTTATTCACCTCCTTAACTTTTTTCTTGTTTATTTTGAAGTTGATTTATCAAGTTCAGAAAGGGGGAGTTTGAGGTCTCCCACCTGTATAGTTTTGCTGTCAGTCCAGGTAGATGGTGCAGTGGATAAAGCACCAGTGCAGGAGTCAGGAGGACCTGAGTTTAAATCTCACCTCAGACACTTGACACTCACTAGCCGTGTGATCTTGAGCAAGTCACTTAACCCCAATTGCCTCATCCTGGGTCATTTCCAGTCATCCTGATGAATATCTGGTCACTGGATTCAGATGGCTGTGGAGGAGAAGTGAGGCTGGTGACCTGCACAGCCCTCCCTTACTCAAAACAAAGCCAAGTGCAAGTCATGTCATCATTTCTCTGATGTCATGGTCTTCTTCAAAAATGAAGGATGAACATTTTTGTTTTTTGTTTTTGTTTTTTTGTTTTTGTTTTTTGTTTTTGTTTTTTTGCTGTCTATTTCTTCCTGTAACTCCCTTAACTTCTCTAAGAGTTTGGATCCTATGCCAATTGGAGCATATATGTTTAGTAATGATATTGCTTCATTATCTGTGCTGCCTTTTAGCAGGATATAGCTTCCTTCCTTATCTCTTTTGATTATATCTATTTCTGCTTTTGCTTTGTCTGAGATTAGAATTGCTACTCCTGCAGTTTTTATATCAGATGAAGCATAATATATTCTGCTCCAAACTTTTACCTTTACCCTGTGTGTATCCCCCCATTTCAGATGGGTTTCTTGTAAACAACATATTGTTGGATTGTGGTTTGCAAATCCATTCTGCTATCCATCTCTGTTTTATGGAAGAGTTCACCCCATTCATATTCACAGTTATGATTACTAGTTGTGTCTTTCCCTCCATCCTCTTTCTTCCCCTCTACAATAGAGTTTTAATTTTTTTCCACTACCTGTCTTAGTCTTCCCTTCCTTCTCTCAGTCCCCCTCCCATTTATTCCCCTTTTCCTTACTATATCTTCCCTCCTTTTTAGCTTCTCCTCCCTTTTCTTTCCCCTTCCCCTCCTACTGCCTATAGAGCTAGTTAAATTTCTATACTTAACTGACTTTGTTGTTCCCTCCTTGAACTCAATCAGATAAGAGTAATCTCAAACAATGCTCATCTCCCACCCCTTTTTCCCTGTACTGTAATATATTTTTGTGCCTCTTCTTGTGATATAATTTACTATTTTCTACCTCCTCCTTTTCATATCTCCTGTCACACTCCCTTCACACCCTTAAATCATATTTTGTCATAACATAATTTACTTTATACCCACTCCCTCTATCTATGTATATTCCTTTTATATATCATGATAAATATATAATTCTCAAGATTAACAAGCTTCCTTTATTGAGATGTAAACAGTTTGCCCATATTGAATAACAAGTTTTCCTTCCATGTTTACCTTTTTTATTCCTCTCTTGAGATGTATTTGAAGTTGAATTTTCTGTTGAGCCCTAGCCTTTTCATCAGGAAGAGCTAGAAATCCCTTATGTCATTGGATGTCCATCTTCTTGCCTGAAATATTTTGCTCAACTTTGCTTAAGTAACTGATTCTTGGTTGGAGTCCCAGCTCCTTTGCCTTACAGAATATCATATTCAAATTCCTTTGATCTTTTAATGTAGAAGCTGCAAGGTCCTTTGTGATCCTGCCTATAGCCCCTCAATATTTGAATGGTTTCTTTCTGGCTGCCTGCAATATTTTCTCCTTCACTTGATAGTTCTGAAATCTGGCAATGATATTCCTTGGTGTTTTTAGTTTGGGATTCCTTTCTGGGTGTGAATGGTGGATTCTTTAAATGACTTTTTTGCCCTCTGGATCTAGGACTTTTAGGCAGTTTTCCTTGGTGATTTCTTGGAAGATATTGTCCAGGCTCATTATTTTCACCATGGCTTTCTGGTAGATCAATAATTATTAGATTTTTCTCTGCTGGATCTATTTTCCAGGTCAGCTTTTTTTTTCCAATTAGATATTTTACATTTTCTTCTATCTTTTCATTCTTTAGATTCTGTTTGATTGATTCTTGATGTCTCATAGAGTCATTAGCTTCTAGTTATTCAATTCTAATTTTTATCGAATTGTTTTCTTCAGTTAGCTTTTGCATCTCCTTTTCCATATGTCCAATTGCTCCTTTTAAGGAGTTATTTTCTCCATTTAGGTTTTGCACTTCCTTTTCCATATGTCCAATTTTCTTTTTAAATTCTTCTGTGATTTCTTTTTTCATATTTTAAAAATCTTTTGTCATTTTTTCTTCTATTTCCCTAATTTGGCTTTTAAAACCCTCCTTGAGCTTTTTCAAGAAGGGTCTTTGTGCTTAAGACCAGTTCATATTTCCTTCTGAAGTTTCAGTTCAGTCTCAATGCTGACCTTTTTGGTATTTGTGTTTTGGTCCTTGTCCAGATAGAAAGATTCTATGGCGTCTTCTTTTCTGCTTTGCTTTTTACACATGATGATCACCCTTTACCTGGGTTTTAAAGTAGATCTCTTCTTCTGAGACACAAGGGTCTTTGTCCTACAGTTCTTGTGCTTTGAACTTGAGGCTTTGTGTGTTATGGCCTCTGGTTCTTTCAGCTAGAAAATAAAATGCTGCAGCTTACCTGGTGCTGAGCTAGCTGGTATGAGAAAGCAGAGGCCAGGTGAAGTGTTGCTGGGTTTCCTCAGAGTTACCCCGGAGCTAGATGCATTAAGTGTGGGGGAGTGGTTGTCTGGCCATAGGAGGTCTCCTCTACTGAGCTGGAGCTAAGGCAAGCTCAGCAGTTGATGAACCTATCTGTGCTAGTGTCTTCCCCATTCCCCTGGGGTACTCAGGCATGCCTAGGGTCCTGGTGTTGGAGATTGCAGGTTCCACCCCCTTGGGGCTCAAGATCTCCTCCTGGATTGCTGAAGTGGGGCTGTCTGGGACAAGTCTGGTCCTGCACTGGTCCCATTCAGCAACAACAAGAGAGACCCCCTTCCCCTTTGCAGTTTTCCTAGCCTCACAGGCTAAGAGACTCTTTATCCCTTTGACTGATCCCACTGTTCCAGAAATTTTCCTGGGAAAATATTTTATGAGTCTCTCAAGGTCAACAAGGGGAGGGGAAGAGCATTTCCTGATCATTCTTGGAGCCATCTTGGTGACTTGGATCAAGTAGATGACTTACAGACATTTGATCTGCAGCCTGATAGTCTCAGGAGAAGCTGCTGCAGTTAACTGAGGCTCCAGGCTCTTACTTGCTCAGTTCCACTGAACTCCTGCCCTCAGCTGATATGCCCGAGATTCTACAGTATGGCAGCTGCCTCAGACCACCCAGGGCTTTCTGGTCTACCCTGCCATGGTGGAGACCGTGCTGGTATAGGCTGTGTACTGTGTACTCCTCCAACCCAGTCCAACATATCCTTCCAGTGTATCCTGGGCTCTGAATCTGTCACACTCTTTCTCCGGTTGGATTCTATCACTCCAAAATCCATTCAGATTCTTATTTTAGAGGTATCTGAAAGAGTTTGTCTTAGAGCTTATGTGAGTAGTTGCTCTCACTCCTCCATGGTGGCTCTGCCTTGATACAGCTTTTTTATAGACCTCGATCTTAGTGAGTTTGACTTCTTGTTCACCTAAGAGGAGACTAAGCCTGCTCAACAGAAAATTGGGCCTTTGAAGTTTGGAGGATGTCCCAAGACTGGACAAGTTACCACAGCCTGCCTTGATGACCAGATTCACTTCTACATGGGAGCTAGGGATGCTATGTCTACGCAAGTCAAGTGCTGCATTATCCTTGTGAGATGTCCATTCCTTGCTAGAGCTGAGTAAGCCCCCTGTTGTTTACTGTTAAACCACCTACAAAAGTATCATTTCATTCCAATACAGAGCCTACAGTAACTGAACGCTGGCCTGAGATAGGCCTGCCCATTACAGTTATGATAGAAATAGAAGAGACAACAGTAAAAACAAATTTCGATGATTCTGTTGCTGATTTCTATTAGCCCTTCCTTGCTTGCTATTCAAATTCTCTCTCCTAGATATGATCTCCCCTTCTCAGTGTTCTGCATAGCCTAATCATCTACTCCTACCCCCATCAACATATATAAACATAAATATACTATAGGTGCAAAGTGTTTTACACACACACACATACACACACATATATACATAAACATTTACCTATAAATATGTATGTATGTGTATACATATATGTGTGTATGTACATACTGTTTATTTTATGGTTGTGTGAATCTCATCATGATCTTCTTGGTTACTCTGATTAATTAAGGAAAGACTCTCCAATTTTGTTTTGGAAAGGATGAATTCTGATATGGAGAATGATCCTTACATTGTCTTTATTTCTATTAGAAACTGAAGAAAATTACAGTTGGAAAGATTGAGGTTAACTATAATGTAAGTCAGGAATTGGCAATATTTCAGAGGAAGCATTCATTCTAATTTTTTATTTTCCTTAATTTAAGGTTTCATATTTCAGCTGTATCCTGTCTAATGTACCTTTGCCAGCTGGACAGTGGAGCTGGCTGAGGGTTCCAGTCTTTCAAGGTCACAGATCTAGTCATGAAAGGTTAGACATGAAGGTCAAGCCAGTAGCATAGTGGGTATGTTGTGTCATTCATAGTGAATTCAGAGAGTCAAAGAATGACTGAGAACCTAAAATTGCAACTGAGAACTCTACAGGACACATCAGAGACAAGAGCTAAAAGGAAAATACAGCAACACTCTGTAGAGTAAGAAACCTAAAACATTTTTTTGTGTTTTGGACCCCTTTGTCAATCAAGTGAAGAGTTTTCAGTGTATAAAATAAAAACATAGAATTACAGAAGAAACCAATTAGGATGAAAATAAATATGTAATATGTTTTTCCCTAAGTTCATATATACCCTGAAATCTATTCATAGTAGTAGGGGTGAGGGATGGGGTAGAGTTTAGGGTCCCAAGGTTAAGAACCCTGTTCTAGAGTCTAGAATTTCTTAAAACAGATCACACACACACACACACACCCATTCACATATGAAGATGATACTGATCCCAAATCACTAGGATATGGACTTTGAGAGCAATGAAGGGATGGCTCATTTCAGTCATTCTAACGAGGGTGACAACATAAACCTAATTAACTATATACATATTTTATGTAAAATATAGTTAAAACAATTTCTTTTTAGGAAGTAAGCAGAAGTGTACCGGCACATGTTTGAGAACAGGCCTTTTGAAAAGGTACTTCATGTTTTCAAGTTTCATCTGCATTAGTAACAATTTATTCATCACTTTCTTAAGTCTAGACAATTAATAATGTACTGATTCGTGGTGTTTACTGATTTCTGCAGTGTAAATGTTCACCTTTAATATTTAACAATCAGCTTTTTGGAGCTAGCACAAGCTGTCCCTGTTCACCACTGGGGGAAGTGACCTGTTGGAAAGGGATTTTGAAAACTTCTTGTAGCATTACTTGAGCAGAGTGTTAAAAGAAACCAGGAGTAGAGTGGGAGTGCATTTCTAATCAATTTCATAGACATTTGTTAAGAACCTATTATGTGCCATGTACTGTGATAAGCACTGGGATAAAAATAAGAAAAAGGAAGACAGTTCCTGCTTGTAACCTCATGAAGGAAGATAATATGGAAAAGAGTGCCAAGCGGTGGGCAAGTGGAACCACACGCCAGGAGACATGATGTTCTGTGGAGTCAAAGCAAGCAAAGCCATTGACAGGAAAAAAAATAGTTACCTGGAAAACTGAGTTGTTGTTAAGTCATTTTTCCTTCAAGATATTCCACTTAAGGAGGGCAGCCATCCTATTGTTTCTTACCCCAACGTATACCTCTAGACTTGATCATGACCCCAGGGAAGTGCTCCCACTTCCACCACCCCACCCTTTCCAGCTTCTTTTTTCTGTATGGTATTGTTGTTTAGTCATGACCCCATTTAGGTTTTCTTGGCAAAGATGCAGGAGTTGTTTGCCATTTACCTCTCCAGCTCATTTTACAGATGAGGGAAACTGAGGCAAAAAGTGTTAAGTGATTTACCCAAGATCACACAATTAGTAAGTGTCTGAAGCCAGATTTGAACTTGGGAAGATCAAAGTCTTCCTGATTCCAGGTGCTTCACTCTATCCACTGCATCACCTACCTGCCCAAGTTTAGTCATTTATAAAAGAAGATTTTGAAAGTTTATTGCTTTACCTTCCAGTCATATAATCCCAGAGCAGAGGCAAATAAGGGAGTCTATAAAGTGTTGAGCACCAAAAGTTGAATCAATCTGCATGGTGATAGGATTTCAGATTATCCTGGGGGAAGCATGATGTTCCCTGGAGTCAAATCTGGTAAAGTTACTGATAGAAAATGGAAACAGACAGTTAAAAGGTATAGAGATGGGAATTGAAGTGTTGGGTACAAGAAATATCAAGGACATCAATTTGGCTGGATCACAAACTGAGGTGGAATTGGAATACTGCATAATAAGGTTGGAAAGGTATGTTGGATCCCAGGTGTGAAGATTTTTACAAGACATATTTGATCCAAGAGGCAATAGATAGCCACTAGAATTTATTGAGATGTGAACCAAAGAGGTTGAATATATACTTTAAGAAAATTACTGTCAGTTTTGGAGAACACATTAGAGAAGGAAGAGGATTGAGGCAATTAGGTTTTTACAATAGACTAGTTGGAGGTGATAAGGCCCTGAAATAGGGTGGTGGCTATATAAGTAAAGAAACTGTGGGTGGAACCAAGATGGATGGAGTGAAAGGAGGGATTCACCTGGGCTCCTCCCCAAATCCTTTCAAATACTTCTAAACCATGAATTTGAACAAATTCTAGAGGGGCAGAAACCACAAGACAAAAGTGTGGCAGATTTCCAGACTAAAATAACCTGAAAGGGTCCACTAGAAGGAGGACTGGGAGAGGAGGGCAGTCTATTGTGCAGGCTGCACCAGTATAGACTTGACCATAACAAAACTAGAGCAGACCACAGGGGACTGAATCATGGGCGACAGTGGCTATTCCCAGACCTCTCAGCCTGGGGGAAGGGAGGCAGCTGGGGGTTGGGAGGGCTGTCATAGCTGGATGAGAGGGAAGTACAGTTTTGTGCAAGGCCTCCTACAGCAGCAGCAGCAGCTGCTTCTGGGGCTATCAGCCCACAGACTGAATGTTTGAAAGTCATTCATTTAAACATCCAGAAGCCAAGATGATAGAATAGGCAATAAATCTCTTTCACCTTCCCTTGTTGACTTTAAAAAAAACCCAGAGAGTATTTATTACCCCAGGAGAAATCCTGGAATAGTGGAGCCAGAAGAAAGACAGGGTGCAACAGTCTTTTAGTTCAGAAGGCTAGGGGGATTAACAGTAAAGTTCCTTCTTGCTGTGGCTGAAAGGGACCGGGACAGGATGGAAGGCATCCCAGCAATCCAGCAGCAAGTTCCACTTCAGTGGACCAGTGGGAAATCCTGAAAAAATGGGACAGATATGAGAGATACTACTGGGTAATTTGGGGCAGCTAGGCATCACAGTAGATTAGAAGGCTGTGCTTGTGGTCCAGAGAATCCAAACTCAAATCTGACCTCAGACACTTACTTACAAATTGTATGACCCTGGACAAGTCACTCAACCCTGTTTGCCCCAGCTCTTCTTCTGTAAAAGGAGCTGGAGAAAAATATGGAAACCTACTCCAGTGTCTTTGACAAGAGAACTCCAAATGGAGTCACAAAAAAATCAGACATGACTGATACTGATTGAACTCTGCCACTATCACATTTTGGATTAGGAAATGACAAAATTTGGCAACTGATTTTACATGCTCAGTGAGGGAAAGTGGGGAATCAAAGCTGATGCCAAAGTTTCAAAGTTGAGTATTTAAAAGAATGGTGGTTCTCTCTCAGTCATATGGAAGTTTGGAAAAGCTATAGCTATTCAAAGCTGGAGGTGCACTGTTGAGAGATAATAAGATTTGATTAGGACACTGAATTTGAGATACATTTGGGACATCCAGTTTGAAAACTCTAACGAGTAATTAGAGATACACAACTGGAGTTTAAGAGAAAGAATAAGCTTGGACATGGAGTTTGGGGACACATCTGAATAGAGATAACCATATCTATTGGAGGTGACTAGGTCACCCATTTAGAGAAAGTAGAGAGAGAATCAAAACAAAATTAACAGAGAGAGTTTATGGGTTTAAAAGAGAAAGAAGGAATCCACAAAATTTTCAAAAGCCAGGATATTTTAGAGGAAACTCCTTTTATTATTCTCTACTTCTTCCTTATATAAACATGACCACAGGCAACCTGGGGACTCAGCCTGCTGTTCAATCCTGCTTAGGCCTTCTAGACTCCAGTAATAGCTTCCATGGGGAATTCATCAGCAGTTCTCAAATGACTCAGATATATGTTTCTATGCTTTTTCACATCATTAATTAGATTAGCAGTATGGCTCTTTCCGAATCATCTAGCATGACACCTTTGGAATCTATCCCACATGTTGTCAGCCTTGAGAAATAGAACTCTAAGTGTAGCTGGCCATAGCACTGAGGTACTGAATGAGATTTCTTTAAGAATCATTAACAACAGGAGAGACGTATCTCTATGTAGGTATTTTTGTTTGTTTTAATTAAATGACATATAGAGTTACTTTCATGCTTTCAAGAAACACAAATCACCTATTGTGAACAGCATACTTTCAGATGCTAGGGGAAATACAAGTTTAGACAAGACATAAAACCTGCCTTCATGGAATATGTAGTCTAGTGAGTACTGAAGTACAAACACAAATAAAAATAGTATAATGGAAACAGACAATTATGAAGGGTCACATACTGTCTAGAGATCAAGGTTGTTATTGAACAAGAGATTTGCCTCCTCTCTTACCTGAGTCACAGGCACTGGGGGAGCCCCTGATGCCCCCTGCCTTTGCTCCCCACCCAATACAAATTGTGCAGGATAATACATGATCTGGGCTAATTAGCCTGGAAAAAAGAGAACCAGAAAGGCAAATGAAAAGAAAGCAGGAGGGCCTTTCTCAACACTAGATCCTCCCCTGCCATGAATATTCAATGAGAAGATCTGACTGAGCTAGGCACAATATCCAAACTCTGGGCAAGGGAAGAAATTTTACTAAAGGCTTATCATGAGACATTTTGTAACCCAAAGCAGAAAGACACTTGTTGATCAGTTTAGGAGAGAATTATCCCCTGGTCATAGAAAATAAAAATTTGTCCAGAGAAAAGTGGAGCTGTTGGAAATAGGTGACAAAAAATAGAGGTTTTAGATAGTTTGAGGGAATGCTGGAATTGGGCTATTGGAAGAACTATAACACTACAGGTAGTGTTATATTGTAATCCTACAATATTCCAGGTTTTCAAGAACTCTCACCATCTCTTAGTGATGAAATGGAGAGCAGCAAGGTAGAACTAGAAAAAATGATAATGGTGAGGACCCAAAATGCATGCCATGCATGAAGTTTAAGAGTGGAAAGGTTGGTTTAAAAAAATCATTTTGGTAGATTTGTGGAGAAGTCATTGGAGAAGGGAGAGACTTGAGGCAATTAGGAGGCTATTACAAAAGTACAGATAAAGGTGATAAGAGCCTGCAATACGATATGGCTATGTGAGTAGAGAGAATAGGACGGATATGAGAGATGTTACTGTGGAGTTGGAAATGACATGATTTAGCAACTGATTTTATACATGAAGTGAGGGAGAGTGAGGAATGAAGGATAGCACCAAGGTTTTAAACACAAGTATCTGGTAGAATGACGGTTACCTCTTAGTCATATGGAGGTTTAGAAGGAGTGTAATTATTTGAGGCTAGAGTGTCTTAGGCAGAAACAAAGCAGCAATTTAGCATGAAGCAAATGAGTTGCCAGTAAAAGGGAAACAAGGTACCTAGCTGCTGTCGGAGTAGCAATGCCTGCCTCCTCCCTTTCTGGGTGACCTATCTAAAGAAGTACTTTAAGTTGCTCTGGAAAATATTCCAATAGAATGAGGAAAGGGACCTTTTGATTGTCTATGGATTCAGAGGTTAGTCCTTACCTAATAAACGAAGCTTTTTTGTTTTGTTTTGTCTGTTTTTACAATTTGAAATTTTGAAAGTCAGAATCCTTGTAAGGGAAATTTGTTTTCACAATAAGAACATCAGATACTGACCTTCCAAGGTTCCATTTGCATAGGGGCAATAGGCCATGTATTTGATAAGATCCTAAAGTCAACCCAGTTTCTTTCATGCCTGGTGGGATTCTTTGACATAAAGTTTCCAAAGTGAGGAAGGAAGAGAGTCTATAATCCAGGGTCAAGGAGTGGCATGATAGAAGATGAGGAGGCAGGATGGTGCAAGCATGTTCTAAGTACAGATAGTAATAGCCTAGTTTAAAAAATGATAGACACTATATATAGTAGAAAAAAATAAATGCCAAGCGTAGGAGTTTGATTTTCATAAATAGGGAGTCATTGAAGAATTTTGAGAAAAAAAATGACATGACCAGATTTGTATATAAGATAATCCATAAAGATGTGAAGGAGGAGCTTTAGGGAGAGGAGAATGAGGATTTAGAACGTATCAGTGGGTAGTAATGAGAACACTTACTATGGCTACAACAATGGGGATAAAGAAGATGATATGGATATGAGATGCTGGGGAGGTAAAATGGACAAAACTTGATGACTGATTGTATGTGAGGTGAGAGAAAAGAAAAAGAAAAAGTCAAGATTATAAGATTATAAACATAGATTATAAACATAGGAGAGTATATGAATGATGGTGCCATGTACAGAAATGTTGGAATGAGAAACAGGTGTAGTGTGTGAGAATATATACTTGTTTTTACAGAATTACAAAATACAGGGACAGAAAGATCATCTAATTTTCAAAAATTTTGGCAAAATGAGTTAATACATTTCTGAATCTACTTATCTATTAATGTCTTCTCATGTATGAACTCCCTCATGGGCTCCATTTATGGAGCAAATATCAACACAATAGAAAACATGAAATTCTATTAGTTACCAAAATATTTTGTTTATAAATATTTAGAAATATTGATCAGGTCCCATATCATCACCTACAATTAGATGTTTCAAACATGACCCACAGACATCTCAAGCTCAAATTTCCCAAAATGAAATCATCCTCTCCTTCTCTTTTGAACTCAAGAGTTTCTGTCAAGGGCACTATCATTCTCTAGTCCCCCAGTCTCATGGTCTCACCATTATTTCTGACTTCTTACTTTCTTTTGCCCCACATATTGTGGGGAAAATATTTCACTATTTATTACTATTGTTTGAACCTGACTTTATGTGACTAGAATATTGTCTAACTCAAAGCTTACCACAGAGGTCAGGCTAACCTCAGAAATACTTCAACGAAGCCAGATGTTTACAAGGAATTCTAAGATCCCACTCACATCTTGTTTTGGATTCACCCAAATTATATTGAATGTTTACACTTATCTGATGTATATTTATATCACATCTCAAACGACCTTACCTGTATATGAACTGCCCTTTTCTGGAAACTGCCTACAAGCAGTTTTTAATACTGGTGCTCTTATCTGAACTTTATATAACGCAAATTTCACAGGCACTTGAAAATAAGCCACATCTTTTTCTGACTTTCCTCTGCCAAATGATCTGATAAAATTCTTTCTAAAACTTTTTCAGGTTTTGGGATTTTTTTTCAACTGACAATATTCGTTCAGTTACCAAATCTTATTTCTCTTTCCACAATATTTTTTACATCTTAGTCTTTTTCTCTGTTCACATGGCCGCCACCTTAGTCCAGACTCACATGACTTCTCACCTTGATTATTCAATTAGTCTTAAGGACTAAAGTCTCCCCACTCTCTAATCCATCCTCCATACAACACAGTTCCAAAATACTTTTCCTAAAGCATAAATCTGAACTTTTCTCTCCACTACACAATAACCTCCAATGTCTCCCTATTATTTCAAGAGTAAAATATAAGCTTCTCTGCATGGAACTTTTAGCCCGTTACCTACCTTTCCAGACTTATACATTCTCAAATTCTATAGTCCAGCCCACCTAGTCCTCTTGCTGTTCCTCATGCAACTCACTCTATATTACCATGAATCAGCAGTTATAGGATCAGGGTCAAATTGTGTGTACTACTGTGCTGCCTTAAGTGGGAAATTCAAGAGAAGCATATGACTTAGTCTCTAATCTCAAGAAAAGTATTTCTGGTAAGAAATGAAAGCAGAAAAACATTTTTTCTTATCATGCAGAAACTATTTTATAAACGGTAAAGCATTACATAAATTTAGTTTATTTTTAATGAGTAGCAGTGTTTGTAGTTGTAGTAGCAGCACAGCAACAGTAATAGTGGTGGTAATTGTGGTGGTGGTGGTGGAGATAGTAGTAATTCCTTCAAAGGTAAGAATAAAATTGAGATATCAGAAAAAATGGTCCTTCAAAATTAAAGTGATATTTCTGAATACAGAAGGTTGGATCTAATAATCTGGAGGCCTTTGTCTATTTCTTTGATTGTTTTTAATAGGGTTGATGACAAAATATTTCACAAAACACTTATTGTGCCTCATTTGAAAGAATACCTTTCTCCCATTTTGCAGAATTTTAGATAAAATGAAATTATCTCCCTCCTGGAATAATCAGCAGTTTAGTTTCAGAATTGGAAAAGGCACCCAATTGCTCTGTCATCTTGTGTTCACTCAGTCACGTTCTTTTCCTTCAGCCAATCTTGTCATCTTTCAGCTGTTCCTGAAGAAAAAAGTACTTCTGTGACTGATGATTGTCCAGAAGGCAGAGGAGTGTGGGCCTAGCACAGGACACCCATTGTCAGGTGTTGTGTTCTGAATAAGGCTGGGAAGCCATGGAACATTAAAAATCAGCTTCTAAAGAGTTGGAAGATTAACAGAGAAGTGCCATCCAAAGACTCACACACTTATCAAAGGAGGGGGGTAGTAGGGTGAGAATCATCAGTAAGGAGACTCCTGTCTCCCTAATTGTGTTCTTAATTGGAGAAGGCAGCTTGCTTTCTCCTTTCTCCTAATAGGTTATCTTTTCATCTTCTCCCTGCTGTCAGTTTTTCTCTTGAGGATCCATATGCATGTGTTAGGCTTGATGTGGGTGGCAAGGAGAAAAGGGGAAGTTAGGGAGTAGAGCTTGTCATAATAAAGACCACGGTTTTGAGCCAAACCTAGTAGCCCAAGAAAAGAAACAGGATTGCGCCCTGGGGTTACCGTATGTTCTAAAGGCAGATTTCTCTTTAGCAGCTCTGCGTTGGTGTTATTTCTGACACTGCTCATGCCTTTCATCAAATGATGATATGTAAAGCTAACCTTTGCCATAGTTGCATAACCTAATGTTTACTTACTGTAAATGACTTAGAGAATATTCCCTATCTTCCAGTTTATGTTGACATCATGAAAAAGCACATTTTTATCTTGATCTGTGGAGATTTAAGGAAGAAACCTTATTAAGCAATCTTTACTGTCAGCATGCTTATTTTTCTCCCTCATTCCTGTGGGAAGGAAGGATTTTTATCACCCAAAAAATGTTGCTTATCATAAGTTTATTCTGAAGGCTTTATTCATGTCTTAATCACATTCTCTCTTCATTTGTGAATTCTCATTGAGATAGTCTTTCTTGACGCCTGTGAAGAAATTCAGAATAGTTCACTTGGTCTAAATCTATGAAAGTTTGGCCTGGATGACCAATGACACACCCAGACAATCATAGGAATATTTCTCAATATATGGAATTAAGATCTATAGAAATTTGGAGTTGTAGATTTGTAAATTCCTTTCACATGCTCTGACCTTGTGCAGAAACAATTTAGAGATTTTTCCTATTCTAGAAAATGATACCACATTATTATGATTGTAATGCTACTATTAATATATCAGATCTTCACAATTCTTCTAAACTAACATTCTTAATTAGCAAGAGCCTCATTAACTCTAAAACTTTTCACAAGGATATATCACCTGATTGGGTTTTATTCCTAGTAAAAACTTGCTCGAGAAGGATGGTTTGGTTTCATATTTGTTTTATTGAAAATCTCCTTCACAATTTAAGAAAAATATATTCCCTTTGATAGTCATGACTTGTAACATTATTTCTCTTCAGGAAAATTAATATACAAGATGCTTTGGTATATTAAAAAGAGTGTTGAATCTGGAGTCAGAAGACCTGATTTCAAATTTCAAGTTGTATCACCAAGGCAATATTCACAGCACTGAAGGCAACTATGAATATGCCAACATAGCTCTCCATTGTGAAGTACAAAATATTCTCCATATAGAAGACTGAAGAAAAACATTTATTCAGACACCAGAAAGCCAAATCCCCAAACCAGAAAGTCAAATCCATCATAGTAGCCAAAAATTCAATACAAATTAGCAATGCAGGGGACAAAACCATTCCCAAGTCAATTCCCTCCACAAATAAACACTCAGGAGCCTACCTGTCTGCTTTCCTGTATTCTTTCTCAATCCATCCTAACTGCCCTAACTGATTTCACTCACTTCCTTTCAGTTCTGCTCCACCCTTCCTGTCCCATCTGTTCATCAAACTCTTCCCACCACATGTGACTTAGGCTTCCATGTAATTTAAGTAGGTCACATGGGCCTATTAATGAATGGCAAAGATCTTTCCATTTAAATTACCATTGCACAAGTCTGCCAGTGCTATTTTGGCAAGGGCACTTAGTGTGTGAACTTCAGTTTCCTCATCTGAAAAATAAAGATGCATGACTAGAAGACTTGTAATCTCCCTTCCATCTCCTATTCTATGATCCTATTTGCAAAGTGAAGATATCAAAACCTTATAAAACATCATATGTAACACAAAGAAATGAAAACTCAAGATACTGTCAGATGGATTTTTCCCCTTAAATAAAAATGTACAATTCTTGACTAAGGTCAATAAATGATTATTATTTTCATGAGAGTTGACTTTGGCATACTATATATTGCCATGAAAAATTAAGCAATCTATATAACAGGTACAGTCAAATTAGAGTAGTATGAATGGGAAATACCTCATTAGTTGAAAAAATAAACTTTTCTGAAAATAGTATCCCATTTCTTTTTGATATGATTTCTTCCTTGTAATTACATTCAAGTCTCTTCAGCTTTAGTGGCATACAATTCTCAGTTAGCACTGCTTTCAATGCCAGTGTTGTAGCAGTTTGGTAGAGCAGAAAGAACATTGATTTTGCATTCAGAAGATTTGGGTATGTGTCCATACTCTCCCACTCTATGATTACTTGACAGCCATGGCTAGTCACATAAACCTTCTTTTGTTTCATCAACTGTAAAAAATGAGGGTAACAGTATTTGTACTACTACTTCACTGGATAGTTGTGATGGAGGGGCTATGACAACCTTAAAAGGCGATATAAAATGAGAGCTAGGATTCCAAAATCATGTATATTAAGGGGAATATTTTTCTACCATGCAAACATCTATTTTTAGAAATTAATTGAACAATTCCCAAATGTAATAAAAAGTTAACAAAAGATCTTGAATGGTTTTTGAGTGTCAAATCACAGAGATAAAGAAGCTGTTCTTAAGGATAAAGTGCTATTCATTAGTAAAGTCACTAAGGAAGTGAAACACTTGGCAAATAGTGCCCTTTGCCATGTCTACTGTGTGTGTGAACAGAAGTGGGCACCATAAGCCTTGTAGAGTGAACACTATCCTCATTCCCCTCATTTGCCTAGTTTTTCATGTCTGGTTTCCTTTTGTATCATCATCTCCCCAAACCCTATTTTCTGTGGCTGTCCCTCTTAAGTGTTGCTGCCTTCTATTATTCTTGATTGAGCCCTTCCTTTCTTTTCACAGGTCAAAATTTTTCCACTTACGCTAGTTATGGATATATGGATGATGAGGATGGGAGAGGTGGAAAAGGGTAAGGGCAGCTGTTCCTAAATACAAGAAACACTCCTTGCCTTACCAAATTGTGACTGCCTAGTCTAATATTAGATAAAAGAAAGAAGGGATTTTTTTGACAGGATTGTTTTCCCAAAGTTGGGGAAGGGAAAGTTGTTGATGAAGGTTGGGAGAATCTATTGTCTGGTTTGGTAATGACATAATGAATACCCTAATCTAGGCTAAGAATCTGAAGGGAAGGTATTTTATGACAATCTTGCCATGAATCCAAACTTTTCTGCTTTTTGGGATATGAAGGAAACTGCTATTGTATTCTTATCCTTTTGACTCGGATCTTTTAGTATGTATCTTGCACTTATTGATTGACCAAAAGACAGCTATTCAGAATTAACTGCTTCCCTTCTCCTACTTCTCCCTAGATCCCAGATCTCTAGTATACATCCAGATTTCATCTGCAATAAAATTCCACAAGGCATTATGTCATTGCATTTGGATTTGGAATAAAAAAACCTGGGTTGGAGTTCTAGATTTGATATGTATTGAACATTTGACCTACTTGCTAGATGTTGAATGAGGAAAGGCTGGGTTCAAATTTCCACCTCTGACATTTCCTAATCATGTGACCAGGGAAAGTCACTTAACCTCTCCGAACCTCAGTTTCCTTGTCTGTAAAAAAGGAGTGATCAAATTTTGTAGTAACTTTCTGAAAGTTATGAGAAAAATCCTTTGCAAGTTTTAAAATGCCGTTTAAATGCAAATCATTAATAATATATTAACTATACAGAAACATGAGATGTTCCTTCAAAACTGTATTTAAATTAAAATTTTATAAATCAAACCATATTTTAAAAGCAAAGGAAAACTATGTATTTAAGAGAGTCTTCCAGTTATTTTTGTAAGCATAAAAAGCACATCAAAATTTTAATGTGAATGAGTCTAATTTTGTGAATTTTAATTTTTCTTTTTAAATTTAGTTTCACCCTCAAAAGTACCTTAAGATATTTCTAAATCATACCAGTTGAAATACTGTTATTTTTTTTCCCTCTGTAGATAGAGAAGAAAGGATGGTATAATAGCAAATAAAAGTGCCTGTTGTATCCTTATTAGATGAGAGAGTTCAGTAAGATGAAGTCACTTTAGAGTCAGTAAAGCCTTGAACTATTGCTATAGTAAGGTTACCCTAGTAACGACCCATATTAAGGTGTGACAAGTTGTCCTCTATCAACCTTCCTATTTTATCTTCTGACTGTCACCCTGGTTAAAGTAAAGATTGTGTGAAGATGAAGGTAGGCTTACCAAGTTTTCCTTTGTAGATGAAGTCCTGCTAAGTAAAAACAAACAAATGAACAAAAACCTAGATTTTAACCAATATTTTTAAATTTAAAAGAATTTGGAAGGGATTGTTTATTGAAGGTATTGAAGACCTCTCTACTATTCAAAAGTGATGAATGCTTCTTTTCTTCTATTTTGTCCTATGAATCTTGATTAACTTCTATTTTTTTGTCAATAATTATGTTTTCAGTTTTTGACAATTACTTCCATAAGTTTCAAATTTTTCTCTCCCTCTCTCCCCCTTCTTTTCCCATAATGGCATGCAATCTTATATGAGTTCTACACATACATACTTATTAAGCACATTTTCACTTTAGTTACGTTGCATAGAAGAATTAAAATGATTGGGAGAAACCATGAGAAAAACTGAACCAAAACAAAACATAACAAAGTAGAAAAGTAATCTGCTCATTCTGAGTTCCAACTCTTTAATTCTTTCTCTGAATATGGATGGCATTTTGCATCAAGAGTCCTTTGGACATGTTTTATGTCCTTGCATTGTTGTGAAGGGCCAAGTTTATCAGAAACATTCCTTGCACACTGTGGCTGTTACCGTGTATAATGTTCTCCTGGTTCTGCTCCTTTCACTCAGCATCAGATCATACAAGTCTTTCCAGGTTTTTCTGAAGTCTGCCTGTTTGTTATTTCTTATAGCACAATAGTACTCCATTTCATTCATATACCACAACTTGTTCAGTCATTCCCCAGTTGATGGACATCAAATTTTCTTTTGAGCTCTGGTCTTTTCATCAGGAAGGTCTGGAAATCCTTTATTTTACTGAATATCCATCTCCTTACCTGAAATATTATATTCAGTTTTTCTGGGTAATTGATCCTTGGTTGTAGCCAAAGCTCCTTTGCCTTATGGAATATCATGTTCCAATCCCTCTGATCTTTTAATGTAGAAGCTGCAAAGTCCTGTATGATCCTGACTGGAGTTCCTCAATATTTGAATTGTTTCTTTCTGGATGCTTGATAATTCTGGAATGTGGCAACAAAATTCCTAGGCATTTTTAATTTGGGATCTCTTTCAGAAGTTGATCAGTAGATTCTTTCCCTGACTGTTTCGCCCTCTGGATCTAAGACTTCAAGGCAGTTTTCCTTGATAATTTCTTGGAAGATAGTGTCCAGGCTCTGTTTCATCATGGCCTTCCATAAACCAATAATTCTTAGATTTTTCTCTTCTGGATCTGTTTTCCAGGTGAGGTGTTTTTCCAATGAGATATTTTGTGTTTTCTTCTATTTTTTTCATTCTTTAGATAAGCTTCTACATGCCAAATTTTAATTTTTCTTCAGTTAGTTTTTCTACTTCTTTTTTCATTTGTCCAATTTTTCCAGGTAAGTTTTGTACCTCTTTATTCTTTTGGTCAATTTTCCTTTTTAAGGAGCTGTACTCTGCAGGGAATTCTTTTTTTTTTTTTCTCATTTTGTCAATTGCATTTTTTAAAATCATTGGACAATTTTTCTTCTCCCTTTCTAATTTGACTTTTAATATCCTTCTTGAGCTCTTCCAAGAATGCTTTTTGAGTTTGAGACCAGTTCACATTCGCTTTTGAGGTTTCAGATGTGAGTACAGTGTCAATGCTGTCTTCTTTTGAATTAGTATTTTGATCTCCCTGTCCCTGTAGAAAGATTCTTGTTTGATGCTATTCGGATTTACTTCTTACTCATGGTGGTTGACTTTTTCCTGTCTTTTAAAGTGTACCTCTGCTTCTGCAGTCTCTATCCCACACTTCTTATGCTGGGCGTTTGGGGCCTGATTTCTGGCTTTGTGTGTGTTGTGACCCATGATTCTTTCAGCTAGAATCTATAAAAGACTGCAGCTTATTGGTATGTGCCAAGACCAAGGCTAGGTGAAGTTGTTCTGAGTTTCTCCCAGGGGTTACACTGAAACTGGCAGCCTGAGGTGTTGGGGAAGTATAGTCCCACCATCCTCCTCTGCTAGAGCTGAGCTTGAGCACAAGCAGGCTCAGTGGCTGCTGAACCCCATCTATGCTGGTATCTGCTCAATCCCCAAGACCTGGGGTGATGGTGTTGGCACTTTACTGGCTCCACTCCCCTGGGACTCAGGCTTTTCTGTTGGTCCACTTAGGTGGTGCTTGCTGGAATGCTTCTCATCCTGTACTGATCCCCTTTAGCCACACCAAGATGGACCCTTACTGCTGGTCACCCTAGGCTCCCAAGCTAAAAGACTATTTACCTCTTCTGCTGGCTCCACTATTCCAGGACTTTTCCTGGGACAATATTCTCTGGGTTTTTAAAGGTTAACAAAGGTAAGGTGAGAGCACTTACAGTTTACTCTACCATCTTGGTTCCCAGAAGTTCAAGGAGGTGACTTTTCAAACATTTAATCTGTGGGCTGATCACCCCAGGAGTGACTGCTGCTGTTATCATGGGCCATGTGCTTCTCTGTCACTCGGTTCTGCCTACACTGAGAGGCTTGGAGATCTGCACTGGTGCTTCTAATTCAGTCTCCCTGGGGCATTCCTGCTCTGCTATGGCTATGGCCAAATCTGTGCTGGTGCAGCCTGTGTTCTCTGTGCTCCCACATCCCATGCAACAGTTTCTTCCCATAGACTTTCTGGGCTGTCTTGGGCTGGAAATCTACCACACTTTGTTGCCCAATGTATTCTGTGCTCTAAAAATTTGCTCAGATTTGCTTTATAGAGGTATCTGAAGGAAGTCACTCTACCATCTTGCCTTAACTTATCTTTCAGTCATACACACACATATACACACAAGTGTACGTATGTATGTATGTATGTGTATGGGTATATATATATATATATATATATGTGTGTGTGTGTGTGTGTATACATATATGTATGTATGTATGTATAGGCAAATAGCCCTGTGTGACTAGATAAGTATTCTCTGTATGTGTGTGTGTGTGTGTGTGTGTGTGTGTGTGAAGGACAGGAAAGGAGGAAGAGAGAGAGAGAGAAAGAAAAAGAAGAAGGAAGAAAGGGCAGAGGGGCAGAGGGAAAGATACAGATTGATCTCTTTGGCAGTACCAATGTGGAGAGACTTATGGACCCGTTCTAAAAAAAAATTTTTTTTTGGAAAGATATGCTAAGTTTAGTAAGAAGTTAGTGAAAATTAGAATACAATTTATTTTTCCTGTCCAATTTCTCAGACCTCTTCAAATCTGTCCACTGTCCTGAGGGCCTTTGTTCTACTAAGTGAAACTAGATTTCTAGATGTTTTGTGAAACATTATTCTTTTGTGAAATATTCTTCCATTTTGAAAATCCATTAAGTAGCATTGGGATATTAAGAAAAAGTGTACAAAACAGAGTGGGTTATATAGGATAAGTTAGCATGGATGGGTTACATTCTTCATTATCTGAGAGAAAGGCCATATTGAAATAATCTCAGCTTCATCTGCCTGTTTAAAGAAAAGAACTGCAAATGATGAAGGAGGCACTTTAGATTCAGCCATCAGTGAAATACCATTGGTGAATATGCTAGGCTTTCTCCATGATTCTGTACCAGACCTTAAAAGTTTATGCAAATTATTGGTCTCAGATAACTTGGGAGTTGATTAGGTAATATCTAAGCAAAGAATTCTAGAGAGGTTGTTGGGATAGAAGTGGAGAGTTTAGAAGGACTGACTGCGATGAATAGAGAATGAAGTAAGGTTCAACAAATATGAAATATGGAGGAGGAGGAGGAAGAGTGTCCTTCAGTCCATGCTTTCCTAGTTTACACAAACACACATACACATATGTATTCATATATACGTATATTCATATACATATGTACATACATATTTTTGTATATGTGTATGTATAGAGAAATAATGGTTTTATGCATGTATATATTTTATATATAAAGGTTTTTTAATAGGTTTATTTTATTTTTATTATTTTATTTTGATAATTATTATTTAATATATAATTACATATATTTATTTAATAATTATTAACTAATATAGGCTTATAAAGTTTTACATGTGTGTATATATACACACAGACATATAGACAAATACATATGTATGCATATATAATACACACATATATGTGCGTATACACACATACACACATATATAATAAAATCTTTCATGCAAACTGCTATTTCTATGAATGTGAGGACGAGGGCCTTGTTTGAGTTTTCTTTGTAGCTTCATAATTGACAAAATCTAGACTGACTGCATCAGGTTCACTTAAGAAAACAAATGTGTGTCCTTAATCTTTTGTTAATTCAATTATAAATGAAACTCATTTACCTAACAGTTGTTCTGGGACCAAGTTGGAAACTAGAGCACTTTCTAAATTTTAATAGCAGTCAGTAAAGCATAATAGGTTTAAGAACTTTGATCAGTTGCTAAATTACCTAACAAATGTCTTTTGAATTTCCTTACAGCCCTATCTAATTCAGAATGGCTGAGGCGTAGAAATCTTTGTGTTGTCTGCCTACATAGATGCCTCAAAGTCCACTTTTCACTTTTCATAGGCCCAATGACTATTCTCCTCTGGAGTTAGAACCAAGTTTAACTCTTGCCTTGGAACTGCAATAATACCTTGAATAGTAAGTGGGTGCACAGTAAATAACCGGCGAGTGTTAATCATCAACATCAGGAAAATTGAGAAATGAATGTGTTTCAAACATTCCATGGACATTATCATCATTGCATGTTATATGTTTCAGGATGAATTACTGCTAACTGGCCCTAGCTTGATGTGTAGAATGTCCAGAAGTTCCTATATAAGGATTTATATCACCCCGTTGCCTGAAATGTGATGAACTATATAGAATTTTAATGGCAATCTCATATGAAAAAGTTTCTTCCAGATTTTTTCAGGCAAGTCAAAGAATGCAAGTCAAGAGAATGTGTAATATTAATAAAAATTAAATATGCCAACCTTAATGCTTATATACTGTAGCTAACAATTTGCTTGATAAGTACTCTTCTATGGACCTGATATCCACAGGATTCATAATACACTCAGCTATACATACCTGCACACAAATTGACACATATATGCATATATACACTTATACATATACGCACATATGGGAATATTTATTACAGAATAACTCCTTCTGATTCCAGAATGTTGTACAATGAAAGTCATATATAGAGAGATTTCTTTAGTTGTACTTGTAGGAATTCCTAACTGGATTTCCTGACACTGACAATCCAACAGTTTCTTTATGCATTCATGTAGGGTCAATATGATCATGGGTTAAGTGGCAACCTCTCTAAGCCTCATTTAGCTGATCTGTTAAATGAAGGAAATAATGTATGTAATACTTTCCTCAAAAGGTTCTTCTGGGGAACAAAGATACTGTATTGATTGTTTTAAAGTTTGAAAAGCCATTGTACAGAGTAACAGAAATATTTTAATGATAATTAATTGTGAAACACCTACTTTACTCAACAAAATAATCTAAGACTATTTCAAGGTACTTATGAAAAATGCTATCCACCCTGAAAGAGAAAACTGATGAACACTGAGTACAGAATGAAGCATACTTTTTTCCTTACTTTATTTTTCTCTTTCTTTCCTTTCTTCCTTCCATGTTCCTTCCTTCCTTCCTTCTTTCCTTCCTTCCTGCAACATGGTTAATACAAAAATATGTCTTGCATAATTTCACATATATAATTGAGATCATACTGCTTGCCTTTTAAATGAATAGGAGAGGGACTGGAGAGAAGAAAAGAATTTAGAATTCAAAACTTTTAAAATGAACGTTAAAATAAATGAATAAAATATATGTTTATAAAGCTTGTGAAGTGCTTTACATATATTTGATGCTCACAGTGAATCTTGGAGGTAGTTGATATAATTATCCCCATTTTACAGATGAGGAAATTGAGCTGACAAAGGATAAGTGACTTATTTAGAGTATGTCTGAGGAAAGATGCAAACTCAGGTCTTACTTTCTCAAATCCAGTACATTTAAAGTGCTTTTCTATATAAAAGTAAGCTAATAATATTCCTACATTAGTAAGAATACAGATTGGTACAGAGAAACCTGAGGTGAGTATGTTCCCTTTTCCAATGAATGTTAATTAGTGCCTTTTCTTGTGGTCTTAGAGTTATCCAAACTAAAAACACTGAGAGGTTAGGTATTGCACAGCTAGCGTGTCAGAGATGAGACTTGAACACAGATCTTTCTGTCTTTCAGATCAGTTTTCTATCCATTACACTATGTTGGATATATTCTTTAAAATTTACATTAAAGTAAAAGTCTTATAAATCAACTCTTTTACAAATGTAAAGGGGAACTATCTAAAATATCTATCAGTTAACATTTTTGTAATAAAATAAATGTTATGATGTGAATAACGAATCCTTTGTTTTATAGACTTTTTAAAATATAAATGAAAATATGAAGAAACTGTGTGATTTGTCAACATAGGAACCTCTGATGTAGAGATGCAGATGAAAACCAAAATTAACCACAACCAATATATGTAGAATATATTAGATAAAGATTAGGGAATTGCCCGAGATATATAAAGGTAAAGTGATTTGCCTATTTGCCTCTAGTAAATAGCAGAGGCCTGATTCCAAGTTATATTTTCTAGATTCCAAGTCCTGAATATCTACTATGTTGTTCTACAGCTACGTTATATGCAATGCATGTATACACATGTGCATGTGTGTATATGTATACACAAACATGTATGTGGAAAGAGGTTTTGGTCAAGGTAGGATGTATAAAATGGCATATGTTCACAGATTCTCTTAAAACACACACGTATATACATATATACACACACATATAATAAAAATAGGGCAACAACCTCAAAGGTACTCTGATTTACCAATGGCTGAAGTTCGAATTTGGGTCAGGTCCAAATACAGACTATGAAAAAGTCATTCCATACATAAGACTATTGAGTTTATTTAAATCTATTCATGATGAATGGATCCTGTCCAATCTGGATCGTCCACTGAGGCCTTGACTGGAAAATTGAATGAGTAGTTCTGTTTTGTTTTTATTTTTTTTTGTTTGAATAATAATTCAGGTAAAATTACTAGATTAATTCAAGTGAAGAGTTTGTGTAGAACAGATTCTGTACATTTACAGTGAGTGAAAGATTAATTGAGATCAGAAGAATCATACAAGTTTGCATTTTTATAAATGACAGTATGGAGATAAAAACATAATGCTAAGGCCTGTTCTATATGACTCGTGATATAAAACTAATAGGATGGAAAATTACCATGAGAGAAAAAAGTGAGTCTCCATATTAGATAATCAGAATTTTTTATTTAAAATTATTCAACAACTGACTGACAACTGTGAAATTCAGTATTTATGAGACTGAAATAGCATCTCTTTATATACAACTCTTCATACTTCTGAGGTGAGTTTTTATTTTTTTCCATAGTAATGGCATCTATTACGCAGCACCAGGAGCCATAAATAAAGATGAAGTACATTAATCTCTACATTTTTAATTTTGGGGGTACATTTTATTGCCCATTGCACACATACTGAATTCACAATATTCAATTTTTATTGTTATTATTTGTATTCTCCTTTGTAAAGAACAGTTAAGAGTCCCCCTCTCCCCTCCCCTTACATACTAAATTTTCTCCAATATAGCTCTTGTTCTGACAACTTAGGGAATGCAATATCCATTAGTCTTAGAACCATACATTTAGATCCAGATGGAACCATGGAAGTCATTTTGATGGGAAGTTTTAAAATGGGAGACATATAGTGTCATAGTGGATAAGGCATTGGTAACAGAATCAATGAAAACTAGAACTGAACCCTGCTTTCTTTGCTTAGAAGCTATATGACACTTTGGTAAATCCAAGTTTCAATTGCCTCATCAATAAAATAAAATTAATAATGACACCTTCCTCATTGGTTTACTGTAAGGACCAACAACTAATTAGAGGAAAGAAACTGGTGTTGAGGATCAAATCGATTAGCATAAGTACTCTACAAAACTTAAAAGATAAGTGATTCATTTAGTTAAAGATGGGAAATTAGTAAAGCTATTTACTAGTATCTTAGGAGTCACTGTGAATATAAACAATACCTAGTCTATAAATGCTCATTATTTTTAGTTTCAACCCCTTTTGTAGTATTCCACTTCCTTTAAGTCCAAGTTCTGACACACAAGTCATCGGATCTTCCTGTGACAACGTGGGATTTTACAATTTCTCAGAGTAACCATTATAATAAAATATAATTTCATATTTCCCCTCCCTACAGATGTAGAAGGTCAAAGAAAAGCAGAGAATTTTAAAGTCAAACATTATCTCAGAAGCCATCTAGTTCAGCACGAAATAGATTTCATTTCATATCATATGAAACATGTATTCATACTTCCTTTTCTTGAGGATTACCAATGTGGGTATTCACTCTACCTTTGGATGTAATTATAAGGAAAAATTTCTTTATATTAATTCTTAACTTCTTTTTTATTTCTTTCCATCTGTTTCTTGTTCTACCCTATGTTATCAAATAGAACAAGTCTAACAAGCTTTTAGATTTTTAAATCAATACTCCAGGAATTTGTTTTCAACAGCAAAACTGAGTATTATTATTTTTGAAATTTTTCTTCTCAACTTTTTTAGATATAACTTAAAAATAAATTGTTTGGGGCAAATTGCTATGATGTTATTACTCTTTTGAATTTAATGTTTTATGGATTATGGTTTATGTGGTTAAAGTAACAAATTTTCTTAGTTGAAATATATGTGTATATATATGTACATATACATGCTTACACATATACATATGTACATACATACACTGTGTATGTGTGTAGCCATATTTTATAGCTTCACCTGGTACGACTTCAGTAACAGGTACAATAAGAGAGGTGATAAAGCCCCTTTTCCTATTCCCATATGGTTTTGGTTTGCAGTAAATTGTATTTATTTCTAAAATTTTAAAATTTAAAATTGCCCACCTAGTTCAGAGATTTAGTCTTTAGCATAGTAAAATGACACTTATTGAAAATGTTAAATTGCTAAGGATAAATATCATATCCAAGCAATTATGGGTAGTAGTTTGGTCTATGACAAAGATCTGATTCTAGTACAGTTTTTTAGTTGAGTTGTCAAGGATATTTTGAGATCTGTGTTTCTTGTATGGGGACTATTATTTGTCAGTCCATAAAAGATAGTGAAAATATGGCTATAATTTAACCACCATGTCATATTTTACTGACTTCTGGACTCCTCAGGATAACCTTCCTATAAGTTTTTGGTGGTGATTTGATGATCCCAAAATGCCATCATAAAATCTCCTACTTCCATAAACATGTGCATGACTATCATCCATTTTATTCTTTCTTTGTAGACATATTATTGACTGAGTTCGTGGATCTATCCTCCATTCAGAATATTTCAGTTTCACTCTAACCTATTCATAGACTCCATCTGGAGGTAAATAAATTTTAGTTAAATTTGATAAATCCCAAGGTGTGTACCTGTTATCAACCTTTATTATTCCTTGATGGCATAATTTGTGTTTGTTCAAAAATGTTTAAATAGGTTTAGATATGTTCATATTATGCTCTTAGAAGTTCTAACAATCCTTTTCTCCTTCAGTGAAAAAAATGTTCATCTTTATGTAGTTGCCTTAGGGGGATGATCCTTGTATTTGTAATAATAGCAGGTAGATTTCTTTAGAAAACTTTATAAATTTGTCATGGGCTAGTTTACACCTCTGGAAGTGTTCTTGAACTTGTGTTGCATAGTTGTAAATTGTATTATAATTATCTTTTCCAACATGATTCTAGGATGCTAATAAGTGTCTTAACACAATCAGCCACAAGTTTCTCTTTAAGAGTATTGCAATCATATGACTTGCCTGGAAAGAAAAAACAAAATTTATGTTGGAATCATCTTTACCTACTAATTCAATTTGATATCTAGATCCAAGCTCAAAACTTTAGTTCCTCTTTCCTTGAAATATATTAAATTTTTTTGCACTTCTTGAGTTTAATTGTTGTGATATTTTTGGAGAAAAATTCAAAAGGATGCTATTTAATTTGTGTGTGTGTGTGTTGTGTGTGTAGTCAAATACTTTAATATCATCCATGCACATCTTGTTATTATTGATGAGAATTTGGTTCAATTCTCTCTTTAATTTGGAAGCTATATTTATTTGTATTTAGAAGAGATGACAATGGAGGTAATGTTAACCTCAAAAGATTTCCATAGTTCCTAGGAAAAAATGGCTTGTTTTACAGCTATTGTCCTTGACATTATCATGTTAGTGGTATATTTTAAATAGAGCACAGTTCATCATGGACATACCAAAGACTCCAGGGTTCTCAATGTACTTAGTTCTATTTTTTATATTTGTAGCCAATGAAATAAGTCATAAATACAGAACTGAGTCAAAGACATAGTAAAAATCAAACAATATAAATTGCTGATATTACACTATCATGTGTGATTTGTTTAATAGTTGCCAAATCAATAAAGTATTTCTGTTTATATCCCTGGGACTTTTGATACAATTCTTTTTTATTCTTGGTAACAATATTTTATTTTCTTGTATGTATTATACCTTTCTGTGTGTGTGTGTGTGTGATATCAGTTATGATGATCTCCATAAAGTACATCAATATAATCTGTATTTAAAGTAATGATTACTGTTCAAATCTTTTTGTATGATGCATTCTGTTAAGAAATATGGTAAGTTGGTAAAGTGCTTTATAAGTAATTCATGAGTCACTGTGAATCACATGAACCAATAATTATGGATTTCTTCCAATCTTTTTGGTTTTGCAAAGAAACCAGTGTTAGTTACCTTCTTTGTCATAAAAGTTTTGTCATTAATTTTAATGCTGTACAAAGTTTAAGTTTCTTGTTTGAACCAATGTGTGTTTTTATTGTACTGTATTTTTATTGATTTTAGAGATCAGTGGTTCTTATCTTTTTTTGTGTCATGGACACATTTGGCAGTCTGGTGAAGGATAAAGATCCCTTTTCAGAATGTTTTAAAATGTTTGAAATAAAATACATAGGATTACAATGGAAAACAATTTTATTTTATATTTTTCACTCCCCAAGTTCAGAGATCTGGTGAAATCAGACCATGGGCTTTTATAAGCCCCAGCTTAACAACTTTTGATATGGGTAAAAATAAAATTTCCATGTCCTCATTCTTTGACAGTGGTGCTATTAGCAGTTCTATATATAATCTATTTCTTTTCCAGTCTTCTTATAGCAATTACTGAACTGCTTAAATGATTCTTTGAACTACTTTGACTCCTTATGTCACCTTTTGATTTTTAATTTTAATTATTTTAACCTCTAGTTTTCAGATTCCATTCAACAAATTTTTAGTTACCTTTACCTGTGTGAATAGTATTTTAATGTTTTCACTGTTCATCCCAGCTATATCTTATAATATTCTTATAATGCTTTCCCTCAAATGGTCAGTAGCTCTTCCAAGTGACTTCTGCAATTATAGTATTTGAAAGCTATACTTAGGAGCATTCCTTGATACATTCAGTTCTCCTATGGTTCTCACCATGGTAGTGGTCACAACATATATTGTGAACAAGGACTGAAATACATTTATACTTTCAGCTAAACATTGTAGAAGAATATATATAGTAGATGTCAGTTTTTTAAAACTCTTCTGTTGTGGATTTGCTAGTTAGATTAATGCTATTGAAGTAAACAAAAAAAAAGACTTTGCAAATTCTAAGAGGCCTATCCCCTTTTCAAAATCTTTTGAGATATCAAGATTATTTTTATAGTCTACTTGATTTTAGGTAAAGTTTCTGGATTTGTTAAGATTTTGAATGACTTCCAAGTTTAAATTTTTGCTCTTTAGATTTTAGTTCACATACTATATTATTTAAGTTCAGTTTAGTTATTTCCTTCCATGGGACTGTACTGTTCAGCATCATGATCTGTGGTGATGAAATAGGAGTACCATTCAATAAGAAGCAAAAAGAAATCCTTGCTTATAATTGGTAAAAATATTTTACCTCAATTTTGATATGACATAGTGTTTATTATAATAAAAATATTCATTGTCCTCAGTCTACATCAAACACATTGACATTTTGTCTGCTTTAATGATCAGAACTATTTACACCAAAGTATTTCCAGCAGGTGTTGTTCTGGTATTTCTCTTTTGCTTCTGATGTAGTTGACCTTTTAGTACCAGAACATCAAGGAACATCCCTTGTTAAGCTCTTCTCTGTCGTTGTGTTTGTCAGGGAGATTATGACATGATTTGCAATTGACTTTGGTTTGAGTGAGGGAAGGCCGTGCAAGGTCACCAGCCTCACATTCTCCTCCTGAGCCATCTGGGTCCAGTGGCCAGATATTCAAGACAACTGGAGATGGCCCCATGCAATGGGAGACCTTGGCCCTTTTAGGCAAAGGTCTTTTCAGTGAGTGAGATCACACTCATTCAGTGAATAGGCCTCTTGAAGTAGTTACTTAAGGGATGGCCCCTTCAATAATAAAAAAAAAATCCAACTTCAAAGGGAAGATCTTCGAGGTTCCTGGTCAAAAGAAAAAGAGTTACTATTTAGTATGATATTATATTATACCAGAATGCAATATTCCAGCACTTCAAGGGCCTCATCAGACATAGAGGACTTCCCATAACAATTTTAGGGATACAGCTAGTGGTTCAGTGAATTGAGTATTGGATTTAGAATTTAGGAAGAGCTGACTTCAGATCCCATTTCATAGATTTATGAGATGCTCGTCCCTCTCTCTCAACCCCAATTTCCTGCCTGGCTCATAATAGCATGTATTTCACAGAATTGTGAGGATAAAATGAAATAACAGAAGTGAAATGCCTGGCAAATCTTTAAGGGATATATGAATATTAGCTGTTAAAGTTGTTGTTACATCAATCTGCTTGGCATTCCCTACTTTCTTGTTGCTACTGCCTCACCCCAAGCATGGACAAGGAGTTAGAACTTAGGTAAGTTATTATTACTCATGTTGCAATTTGTGTTTTATTACTCAGATGAATCTAATGTTGACTCTTTAAAACAAATGTGAACTTCTATGGGTCTAAAGGAGTATGAAATTGATGATTGGAATAAAAATCTCTTTTTGATATAATAATGGGAAAGAAGGGATGCCTTCTGAAGTGATGGAAAAATCTATAACATGTCATGCTAAGGCACTCAATATTTTTGATTGATTATTTGTGTTATCTTGGGTGAATTACTAAGTATCTTCAGGTCTCAATGTCCTCATCAATTAAATGAAGAAGTTTGGCTTAAATCATCTCCAATTTCTTAGATGTAAAAACTTGCAATTCTATGACTTGATGATTGATTGAGTAGCGAAGTGAAGATAATTGAGTTTACCTTGATCTTTTCTACAGTTGCAATACTTTCATTTTTTCTCTCAGATCTATGTATTTTTTGTTTGTTTAGAAAGCTTTTTTTCTCCTTTGGAAAGGTGATTATAGTGATGGAAATCATTAAAACAACAATAACAATGTAAAAATGTCTAACCTATCGGCACTAGAGAATAAGAAACTCCACATAAGGAGAATTTAGAATATCAGCAACTTAGCCCTTTAAATTCTAAATCTTAAATAATGTTAATTATATCTAAAGGGTATCATTTTCATATATATTATATGCCCCTCTCTTTGTTCTTAAAAAAGTGTGCACAGAGCATAATTTAAATTTTCCTTTATGATTCATAGTCTTTTTGAAACCAATTATTGTACTTGGCTATCTCATGTTAATGCGTTTGGTAGTGCCCTATTAATAGTTTTTTATCTGTACAGAGAAGCAATCACAGAGAACAACTTCCTGTTTTCAAGTGTGTAGGTCATTTTCCTCCTTCCTTTTCAGGGAAGTGACTGCTTGCAGCTACTTACAATTTTTCAATACTGTATTTACATTCTATGTATGGTAACAACAATGTATTTCTTTAAACCAATAGTAAGCTATCAATATACCAGTAGCTTGCTTATACTTTCTTTCTACTTCACTTTTCCTGAAATTTAAGCATGAGCATGGTGCTGATGTTTCAGGAACAAACCCAGCTATATTTATCAAATTCCTACTCTGTGCAAAGTACTATATTGAGAAAGGGGACACACAGACACACACACACACACACAAATAGGACATACACCTAATGATTTTACATTCTTTTGGAAGGGAATATAACATGTCTACATGTAAATATTTTCATTATTGTTAAGGGAAGAGAGATTTAACAGTGAAAGCAGAACTTCTATAATGAAATGCAAAATGGATCATTTTGATTACATTAAATTAAAAAGGCTTTTACACAAGTAAAACCAATGCAACCCAGGTTAGAAGGAAAGCAGAAAGCTAAGAACACTTTTTATAGCCACTGTTTCTGATAAAGGCCTTATTTATAAAATACACAGAGAATCGAATCAAATTTCTAAGAATACGAGTTTTTGCCAGTTGATAAATGGTCAAAGGATATGAACAGACTATTTTCAGATGAAGAAGTCAAAGCTATCTATCATTATATAAAAATGTTCTGAATTACTATTGATTAGAGAAATGCAAATTAAAATAACTCTGAGGATCCACCTCACACTTATCAAATTGACAAATATGACCAAAAAAAAAAGGAAAGTTATAGATGTTGGAGGGGATGTGGGAAAATGAGGACATTGATATTGTAGACTGGTGAACTGATGCAACTATTCTGGAAAGCAATTTGGAACTGTGTACAAATGGTTATAAAACTGTGCATACCCTTTCGTTTAGCAATACTACTACTAAGTCTATATCCTAAAAATATTTTTAAAATAGGAAAAATGACCCATTTATACAAAAATACTTTTAGCAGCTCTTTTTTTGTGGTGGCTAAGAATTGGAAATTGAGAAAATGCCAATAAATCGGGAAATGGTTAAACAAGCTGTGTTATATTATTGTGATGGAATATTACTGTGCAGGATGATTTCAGAAAAAAAAAAATCTTGGAAAGATGCACATGACCTGATTCAAAGTGAAGTAAGCAGAACCAGGAGAGCATAGTAAAGTAAGAGCAATATTTTATGATGAATAACTCTGAATGATTTAGTTATTCTTAGCAATACAATGATCCAAGACAATCCAAAGGACTCATGATGAAGCATTCTACCAACCACCAGAAATAGAACTGACACTGTCTGAATGAAGACTGAAGGATGCTATTTTTTAACTTCCTTTTTCTTTTTAAATATGAATCTTCTTGTACAAAATGATTAATATAGAAATGTTTTACATAATTCTACATATGGAAACTATATTGAATTGCTTAGAGTATAAAGGAAGGGAAGTAGAGGAGTGGATGGAGGGACAGAATCTGGAAATTTAAAAAATGTTTTTAAAAGTTTTAACCTGTAATTGGAGGAAAATGAAATATTATAGGGAAAAAAAAAAACTTATTCAGCCATACCCCAATTGATGAGCATACCCTGATTTTCCCATATTTTGTCACCATGAAAAAGGATGCTATAAATATTTTTGCATATGTAGATCTCTCCTTTTTTACAATCTCTTTGGAATACAGACTTAGTAGGGTATGCACAGTTCGATTGTACTTTGGGTATAGTTCCAACTTGCTCTCCAGAGTGATTATATCCATTCACAGCTCCACCTACAATGCTTGAGTGTCAAAATTTTCCCATATCCTCTCCAACATTTATAATTTTCCATTTTTGTCATATTAAGCAATCTGATTGGTATGAGGTGGTATTTTTAATTTTTAATTTGCACTTAAGTAGTTGAAAGTGACTTAGAGCACTTCTTCATATACCTATAGATTCTTTGACTTATTCATCTGAAAACTGCCTGTTCGTATCCTTTTGACTATCATTTGAGGAATGTCTTGATTCTCATAAATTTGACTCATTTCTCTATATATTTCTTTCCCCAATTTTTCTTTTATGTCTCTTATATGATTTTTAAGCTTTTTGAGCTCTTCCTTTAGATCTTTCTGGATCTGAAACCATTTTCCATTTTTCTTTGGGGTTCTGCCCATAGATGTTTTGATATCATTGCCCTCTTCTGAGTTTGTGTCTTGATCTTCCCTATCACCATAACTTTTTATGATCAAATTATTTTTTAATTGTTTTCTGCTCATTTCTCCCCACCCTCTTTTGAGGTTTTTTTTTGGATCTACTCCCAGGGTGGCAGGGATACTTTCTTCAGCTTCTTGTGCTAATGGCTGTAGGCTCAGGCTATTTACTTGATGTTGCACTGATGTTTCCTGAAGTTCACAGGGCACCCTCATGTCTAGTGCTGCCCTGAGGGGATAGGGTGGGGGGTGGCTGGTGCTGACACTGGTATTAAGTGGGGGTCCTAGTGGCTGTGTCTGGTGTGTGCTGAGGCATGGTTGGGTTTTTCTGTCTTTCCTCATACCTACAATGAAGCAGCAGTGGTTAGACCTTTGGAGAATGGCTATTTGCCCAAGGGTATGCTGAAGCATGAGTGGTTGCTGTCTGACACCTGCTTGTTGCTTACCTGTAGGGTTAGCATCTACCTGTTTGCCTGGGGAGATCTCGCCTCAGGAGGATTCCTGTTTGTTAGTGCTACACTGAAGGACATGCTAGTTTTCAGGCTATGTTAAAACACATGGTGGAGAAGAGTCCTGGTGTTGGAGTTCACCTGCTCTATCACACTAGTGCTCAGAATCTCCCTCTGGTTTGCTGAGGTGGGGCTTGCTGTTGGTTTCCTGGGATGCTTCCCATCCTGGGCTGTGTTCCCCTTTCACCAGATTAAGACAGACCTTTCTTGCTGATCCTTCAAGTTTCTTGGGTTAAAAGATTATTTTATCCCATCATTTTGCTGGTTCGGCTATTCTGGGATGTATTTGGGGCTCTATTTTATGGTTGTTTGGAGGTGAGTATGGGAGGATACTGCTCACTCATACATCTAGTTCTATGAAGTGCTTGACTCTTTCAATTTCTATTTTGCCTTCTGCTAGAATATTCAGGGCAGTTTTCCTTGATAAAACTTTGAAATATGTTGTTTAGGTTCCTTTTTTAAAAATTTTGATTTTAAGTAATGCATTAAGTAATTTTTAAATTATTTCTCTTGTATTTATTTTCCAGGTCAGTTGTTTTTCTATTGAGATATTTTATAATTTCTTCTACTTTTTTCATTCATTTATCTTTATTTTGTTGTGTATCATGAAGTCATTAGTTTTCACTTGCCCAGTTTTCATTTTTAAATAATATTTTATTTTTCTCCAATTATATGTTAAATTTTTAAAAATATTTTTGAAAGTTTAGAGTACAAAATTCTATAACTCCCTCCATTCCCTCCCCACTTCCTGAGAAAGTAAGAAATCTGATATAGACTTGCTGTTGACAGACAAATATACACATGCAATCATTTTGTATAAGAAATTTAAACAAAAAAAAAAGAATGAATGAAAGATGGAAGAAAGAAAAGAAAGAGAAAGAAAGGAAGGAAGAAGGAAAGAAAGAAAGAGAAAAAGGAAGAAAGAGAGAGGGGAAGGAAGAAGGAAGGAGAAAAAATAGCATACTTCGGTTTTTATTCAAGCAATATCAGTTTTTTCCTCTGGAGGCAGATAGAATTATCATGAGTCCTTTGGGATTGTCTTGGATCACTGTTGCTGAAAACAGCTAAATCATTCACACTTGCTCAATGTACAATATTGCTGTTCCAGTGTACAATGTTCTTCTCACTTTACATTGTATTAGTTCATGTAAGACTGCATGGTTTTTGTTTTTGGTTTTTTTTGGAAGTCATCCTGCTTGTCATTTCCAAAGCATAATAATAACATTCCATCACAATCATACATCACAACTCGTTCAGCTATTCCCCAATTCATGGGCATCCCCTCAATTTCCATTTCTTAACCACCACAAAAAGAGCTGCTATAAATATTTTTTTACAATAGGTAGGTCATTTCCTCTTTTTAAAAAATTGTCTTTGGGATATAGATCTAGCACCAGTACTGCTGTATCAAAGGGTGTGCACAGTTTTATATTCCTTTGGGCATAGTTCTAACATGTTCTCCAGAATGGATGGATCAGTTATCCACTCCACTGAAAGTGCATTAGGATTTTTCATATCCCCTCCAACATTTATCATTTTCCCTTTTTTGTCATGTTAGCCAATTTGATAATTGTGGGGTGGCCCCTCAGAGTTGTTTCAATTTGCATCTCTCTAATCAGTATTGATTCAGAGCACTTTTTCTTATGACTATAGATAGCTTTGGTTTCTTTGTCTGAAAACTGTTCATAACCTTTGATCATTTCTCAATTGAGGAATGACTTGTAATCTTATAAATTTGATTCCATTCTCTATATATTTGAGAAATGAGACCTTTATCAGAGATAATTGTTGCAGATTTTTCCCCAGTTTTCTTCTTTCCTCTTAACTTGGTTGCATTGGTTTTGTTTCTGCAAAAACTTTTTAATTGTATATAATCAAAATTATCTATTTTATATTTTGTAATTCTCTTTATTTTCTTTCATTTTAAATTCTCCCCTTATTCATAAGTCTGGCAAATAAACTATTCCATCCTCTCCTATTTTGCTTATAGTATCATCTTTTATGTATAAATTAGTACCCTTTTGAGCTTATCTAGTTATATAGTATGAGATGCTGGTCTATACCTAGGTTTTGCCAGACTCTTTTCCCTTTCCCAGCAATTTATAGTATACCATAAGTTTTTGTTCCAAAATCTTGGACCTTTGAATTTATCATGTACAAGGTTACTATGTGTACATAATGTAATGTGTATCTAATCTATTTCATTGATCCACCATTCCATTTCTTAATCAGTACCAGATTGTTTTGATAATTACTGCTTTATTATACAGTTTGAGATCCTGTATGGCTAGACAACCTTCTTTTACATTTATTTTTATTTGATTCTGTTGATATTCTTGACCTTTTAGTCTTCCAGATAAATTTTGTTATGATATTTTCTAGCTCTGTGTAATATTTTTTTGGCAGTTTGATTGGTACAACACTGAATAAATAGAATAAATTAGATAGAATTATAATTTTATTATATTGGCATAGCCTACCCATGAGCAACTAATATTTTTACAGTTGCTTAGATATGATTTTATTTGTGTGAAAAATATTTTGTAATTATGTTCATATAGTTCCTTGGTTTGTCTTGACAGCTAGACTTCCAAGTATTTTCTATTGTCTATAGTTATTTTAAATGGAATTCCTCTTTCTATCTCTTCCTGCTGGACTTTGTGACAGAAAAGCTGATGTTTTACGTGGTTTTCTTTTTTATTCTTCAACTTTGCTAAAGTTTTTAATTACTTCAAGTCATTTTGTAGTTCATTTTCTGGGATTCTCAAAGTATACTATCATATCATCTGCAAAGAGTAATATTCTCTCATTGTTTATTCCAATTCCTTCAATTTATTTTTCTTCTCATTGCTATAACAAACATTTCTAGTGTAGCTGAACAGGTTAGGCTTTATTATGAATACTATTATGTCATAAAAATGACATGCAGGACAGTTTCAGAAAAACTTATAAGATTTGTATGAACTGATGCAAAGTGAAGCAGAAACATTACCTTGTAATTAGTTTCCAAAAAAAGTTAGAATAGTGAATAGAAATGATTTATTCCAGAACTCATTTCTTTAATTAATGAGTTCCCTTAACATAATAGTTTTCTTTTTTATTCCAATTGGAATTGAGTGTTTATTATAATTTAATAAATGTGACAATTCACCTTAAAAATAAATTAATATAAGTTCCAGATTCATCTCAGATCTATAAGTTACCATTGAACTAAATTTTTAGGCTAATGATACTTATAGATCACATATGTAGACCTGTAAAGGATCACAGAGACCATCTCAGTCAACTACCTCAGTTTATATTGTGGAAACAGAGGTCCCCTACGGATGTTAAGGGATTCATCAAAAGTAATAGTAGTAATACAGGACAGAATTCAAACTCAGGTCATTTGACTTCATAGGAATTTCCATTTCCACTATACCATACTGCTCCTAAGGTCATGACAATAGAAATGATCAATTCCTCATGATTTTCACTATTTGCCTATATATCAAAAGACTTCTTTCTTTCTTTCTTTCTTTTCAAAAGACTCTTTCTTTCTCTCTCTCTTCATATGTGTGTGGGTGTGTGTAGTTAATATGTTTTTAAAAGAATTTCTTTTAATCTTTTTCCTAAAAAATAATGGTTATTTGCTGTATGTCCCTCATTCTTGCAGAGGGTCATGATATCAGGGAGGTAATGCCATGACAAACAAGTGAATTGTATTTAAGTGAAAGAGGGCTGTGCAAAGTCACCAGTTTTATTTTCTCTTCCAGAGCCATCTGGGTCCAGTGGCCAAATAGCGATCGGATGACTGGAGACTGCTCAGGATGCAGGGAGAGCTTAGCCTTTTCAAGGTAAGGTTTTTAGCAGCTCTTAGTTTGACTGAGGCAATGCCTGTTCAGTGAGTAAGGTTCAATAAGAAATGAGGGAAAGAATGGCCTCTTTAAAAAATAATAATAAAAAATATGCTTGACTATATATTTTAATTTCCTGTATTTTTAAAATATTTTTTCTAGCTTTCCCCTTAAAGAGAATGAAGCATTAACACCAAGAAAGGAACTGCATGAAGTCTTTACATAAAGAGAAGAACTTCCAGAGTAAGTATTGTGAGCTAAACCGTGTTATACATATCTCTTATACATTTATTATCTTCTAAATTTAAATTTAAGCTTATTCCTCCCATGGATGCTATATGTATTTGTGGGAAAGAGTGAAGCAAGTTCTTGGGAGAATTTTTTATATTAACTATATTCACCAAGTTATCTGAGAGGAGTAGTAGTAGTAGTAGTAGTAGTAGTAGTAGTAGTAGTAGTAGTAGTAGTAGTGGTAGTAGTAGAGACTTAACCTTCCACAGTTGGGGAATGTTGCTATTTCTTCCACTTTCCATTTTCTTTCCCCATCCCCCTCTCCTTGTCCATTTACTTATTTATTCATTCTAAAAAGGTGGGACAATTTGCTTTTTGTCCTGCTTTAGTTATTTTTTGTTTGGTTGTTTTTGATTTCTTCAGATGTAACTCTGAAAATAAGCTTTTATAAAGCTCACTGTGTTTTAAATGGAGCTACTTGACTAAGGATTTTATACCCCAAACTCACTCTGGCTTTTATTGAATGGTAAATAATAGTCCCAATCCCAGCTCCAATTGATCATTATTTAAGTTTTGATGTTTAGGCTTAAAATTAGTGTAATAGTAATTGTTTTCTGTTCTGGACAGAATCTCTGAGAGTCCACCCCTCCCAGATTGATGTCTTTGTGATGGTGAATTGAGGTATTTATTGTTTCAACTTTACCCAGCCCTTAATCATTTAATGGGCATAGACTGACCTGGAAAAGATCTTAATTTTTAAAGCCCAATGTCACCTAATGCCTCCTGGGTCATCAAAAGTTGTCTTGACTCTTGTCTTACCACTGGACTCTGATTTCTCTAGAGGACAGAGTAAGGGTGAAGATTTTGTGCAGCTCTGCATCACTTATATCTAATTCATGGGTAAGTCAAGATATGGCTCTCTTGAAGTCATTGATTCTCTTTGAGAATGAGGGATGAACAAAAGCTGTAGAACCATGTTGCTATTAATAGCGCCACTAGCTTATTACCCTTTCTCACATAAGAATCTGCCATCTCTGTGGTGACTGGGAAGCTAGATAACTAAGCTTTCCAAACTTGTGTGGAAATGTAACCCACCAAGAGGAGTTAATATCCACCTGTGTTAATCGTGGTTAATGGTAAGTGCCAGGCACAGAGGAGATTTAGAGCATTCTGGATGGTATTATGCCCTCCACTCAATGCGAAAAAGTACTAGGAAGAAATCCCCATTTCTTTATGATTTTCTAAGAATTTTCAGAATTCATTTCCCTATTGCTCAAGCTTTTATCTACTAACTCTTGCTGTTCTCATTTTATAATGCCTAATCATATCAGCACTTTATAGTAACAAATTTAACAGAGAGACCTAAGAGGTTACTGACTTCAACTCTTTCATTTTAAAGATGAGGAAACTGAAACTTAGAGATGCTAAGGATCTTGACCATCTTCACAGAGATTCAGTATCGTATAAATATCTACTGTGAGAGCGGCAGACTTGTAGCTCTTCCTAGATCTAAGCATCCCTTAATTAATCTACATTTACATGCTTTAAATCCAGGATTTGTATTACTAGATCATTTCTTTATTAGAATGTAAGCATTTTATTTTTGTATGATCCCTTGGGCCAATATGTAAATCTGATTTGCTTGACTTTGCATATTTGTTAAATGTGTTTTCCTTTTTCACTGGGAAGTGGAGATGAGAGGCAGATAAAATAAATCTTTGTTTATCGAAATGAAAAAGAAAGAAAAGTCTATATTCAGGTGTTGAGACTCAAATTTTCTTACTAACCATTCTGTCAAACCTAACAGATATACTCAGTGTGGAGGATAGCAGCTACCCACCTCTTTTTTCATAATATTCTACTCATGACCTAATGAAGGGTGATTTCTAATCAGTGAAGGAATTTTCAACCTAGGCAGCTTATTCCTTTTAGACATTTTTCCCTCACTCACTGCACCGTCAATGATAGTGTCTTCTGACCCAGCTCTCCAAGCACAGGTGGCTCATCAACTATGCTATACATAGTACAGATGACTCCAGTCATGCCTAGGGGCTTGTTCCTCATTATGAAGTGGTGGAATGGATTCACAGAGAGGCTCAATCACAGAGAAAGACCCTATCCACCACCCCTCTGTCAATCTTGACATGCTACTTCTTTAAAACCCCCATTGGATTCCAGACATGCCTTTGTCTACAGTATCAACTCATTTTTTTCATTCTTTCTTTTTCTTGGCTTTATGGGTAGGTCAAGTTGAAATTAAGGGACTACAGTTTAACAGATGGGACATACCTGTGAATTCAACACCCTGTTATGTGAAATTAGAATACATAAGTTTGGAGAAAAGTTTGGAGAAGAACTCTTTTAGGGATAAAATGCATGAACATTAATGGATAGACTTTTTGATAATTCTGAGGCCTTTTTTTCTTTCTTATTTCCAAGAATTCAAGTGTGTCTAATAATTGAGGTTGTCAGTTAAATGACTCAAAGAAATATGAGGGGGGGGGATAATTTGAAAATTCTCAAAGTTAGAGGTCATGTTATATTTGCATTCTCAAAAGTACCTAGCATTTTATATCTCCCCTTACAGACAAAAGGCATGTGTCACCTCTACACTCACATCCTCTTGAAAGTTTGGTTATTTCCTCTGTCACAGTTGGTTTTTTTTTAACCACTTTCTCAATTTTCCCCAAATATCTCTGACAATGATATGGAATACATTAACTGTTGTAATATCTGATGTGATAAAAATATGGTTTCACAATGAAGAATTAAAGAATTATGCATCAAAAATCTTGTGAACTCAATGCCAAATCCATAAAAACAAGTGAATACAGCAAAAGGATGATATATTGTACATTAAAAGTTTTTTTAGATGCAAAAGTTGTAAGTTTATTGTACTTCAATGAATTTAATTAAGAAAGAAAAATAAGTCTTACATCAAACCTATCTCAATTTAAAAATAAGGAAAGTTAACTCTCTTAGCCTGTTCAGAAAGATGCAGATGAAACAGATATGACTGAAAAAATACTAACAATATCTTACATTTATCACATCCTATGTATTGTATGAACATCTGCACACATATTATATTGGAATCTTAATTTTTCAAATTCATAGGGCAAATAGGATTATTTAATTTTTCTGATGAGGAAACAGAAGCCCTGAGTAACTGTTTTTTTAAAGTTTAACAATGTTAATAAAAGGAAGAGATCAAACAATAAACTCAAATATAAGACTTCCACTCTAATGCTTATTCTAGCAGGTTGTGATCTTCTTGTTTGCCAGACGAGATATGAACTGAATATGACATTTTCCTAAAAAGATTCACAGTACCTAGAATTCTCTGACTGCAGGGCTCAGTTACTGAATATTTATTAATTAGCTTCATGCAGAACATGGTTAAGTCCTCTAGGATCATACAGAGGATGAGGACATACATGTTGGCTGGCCTGGCTGGATGGAACATGAATTTCTAATCTCAACCATCTTCACTGGGATCCCTCCCTTTGGCATTTCACTATTCAGACAAACTTCTGATCATGTTTTCTACATTTATTCTTGGGGAGGCACCAACTGAGCTCAAAACCTCGGACTGATTGATTCTCCAAGCTGCTCTGGAGCAATTGGCTTCAGGCCTTTCCCAGTCTGACTCAAACCTTCCCTCCAATAACAGAGGAATTCCCCTCAAAACTCTCAAACACTCCAGCTGCTTTTACTTGAAAAATGGAGACTGAAAGGTATTTGAGATAACATCTGTGATAACCATTATTGAGGCAAGGAACTCAAATAACTACTTTGTTGTAGTTATGTCCAAAAAGAGTTGTAAAGCAATTACCAATTAAATGAATCAGCTCAAATTCCATTGAGGGGAAAAACGCTATACTTACACATAACCTTCTGAGTAAAAAAATCAGCATTTTTTAGCTGGTGCGGGTGTGACAAATAGCCAAAATTACTCACTCCATACTTTCCAACTTGTATAGCATTTCAAACTTCTACTCCCCCCCCCCAAAAAAAATACCCCTTATTTCTACAGAAAGCATTTCCTGAACAATGCATTTTATTCCATTACTTCCTGACCATTCAGGATTGTGTGCATTTTCTTTGCTAGGCAATACTCAGGCCATTTATCCAGTTCTTTGCAATGTTCAGGAGTATTTTTCATATATGAATATTATCCTTTCCAATTTCAGAAGCTCACATGCTTCCAGAGGCATTTAAAAGTGGGTTTTTTGGTAGATTTCCACATCGGCTAAAGCGTTACTCTAAACCAATGGAGCTGCAATAAATATGGTTGAAGGCAATGTAGTCAATCAATGTGATAGGCACTCACTGAAGATACAAAGACAAAAAAACAAAGCAAACCCTCCATTCTAATTCACTCAGGAAACAAAGATTTTTAGTAAGTACTTCATGGGGGACCATGTGTCCCCCAAATATTTCAATGAAATGTGAAACTTTTTAAACTATTTAAACTTTTCCTTTCTTAACTGTTTTCATTTGAGAGCTATCAGGTTATTAAAAAATAATATATAATCTGCTTTTAACTGATGGAGGACCTATTTTCTTACATAGCTCAATGTTGCTTGCATTGTACTATTGGCCTGTGTTTCATAAGCTCTCTGACATACACAGAGGGGCCTGCTATCATAGGTTCTTAGATCTGCGTCCATAAAAGGAAAGGCAACTTCTGAGGGATTAACAATCTCATTTAATGACATTCAATATACAGGAAACAACTGATAGGCTTCTAAATGTGTAACCAATTATATACACACATATATACATACATAGCTTCTGTTTGTCCTTTGTTCTCGAAGAGGACCATTATATTTAGATGATGATAGCAAGATGATGCCATGACTTGCAGTTGACTTTGATTTGAGTGAGGGAGGGTTGTGTAAGGTCACCAACCTCACTTTCTTCTCCTGAGCCATCTGGGTCAAGTGGTCTGATATTCATCAGGCCTACTGGAGATGCCCCAGCATACAATGTGAGATGCTGGCCCTTTCAGGTTAAGGTCTTATCACATACTCACTTTGAGTGAGATATACCCATTCAATAAATAGGCTTCTCTAAGTATTTACTCAAGAGATGGTCCCTTTAATAACAAAAAAAAATTGGGAAGAGAAATTAGAATGATGCAAGAAAATCATGCAAAACAAGTCAACTGCTTGCTAAAGGAGACCCAAAACAATGCTGAAGAAAATAACACTTTAAAAAAAAGACTAACCCAAATGGCAAAAGAGATCCAAAAAGTCAATGGAGAGAAGAATGCCCTACAAAGCAGAATTGGCCAGATGGAAAAGGAGCTCCAAAAGCTCACTGAAGAAAATAATTCCTTAAAGATTGTAATGGAGAAAATGAAAACTAATGACTTTATGAAAAATCAAGAAACTATAAAACAAAGCCAATGGAATAAAAAAAATAGCAGACAATGTGAAATATCTCATTGGAAAAACATCTGAACTGGAAAATAGATACAGGAGAGACAATTTAAAAGTTATTGGATGACCTGAAAGCCATGATAACAAAAAAAAAAGCCTAGTCATCATCTTTTAAGAAATTATCAAGAAAAACTACCCTGATATTGTAGAACCAGAGGGTTCCACTGATCACCTCCTGAAAAAAATCCCAAAAGGAAAACTCCTAGGAATATTATAGCCAAATTGTAGAACTCTCAGGTCAAGGAGAAAATATTGCAAGCAACCAGAAAGAAATAATTCAAGTATTATAGAAATATAATCAGTATGACGCAAGACCTAGCATCTTCTCCATTAGGACTTAGAATATGATATTTCAGAAGTCAAAGGAGGTAGGATTAAAACTAAGAATCACCTACCCATCAAAACTGAGTAAAATGCTTCAGGGGAAAAAATGGTCATTCAATTAAATAGAGAAGTTTCAAGCATTCTTGTTGAAACAACCAGAGCTGAATAGAAAATTTGACTTTGAAATTCAAGAATTAAGAAAAGTGTGAAAAGGTAAACAGGAAAGGAAAATCATAAGGGACTTACTAAAGTTGAACTGTTTACATTCCTACATGGAAAGATCATATTTGTTAATCTTGAGATTTTTCTCAGTATTAGGGTAGTTACAAGGATTGTATATACGTAGACAGAGAACACAGAGTAAGCTGAATAAGTAGGGATGATATTTAAAAAAATTAAATTATGGTGTGAGAGATGAATATATTGAGAGGAGAAAGGGAGAAATAGAATGGGACAAATTATCTCATATAAAAGAGGCAAGAAAAAGCTTTTTCAATGGAGGGGAAGAGGGGGGAGATGAGAGGGAAAGAGTGAATCTTACTCATTGCATTTGGCTTAAGGAGGGAATAACATGCACACTCCATTCAGTATGAAAATCTATCTTACACTACAGGAAAGTAGGGGGGAAGGAGTTTAGTGGGGGTTGGGGGAGATGATAGAAGGAAGGGTAAATGATAGGCATGAGTAATTAGAAATAAAGACTTTTGAGGAGGGACAAGGTCAAAAGAGAGAATAGAATAAATGAGAGCAGGATAGGATGGAGGGAAATATAATTAGTCTTTCACAATATGACTGTTATGGAAGTATTTTGCATAACTCCACATGTATAACCTATGTTGAATTGTTTGCCTTCTCAGTGGGGATGGGTGGGGAGGGAGAAAGGCAGAGTAGTTGGAACTCAAAGTTTTAAAAATGAATGTTAAAAGTTGTTTTTACGTGGCACTGGGAAATAAGATATACAGTCTATGAGATATAGAAATCTATAGAAAATAGAGATGTGTGATAGAAGGGAGGGCAGATTGGGGGAAGTAGTAATCAGCATGTATGCTGTCTTGGGGTGGGTGGAGGGGAAAGATGGGAGAAAATTTGGAACTCAAAATCTTGTGGAAGTGTCTTTTGAGAACTAAAAATAGTTATATTTTTAAAAAAGAAGCGAAATTATATTAACAGCGAGCAAAAAGGCATTATCAATACAGCCTGCCACTTATTCTTAAGTGATCTGGAGAAAAAACAGGCAGGGCATTCAGAGTTCTGTGGCTGAAGAGACATGCCAGATGGTGAAAAGTAAAGAATATTGAGATGGGGAGACAGGCATGGCAGAGATGAGAGATCACTGTTCTGTTACTAGTCTCCATCATTAGAAAACCTAAACTTCCTCTCATTTTTATTTGTCAACATACCACTGGTTATCAGTGACTAAAATGATTAAAACTTATTGCCAAATAATTAGGGAGTTTACTTTCTCTTGACAAGGTGGAAAAATAATCACATTCTTATAAATTAATGGTTAATTAGGGTAACTTCAATCTTAGTCTCATCTCATGCCAGGCAATTGAAACCAAGGATAGTTATTAACCAATAGTTTAGTAACTAATTTAGTAACCAATAGTTATTAAAGGTGATGATAAAGCTATTATGAATGAAATAACTAGTATTTATATTTCACTCATAAGTTTACAAAGTACTTTGAGTACTTATCTAATGTGATTTTAACAGTGACCCTCATTTAAATACTGCTGAGGATATCATTATCCTTATTTTTAAAGATGAAGAACTAGAGGTTCAGAGACATTAAGTGGTTTGCCCATAATCACACAACTAGTAAGTTTCAGTGGAAGCTGAAACTAAGTCTTTCTGATACTATACAATTATATAAATACTTCTAGAATAATCTATGCCTTTCCATAATTTTTCTACCCTCTTGACTGTTTTACAACTAACTGAATTTTTCAAAGGAATTAGTTTTCAGAGAAAATTATGGGATGGAACTTATTATACCGCAGTGCTTCCTTATAGTTTGGATCCATTTTTCTCTTTTCAATAGGCTTCGGTTAGTATGAAAGTTTCAAGAGTTACAATTAAACTCATAAAAAAGGATTTTTGGTATTTTTAAATTAGTCCCAATTCTAATAAAACAAACTAAGGTTGTGGATGGAGATAATTAGGACAAGAGTGTATCCACACATAGAGAGATAGGGTGGAGATCAGTGTAGATGGACTTCAGGCTGTGGTAAAAGATTATTTTAATCACCAGAAATATAGCTAGCTTGGTCTCTGTGATCTGTTGATCATGAAAGTCACAGAGTGACTTGCCTTCTGGGTGCACATGTAGAAGATCTTGTGAAAAATATATAGGATGCTTCATACACTACAAAGAACATTAGGTTTGGAGTTGGAGATGCTTAAATTCTGTCTCTGTTACTACTTTTGCAACCTTATGCAAATCATTTGATCTTTATGGGACTATTTTCCCATCCATAAAATGGGTGAATTGGAATAAATGACCCCTATAATTCCTTCCAGCTCAAAATATCTGAGAGTTAGGAAGAAGCCTGTGTCCTTGGTGACATATGGGTCTCAGTAAATGTGGAAATGTATAGTAGGGAAATGGAGGAGGTGGTGGGGGGAAGAAAGGAAATGAATATTCATTACATACCCACTATGTATGAGGCATTGTGCTAAGTACCCAAACCCTTGGGAAGTAATTGCTATTATCATCTCCATTTTACACATCAGGAAATTGAGGCAAACAGGGGTTAAGTGACTTAGTCACACAGTAAGTCTCTGAAGCTGGAGTTGAACTCAGGTCTCCCTGACTCCAGTTCTAACAATTTTTCCACTGTGCCATCTAGGAATATTGTAGAGGCTGAGTTTAAGCTGCTTGAAGAAAAAATGAATTTTAGTAGCTCTCAGGTGACATTTTCAGATATATTGGCCAATTGACACAAAGGATTTCAGAGGTGGAACTTCAGTGTCACACTATGTGGTTGAGTCAATGATACAAGGTGGGAGATTTTTAAATCCACTTAAAATGCAGGACTTTTTCTTAGAAGGCAATCATAGTGGGCTCTATTGAATAAATGCAACATCAGAACGATGGAACTAGAGCCTTAAAATGTAGCAGAACAATCTTTAAAGTGGACCAGAAGAAAGACAATAGGAAATAAAGGACACAAAGGTAATATTGACAGAAGTCCTGTTTAAATTGCCAGGATACTCAGTGGCCTGCTGATGTTAAATAGGCATGACAGAGCAATTGACCCACCAAATTAGACAACTGATAGGTGTGACCAAACAGGAAATAGAAGTGTGTTTGCAAATCTTGCAGTCCTGAAAAAGAAAATCAGAGAATTAGGATGCAAGAGAGTACTCTGACACAATTGGCAGGCCGTTGACTTGATGGGAGGTGGATAATCAATTATTTGGGGGTGCTGCCAAGCTATAAATACTATCGGACACATGGAGTAAGAATGATGAATAAATGAAAAGGGAGCCACTGTTGTCACTGAGTGACAATGTGAAAAACACACAAAAATGTAACATTATATGCCAGGCAAAAGAAGTCCTACAGAATCTCTTTGAGTGGAGATTATATACATGGATTATAAAAATATCAAGAGATGATTTATTTTATAGACCACACAACCTGAATCATGTGATTAAGCTCTAATTCTACATGTAATTGAAGAAGCTAAAAAAGTAAATGAAAAGTAGACACACAGGTGCACATTTATTCTAAGACAGACTGGTAGAGTACCTCATTGGGATAAGAGTTGAGTTAATGTTTGAGAGGCCATGTTGCATGGTACATAAAAGACCGGCCTTAGATTCAAATCTAGCCTCTGACAACTTACTAAATGTGGGATGGGGGGCAACTGACATGATTTCTCTGGATCTCAACTTCCTCATTTGTAAAATGGGAGAAATGTTATCTGCCTCACTGACTTGGTTATCATGAGGTATACTTTAGATTAGGTATGTAAAGTGTGTTGCTAGTCTGAAAGCTGAATAAGTAATTTCTTGCTAGAACAAGAAGTTTTAAAACCCTTGAAAAAGGGAACTACATGAGACTTATCTCTTAAATAGTGAATAAATAAGAATAAATCAGAAAGTTCTTAAGAACAAGGCACTAAATACAAATCATCCTGAAATCCGTAAATGTAACAGACTGGTAGAAGAAGGAAACCTAAAGGAATCCAACAATTTATTGTTCAATTTCAGAAATAGAATAAATGACCAAGCATAGGTTGTTAAGAAATATTAGAAAAAAAAGAGTTTAAATAGAAGTCCAGAGACTATTTCATGCTTTATTGGAAGTCCAGGATTGTTGTATGTCTAAGGTTAAAAATAAAGAAAAAATCCTTGGTGAATATTTGTCAGAATCAAAGCCAATTGTACAGGAAAAGAAATTTCTAGAATTCCATTAAAGTGTGGTAAGTATGAAGCAAATTAGAAATTAAGCCCCAAAAGACTATGGGAGCATCTTCTAAAAGGTTACAAAGTCAATAATAGGAAGTTTCTCATTCAAATATATTGGAAAATATCTGCTATAGCTCTTGCAGGAATATAAAATTAAGAACAGGTTTCTTCAGAGTTGGAAAAGAGAAACCATTCAAATTAAATTTGTGCCTTGGTCTTTTCTAAGGAGCTTATGAGGAAGTCTTATATACCCTAATTACATTTTGAAGCTGACAAGTCAAAGATACCAATAGCTCATATTTTTATGGTGGTTAAAACTGAAAACACTCTTTCTTCATAAGAGCACTATAAAGAAGTGGTGGTTCCAGTCTTACAGGTTGGATTAGAACACAGGATTAGAAAGGTTAAATAAATTAACTAAGTTTGCACAAATAGTAAGCTGTAGAGACAAGAGACCCAGCAGCTAGGAAGTAGCTCTGCTAAGGTTGAAATTGAGTTTTTTGTTATTTATTCCAGAACCAATTTCACAGAACTTTTCAAAGCATTCACTATGTGTGAGAGTATGATATAGAGAGGGTGTAGTCTCTCTCTCTCTCTCTCTCTCTGGCTCTTTGTCTCTGATTTTGTCTATCTGAATGTCTCTCTCACTACACACACAAACATACACATACATATATTTAGGGTGTGTGTACGTATATATGTGTATATACAGAGAGAGAGAGACAGAAAAAGAGAGAGAGAGAGAGAGAAAGACAGAGAGAGAGACAGAGAGAGAGACAGAGAGAGAGAGACAGAGACAGGGACAGGGACAGAAAGACCAAGATTCAGAGAGACAGAAACACTTACTACTAGCTGTGTCACTCAACTCAGGCAAGTCACTCAACCCTGTTTACCTCAATTTTCTCATCTGTAAGATGAGCTGGGGAAGGAAATAGTGAAGTATTCTAATATCTTTGCCAATAAAGCATCTAACAGGATCATAAAGAGTTAGACACAATGGAAAATGATTAAATAACATTTGAATACATAATAGTATATAAATATATTCACACTATATACCCATACATACAAAGTTGAACTGGTCTTTCCTTTATAAATCATTGGTTTAACTATATTAATACATAGTCAAGATATAATTAAACAGTATCTATTTTTGAATGTGTATGACACAAAAGTAATATTGCATATGTTACTTCTTGCCCTGATGTGGCATTTAGGAAACAAATACTGATTTTAGAACTGTGGTAACACAATCAATTGTCCATTTGGATAAATAGACATGTTTAAGCATATAAGTTATAGAAATTGCTTGTCACATTAATACACCTACCTAAGTTTTAACTCCATCAGAAAAATCAATGCATGAAAAATGCAAAAAGAAAAGAAACTCTGTGACAAATATTTAAAAATCATCTGTCCTATTTTTTACTATATTTCTTGAAGCAAAAATGAGGCCTAAAGATCATAACAGCATAAACTATTCGAACTGAAACAGAAATTCTGATCACCTCATTTTATTGATAAGGAAACTGAGAGCTGAAGATGTCCAAAATCATCCATATAGTTAGTGGCAGAACAAGGACTCTGATATAGTGTTCTTTATGATTCCTCCTTATCTTTCTGTTGTACAATATGATATGTTTATCAGTAATATTTATTCTATTTTATACAAAATATAGATTTTAATCATATTATAATGCTGCACACTATTTTGAGACCCCTTTTAAAATATTTGTTAATCCAGACCTTGAAGTTTAGTAAAACTTAAGAATCTGAGTTTTGAAACTGAGAGATAAATATATCAGCTGAAAGTTAGCGTTGACCAGAAAAATACAAAAGAGATAAGCATGGGTCCCATTCAATCTTTTAAATTTCTTGGTTGTATGGGCCTATAGATGTGACTAGATAAGCTTACCATTGCAACTTTTTTTGGAAGAAAAACTTAAATGGAGTGGCAGAGCCAAGCAGGTGGAGCAGAAGCTTTCTCCTCCCCAGACCTGTAGAACTTCTCCCCCCACAGCCCATAAAATACCTGTAAAAAATGACTCTAAACAAATTCTAGAGTAGCAGAAGCCACAAAACAACAGAGTGAAAGAGATTTCCAGTCCAAGACAGCCTTGAAGGCCAACAGAAAAGGTCTATCGCACTGGGTGCAGAGCAGAGCACAGCCTGCAGAGCACAGCCCAGCTTTGGTTGCAATGTGGCAGGGACAGGACCGGAGCAGGCCTCAGGACCAAAAGCCCAGGTAGCAGCTATAGTTCCCAAATTACTCAACCCACAAACACCAAAGACAGCTTTAAAGGTCAGTGAGAAAGCTCTTTCACCTGGGTGAGAAGGCAATACAATCTGGCCCTGGCCCAATGTGGTGGCAGCGTCCATTTTTGGAGGCCTTGATCTAAAGACCCTGGGGTAATCGAGTAGCTTATCTGGGTCTCAGCCCTGAGTAGCAGGCCTGGGATAAGGAGGCGTACTGGCCTCGTGGAGCTCATGGAAGCTCTGGAGAGGGAATTCTACTCACAGATCCTGCTCAGAAAAGCTTGTGGTTGCTTCCAGACCAAAGTGCAAGCCAGGAGAGGAGTAAACTCCTCTCCCTTGATTGTTCCACTTTGGAGAAACTGAGAATTTACAGGTCCCTGGAGTATATCCTCCACTTGACAAAGGACTCAAAAGTCAAGCAACTGGCTGGAAAAATGCCCCAGAAAGGGAAAAAAAATAAAACTATAGAAGGTTACTTTCTTGGTGACTAGGGCTCCAAAAGTGGATGCTGCAGTCACCTAGGGTTGGGGCTAGGGCAAGACTCTGCTCCCTTCCCACCCAGTTGAAAGAGATTTTTCACTGACCTTTGAAGCTCTCTCTGGCATTTGTGGGTTGAGGAATCTGGGCACTGCAGCTGCTTCCCAGGATTCTGCTCCCTGAAGCTTGCTCCAGTCCTGTCTCTGCCACACTGCATGATCAAAGCTGGGCTGCCCTCTGTGGACTGCATTCCATGCTAAGCCTGGTGAGATGGACCTTTCTGCCTTTGGTTAAAAATCTCTTTTATTCTGTTGTATTGTGAATTCTGCTCCTCTAGAATTTGTTTAGAGTCATTTTTACAGGTATTTTATGGACTTTATTTTATTTCTTTTTTTTCTTTCATTATTTTCTTTTATTTATTTTTTTTAATATAAATTTATTTAACTTTTTACATTCATTTGCACAAAATTTTGGGTTCCAAATTTTCTCCCCATTTCTCCCCTCTCCCCACCCCCATACACCAAGCATTCTAATTTTCCTTATCACCAATCTGCCCTCTCTTCTATCATCCCTCCCTCTCTTGCCCCCATCTTCTCTTTTGTCCTGTAGGGCCAGATGACTTTCTATTCCCTATTAACTGTATTTCTCATTTCCTAGCAGCAAGAACAATACTAAACAGTTGTTCCTAAAAGTTTGAGTTCCAACTTCTCCCCATTCCTCCCTCCCCACACATTCCCTTTGGGATGGCAGGCAATTCAGTATGGGCCATATCTGTGTAGTTTTGCAAATGACTTCGATAATAGTCATGTTGTGTAAGACTAACTGTATTTCCCTCCATCCTATCCTGCCCCCCATTGTTTCTTTTCTGTCTTTTGATCCTGTCCCTCCCCGAGTGTTGACTTCAAATTACTCCCTCCTCCCATTGCCTTCCCTTCCATCATCCCTCCCTCTGTCCTTATCTTCTTCTCCCCCACTTTCCTGTATTGTAAGATAGGTTTTCATACCAAAATGAGTGTGCATTTTACTCCTTCCTTTAGTCGAATGTGATGAGGGTGAGCTTCATGTTTTTTTTCTCAGCTCTCCTCTTTTTCCCTCCACTAAAAAGTCTCCTGCTTGCCTCTTGAATGAGATATAATTTACCCCAATCCATTTCACCCTCTCCCCTCCCACTACATTTCTCTCTCACTGTTTACCTTAATTTCTTTTAAGATATGGTCCCATCCTATTCAATTCACTCTGTGCTCTCTGTCTCTGTATGTGCATGCATGCGTGTATGTGTGTGTGCATGCACACGTGTACATGTGTGTGTGCATGTATGCATGTGTGTGTGTATGTGTGTGTGTGATCCCACCAACTACTCAGATACTGAAAAGTTTTAAGAGTTACAAATATTGTCTTTCCATGTAGGAATATAAACAGTTCACTTTTGGTAAGTCCCTTATGACTTCTTTTTGCTGTTTACTTTTTCATGCTTCTTCTCATTCTTGTGTTTGAAAGTCACATTTTCTTTTCAGCTCTGGTCTTTTCATCAAGAATGCTTGAAAGTCCTCTGTTTCATTGAAAGACCATATTTTCCCCTGAAGTATTATACTCAGTTTTGCTGGGTAGGTGATTCTTGGTAGTTCCTTTGACTTCTGGAATATCCTATTCCATGCCCTTTAATCCCTTAATGTAGAAGCTGCTAGATCTTGTGTTATCCTGATTGTATTTCCACAATACTGGAATTGTTTCTTTCTAGCTACTTGCAATATTTTCTCCTTGATCTGGGAATTCTGGAATTTGGCCACTATGTTCCTAGGAGTTTCTCTTTTTGGATCTCTTTCAGCTGGTGATCGATGGATTCCTTCAATACTTATTTTGCCCTCTGGTTCTAGAATCTCAGGGCAGGTTTCCTTGATAATTTCATGAAAGATGATGTCTAGGCTCTTTTTTTGATCATGACTTTCAGGTAGTCCCATAATTTTTACATTGTCTCTCCTGAATCTATTTTCCAGGTCAGTTGTTTTTCCCAAGAGATATTTCACATTCTCTTCCATTTTTTCACTCTTTTGGTTTTGTTTTGTGATTTCTTGGTTTCTCAGAAAGTCATTAGCTTCCATCTGTTCCACTCTAATTTTGAGAGAACTATTTACTTCAGTGAGCTTTTGAACCTCTTTTTCCATTTGGCTAATTCTGCTTTTGAAAGTATTCTTCTCCTCATTGGCTTTTTGAACCTCTTTTCCCAATTGAGTTAGCCCATTTTTCAAGGTGTTATTTCCTTCAGCATTTTTTGGGGTCTCCTTTAGCAAGGTATTGACCCATTTTTCTTGATTTTCTTGCATCTCTCTCATTTCTCTTCCCAATTTTTCCTCCACCTGTCTAACTTGATTTTCAAAATCCTTTTTGAGCTCTTCCATGGCCTGAGCCCACCGGACATCCACCTCAGATGTCTGGGATACAGAGGCCCTGACCTCCATGTCTTTCCCTGATGGTAAGAATTGTTCTTCGTCATCAGAAATGAAAGACAGGAACATCTTTCCCCCAGAAAGTAGCTCTCTATGGTCTTATTTTTCTTCCCTTTTCTGGGCATTTTCCCAGCCAGTTACTTGACTTCTGAGATTCCTCCCCACCCCCGCCTAGATCAGCCCAGCTAGTGCTTGGGGTCTGAGATTCAAATGCTGCTCCCCAGCCTCAGGTCTTTCAGGGGCAGGCGTGGTTGCTATTCAATGTGAGCTTAAGTTCTGGTGCTCAGGTGGGGGCAGGGCCGCCTCCCAGGCTCAGTTCCCTCAGGGGGTTTATGCATAGATCTTCAGTAATGGCCCTGAGCTCCTGTCTGCTCTGGGAGTCCCGGGCCATCACTCCCTCTGCTGCTGCCTCCTGAGGGGGCCCAAGTCAAGGAGACACCCCACTCCCCTCTCGGCCAGCCCAGAAGTCTTTCTCACTGACCTGTAGCGCCTGTGGGTGGAGGGACCTTTGCGGCCACCAGAGCTTCCGTCCCTGAAGCCTGCTCAGATCTGCTCCTCTGTGGCTGAGTGGCCAGGGCAGCGCAGGGGTGGGCTCCGCTGTCCAGAGTGAGACAGACCCCTGGGGACAGCTTTCCAGGGCTCTCTGGAATGGAAATCTCTTCCACTGTGTTTCCACACAGCTTGTACTGCTCCAGAATTTGTGGGGAGTTCTTTTTACAGGAAATTTATGGGCTGTGGGTTTGGAGCTAGCATACATGAGCCTTTCTACTCCTCCATCTTGGCTCCTCCCCCCCTGTTTTATGGACTTTAGAGGGAGAGCTACAGCAGGTCTGTCCTTCTTCTACTCTGCCATCTTGTCTCAGCCCCCCAAGAAGATAATTTTCCTATTTTTGCTTTTCAAAAACAAATATACATATATAATATTATATATATATTATTTATAAGATATATGATATATATGATATCTTACTTATAATATATTATATATAATATGCATGCCTTATGCATTGTAAATACACATATATAACATTATACATATATACACATGCATGTATATGTATATATGTATGTATGTATGTATATATGTGTGTGTGTATATATACATATATATATATATATAGAGAGAGAGAGAGAGAGACGGATGAAGGGAGAGAGAGAGAGAGTCCTTTGAGAAAGAGAAGTCAAAAAATGAATAGAAATGGAAGGCATTAATGGATTTGATATATTTGTGAAACACGAAATAAAATTTTCATTTTTTGAGTAATGCTTAGGAAGTGTCCCAATTTATTATTTCTACCAATTGTATTGAAATATATGCTTATATTTCAATCTTTCTCAATTTTTTATCATGATATCGAGTGCCAGAAAAGAACTTAGAGATCTTCTAATCTAGTCTTCTCTTTTTACAGAAGAAGAAACTGAGTCCCACTGACATGAGATGACTTTTCCAAAGATAGGCAACTAGTAATTGAAGGGCTAGGATTTGAATTAAGATCTTTCTCTTTACTTTTCCTCTTTCTCAGTATCTATATCTTAAGGGGTGCCAACTGATGATTAATGATCAACTCATCAATGCCTATTTAGTGCTCTACATGTAGGTGCACACTGTATTTATTGCTGGTCTAGGTAGTAACTTTGCAAATGAACTTTTATTCCAAACTGTTACTGTTTTTGGATTCCCTGTCTCTCCTTTTAGCAAAGGGTTTTTTTGTTTTTTTGGTTTTGGGTTTTTTTTTTTTTTTGCTCAGGGAGGACATTTTTGCCTACCTTTTTGTGGCAATTATTTGACATTGGCTTCACTTTTCTGAGAGATTGTTGCAACCAGAGTGAGTCGTTAGGTTCATCCTTTGCCCATTGTTCAGATTAGCAGCATGTTTAAGTAAGCTGATTTAGAATTATTGTGATTTCACATGTTACCTTAATCTTTTTCTTTTTTTCTAATTCAGTATTCAAATTGACATTTGCTCTACCTGATCAGTCAATAATCTGACTGCACAGAGAAAGTTGATTCTGAAATGATTCCCACATCAATAACTAGTAATTTCCTGTCCATTAAGACATAGTACATTGCATATTTTTTAAAAAAATGTTATTCAGCACTTGCTATGGCTAAAGATAAATTAATTATTTTCCTTTCAAAAAATATTCTTAATCTCTCTGTTTCTATATTTTGACCTACACTCTCTTCACCCTTCCTCAGACCATGTCTTTAGGATTAGGAGTACGAGCAAAGAACTAGATTTTTCTATATGGTTAAGGACCCACATATCTTTTCTTAGCAGCTACTAGTAACAAACATGGATTGTACAACATAGTTAAACATGACTTCTTCCAGAAATACAATACTTCATATTCATTGTGGTATATCTCTCTGTCTTTCCATTACTGTGACCCTCATAGGCCTATTTGCTCTCTCATCTCTTCCAAAATACCACTCGAACATGAAGTACTTTCAGATATCACTTTTGAATCTATGTAATATCAAAAGACCAGAAATCCATCATGTGCATAGTGCTTCTTTGGAAAATTCATAGGAAGGAATGTACAAGAATCCCATAGAAAACGAGATGATATATCTATCAAAGTATCAAATTGTTGGCCATGTAGAGTTTGAGGTAACCTAGAGCATCACAAATGCTAGAACTTTACATGTATCTAACAAAATGTGAAGAGATTCAGGACTTGATCAATAATGGCACAGAGAGACAGGATAGGAGGAGAAGACAGAAGAGGTAGGAATTGAGAAAAGTTATGACATTAACCATGATTATCACCATTTTGTTCTGTGAAGTTTGGATTCAGTGAAAGTACTTGAGGACCTAGAGGGCCACATGTGACTTTGACAGGTTCCCCACCCCTGATCAAGATCTAGTATATGCCTCTAATATTTTACTTACAGGGAAGAAACACTCCCTAACTATCTCCTTGACATAACTACCTACTTATGAAGCATATTCTCATATACAAAAATTGACCATTTACTAGGGCATAAAAAGTTCACAATGAAATATATTCTCTCTCCTCCACCTTTCCTTTCAGTTCTGGAATGACAATCAAATCAACTCTGCCATTCTTCTTGGAAGGTTGTGTCAGTCTGTTCTCATAGTATGCTCCTCGTCACCATCATTGTAACATCCCAAACCAAAGGATCTCTCCCTCAACAACCCTGTTCAACATAGGGGCTATTTATCCCATTGAAATGTTCTCTTTGAAGATAAAAGACTGTCTTTACTTTTATGTTTATATCCCCATAACTTAGCACAATTCTTGGAAGATAGCAAGCACTTAGTAAGCATTTTTCCCATATTTATTTCCATATTCATTCATTCATTCACTTGTTCATTCTTTCATTTACTCATTACCAGTTGAAGCTTTGACAAGTAGAATTTCCTGTTTTCCAGGCAACACTGTGTCTCTTCACCATGAAATTATGCTGACCCCTACCCCTCACACTCTGATAGCTTTTAATGAAATTTGTGTTCCCCTGGAGCTTCTTGTTGGCATATGGCAAAATATGGCAAAGCCGAATGTTATATAATTCTCCTCTATCCTGCCTCCCCCTGTATTCCTTACGACAAAGTGCTTAGAAAAATATTAAGGCTGTGCATTCCTAAATAATAACACTGAAACTAGCCAGGTTATTTTTAAAATTACAGAAGCTCCTCTGTTGTCTTATCATAACCACTCATTCCTGTTTTTCTTTCTTATTAAGTTTCAACCCTTTAAATATAGCCCCAGTATCAGTGGTAGTATCCTTTCAGCACACCTCTTATGCTTTACCTTTTTGCTATCTTGTATTTCCTCCTTTACACTTAGCAAGTCCTATTAATACTTTTTCTGTAATATCTTCTAAAACTCTCAGAATGTCAGTTTATCTATCTTCTATATTTGTCTATATTTACTAATATATATGTGTGTATACACACACACACACACACACATACATGCACACGTTGTCTATTACCTCCCCTCAAATCTTGATGAAGATAGTTCAGGAACCTGAACCCAAGAGCCTTGGAATAGCAGTGCTCCAAACCATCAGATGTGCTCCTAATTCAGCTTTTGAAATAATCAAGGGGAGAAATCCATAAAATATATAAAGATAATTGTGGATCAGTGACTTTTTATCTGTCTGTTTGTCTGTCTATCCATCAGATCGTGCAGCATAATGACCAAAGATTTAGCCACAAAGCCAGGAAGATGGGGGTTCAAGTCACACCTTTAATACATACCAGATATAGTATGCTGGGATAATCATTTAATTTTTTGATGTGCTAGGCAATTCCTTAAGACTATAAATTACATAGAAAGTGCTCAAAAATTGGTTAAGATAGTTTTCTTATGTCAGAGAGTCTTATATCATACACACACACAAATATATATATATATATATATATATATATATATATATATATATATATATAGACACAGAACCACATGCACATTTGAAACAGACTTGTAATTTCATCAATACCGTGAATTCCTTCTGAGGGAAGGCCCTGTACCAATTGCAGGTCAGCATCTGATCTGGAGTTTGTAGTCACAGACAGTTGAATAGGGTACCATGAAGTCATTTGACGAGAATCACATGGTTCACATACATCAGAGGCAGGTATACACTAATTGTATTCCACCATAAAGAATGAATATTATTTGAGTGAAGAGGGGAAGAGAGACTCCTTACACTGATTCATATTCTCTTCTTTGTTGAAGCAAAGAAGGATTGAAGAGCTAATGACCCTGCCTTAGAAACCATATGCACCAGCTCCGTAAAGTAATTAGTGAAAGGAGTCCTTTTACTGAACCCGTGCTCTTATAGTTTGCATTCCTCACTGAGAGGAAAGGAGACAAGATTGAGATCTGTGTCCTTGCTTTTCTGCTGAGTATGACCCAGAGACTGTTGATTTCAAGGACAGAGCAAATGAATGACTGAATGAATAAGTCATTTATTAAGTGCTTTCTATGTACAAAGCACTAAGTGAAGGGCTGGATCTACAAATAGGAAACAATCTCTGCTTTCAAGGAGCTCACATACTAATGAAAAAGACAACACACATGGAAAGTTTCATCTGGAGGTCAGATAAAGCGATATAATCATTCTCAAGGTAGAGGAGCAAAGATAATTTTGATACCTCTTCTTCAATGTCATTTTCACTGATAAAATTATATCAGGTTTTGATACTGAGTCATTTGATGATGCAAAAGCCCATGGTCATAAGAACTTTCTTTTCTGGGTGTACATTAGCTATGGCTGTAGCACTTGCAGGAGCAGTTGCAAGACCGCATCTCCACAGGGGCTGCTTTTTCAGAATGAAAGTCTGAGAGTGCTGGGCTATTAAAAAGCACATTGATCTGGGGAGTGCTACCATTCCCTTTGCCTTCTGCCAGTTGATGATACTTGATCTTCAACTATTACTGGTCTCCACTCCATGATGATTTCTCTCCTCAATGATGACTATGTGGCTGCGATAGAAGCAGCTCCGGTGGTGTGTGCATATATGTTGGTGTGGGAGGGGGGAGTGTATTGCTATTTCCCCAAGGCTCTTGGGTTCAGAATCCTGGACTATGTCTATCAGGATTTGAGGAGAGATCATTGTCAAGATGGTGTTGGTGGATCAACTTGTCTCCAATCCCTGCTTTGATTTGTCTTACCTGCCCCGGGGTGGCAGAATTTTTTTTGATGGCTGCTCCCTTCTCCACAAGAGTTGCTTCCCTCAATAATGGCCATGAGGGAAGCAGGACAGGTTTTGTTCTCACTTCCTGAATCTGAAAAAATCTCTAGGACTGTGAGGAGTTCCACAAAACAATTTCTTAGGAATGATCACCTTCTGGAAATCCCCATTTCTCCCTTTCTCTATCCTCTTCCTGTGGAAAACAGGTTAGCTAAACTCTTTTATGTTGACAATATGCTCAGAAAAAAATTTATTTTAATTTGATTTTTACTCTGTATATTCCTTGTAGAAATGATTTAATGTGTAATATTTTTCTTCATTGACTAAGGATATATGCAGAATAAAGTGAATATAAACATTTGCTGTTGTGTTTCCTTTCTAATTCTCACTAATTTCAAAGTGTCAGGATGATTCTTCATTTTTAGATATATGAAATTACATATATGTATGTATGTGTGTATATGCATGTATATATGTGTCTACATACATGCATACACATACATATATAGGTCTGGGTGTGCATGTGTACATATGTGTGTGTTTATGTGTGTATGGTCTGTAGGTAAATGTGGTTTTCCCAAGATACTTTATATTTATGTTTTATTTGATAAGAAATAAAAATTATAAGCAAGAATCTCCAATTTATAGGATTTTATAGGATTTTCTAAACTAAATTGTTTTGTGTTCCAATCTACAAATTCAGCTTGTTTTCTTTCTGAAGTATTAAACTGTCAAAAAAAAAAATTCCCACCTTCCTAACAAACTGCCTTAGTCAGACAATGGGAAAAAAATATCATTTTTGTTGAAGAGATACCAAAAGGTCTTATTCATAGACCAAAAAAAAATCATAATATTTGAATTTTTTTTCAGGAGAAGAAAGCCATTGATATATCAAATTACAAGTACCATCTCTTTTATGAAGCCTAACATCTACCATCTTTTCAGCTAAAAGGAAAGAGGTTTCATTGAAAACTTGACAATGTGAGCCCTCTCTTGGAGAGTCATTGCCAGCCTAAAGCAAATTGAGGCAATTGTTTCAATAAGATACCCCCATTTGCTCTTTAAAATGGAGTTGAAGTGATTTGTCCAGGGTCAGACAGCCATGTGATGCCAGAGAAGGAACTGGACCCAGGCCTTCCTGACTACAAGGTCACCTCTTTAGTCACTCCTCCATGTTGTTCAAATAGTAGTTAAAAAAACAATCTGAGATTCTCAGAGTTGAAAGGGAAATTAGAGATAATCTACATGCAATACTTAGATAAGAATACATTTTTAGCATGCTTCAGCAATGGTCATCCAGTCCTTGCTTAAAGACCTCCAGTAAAGGGGAGCTCACCACCTTCCAAAGAAGTCCATCACATTTTGAGATACTTCTAAATGTTGGAAAATCCCTTCCCATACTAAATTGGCCCCCTAGTAGTTTATACTGTCGTTATTAGATCTGCCCTCTGGGACCAAGAAGAACAAATATACTTTTCTGGGTGATAAACCTTTAAATTGTTAAAGACAGTTATAAATTACCTCTTCTCCCTCTGTTCTCCAGTATAAACATCTCCAACTTTTCAACCGATCCTGATAGGATGACGTCTCAAGGCCCTTCACTATCATGATTGCCCTCTTCTGGACAGTCTTCTCCTTATGAATGTCCCAGAAACTGGTGCCTAAAATTAAACAAAATATTACAGAAGTGTAGGGCAGAGGAAGAGGAGCATCACCTTTATAGTCTTGTACATTATCTCTCTTATTACCATCAAAAAAGCCATTAGAATAAGGGCTAACATTTCACACTTAAGTCATATTGAGCTTGTCAACCCACAAACCCCCAGATCATCTAGAATTCTATCTAGTTAATGCAGCCCTTCAAGTTGTTTTTGGGAAATGGATATTTTGAACTCATTTAGCAAGTTATATTTTTCCCTATGTACCTTTGCCTGTTTAGATTTGGGTCAGTGACATAATCTGTCAATATTTTCTTTGCTTCCTGGTTTTATCCTCCAATGTATTAGTTAACCCTTCTAGTTTTGTGTCATCTGCAAATTTGATACATGTGACATCTATCCCTGTATGCCAACTAGGTAACATATTGGGTAGAACATTCGACCTGGAGTCAAGAAGAAAATCTGGATACTGACATTTACTAAATATGTGACCTGGGGCAAGATATTTATATTCTCCTTAACAGTTTCCTCAACTTTAAAATGGGGATCATAATAGAAAGTTCCTCCCAGCATTGCAGTGAGAATTAAATGAGACAACATTTGTAATGAACTGTATACAGTGCCTAACATGTAGTCATTTAATAAATTTAATTAAATTATTTTAATTTTATTTTATTAATTTGATTTAAGTAAATAATTTAATTAATAGATATTCAATATATTTATGTTCTATATTTAATTTAGCATAATATAATTTAAATTGAATTAATTTAATAAACAACAGGTTATTAAATTGTTATATCCTCCATTCCTTATGCAACTCTGATAAAAATATTAACTGGCATAGAGCTATGTAAATAACCCTGTATTAGTTCACTAAAAGCCTCCTACCAACGTGATGTCAGACCATTAATGACTACTTTGGGGGCCAATTTTTAAGCAGAAAATCATCTCTACCACTACTATTTTTATCCTTTTCACAAGAGTCGTATGACTTTGTCAAATGGTTTGCTAAAATACCAATGAACTATGACCAATACTTATGATATACTACTATAATAATTTCATAAAAATGAAAGTTTATTTTTCATAAATCTGTCAAGGTGACATGTTTCTACTCATTTTCCCATATGCTCCTTTATTCTGCCTTTAATATAATGGATTTAAACCTGGAAGGAATCTCAAAGGTCAGTTAGTCAAACTTCTTATTCTTTCAGATAAGAACACCAATAGTCAGGGAAGTTAAGCGATTTGTCCCAAACCACACATGGAGTAAGTATCAAAGAGAGTTTTTAAAACCCACATCCTCTGATCCTAGAGTGGTGCACCAAATATATTCCACCTAATATATTCTGGTATTTCCCCAGGAATCAATATCATTAATGCTTAATTAGAGTGAGATCTTAGGTGTATTTGATTTGTTCTCATGGATTTGTTCTTGACTGTGTTATTTAGCATTTTTAAGTCAATTTAGCATTAAAGTCAATGACTTTAATGAAGTCGTAAATGACAAAACCAAATACAATGACACTTAATAAAGATAAATGTGAATTCCTATGATGGGTTTTAAAAAATCAATTTCACAAGTCCAGGATCATGGAAACATAGCTATTCATCTGGTTTACAATCTCAAAATATCTCAAGAATGTGATATGGCAGCACTAAAAACTATCTAAATTCTAACCTACAGTAAAAGAGGCATGACATTGAGAATAAAAACAGTAAGAGAAATCTATTTTACCTGAATTAGAGGTTCTGTGAATTATTGTGTTCAAGTACAGGTGCCACATTTTAGGAAAAATATTCATAATATAGTGAGCATCCTGAGAAGGCAAAAAGAATAGTGAAGGGTCCTAAGACCACACCACATGAGATTTGGAATGGAAGTTTAGCTCTCATTCAAGAAAACTTAGGAGATGCTGGGCAGTTGTCTTCAGGTATCTAAAATTCTGTATTCTTGAAAAGGGCTTACATTTTCCTGCTTGGACCCAGGGGGCAAAATTAAGACTAAGGAGAAGGTGTAGATTCAGGTGGCTTGGTATGAAGAAACCTTTTCTAACAACTTTAGCTTTCAAATTTCCACTTTTTAGAACTGATTTTGAAGAGATTTTGGTCAAGTTTTGGTTGAATGAGTTGAATTCTGAAATCCCATCTAACCCTCATATTCTGTCATAATGCGACTTCAAATATTGTTTTACCTACAGCCTCCACTTAATTATATTATTTATTTAATACTTAATTTGATAGAACAAAATATGTAAACTAATGCACTCTTGATGGAAATGTGAACTAGTTCAACTATTGTGGAGAAAAAAATTGGAATTATGCCCAAAGGGCTATAAAATGCTATATACTCTCTCACCCTACAACACTGCTATGAGGCCTGTATCCTAAAGAAATCAAAGAAAAAGGAAAAGTGCCTACATGTGCAAAAATATTTGTAGTCATTCTTTTTGTGGTGGCAAATAATTGGAAACTTAGGGATTCCATATATTGGGAAATTCTGAACAAGTTATTGTGTATGATTGTGATGGAATACTATTGGGCCATAAGAAATAATGAAGTGGATGGTTTCAGAAAAAAAATGGCAAGACTTATATGAGCCAATGCAAAATGAACTAAATAAAATCAGGAGAATATTGTACCCAGTTACCACAATATTGTGATGATGATTAACTGTGAAAGGCCTAGCTACTCTGATAAATACAATGATCCATGACACATCCAAAGGATTCATAATGGAAAATGCTATCAATCTGTGGAGAGAGAACTAGTAAACTCTGAATGCATATTGAAGGATGATTTCTTTCACTTCATTTTTTTGCTTTTTTTCTTGTACAACATAGCTGATGCTATGCGTGGTTGTTTAGATATTCATTTTTTTTAGACATATGATTAATTGTTGTATTGGTAATGATCTGTGCATTAATTAATAATATTTATTAATGACTAATATGGCAGGCACTATGCTAAATACTGAAGAAACAAATATGATAAAAAGGAATATAGTCCTTGCCCTTAAAGAGATTAAAACATCTCATTGGAAAAACAACTAGCATGGAAAATAAATCAAGAGGAGATAATTTAAGAATTATTGGATTACCTGAAAGTCATGATCAAAAAGATAGTCTAGACATCATATTTCAAGAAATTAAAAAGATAAACTGACCTGTTAATGTACAACCAGAGGATAAAAGAGAAATTGAAAGAATCTATCTATCACCTTCTAAAGGAGATCCCCAAATGAAAACTGCCAGGAATATTATAAATTCCAGAGCTTCCAAGGCCAAGTAGAAAATATTGCATACAGCCAAAAAGAATTCAAATATCATGGAGCCACAATCAGGATAACACAAGGCAATAGTGAAAAGCAAAACTGACTTTTGAGGAGCAACAGAAAAATAAAGAAAGAAAACAGGATAGGAAATATCCTGGAGGGAAATGGGATAAAGTAATCATAACTGTGAATATGGATGGGATGAACTTACCCATAAAATGAAGGCAAAAGCAGAATGGATTAAAGACCCGAATCCAAAAATATACTGTTTACAAAAAACAGAAAACAAAAGAAAACACTTGAAACAGAGAGATATACAGAAAGTAAAAACAAGATAGAGCAAAATCTATTATACTTCAGCTGAAGTTATAAAAGTAGGAGTAGTAATCATGATCCCAGATAAGGAAAAAACAAAAATAGTTTTAATTTAGAGATAAGCATGAAACTGCATTACAATGAAAGGTACCATAGGTATGAAGAGATATCAATAATAAACACGTGTATCAAATAACATCGAATTTAAATTCTTAAAAGAAAAATTAAATAATTTACAGGAGGAAATAGACAGTAAAACTATACTGAAGGGGACCTCCACTTTGCCCTCGCAGAACTAAATAACTCTATCCAAAAAGTAAACAAGAAAGGAGTAAAGGAGACAAGTATAATTTTAGAAAAGCAGACAGAAATCTGGAGAAAATTGAATGGGAACAGCAAGGAGTACACCTTTTTTTTCCTCAGTTATCCATGGCACCTTACAAAAATTGAAATTGTTCTAGGCAATAAAAGCATCACAGCCAAATATAGGAAAGGATAAATATCAAATTCATCCTTTTCAGATAAGAATGCAATCATTATTAGACTTAATAAAGGGCCATGGAAAAATTAATTGGAGGCATTTAATGCTAAAGAATTAGTACATCAAAGAACAATCACAGAAATAATAAATAATTTCATTAAAAAGGACAACAATGAGAAAGCATTTTGATATTTGTACATGCAAATCTGCATTTGTGGAAAAATTTATATCTCTAAGTGCATTCTTCAATTAAACAGAGAAAGAACAGATCAATAAATTGCCCATGCAACTAAAAAATAACTACAAAAAGGAACAAATTTAAAATCCCCAATTAAATACCAAATTGGAAATTCTGAAAAATCAATGGAGAGATTAATAAAATAGAAAGTTTAAAAAATTGAACTAAAAATAAAATTAGGAGATAATTTTATGAAAGACAAAACAACAAGCTAGATATACCATTAGTTAATTTGATTTAAGAAAAATAAGAAAGAAAAACAAATTACTTGTATAAAAAATGAAAAAGGGTGAGTATTCCATCAATAAAGATGTAATTAAAGCAATTATTAGAAGGTAAGTTCCCCAATAATATACCACTAAATCTAACAATCTGAGTGAAATGAAAGAATATTTACAAAAATATACAGGCTTAGAATTACAGAAGAAGGAATGGAATACTTAAATAATTATACCTAACAAAAAAAGAAATTGAATAAGCCAGAAATGAGCTCCAGGATCAGAGGATTCACAATTCAGTTCGACCAAACATTTAAAGAATGGTTACTGGGGGTGAAGACAAGATGGTAGAATAACAGCAAGGACATCCTGGAGTGCTGTCCCCAAGCCCTGCCAAAATCCTGTAAAAAATCACTAAATAAATTAGAGAGCTTCAGAAACCACAGAATGCTAGAGTGTAGAAAATCTCCAACCAAGAAAGCTTGGAAGATCTCTGAGAGGTGTCCATTGCACCACACTGGGAGCAGAGCACAGTCCAATGTAGACCATGAGTGCACAGAGGAGACAGCAGCAGGCTTTGGGGAAACTGAATCTCTCACATCTCTGGAAGTTTATAGACTTCATAACCCCAAAATTCTGAGGATAAATTCGAAGGTTGTCCCGTCCCGCGGGACTCAGTTATTCAGGGGGTCGAGGGGAACCCAGCCTGAAAGAGAAATGGGCGAGAAAAGGAGGGAGACCAAGCAGATTTTGTCAAGGTCTCAGTTTATTGAGCTTAGAGTACAACTTATATAGAAGAAACAGAAGCTTAGCCTTAGCAACAATGGGTTCTAGCCATCATCTTATTGGTGGGGGAAGCTGCTTTGTCACTATTCTATTGGTGGAGGGGTGGGCTCGTAAAGGTTGTCCAGGTGTAGGCTTGGAAGGTTACTGAGAAGAAGTTTGGAAACCAAGGAGCTGTTACCAGGAGGATGTTTTGGAGTCGTTACCAAGAGGATTTTTTTGGAAACCAGAGACCTGCCACAGGGGGTGTGGTTCTCTCACGGGTGGGGGGGGGGGGTACCTGGGTTTGAGGCACTTAGGCCCCAACAGAAGGTCAGTAGGCAAAGCCTATGGGACCAGTGCAGGAGAGTGGAGTGGTCTAGCCCCAGCCCCAAGGCAACTGATGGGGAAAGGACTGAGGAAGCCATAGCAGCCACAGTAGCAGCATGAGCAGCTGCAGCCACTGTTTCTGGAGCTCTAGGCCCACAGATTATCTGGAGGATTGAGCAGCTGACAGGACACCCCCATCCCCACTAGAAGCAGAGAACTACTTTGACATAGAACTCAAAAGTCAAGTAAATGTCTGGGAAGTGAGCATAAACTGTACAAAGAATCCAACTGTAGAATCTTACTTTAGTGACAAGGAATACCCAAGCATGCAAACAGAAGAAAAAAAAGTCAAAGCTCCACCATCCAAAGCCTCCAAGAAAAATATGAATTGGTCACAGGCCATAGAAGAACTAAAAAAGGATTTTGAAAATCAAGTAAGAGAAGTAGAGCAAAAATTGGGAAGAGAAATGAGAGTGATGCAAGAAAATCATGAAAAACTAGTCAATTGTTTGCTAAAGGAGACCACCCCAAAATATTCTGAAGAGAATAATACTTTAGAAAATAGACAAACCCAAATGGCAAAAGAGATCCAAAAAGCCAATAAGGAGAAGAATGCTCTAAAAATCAGAATTGGCCAAATGGAAAAGGAGAGCCAAAAGCTCATTGAAGAAAATAATTCCTTAAAGATCAGAATGCAGCAGATGGAACTTAATGACTTTATGAAAAACAAGAAATTATAAAATAAAGCCAAAGGAATGAAAAAATAGCAGACAATGCAAAACATCTCATTGGAAAAACAACAGACTGGAAAATAGATCCAGGAGAGACAATTTAAAAATTATGGGACTTCATGAAAGCCATGATCATAAAAAGAACCTAGGCATCATCTCTTATGAAATTATCAATGAAAACTGCCTTGATATTCTAGAACCAGAGGGTAAAATAAATATTGAAAAAATCCACCAATCACCTCCTGAAGGAGATTATAACTCCTAGGATTATTGTAGCCAAATCTCAGAGTTCCAAAGTCAAGGAGAAAATATTACAAGAAGCTGGAAAGAAACAATTTGAGTACTGTGAAAATACAATTAGGATAACAGAAGATCTAGCAGCTTCTACATTAAGGAATTGAAGGGCTTAGAATATGATATTGCAGAGGTCAAAGGAGTTAGAATTTTTTAAATATTTATTTATTTATTTTTAGTTTTCAACATTCATTTCTAAAGGTTTTGAGTTCCAAATTTTCTCCCCATCTCTCCCCTCCCTCCACCTCAAAACACCTTGCATTCTGATTACCTTTTCCATCAATCTGCCCTTCCTTCTATCACACTGTTCCCTTCCCTTATCCCCATCTTCTCTCTTTTCTTGTAGGGCAAGATAGATTTCTATACCCCATTACCTGTATTTCTTATTTCCCAGTTTCATGTAAAAACAATTCTCAACATTCATTCTAAAACTTTGAGTTCCAATTTCTCTCCTTTCCTCTCTCCCCACCCATTCCCACTGAGAAAGCAAACAATTCAATAGAGGCTATATATGTGTAGTTTTGCAAAAGACTTCCAAAATAGCCATTTTGTGAAAGACTAACCATATTTCCCTCCATCCTATCCTGCCCTCTATTTATTCTATTCTCTCTTTTGATCTTGTCTGTCCCCTAAAGTGTTTACTTCTAATTACTCCCTCCTCCCATTAGCCCTCCCTTGTATCATTTCCCCCACCCCACTTATCCCCTTCTTCCCTATTTTCCTGTAGTAAAAGATAGATTTCCATAACAAATTGAGTGTGCATGTTCCCTCACCTTCAGTCAAATATGAAGAGAATAAGCTTCACTTTTTGCTTCTCATACTTTCCTTTTCACTTCTTCATTGAATAAGCTTTTTCTTGCCTTTTTTGTGGGTGATAATTAGCCCCATTTCATTTGTCCCTTTCTCCTCCCGATATATTCCTCTTTCACCCCTTAATTTAATTTAATTTTTTCAGATATCATCCCTTCTTATTCAACTCATTCTGTGCCCTGTGTGTGTGTGTGTGTGTGTGTGTGTGTGTGTATAGTCCCTCCAATTACTCAATTACTTGAGAAAGTTTCAAGAGTTAAAATATTTTCCTTCCATGAAGGAATATAAGCAGCTCAGCTTTAGTAAGCCCCTTATGATTTTTCATTCCTGTTTACCTTTTCATGGTTCTCTTGATTGTTATGTTTGAAAGTCAGATTTTCTAATCAGCTCTGTTCTTTTCATCAAGAATACATGAAAGTACTCTATTTCATTGAATTACCATTTTTTTCCCCTGAAGTATTATACTCAGTTTTTTGGGTAGTGATTTTTGGTTTTAATTCTAGTTCCTTTGACTTCTGCAATGTCACATTCCAAGCCCTTCAATCCCTTATTGTAGAAGCTGCTAGATCTTAAGTTATCCTACTTGTATTTCCACAGTACACAAATTGTTTCTTTCAGGTGGCTTGCAATATTTTCTCCTTGACCTGGGAGTTCTCCAATCTGGCTACAATATTTGTAGGAGTTTTTGTTTTCAGATTTCTTTCAAGAGGTGATTGGTGGATTCTTTCAATATTTATCTTACCCTCTGGTTCTACAATATCAGGGCAGTTTTCTTTGATAATTTCATAAAAGATGATGTCTAGGCTCTTTTTTTATCATGACTTTCATGTAGTCCCATAATTTTTAAATTGTCTCTCCTGCATCTGTTTTCCAGGTCAGTTGATTTTTCAATGAGATATTTCACATTATCTTCAATTTTTTTGTTCTTTTGATTTTGTTTTGTTATTTCTTGGTTTTTCATAAAGTCATTATCTTCCATCTGCTCCATTCTAATTTTTAAAGAACTATTTTCTTCAGTGAGCTTTTGAACCTCCTTTTCCATGTGGCTAATTCTACTTTTTAAAGCATTCTTCTCCTCATTGGCTTTTTGGACCTCTTTTGCCATTGGGTTAGTCTATTTTTAAAGGCATTATTTCCTTCAGCATTTTTTTTGGGTCTCCTTTAGGAGGCTGTTGACTCACTTTTCATGATTTTCTTGCATCACTCTCATTTCTCTTCCCAATTTTTCCTCCACCTGTCTTACTTGATTTTCAAAATTCTTTTTGAGCTCTTCCATGGCCTGAGACCATTGCATATTTATTTTGGAAGTTTTGGATGCAGAAGCCTTGACTTTTATATCTTCCTTTGATGGAATGCATTGTTCTTCCTCATCTAAAAGGATAGAAGAAAACACCTGTTCACCACGAAAGTGCCTTGTACAGAATGAATACTTTAAGTATTTGTTGAATTTCAAATCATCAAAGAAAATATCTGTTCATCAAGAAAGTAACCTTCTGTAGTCTTATTTTTTCCCCTTTTTTGAGCATTTTCCCAGCCAAAAAGGACTTTTGAGTCCTTTGTCAAGAGGGGGTATACTCTAGGGACCTGTAAGTTCTCAGTTCCTCTAAGATGTCAAAATCAAGGGAGAGGAGTTTTCTCTTGGCCTACACTCTGGTCTGGGAGCAACCACAAGATTTTCTTTCCAGGATCTGTGAGAAGAATTCCCTCTCTTGAGCCTCCACCAGCTGTACCAGGCCAGCCAACACTCCTCTTCACCCAGAGGATTGCCACTCAGGGCTGAAATTCAGATCAACTGCTCAATTCTTCCAGAGTCTTTATGCCAAGGGCTCCAAAAATGGACACTATCACAGCAGTGGCTGTTACCACCCTGGGGCCAAGCCAGACTGGTTTCCCTTCTCATCCAGGTGAAAGAGCCTCCTCACTGACCTTTAAAGCTATCTTTGGCATTTGAGGGTTAATAAATCTGGGTAATGCAACTGCTTCTTGAAGCCTGCTCTGGTCCTGTCCCTGTTGCATGGTGCAGGGCTGGACTGTGCTGCCAGGGGGCTCTGCTCTGAGCCCGGTGCAATAGACCTTTCCTGTCAGCTTCTTAGGCTTCCCTCGACTGGAAAATCTCTTTTACTCTGTCATTTTGTGACTTCTGCTGCTTGAGAATTTGTTTAGAGTCATTTTTTACAGATATTTTATGGGCTGTGGGGGGAGAGCTTTTACAGATCTGTCCTTCTACTCCACCATCTTTACTCTACTCCCAGGAGCTAGGATTAAAACGAAGAATGACCTACCCAGAAAAACTGAGTATAATACTTCAGGGGAAAAAAATGATCATTCAGTGAAATGTAGGTCTTTCAAGAATTCTTGATGAAAAGACCAGAGCTGAATAGAAAATTTGATTTTCAAACACAAGAATAAAGAGAAACATGAAAAGGGACTTACTAAAGTTGAATTATTTACATTCCTACATGGAAAGGTGATATTTATAACTCTTGAGAATTTTCTCAGCATTTGGCTAGTTGGAGGGATTATGTACATACATGCATACATACATACATACATACAGATAGATAGATAGATAGATAGATAGATAGATAGATAGATAGATAGATAGATAGATAGATATAGAAAGAGGGCACAGGGTGAATTGAATTAAGGGATGATATCTAAAAAATAAAATTAAGGTTTGAGAGAGGAATATATTGGAAAGAGCAAGGCAGAAATGTAATGGGGCAAATTATCTCTCATAAAAGAGGCAAGAGGGGGAGGAGCCAAGATGGCGGAGTAGAAAGACTCACATATGCTAGCTCCGAACCCACAGCCCATATATTTCCTGTAAAAAGAACTCCCCTCAAATTCTGCAGGACTGCAAGCCGTGCAAAAGCACAGTGGAAGAGATTTCCATTCCAGAGAACCCTGGAAAGCTGTCCCCAGGGGTCTGTCTCACTCCGGACAGAGGAGTCCACCCCTGCGCTGCCCTGGCCACATGGCCACAGAGGAGCAGATCCGAGCAGGCTTCAGGGATAGAAGCTCTGGTGGCCGCAAAGGTCCCTCCCCCCACAGGTGCTACAGGTCAGTGAGAGAGACTTCTGGGCTGGCCAAGAGGGGAGTAGGGTGTCTCCATGACTCGGGCCCACTTGGGAGGCAGTGGCAGAGGGAGTAGCAGAGGCAGCAGCAGAGGGAGTGATGGCCCGGGACTCCCAGAGCAGACAGGAGCTCAGGGCCATTACTGAAGATCTATGCATAAACCCCCTGAGGGAACTGAGCCTGGGAGGCGGCCCTGCCCCCACCCAAGCACCAGAACTTAAGCTCACATTGAATAGCAGCCACACCTGCCCCTGAAAGACCTGACGCTGGGGAGCAGCATTTGAATCTCAGACCCCAAGCACTAGCTGGGCTGATCTAGGCGGGGGTGGAGAGGAATCTCATAAGTCAAGTAAGTGACTGGGAAAATGCCCAGAAAAGGGAAGAAAAATAAGACCATAGAGAGCTACTTTCTGGGGGAAAGATGTTCCTGTCTTTCATTTCTGATGACAAGGAACAATTCTTACCATCAGGGAAAGACATGGAGGTCAGGGCCTCTGTATCCCAGACATCAAAGGTGGATGTCCAGTGGGTTCAGGCCATGGAAGAGCTCAAAAAGGATTTTGAAAATCAAGTTAGACAGGTGGAGGAAAAACTGGGAAGAGAAATGAGAGAGATGCAAGAAAAGCATGAAAAATGGGTCAATACCTTGCTAAAGGAGACCCCAAAAAATGCTGAAGAAAATAACACCTTGAAAAATAGGCTCACTCAATTGGCAAAAGAGGTTCAAAAACCAGTGAGGAGAAGAATGCTTTAAAAAGCAGAATGAGCCAAATGAAAATTCAAAAGCTCACTGAAGAAAATAGTTCTCTCAAAATTAGAATGGAACAGATAGAGGCTAATGACTTTATGAGAAACCAAGAAATCACCAAACAAAACCAAAAGAATGAAAAAATGGAAGAGAATGTGAAATATCTCATGGGAAAAACAACTGACCTGGAAAATAGATCCAGGAGAGACAATGTAAAAATTATGGGACTACCTGAAAGTCATGATCAAAAAAAGAGCCTAGATATCATCTTCCATGAAATTGTCAAGGAAAACTGCCCTGAGATTCTAGAACCAGAGGGCAAAATAAGTATTGAAGGAATCCATCAATCACTAGCTGAAAGAGATCCAAAAAGAGAAACTCCTAGGAACACTGTGGCCAAATTCCAGAACTCCCAGGTCAAAGAGAAAATATTGCAAGCAGCTAGAAAGAAACAATTCCAGTATTGTGGAAATATAATCAGGATAACACAAGATCTAGCAGCTTCTACATTAAGGGATCGAAGGGCGTGGAATAGGATATTCCAGTAGTCAAAGGAACTAGGACTGAAACCAAGAATCACCTACCCAGCTAAACTGAGTATAATACTTCAAGGGAAAATATGGTCTTTCAATGAAACAGAGGACTTTCAATCATTCTTGAGGAAAAGACCAGAGCTGAAAAGAAAATTTGACTTTCAAACACAAGAATGAGAAGAAGCATGAAAAGGTAAACAGCAAAGAAAAATCATAAGGGACTTACCAAAGGTGAACTGTTTGCATTCCTACATGGAAAGACAATATTTGTAACTCTTAAAACTTTTCAGTATCTGGGTAGTTGGTGGGACCACAGACACATACACACACACACACACACACATGCACACACACGTACACGTGTGCACGCACACACACATACACACATGCATGCACATACAGAGACAGAGAGCACAGAGTGAATTGAATAGGATGGGACCATATCTTAAAAGAGATTAAGGTAAATGGTGAGAGAGAAATGTAGTGGGAGGAGAGAGGGTGAAATAGAATGGGGTAAATTATATCTCATTCAAGAGGCAAGCAGGAGACTTTTTAGTGGAGGGAAAAAGAGGAGAGCTGAGAAAAAAACAAGAAGTTTACCCTCATCACATTTGACTAAAGGAAGGAATAAAATGCACACTCGTTTTGGTATGAAAATCTATCTTACAATACAGGAAAGAGGGGGAGAAGGTGATAAGGAGGGTGGGGGGGAATGATGCGAGGGAGGGCAATGGGAGGAGGGAGCAATTTGAAGTGAACATTTAGGGAGGGACAGGATCAAAAGACAGAATAGAAATAACGGGGAGCAGGTTAGGATGGAGGGAAATACAGTTAGTCTTACACTTCACAACTATTATCGAAGTCATTTGCAAAACTACACAGATATGACCTATTTGAATTCCTTGCTTCCCAAAGGGAATGGGTGGGGAGGGAGGGATGGGGAGAATTTGGAACTCAAAGTTCTAGGAACAACTGGCTAGTATTGTTGTTGCTACTAGGAAATAAAAAATACAGTTAATGGGGAACAGAAAGTCATCTGGCCCTACAGGACAAAAGAAAAGATGGGGACAAGAGAAGGGAGGGATGATAGAAGAGAGGGCAGATTGATGATAGGGAAAATTAGAATGCTTGGTGTATTGGGGTGGGGGTAGGGGATAAAAGGGGAGAAATTTGGAACCCAAAATTTTGTGAAAATGAATGTAAAAAGAGAGCTACTTTCTGGGGGAAAGATGTTCCTGTCTTTCATTTCTGATGACGAGGAACAATTCTTACCATCAAGGAAAGACATGGAGGTCAGGGCCTCTGTATCCCAGACATCTGAGGTGGATGTCCGGTGGGCTCATGCCATGGAAGAGCTCAAAAAGGATTTTGAAAATAAAACCTTGAAAAATAGGCTAACTCAATTGGGAAAAGAGGTTCAAAAAGCCAATGAGGAGAAGAATACTTTCAAAAGCAGAATTAGCCAAATGGAAAAAGAGGTTCAAAAGCTCACTGAAGTAAATAGTTCTCTCAAAATTAGAGTGGAACAGATGGAAGCTAGAAAGCATGAAAAAGTAAACAGCAAAAAGAAGTCATAAGCGACTTACCAAAAGTAAACTGTTTACATTCCTACATGGAAAGACAATATTTGCAACTCTTAAGACTTTTCAGTATCTGGGTAGTTGATGGGATCACACACACACATACACACACACATGCACACACACATGTACACGTGTGCATGCACACACACATACACGCATGCATGCACATTCAGAGACAGAGAGCAGAGAGTGAATTGAATAGGATGGGACCATATCTTAAAAGAAATTAAGGTAAACAGTGAGAGAGAAATGTAGTGGGAGGAGAGAGGGTGAAATGGATTGGGGTAAATTATATCTCATTCAAGAGGCAAGCAGAAGACTTTTTAGTGGAGGGAAAAAGAGGAGAGCTGAGAAAAAAACATGAAGCTCACCCTCATCACATTCGACTAAAGGAAGGAGTAAAATGCACACTCATTTTGGTATGAAAACCTATCTTACAATACAGGAAAGTGGGGGAGAAGAAGATAAGGACAGAGGGAGGGATGATGGAAGGGAGGGCAATGGGAGGAGGGAGTAATTTGAAGTCAACACTGTTGGGGAGGGACAGGATCAAAAGACAGAATAGAAACAATGGGGGGGCAGGATAGGATGGAGGGAAATACAGTTAGTCTTACACAACATGACTATTATCGAAGTCATTTGCAAAACTACACAGATATGGCCCATACTGAATTGCCTGCCATCCCAAAGGGAATGGGTGGGGAGGGAGGAATGGGGAGAAGTTGGAACTCAAAGTTTTAGGAACAACTGTTAATATTGTTCTTGCTACTAGGAAATGAGAAATACAGTTAATAGGGAATAGAAAGTCATCTGGCCCTACAGGACAAAAGAGAAGATGGGGGCAAGAGAAGGGAGGGATGATAGAAGAGAGGGCAGATTGGTGATAGGGAAAATTAGAATGCTTGGTGTATTGGGGTGGGGAGAGGGGATAAAAGGGGAGAAAATTTGGAACCCAAAATTTTGTGAAAATGAATGTAAAAAGTCAAATAAATAAATTTATATTTAAAAAAATAAATAAAAGACGCAAGAAAAAGCTTTTTCAATGGAAGGGAAAAGGGGGGAGGTGAAAAGGAAAAAGTGAAGCTTACTCTTATCACATTTGGCTTAAGGAGGGAATAAGATGTACACTGAATTTGGTATGAAAATCTATCTCACACTACAGAGAAGTAGGGGAGAAGAGCATAATCAGGGTGGAAAGGATGATGGCAGGGAGGGCAAATGGGAGGAGGGAGTAATTAGAAGTCAACACTTTAGGGGAGGGATAAGGTCAAAAGAGAGAATAGAATAAATGGGGGCAAGATAGGATGAAGGAAAATATAATTAGTCTTTCACAACATGACTATTATGGAAGTCTTTTGCATAATTATGCATGTATAACCTATATTGATTTACTTGCCTTGTCAGTGGGGATAGGTGCACATGGAAGAAGGAAGAGAAGTTGGAAGTCAAAGTTTTAACAATGAATTTAAAAAATTTTTTTTATGTGCAACTGGAAAATAAGAAATACAGGTAATGGGGTATAGAGATCTATCTTTCTCTACAAGAAAATGGAGGAGATGGGGATAAGGGAAGGGACAGGTGTGATAGAAGGGAGGCAGATTGGTGGAAAGGGTAGTCAGAATGCAAGGTGTTTTGATGTTGGGTGAGGGGAGAGATGGGGATAAAATTTGGAACTCAAAATCTTGTGGAAATGAATGTTAAAAACTGAAAATAAATAAGTAAATTTAAAAATAAAAGAAAGAACAGTTGCTGCCAATACCATAACACTATTTGGAAAAACAGGCAAAATAAGATTCCTACCAAATTTCTTTTATAACACAAATGTGGTACTGATATATAAACCAGAAAGAGTGAAACAGAGAAATAAAACTATAGACCAGTTTCCCTAATGAAAATTGATATAAAATGTTAAATAAATTACTAACATAGATATTACAGCAATATATCATAAAGACTGTATACTATGACCATATGGGATTTATACAAGAAATGTAGGGCTGATTCAATATTATAAAAACTATAAGCATAACTGATGATTTTAATAACAAAAGCATCAGAAATGTTATAATTTTTCAAATTAAAAGAAAAGCATTTTGACAAAATACAGAAACCATTCCTGTTAAAAAAAAAAAACACTAGAAAGCAAAGGAATAAATGGAACTGTCTTTAAAATGATAAGTATTATCTATGTAACACCATCAACAAGCACTATATGTAATGGGAAAAGGAAGGGGGTCCATTATCATCACTGTTATTCTATATTGTACTAGAACCATCAATTAAAGCAATAAGAAAAAGAAATTTAAAAAAGTAGAATAGCAATGAGAAAACAAAATTCTTTGCAGATGTTATGATGGTACACTTAGAAAATCTAGAGAATGAACTAAAATGAATTGAAGACCTTAACAAATTTAACAAAGTTGTGAGATATAAAACAAACCAATGCAAATTATCTGCAATTCTATATGTTTCTAACTGAAAGCAAGAAGTGGAAAAATTTGATTTAAAATATCTGCAGATCATGCTAATACTCAGGTGCCTACCTGCCAAGATAAGCCTAGGAAATGTGAACACAATTATAAAACACTTTCCATACAAATAAAGTCAGATTTAAACAATTGGATAAATATTTATTACTCATTGTTTGACCAAGCCAATGCAATTAAAATGACAATTCTGCCTAAACTAACATTTATTCAATCAAACTATCAAAAATTATTTTATGTAGCTAGAAAAAAAATACTAACAAAATTCATCTGGAGAAGAATTGGTCAAGAATATCAAGGGAAGCAATGAAAAAAATGTGAAGAATGGTGATTTAGTGTTACCAGACTTTACACTATATTTAAAGGTGACAATCATGAAATCAGTCTAGTACTTACTAAGAAGTTGAGTGCTGGATCACTGAAAACATATTGTGCTATAAGAAATGACAAACAGAATGCAACCTTGGAAAGACTTACATGAACTGATATAAAGTGAAGTGGGAGACACGAGAATATTGTACACATTAAAAGCAATATTGTACCATGATCTATTATAAATGACTTAGCTATTCGCAGCATTAAATGATCCAAGACAATTCCAAAGAATTTATGATGAAAAATTGTATTCACCTCCAGACAAAGAAGTGATGGAGTCCAAATGCAGATCAAATCATACTTAAAGCAAAACCAAAAAACAACTTTAGTTTTCTTCAGGTTATTTTTTTTTTTGCAACATGACTAATAGGGAAGCATATTTTGCATGACTGCATATTTAAAATCTAGAGAAAATTGCTTCTCTTCTCTAGCAGGGGTGAGAAGAAATATGGAGGGAGAGAATTTGAGACTTAAAATTTAAAAAACTGAATGTTAAATATTATTCTATTCATAATTGAGAAAAATAAAAATTAAAACAAAAAAATTTTGATCCATGCTCCTAAGAAAAGAAGTTTACAATCTAACAGAGAAGGCAACATATAACAATCCCCAGAAAAGTAGGGTTGGGAAAGGATTGGTGGAAAAGTCTGAGGAGTCCCAAAGTAGTACAAACAAGTGACAGATAAGATGAGCTAGAGCTGAGTTGAACTGAGCATCCTCCTTAAATGGAGGCTTTAAAGTTTGTGCCTCCATTCTCTGATCAAAGGGGTTCAGGACGGTCATGAGGTAGGATGCCAAGGCAGATGAGATCTGGCAGGATGATAAGGTTATCCAAAAAATGAGTTTTCTGGGGGATGGTGGGAAAGTCAGAGAAGTCCCAAAGTAGTGCAGCTATGCAAGAAGTAATTGGTTGTTGGCCAATTCAAGATTTTTTTTTCATATTTGGTCCTGACCAATGAGCAAAATTAAGAAATATATTTCCTGAAGTATTATCATAGTTAAAAATACTTATTTTATCTATCACAAAACATATCTTTCACTGAGTAATCTATGACCAGTCCCTGCAAAAGTCCTACTTAGCTTCTTCATCTCAAAGGGGAAGAGACCTTGGGTTCTAACTGTAATACCAGAAAAGCAAAAGGATATGGGAGGAAGGGATTAAGGGAGAGGATAAGTATTTATTAAGCCCCTACTATGTGCCATGCACATTATCTCACTATATTCTAACCAAAACACTTTAAGGTATATACTATTATTATTCTAGATTTATAATCAAGGAAACTGAGGCACATAGAGATTAAATGACTTGCCCAAGGTCACATAGGCTGTATTGAGACAGAGAGGTTTAGGGGAAGGATAAGTTGCATGAATTTTATGACTGTCCTCCAAAGACCAATCTACCTAAATATGAATAAGCTCATAACCAGATGGTTTTTCCAGAAAATGATATTTATTTAATTTTCAGGCACAGCAAATTAAGGATATCCACTTCCTAAGGTTTTGGCACGTTTTAATCTCTGGGGAATGCAAGTATCCATACCAGGAAAAATAGATGTTTGAAATAATGGAATAATAAATGATAGTGTTATCAGCAGCTGTTTATATTGCTATATATTTAGTCAAATTCACTGCATAAGGGGCACCAGTAATGATCATATTTGAGTCATAAATATTTGATAGGCGGAATATAGGTCAAAATGAAGCACAGACACACATATCATCACAAGGATATTTGATATAGATTAGAATGAAAGGAAGTTCATGGCTAACAAATAAAAATGCACGAACAAAGTCTAGTTAATAGCAAAAAAGAGAATGGGATCATGGAATGTTCGGCAGAGATGTATCAATTTAAGATACCTTTAGCGTTTTTTACTAGTGAATCTTCATATTGAATTTGATGAGTAGGGAGGAATTTTACTAGATGAGCAGTATAAATCTATTCCTGCCATGCAAGTACTTTTAAAGAATTTTTGAAAGAGAAGACTTTAAGGAACTTAAAGAAACTCTGGGAAGGATTCTATTCTGTAGAATGACACAAGTGACTCAATCCAAATAACACTTTCATATTGATCACTCTGATATTAATATTTTCATATCAAAATTAAAATGACCAAACTTGTGGCCAAGGAGCTTATAGAAGACCATGACTCTCCTCCTTCTTTGCAGAGGAGGAGGACTTTAGGTATAAAAAACCACATATAATTCTTTGTGTTAATTTTCTTAAGTGGACTTTTTTCTTTGCTATAAAACATGACTCTCTAGTAGGGAGAATGATGCATTGAAAGTGGGTGGTATGAATTTTTTTTTAAATCAATTAAACTTATTTAACAAAAAAATGAAAAAAGTGTTTGATTTTATTTGAACTGAACTGATAGAAACAGAATCACATCCATTCTGAAGGAAGCTAAGATTCAATAGTTATCTACTAGCTTTTATTTTTTTATTAATTTTTTTCAACAAACATTTATTAAGCACCTACTAAGTACAAGTCATTGTGCTAAGATATGAGATAAAATGACAAAAATTAGACTGTCTTTGTCTTCAAAGAGCTCACATCCATCTTACTGTGGTGGAGAGGAAGATTCTGTATGTAAGCAAAATATACAAAAATATTTATTTAAATTAATTGTAGACTGAAGGAACAGTGCTGGTAACTAGAAGGGAGTGAAGAAAGACCTTGCTTAGGACATAATACTTGAACCAAGTATTGCACGACAATAGCCATTGAAAAAGGCAGATATGAGGAGGGGAAGCTTTTCAGACACAGCCTGTACAAAAATATAGAGGAGATAGATAGGAGTATTATACATAGGTAATGCTAAAACTGTTTTACTGCAAAAGAGATTCTATGAGGGTAAAATCATATTAAATTAGTCTAGAAGGATATGATGGAAGCAGATTATGAAGTGTTTTAAATACCAAACATTAAAGTTTGTCCTTTATCCTAGAGTCAGTGAGGACCTACTAAAGGTTCCTGAGCAAGGAAATGGCACTGTCTATTTTTGATTGTTTTGATTAAGGAATTTTTTTGGCTGTTGTATGGACAATGAATTAAGAAGGGGAGAAGTATAGAGGATAAGGAGGCTCCTACTAAAGTTCAAATTTAGCTGGAGAGAGCCCAAACTAGTGTGTTAGCTATATCAGTAGAGACAAAGCCATAAATGTAAGATATTGTAAAAAAAATAAATTTTAACAAAAGGAGAATCAACAAGACTTTTTAGGTCTGAACCTGGGTTATGGGAAGGATGATAGGGATTTTAAAAGAAAGAACATAGCCCCTCAGTGATCTGGAAGAAAACTCCTCTAACTTCTCTCCCCACTCCATTCATTGTGCCCTTCCTTTAGCCTCTGGGCACTAAAATCCAGAAAAAGTGTTTGAGATATATCTCTAAAATATTCTAAATTTGGCCAAAAATCTTGAAGATGTTCTTTAAAAGAGGGAGATGTATCGAGAAAAAAACAAATAAACTATTCCTTAATGCCAATTCTAATAATGTCTTCTGGAGCTCTGATCATTACCTTGAAAGGACACCCAAAGTTCTGATTCTTATCTCCATAACTGGGTAATCTCTTCATCCTGAGATCCAATGATCTGCCTTTGAGTTACAAAAAAATATCATAATATCCACATTATGTTTTAGTCCTTTGAAACAGTCCTTTGAAATCCTCTGATATCTCTACCTGCTTCAGACTTAAGTTATGGTAGTCAGTTGGGAAATGTTTCTTTTCACTAGTGGTCTCTTCCCTTATCTCTTTACCTGTGTATTTTTTTTCATTCCTAGCTTTTTTTTTTTTTTGGCAGGAAAGAGAATGAGTGGAATTTGGAGCCCATTTAATTAGAGGTTGCTATGGAATAGTAACTGTCTATATTATCTCTTTCTATCTATGTATCATCTAGTAGGAAATTGATTATGTGGGTACTATAGTTCAGGAGAAAGATAAAAACTAAATGAGGTCTAGAGTTCCTCATTTATGCAAATTACTCATTTCAATACATCAAAAAACTTACTGTTTAGACGATGAGACCATTCCTTCATTTGACTGGGTTTATGACTCTTCCCACTTTAGTAGATTTGGCTTCAAGATTTTTCTGTGGCCAAGGGCATCCATTAGTTGTTGTCCATAGTGATGATGAGAAGTCTCTGAATTTATCTAGGCTCATCCTCTGACAACTGGCTTAGAGTCTTTTACCAGACTCATCATCAAAGAACATTTTAACTTGTGACAGTTCACCATCTGATAGCATAGGCCTTGACACTCAATATCACCCTCACATTACTAGAATTTCCTGAAGTTATACTTTCATGGAAGATGGAAATCAAAAAGACTTTTTGTGAGTTGCTCTTGAGTGTACTAGTCAACTGTCACTCGAAATGCCTGTCAATCAAAAGGCATTTTATGATTTTTAATTATGTCATGTTTTTGCAAAAAGAAACTTTTCTTTCACAAAATCAGAATCAGACACATTCTGAAATGGGCTCTGAAACCCAGAAAAGAGTTTTCCAGACTTAATTAAGAGAGTTTTGATGATCATGCCACCCTCATTAAGAATTATAATGGACTAGAAATAAGTGCTGTAAACACTTTTTTTCCCATTTTCATTCTTTCCTAAAAGAGCTTTGATTATTTTCTCTTCTGATGTCTGTATGTGTTGGTTCCACTATTTAAATATCTTTACTCTGAATAATTTAGAAACCTTCCTATTAAAGTCTCAATCTGGGGAAAGTGTAATTATTGTTACTCAGCTAGATTAAGAGTGAAGGATTAAAGAAATATGTCATCTGTCATGGTCTGTCACGTTATATAATTCTACAAGTTTTAGAATGTATAGTCTTGGTTCTGCATGTTTCTGCATCAAAGTGCTGTCTTGATGTGTCCCCAGAAGCATGCCTTTTGATGAATCTCTGTATCTCTTTTTTTTTTTATCACTAGCATTTTTAAAAGCGATGAACTTGGATTTAGGAAAGACCTACTTTCAAATACAATCCCTGACAATGAATAGATTTGTGACCCTTAACAAATCACTGGACAGTTGAAAGACGGAGATACAGCCAACTATAAAATAATATTTATACTACCTCAGAGTTTTTTTTTATGAGAAAAGGATTTCAAAACCTTAAAATCCTTTAAAATACAAATAAAATTATTAGTATTAGGTTACAAGTACCCTTCCTTAACACAAAACTTCCCAATTCACAGAAATTATATCTAATTGGGAATCATGGTCCCCTTTTGGGACTATAGGATAATGTTGAAGACTGATAAAGTACCCATGAAATTTTCATATGAGGAACCTCTAACTATTGTAGTAGGATCAATAGTTACCAGGGGCATGTCATATAGGGACATTTTATTAAAATTACATGGGAAGAGGGTAGAGCAGGTATTCTTCCAAACAAATTTAAAATAATATATCAAATAAAATTCTGGAGGGCCATAGCCAACAAAAGATCATGTGCGACATTTTTTCCTAGCTCAGGACAACTTAGGAGGTTAGAAGGAGAATCCTATGACACTGTGGTGGGGTCTAGCCTAAAATACCAGCTGACCAGAGATGCTTCAGTGGGAAGAGTTTCAGCAACAGCAACACTTCCTTGAGCTCTCACCAGTAAGAGTAACAGTAAGGGGATTAGACAACTGGTCAGAAAGAGATTACAAGGAACGTCTTTATAGGCACTGGGAACAAGACCTGATTCCATTGTATGTTGCCCAGTTCCTGGTCAAATTTCCAAAGTGGAGAAAAGTTCTTATGATCATAAGGGAACAGGGATCCTGATCTCAATTCTAAGAAGCAGAAAGACCTTAGTTTCTGAACAAGGATAAAATCTCACTCTGAGGTGAGATTTGAACTCAGGTCCTCCCTACTCCTGCACTGGTGCTCTCTCCACTGCACCACCTAGCTGCCCCCTCTCACAGTCATACCTTGCTCTTGGAAAGACCATACCTTTGAATATATGAACCTTTGTCAGCAAGGTGATGTCTCCGCTTTTTTAGCATGCTCAAAATCACTAAAATATAGAGATATACCAATTAAAACAACCCTTATTTACTATTTCATACCTATAAGATTAACTAACATGACAAAAAAAGCAAAATGGTAAATGCTGGAGGGTATGTGGGAAAATAGTACACTTAAGCATTCTTAGTTGTAAACTGGTTCAGCCATTATGGAGAAAACTTTTAAACTATGCCCAAAGGCTATAAAATTATGTATATCATTTGGTAAATATACAGCAAAACCACTAGTAGGTCTGTATCCCAAAGCAATCAAAGCAAAAAGGGAAGGACCTATGTATGTAAAATATTTATAACATATATGTATATATATATATATATATATATATATATATATATATATAGCATATGTATTTGTGGTTGCAAAAATTGGAAAATAAGGAGATATTCATTGGAGAATGGCTGGACAAGTTGGGGTATGTGATTGTGATGAAATATTATTCTGCTATAAGAAATGAAGGGGATGGATTCAGAAAAAAAATACCAAATAACTTTAGAAGACCCGTATAAATTCATGCAAAGTGAGATGAGCAATACCAGGAGAACGTTGTATACAATAATAGCAATATTGTAATGGTGATGAACTGTGAAAGACTTGGCTATTCTGATCAATACAATGATCCGTGATACATCCAAAGAACTCATGATGAGAAAAGCTATATACTTCTAGAGAGAGGATTTATGAACTCTAAATGCATATTGGAGCATTTTTTAACTTTCTTTTTCTTTCTTTTTTGTTGTTTTTGCAATATGGCTAATATAGGAATATGTGGTTTATGACTTCACAGGTATAATAGGTATCATATAGCTTGCCTAAGTAGTGGAGGACCTAAAAGGAAAGATAAAATTTGGAACTAGAAAATTTTTTTAAAAGGAATGTTAAAAGTAAAGTTTTACACATGTACATATATATATATATACATATATAATACATACACATACATATGTATACATATATATGTACATATAGAAATAGAAATAAATGGCTTAGAGCTAGGATGGCACCATGCCTATTGAGTTTCTGGGCACTCTGCTTACCTTTTGCCCCTCTTACTGTATAGAAGGTCTTCAGGCAACCCTTCTAGAGAGGGGGGATATGTATTAGCAAATCCCCCTGAAATTTTAGAAATCTCTATAGGACTCTGGGGCCTGCAATTAGCTCCACCTGAAAGGATAAGTGTCAGTCACTTCATGGAAATTCTCTGTTTCCTATTCAATTCCCTTGGACAAATTCAGTAGATGGTTGCAATGTTTCTAATAAGGCTTTGCACTGGCTATAGAATCAAGACTCAGATGCTACTCTCCACAACGATACTTATCTGACACTGTCTTCTTTCCAACTCATGCCTACTACTACCAGCCTGAAGGAATGCAATATGCTCTGTGTTGTGTTCTCTCTTAATAGAAGAATAAAAAGAAAGTCAGAAGAAAAAGAAAAGAAAATCAATAACTCCAAATGTATGAGAAATCAGTTAAAGCTCATGCTTAAATGTTTCATAGTATATTGTAATGTCAAGTAAAGTAGGATCTTTTGCTGTTTTTGTTTTAGTATAATCAAGAAATATAATGCATATATTTGAATGTGATTAAGAGGGTCTTTACCACCCATTGTGTGGCCTGAGAAGATTTGTAAGAAAGTTCACACCTTTTGTGAATGGGGCACTAGTTCTCAAGGGATGTGATGCCCTCTGGTTCTAAAAGTGTATAAAGATTTTGAGGTGTGGGTTTTATTTTGGAGCATACTGACTGGAAGTGTATATTTGGCCAGATGAGAACTCTGGGAAGCTGCTAAAGAACCCCCAGCTTTGAGGACTCAGATGTCATGCTTCTCTCTCTGGTAACTATGTACCTGCCTGTTGAACTATGGTCAGGCAGAGGAAGCCATGTTTGTTGATTACATTAAGGCTTACCCACTGGAAGTGTTTCTTGGGCCAGATGAGTACTCTGAGAAGCCACTAAAGAAGCTCCCTAGCTTTGAGAACTCAGATGTTATACTTCCCTCTCTGATAACTGTGGTCAAAAAGTTGGGACTTTATATTGGATTCAGGCAGAGGAAGTCATGTCTGTTGACTTTTAATTTCTCTGTATTTTCTTTGATGTTCAGGGTGCTGACTCTCCTGAATTAGGTGAATGATATATGTGCTTGGTTAAAGGAATAATACATGTGCTTGATTAAAGTGATTGTTGCCTTTCCTTTTATAAACGCAGATTTAAGAACCTGTGATAGCAGGCCCCTCCTATATATGCTGGGGTGCTTACTGATAAATATGTCCATACCATATACTTCAAAAACACAGCAAAATGAAACTATAACCATCAATAGGACCTTATCCCAGTTTTAAGGAAGATGACTTTATTTGGCTACTTGCCACTTTTAGAAATAAAAAAAGAGAAATATCAAATTGCTGTTAAGAAACTAATCCACCAAAACATGATTTTTTGTTTGTTTGCTTGTTTTTTGAAAAAAAAGATTCTGTTATAGCCAATGGAACTTTTTATATCCAAATTAAATTTTGGTAGTTGGTTGGTAACTGAATTTTATCTAATGGATTCAGAAAACTCACCTCTGAATTATTATACATAATTCCTTGCCCTGCATTCATAAAGTTGTTAGGGATGCATGGTAAGGTTAAAAAAAAAAAAAACAAAGATAAATTTTCATCTGACTCTTAAGCCAAGGTTATCAGCCATTTGGAAGTTGGACTATGGTTTAATTATAGAATGACTCTTCCATTACTACTTTAAAAGAAAATCTCCAGTTGCATAGGATTTTAGAAATTTACATTCACTACATTTTGATCCATTATGTTTCAGGAAAAGCTTGTGTTTTTTGTGCATTGGAGCTATTTTAAATTGATCAAGGTAAAATGTCTTTGCTATTTTAGGCAGGCTTCCTACTCTTGGGATGCATAAAACTCACAACAGTATTCACATAATTTCAACAACATGGGAAAGAGACCTTTCCATACACTTTATTTTTTTCCCTTTCTCAAATGCTTTGAGAAGCTGATACTGCCTGAGTAGTCTTGAGTTTAAAGACACTTGTTCTTCCTGAAGTATTTTAGTCCTTCTCCAGAGAGTTCTTCTGTAGTCGACTTATCGGATGCTAGACAATTTACATGCTATAAAAATAAGTGAAAGTAATGTGATGTGCCAGATTTCTAGTGGAGTATGAGTAATCATCCTGTTGGCATGGCACAAAGATTCATAGAAAAACACTCAGTGGAGATATTTGCTGAAAAAATAAGAATAATAAAATCTTTTTTATTTATAAAAGAATTGCAGTAGATATAATATCTAAATGAAAATTTTAGGTTAGGATAAATCTAAAATTTTGGTTAGGATAGATCTATGTGTGGTATGTATGTATGTCACTGCCATATTCAACAGATCAATTAAGAAATATTCATTGGGAACATACAATGTATGAAATGTATTGGGTGCTTTGTAAAATACTATAAAAAAAGAAATACACTTTCTGTCTTTAAGGAGCTTGATATACAATAGGGGAAATATGTCATGTACACATGTGAATATAACTAATGATACCACATGTGTCATGATAAATGATCAATCCCCTTGTCAGATCTGTGATAGCATGAATTCCCCTTATGTGTGCATAGGTGCCTAGATGATCCTTTCCAACTCAGAGGATGGTAAAGTATATGGAGTTGGGAATTGAAACATGGTAGGATCTAGAAAGGAAATAAAATTAGGAAAAGAGTAAAAAAAAAATGGGGATAAGCATTTATATAGTGTTTCCTATGTGCCCCGTGCTAGGTGCTTTTTTTTTTTTCACAAACATTTTGTCTATTTCTCACAACAACCATACAAGGTAAATACTGTTATTATACCCATTTTTTAGTTGAGGAAACTGAGACAGGCAGAGGATGTGACTAGTCCAAGGTCACACAGCTAGTAAGTGTCTGAGGACAGATTTAAACTCAGGTCTTCCTGATTTCAGGCTCAGGGTTTAATTCACTTTAATTCACCATGCTACTGAAGCCACAGGCATGGAGTATATCAACTGTAGCCATGCTATGTACACTGCTGTAACTACTGTACATCATGTCTCAAGCATGGGTGATATGTTAATATGTTATAGGAAATATATGTTGATATATTATGAGAAAGAAGTTTTGCATTTCCAGGAGTCTTGAAGTAGGAAAGCAGATTCATTTATCTGCTATACTATAAAATGCTGTTTGACCCCAATTCTCTCTAAGTCAATAACATTGTTTTATTTAATATCTAAAAGAAATTGTGAAAGTCATTCTCATTTTTTTGTGTTTTTTTTTACAGTATACGTGTTCCAGGAAGGGTCCATGCTTTTATTGAAACTCAAGAATATTAAATCAGTGATAACTGGGTAAGCATTTGAGAAAAGAGAAAAGCAAAGTATATGGAAGTATCTTTTCTATGCTTTTCTATCATGTAAACACTGATGTGAGAAGTAGGCATCCCAGGATCATCCTAGCCTTTTGAAAATAGTAAACCAAGATTCATTATGTTTTTTTAATTAAAAATTGTCTCTGCTACCTAGTGTTTGTCAAAATAGACCTGGAAATAATGCTAAAGCTAAAATAGGATGGAAATATTTTGAGGCAACTGCCAATCAGGTGACTTTTTGGGGGAGGGACTGTTTCATGACAGAAAAGAAAAATGAAATATAGAAAAAAAATGAAACTGGTTTACATCATGAAACAATGTAACAAAATGTTAATTTTTTTTATACTTTTCATCCTTTCCTTTTCACCCTCAGGTCTAATTGGTTGTCATGTTCTGTCAATTCTAGCCTCACAATATTGCCAGCATCCTTCCCTTGTTCTATATTTGCATTGCAGTCAATCTGTTTCACATCATAGTTTCTAAACTGTAGTATTGAATCTTTCTTACCTTAATCAACCAGCATTTATTATACATATATCACATGCAGTCACTGTACTTGTTGTTAAGGGCAAAAAACTAGTGTGTAATATTCTTGAGCATTTTTTTGGGTCCCTTTTATCAAGTAGTTGACTCTTTTTTCATAATTTTCTTGCATCATTCTCATTTACCTTCCCAATTTTTCCTCTATTTTGCTAGCTTGATTTTCAAAATCCTTTTTTGAGCTCTTCTGTGGCCTGAAACCAATTAATATTTTTCTTAGAGGCTTTTGACGGAGGAGCTTTGACTCTGTTGTCTTCTTCTGGTGGTATGTTTTGATCTTCTCTGTCACCAAAGAAAGATTCTATAGTCTGATGTTTTTTCCCCATATTTGCTCATTTCCTCAGATAGTTACTTGACTTTTGGACTCTTTGTCACAGTACTTCTCTGCTTCCAGTGTGGGGAGGGCAGGGGTGTACTGTCCCAAACTTCAAAGGTTTTGTAAAACTGTTTTCAGAAATACTTCTAGAGACCTGTGAATTTTCAGTTCTTCTCAGGTTGTATGATCAAAGAAGAGGTGTTTACTCCTCTCCTGGTCTGGTTTGTGATTAACTTCAAGCACTCTTTTCTGCCTTAGAGCTGTGAGGATTCCCTCTCCACTGCTGATACAAGCTCCATCGCTCCAGCACTCCTCCTTGCCCTAGGACTGCCACTCAGGACTGTGAACCAGATCTAAGCAGGGCAAATCAAGAGAATCCCACCTGAGCACTGGCAAAACGATCCCTACTATCCCCCTCCAATCAGCCAATCTCCCACAATCTGTGGGCCTAGAGCTACAGAAACACATGCCACTTCTGCTTTGCCACCCTGGAGCTGGGGTCATGGTCAAGCTACTCTTTCATACAGGTCCAACAGGCTTTTTCCACTGACCTTCCAAATTGTCCTTGACGTTTTGGGGTTGAGAAATCTAGAAACTGCCACAGATTCCAATGATTCAATCCCCTGAGGCCTGCTCAGGCCCTGTCTATGCCAGAGGTGGCCCATGCTGGATTGTGCTCTGTTCCCAGTCAGGTGTTATAGACACTTCCCATAAACCTCCCAGGCTGTCTTGGGCTGGATATTTGCTTCACTCCTTCATTCTGTGGGTTCTGTAGCTCCAGAATTTGTTTAGAATTATTTTTTACAGGTATTTTATGGGGATTGGGGAAATCTCAAGCAAGATTCTGCTTTTCTCTGCCATCCTGGATCCAACAAAGGCTAAAGTGAAACAGTCCCTGTCCTTTAGCAGGTAACACTCTAAAGGGGAAGAAAAGGTGCATTCCAGGTTAGGGCCCTGTCGTACCTTTCCCAAATTATTTCCCTCTAGGACCTTCTTTCCTCTGTATTGTAACCTGCCCTGAATACAGGCTGCTCTCAAATCTTATCCTTCACTCTTTTATGGTTGTGTAGTCACAATCCCTCCTCATCTGCCTTTTATAAATTCCTTTTGTTTCCACAGTTTTGGGCCACGCTTAGTGGGCACTTTCTCCAGGCAGTCTTGTCTGATAGTGAGAGCAAAGCACATCTTCCCCTCCTCAAAATTTCTTAGGGTGTTTTGATTATTATTTTTAGTAATTCTCTCTTGTATTATTATCACTTGTATCCTGCTTTCATTCCCTCTCCCTCTTTCCCCTATCTCCCCCTCCTAGATTTTCAACTCAGCAAGAACAGTGATTCTTTTCTCTGTCATCTCTGTATTCTCAGCAGTGAAACAGCACTCTGTCCCAGTGCAGGTGATTCACAAATGACTGCTGATTTGTATAGGGTTGAGTGGGATGTCATTAGATTGAATTGGATTATTACCTCTTTATGGAAAAATGGAGTTTCTGAGGTTGTGTCTAGAGGTTCTAATTTTCTTCTGAATCACGTTTTAGGCATGTTGTTATTGATATGTGCTAAAATAAATTTTGTACCCTTATTTAGAAATGTATGACATTTTTCCTTTGTCTTACAAAGAAACTCTTAGATTTCTGTTTTGATTTCATGTAATGCACTGTGGTCCCACTTTAACTTTCTGTTTCTTCAGACTTCCAACTTCTTTCTTCAACTTTTGTCTGACTGAAGGCCAGCTCCTAGCCTTTGTGAGACATGGCACTGCCGACAAGAACTCACATTTGGGTAGTGCTTTAAGGTTTACAAAATGCTTTCATCAAAACACTTGGCTCTTTTCAATAGCTCCAGCCTCCCTCTGTTCTCTGTACATTTTCCTCCCACCTTAGCATTTTCTGCCCTCTACTCCAAGGATCACTTCCTCCACAAAATCTTGTTCTTAGAATAGAATTTCACAAACTCATTGGAAATAGCGTGTTGTACAACCTTTACAAGAAGAATTTGCATCTGAATAGGACACAAAACCTCAGTTTGCCTTAAGTAAAAACAAAAAAAAGATACTCTAATTATAAAACTTTGGGCATGAATGGTTTAATGGGGAATATTTATCTATGGAAAGGTACTTGAAATCACACCCTAGAAATTCTACCTACTCCATCCACTAATAAAATTAAACATTTTATCTGTCTTACAGGCATTTGCTTAAAACTTTTATATATATACTGAATCAACCAATCTCTTTTATAAACCCTGGCATAAATATTTCACCTCTTCACTTCTGTCTGGGTTCCTCTACATGATCTTCAGGTCTTGTAGCCCCTTCTCCTCTGATTGATCAGTTCTGGCTAGAATTTGCATTTTAAGCAACATGCTCTGGCCAGCCATATTCTCTCCATTGTGCCTCACAGGCTGTACACTGACTCTCTGGTCTTGTTTCACCATGCCATGGTCCTTCCAGACCCACCTTTTCAATGTTTATATATATATATATATATATATATAGATAGATAGATAGATAGATAGATAGATAGATAGATAGATAGATAGATAGGTAGATATATATATATCTTCTCCCCACTTGAATATAATCTTCAAAATAGACACTACCTTTTGATTTGTATTTTCATCCTTAGCACTTGACACGGTGACTATCACATAGTAAGTTCTTAATAAATGCTTGTTAACTTGACTTCCCATAATGTTACATTTCTTAATACCTCCAGAAGTCCCTTATTCTCTGATCATCTGTTTCCTACTGAGAACTAGTGTGGCACATGGAAAAATTTCTATATTTGGAGCCAAAGGACTTTAGTTCCTACTCTTCTTCTTCTATTTGTTTATTACCTGTGTGACTTTAGCAAGTAATTTAACCCTTCTGTCACTCAGTTTCCTAATCTCTAAAATAAACTGGACTAGAAAGTCTCTAAATTTATGATTCTATTATCCTAGACTGGACAAAGAATGGAGGGTTATTCTCACAGTGTCTTACATCTCTTTGAAGAATTACTACATCTTTATTTTTTTTCATAAACATAGTTATAAAAAGTAATCAGTCTTGACCTTCATGATGCAAATATTCTTTTGTCTCTTTTATCCTCCAGTAATTATGGCATGAAAGTGACCTAGTCTCTCACAGACTATACTGATGAAATATAAATTCTTACAGGCCCTACCCACAAACTGTGAAGACCTTGAATAACCATAAATAAATATAAAACATAAAGTATCAGATATATATATGCAAATATATATATATATACATGTGTATATAAAATATGAAAATCATAAGACTATAAGTTTCAGAGAAGATGCCAACCGTATCCAGTTTTGCCTTTCATTGGATCATTATTGTTTTGCGAAGTGCCTGTCACATAATAAGTGCTTATTTAGATCTTGTTAACTGATAGATGGACTTGCATTATTAAAGGAAGTTTCCTCATTAGAAGCACTATACAGTGAAATAGCAGATTTAGTTTCTATGTCTGTCCTATATGAATATCAGAAACTCTGTCTCTATTAGGGCATGTGATGCTAGTAACTAAGAGTTACTAAGTTGTTTAATTGGACAACAAGGCTAAGAAAAATGAGACAGTGATTGAAAAGAATCTCTGTTCACATTTTTCATTAACTTTCCATCAATTTTGTCTGGGGAAGTAAAGATGTGGATTTTCAGCAGTGCTTTCAGTGAATACCAAATTAAAAGACCTGAGACTGACTTTTTTTTTTTAAAGTGAAGCTCTACCAAAAGGGAATTTATCAAAATTCACAAACCTGCTCCCATAGTCTTCTAGGAGCATTTATGGAAACTGAGTGATTTAAATTGTCACTTGAGGATTGACGTGAAAACTTGCAAAATTTATCAGGGAGAGACTTCAGATGATTCTATGAGAAGCTGTCTTGAAGCGTGTGCTCTGCTGTCGTGTTTTAAGGCAGGAAATGAGTTATTCATGTAACATTTCACAGTGGTAAAAAAAACTGCATTGTGATTTCTCAACCTGGTAGAGAGCAAATCCAAAGTCTTGGGGTTGTGTGGTAATGCATCTGATGAGTGAGTGAAATAGAAGTGGGAGTGGAGGTTATAGATGAAAGGATGAGATTAAGTTATTCTTTAAATACACAACTTCTGGAAGAGAGGGGTATGCATTGAATTGTGTCTCTCAAGCCATCTGGGTCTCATTAATCAAGTAAGAAGAAAGACTACCACGGCTGCATTCAAGGATGTTATTGATGTCAAGGTTCTAATGGTGGTAGGAATCTTAATTGAAAAGCATAAAATATTAAAAAAAAGTAAAATACAATTTTAAAAATCCCTTCAATTAATAGGAACACATAGGTCTGTTATTTGTTACACAGGAATCCACAACAGCTTGTTAAACACTGCTTACCTTTGTCAGATTCCACTAACAGTTTTATACCTCCCTCATGCTCTTTTCCAAAAACAGTTGAACTAACAATGCAGAGAGGTTCACAAACATTAATCTTATTTACTGGGTGTCAATCTGTCATCCTTTCTTGAGCAAGAAACAAAATGCTGTCTAGAAATTGATAGCCTCTTTGGTAGAATTAAAAGTGCTTGTGTACAACCATTTATATTTTCATCAGAGAGTGCTGAAATTTATGAAATGTATTATCCTCTTGATCTAATCCAGGTCCTGGAGATTTTAGTGGGGTGTTTGTTGCTATATGGGTCTAAGGGCTACCAAATATGAAATGAAGCATAACTTCCTTCATATAGGCTGGGCTGCTAGTTTCACCTGTCAGAAAATGAAAAATGGAATCAAAAACCCTCATAAGTCACTGTAATTCATTGAAAAGAGCATTGGATGTGGAGTAATAGGATCCTGGGTTCAAATCTGACCCACTAGGTTGAAGTTAGGCAAATAAAGAACTGCGAAGTCAATTTCCTTGTCTGTCATCCTACTTCTGTTGCTTGCTACCTGTCTGATCTCAGTCAAGTCACTTAGTCTCCTTTGGCCTCTGTTTCCTCATCTTTAAAAAAGGAAGGAGTTGGACTAGATGACTTCTAAAGTCCCTTCAGGTATGTACTTTTTAAATTTTTTCCTGCTTCACAACTCAAATATGAGAGGAAAAAGTTATCAGGAAGCCATTCAAAGTAAGACTCTTGTGCAAAAATTCTATCGCTATTGTGTGCCATCTATGTCTTATCAGAAGACCATCATCAATAAGAATTAACATTTATATAGCACTTTCTGTGTGCCAGACAATATGATAAGCATATTACAAATATGATCTCAGTTGAGCCTCACAACAACCCTGTGAGGTAGGTGCTGTCATCCCCATTTTACAGAGGAGGAAACTAGCCAGCAGAGAGGTTAAGTTCTACCTTGTCAGCATTTCTTGACTTTCACTCAGATAGGACTCAGACAGCTACCACCTTGGCTCAGATGCTTATTACCTCCTGCCTAGATTATTCTAAGAGACTCTTCACCTCAAATCTCTCATTACTCTTATCTGTCTAACCCACTGTTGACAAAGTAATTTTCCTTAACTCAGATTTGACCTTGTGACTCCCTACTCATCAATTCCACTGATTTCTAGGGGAAAAAAATCCCTCTGTTTAGCTTTCAAAGTCTTACATAATCTGGCACCAACCTACCACTCCAGCATTGTTGGACATTACCTCCCTTCCAGCACTCTGCAGTCAAACCGAACTGTCTTTTTCTCTTTTATTTTCAGTACTCCATCTTCTCTCTGTGAGCCTTTCTTTGCTTTGACCACCCCACATGCCTCCAATGCACTCCCTCTGCTTCAGTCTCTCCTCTTTTAAGGCCCAACCCAAGCACTGTCTTCTGCATGATGCCTTTCCTAATGCCTCTGTTAGTGCCCTTTCCCTCACCAAAATACATTGTATTTAACTACTTTGTGTATATGTGTTTATTGTCTTTACCCTCCCTCCTTCCTCCTTCTCTCTCTCTCTCACTCTCACTCTTTCTCTTTCTATGTATATATATATATATATATATATATATATATATATATATATATATATGTAAATTTATCTTCCTCGTTACCATGTAACCTGCTAAATAATGTAAATAGGTATTGTTCATTCTCTTTATTTATATCCTCAACACCTAGCAGACTGCCTAAAATAGTAGATATTTAGTAAATGCTTATTGATTTTTTTTCATTGGCAACAATGGTAGAACCACTGCATTTGGCCTAAATCACTTCTGTGATGATCAATTGTGTCAAGAATTGTATTACGGTCAGATTCTCCTATGGAACTGTAGACTTCATGAAATTAAGGGCGGTATCATATACAAATTTTGTTCCTTGCTCCCTGCCCTCCACCCCAACCCCATCCCTTGTCTGGTGCTATCTGTTCAATAACTTCTGTTGTGAGTAGAATTTGACTAAAGGGTAAACTGAGGAAACTATCTACTCAAGAAATAATTTACTGACAGAGCATGAGATCTGATATTCAAGCATGGGTGTCTCAACAGAACTTGCGAGAGACAAAGTTCTTAGCATGATCAATCTACTAGCTGGTTTAGCAGTAACCAGGAAATTGAATCCTAGGCACTTCTTGCTGACTGAAGACACTGAGCAGTGTCTGACAGGGTATTTTTATAACAATTAAGATAACAGAGCAAAATCTTGAGCAAAGTAGGCTGTCAATGACATAGTCAAGATTGAAGTTACTTCATTTGGTCCTTCTCTGGGGAAGGCAAGGCAATCCCAATGGTTAACATTTGAAGGAAGATATGGGTTAAGAGTTCTCAGGCCCTCCCTATTACTTCATCATGGGGTGGGGGCGAGGGCGGCAAAAGTAATCTTCTGGTGAAAGGAAAAATCTGAAGCTAGGGAAAGTGGGCTGGCCTTCGGATGTGACTGATTAAGCCGCTCTCTGATACTTTAGGCGTGCTAGCTGCTTTATTAGATATAGCTGCCTCTAGTGATCTCGTGCACAAAAAAATCATGAGCTCCCTTAATCAGGTTCTCTCAGCTTTGGGCTCCCCCATGCAGACCAAGTCACTCCTATTTTGATTGGAAAAAGCAAGGACACAAGAGTCATCCCCTGAAGAGGACCTAGCTCAAACAGACTTCTATGCTTATGTAATAAACAGAAGTGAGGGTCTCATTTGGGAGCAACCCAGCCTACGATGGTTCTGGAGCAGATGCTTTGGGTGTGGCAGTGAATGAACATCTTAGAAAATGCCTGCCCTTAAGAAATGGGATCTATAAAAATTGAGAAAAGAATGGATAACAAAGAAACTAAATAATACAGCACAATATTAACTTTCCTCATTATATAATAAACATTTATTATAAAGTGAAATGAAAAAATTAAAAACACCCAAGATAGTTACCTTATAAAGAATATTTTCACCAAGATAAATACTTCTGGAAAAAGTCCAGGCTACAGGCAATAAAATTTTAAAGGCATTAAGGGATCAGTTCTCAGGATTTTTCAAAAGGAAACATAAAATAAAGAATGGAGAAAAATCACATATAATCATTTTGTCACCCACCCTGCCAAAGGTGACTGTGGAAAATTCAGCAAGTACTAAACCATATGTCTCTTTGTAATCTTTTAGAAAAAAGCTTTATGAGAACTGCTTGTGCACATATTTAAGGTATACTTGAAATCATAACTGTAGAGGGCAGCTTTTTTGGACAATTTCCTACTGTGGGCTACACAAAACTGACTGAAAGATATAGAGAACTTGGAATCCTGGGATATATGTGTACTTTTGAAAAGGCTCATGGAAGACTGATTTACTCAGATTAGGTATAATATCAAAATCCCACACGTTTCCACTATAGACATGACCATAGAGATAATTTTGCTTGATGAGGTCTTGAGTATTGATGCAATCTTTCTCTTGTAATATACATTCTTCAGAACCAGAGACAGTACCTTGATCTGACATATTGGTGATATTAATAACAACAACAAAATATTCATATTTCTATAGTGATTTGAAGGTTATAAAGGAGAGATATGTGCACCCCCATGGTGTTTGACAGTATCCTTGAAGAAATATTGGCTATAGTTCAATCAAAAGAGAGATCTTATCAGAGGTGCTTTCCAAATGATTCTCCAAATCTATTCTCAAATGATACAATAGTTGTGTATTAGGTATTAGTGTTTTATCCCTCTTCACATTCATGCTATTATTTATTTTTTGTAATTTATTTTACACTTAAATACAAATGAGAAAAGAAAAAAAACACATTGCCATGTACACTTCAGATTAAAAGAAAAGATTCAATGTAAAACAATCAATTTCCATTTCAAGAAAACCTATATAATAAATAGTATACACTATTTTCAAAACTGCCCAGCTTTGCTTCATTGCTGTTGTTTTTTTAATTCTCTGTTGTATACTTTTTATTTTTTTTGCCCTCCTTCCACCAAAGAAGACTATAATTAAGCATGGATACACACATATAAGTGTATATGTATACACACATATGTATATTCACACATATATATACACACATATATAGCCACGCTTAATATTATATATGTGTATAGACACACATATGTGTATGTATGTGTGTGTATCAGTACAAATATATATAAGACCATACTACACGTATTTCCTCCTATCATCTGTTTTTCTGAAAATGAAAAATTCCTTCATAAGTCCAAGCCTTTCCATAGTTTTTCTAAATCAACCAGTTCACCCTTTCCTGTGTTATGATGCATTTACTTATCTAGGTAGATGTATTTTCCCAGTGGAATATAAACTTCTTGAGGCCAGTGACTGCTCATTTTGTGTGTGTGTATGTGTGTGTTCCTCCTTCATTGCCAAAGAAGACCATGCCATCAGAAAAATAATGACATGACTTGCACTTTGTTTTGAGAGAGGGAGGGCTGTGCAGGTCACCAGCTTCACTTCTGCTCCAGAGTCATCTGAATCCAGTGACCAGATATTCATCAGGATGACTAGAGATGACCCAGGATGAGGCAATTGGGGTTAAGTGACTTGCCCAAGGTCACACAAATAGTGAGTGTTAAGTATCTGGGATGAGATTTGAACTCAGGTCCTCCTGATTCCTGCATTAGTACTCTATCCACTGCACCACCTAGCTGCCCCTTTTGTGAGTCTAGTCTCAGCACCTAGCACTTAAGTGCTTGGTTAAATGTTTGAGGGATTGAATTGGAATTGGGTAGTAGATCTCTTTAAAAAGCTTCTTCAGTGAAATCTATAGTAATTCAAAGAGACTCTTCCAACCATTCCCAGACAACAGACACAACCAAGCAAACATGTCAACTAAAAATGAATATTTCTCAGATTCTAACAAGGAGCTAAACTGATTGACAATCAAATTACTTAATATGTCTGCCTTGGACAAATGTTGCATGTAAGGCAGCATGACACAGTAGAAATACAGCAGGATTTAGAATTAAGGACCCGGATTCAAATTCCAGCCCTTTTACTTACTGCATAAATGCTCTTTGGCAAATCATTTAAAGTCTCAGCTCCTTTTCAGGTTCAGGTCTTCAGGAGAACACCTTAATTAAATCAGTCATATCCATTAAAACAGATGTGAGAAAAAGATCTTAATTTGAAAGGGGTGAAAGTTAGCCATAACCTGATAGGATATTATATAAGAAGAGTTAGGATTAGTCAAGAATCAGTGGGACTTGGATTAAAAACAGCAAAGTAATTCAGAATGTGGCATTTCAGTTGGAGGACAGTCTAGTTGTAAAGTAGCTTTAACCAGTTCCCTGAGAAGGAATCACTTAGGTGGGGTATAGAGAGGATCAGAGGAAGACCCAGTGTACTTCAAAAGGTTCGATACTTCCTTTATGTGAAGATAAGTGTCCCTTGAATAGCAGTAGCTTACAGTAGTATCTGAATTGGAAACTCAGAGAATGTAGATAACTTCAGGATTTCACAAAGCTAAAAACTGAACTGAACCTAGGAAGAAACTCATGAGGACAGTAAAGGAGAGAAAAGGATTCCTGGCAACTAAGAGCTCTGAGTCATCTCTTAGTCACATGTGCTCTGTAAGTTTGAACTCACACTCCCCTGAATTCTGCACCTGCGAGAAAATGGGGGTTAATATTTAGTACAAATCATTATTACTATACCACTTTAGTAAATATCTATTTCTAAAAGCTAATTAAATCTGTCTGGATACCTGATATCAACTGTTAATCAATGATTGGGAGGGGGGTAGGGGTCAATGATCAAGAGAAATAGATATCAACTTCCAATCCCTCAGGGTTACCTCCCCCACACACTAAGGGCAGAAACAGCCTGCCACCCTTTGGGGCCTCAGCCTGCAAAATAGTGGTTTTGGATAGCATCCATAGAGTCTGTGCTATCCTAGGATCCTAGACCCATAGAAAGAACAGATTTTAAAGTCCATTGAGTTCAACCCCTCAGTGGAAACTGAGACTCAGAGATGAAGTGATTTGCCTAAGAACAGTTAGTAAATAGATCAGCCAGGATTCAAACTCAGGTCATGTTATAAAAATATATCATACTTATTTTTCTTAGCAACCAATTTATTTATTTGTGAAATAGTGTTTTATAGGAATGTTTCAGCGTCCTTAGTAATTTGCTTTAAAAAGAAAAGATCTTGAAGTCACTTTGAGTTTGAATATATGAATATACGTTTTGCTACTTGCTAGCTATGTAAGCATGTATGTCATTTCACATTTCTGGACCTCAGTTTTCTTATCTATAAAATGGGAATAAAACCATCTCACTTTTTCTTTTTTAGGATCAGATAAGACAATATGTATGACAAAGCTTTGTTTTGCTTCTGAACACTGCCTGCCTTAACGCACACTCCCTTGTATTAACCCCCTCCTTTCTCTTAGCCTCTTTCCCTAGTGAGTGAGGTAGATTTCTATACCTGAGTGTGTATATATATATATTGTTCCTTCTTTGAACCAGTTCAGATGAGAATAAGTTTTAAGCATTGCCTGACTTCACCCCACTGCAAAAACTTCTTAGTGTACTTCTTTTATGAGATAATTTCTTCCATTCTTTGTCTTCCTTCCCTCTTCTCTCAGTACCTCCTTCTTTCGTACATTTCCATTTTTTGAGATCATTCCAATGTAATTAACTCAAACCGATGCCTTCTATCTATGTTGACTCTTTCTAACCACCTTAACAATGATAAAGTTCTTGAGTTACATGTATCATCTTCCTGTATAGGAATGAAAAGTTTAACTTTGTAAAATCCCTTATTTCTTTTATGTTTACCTTGTCATTTTCTTCTTGAGTCTTGTGCTTAAGTAACATTTTTTTCTATTTGACTGTGTTTTTTTTAATCAGGGATAATTAAAAGTTCTTCATTTCATTAAATATCAGTTTTTCCTCCCAAAAGATTATATTCAGTTTTGTCAGATGAGTTATTCTTGATTATAATCCTTTGCTTTCCAGATTGTCATATCCTAAGCCCTTTGCTTCTTTATCATGGTAGCTGCTAAATCTAGCATGAATTTGACTGTAGCTCCATGGTATTTGATTACTTCTTACTGGGAAATTGCAATATTTTTCCCTACATCTGCAAGGTCTGGAGTTTGACTTTAATATTTTTGGGAATTTTATTTTAAGATCTCTTTCAGGAGGTGATTGTTGAAGTCTTTCAATTTTCATTTTGCCTTCTGGTTCTAAGATAGCTGGGCAGTTTTCCTTTGTAATTTCTTGAAATTTGATTTTGACATTCTTTTAAAATCGTGAACTTTCAGGTAATCCAATAATTCTTAAAGTATCTGTCCTTACTCTATTTTCTAGGTGAATCTATTTTCCAGTGAAATATTTCACATTTTCTTCTATTTTTTCATCCTTCTGACTTTTTCTTAGCTTCTACTTGACCAATTCTAATTTTTAAAGGATTATTTTATTTTTAATGAGGATTTGTACTTCTTTTATCATTTGGTCAATTCTGTTTTTTAAAGTGTTATTTTCTTCAATATTTTTTGACTCTTTTACTGACTTGTTAATTCTCTTTACAAAATTTTCTTGAATTGCTTTCATTTTTCTCAGTTTTCTTTTCCCACTCTTACTTGATTTGTATTTGTTTCTATTTTTAATCTCCTTTGTTTCAGCAATAGTGAGAGGAACAACACAGCTTAAGCTACAAATAATTCTGAACACAATGATTACCAAGAAGCCTTTCTCACTACTTTTTAATCTTAGTGCTTTCCCACCAAAGCTACTCTCAACTGATCACATATAGATATAGATACATGGACACATAAATCTATATATTGCTTTTACATAGCCATTTGCATGTTATCCTCTTCATTAGACTCAGCTCCCTGAAAACAGACTTTTTGTTTTAATTTTTGCTGTTCTTTGTATCACCAGTAGATTTCACGCATCTTGCATATAGTAGGCACTTAATAAATGCTAATTGCCTGACTATGGACTGACTGTAGATGACCAAAATTCACCGGTCATATATTGAAAAGCATTGGTCAAGTTTATAATAAGCTGGGGGCTTACCCCAAAGAACTATTGGTAGTAAGCAACCTATAAAGTTGAGGGCCTCTTGGTCTTTTCCCTATGAGTATTTTTCCCACTCTAGCATGGCCCCCAACTTACACGGATTTGAATATAATACTAATCAGCCTAATATGTGCCCCAGAAACTCCAAATATTTCTTTTTAAATTGAAACTTCTCTACAGGGACAAATATCCAGTACTTTCATAAGTTTTCCCACAGCACACACTTCACAATTGACTATAATTCAATTTCAGCAGCTTATCTCTTTCAATGTGTTTGATGGAACTAGGGAATATAAGAGCAATAACATTAGGATAAACTGTCACCTTCTAATCTAGTCCATTATTAAATACGGAGTATCTGAATCTCCAAAAAATCTGTTGGGAATTGGGGGAAGATTGAATCACTGGGGTCTGGAAGGACATTTTCTAATGTTTCAACTTTTCACATCTGGATCAGATTACATGATGTCAAGCTATGATGTCCAATCTGGTAAATATCTTTTGGTGGTAGAGTGGATAAAGCACTGGATCTGGACTCAGAGAGATATGAATTGACTCCATTTTCAGATACTTCCTAGCTATACAACCCTGGGCAAGTCATTTAATTTCTCTGACTATTTTTCCTCATCTGTAAAATGGAGATAATAACAGCACCTTACTCTGAGGAATGCTGTGAAAACCAAATGAAACATTTATGAAGCATTTTGTAAACCTTAGAAAACCATAGAAATACGAGTTGTTATTATTATTGCTTCTTGTCTGTCATATTTAAGCATCAGAGAATATAGATCTCAGGTGGAAGGAGAATTAAGAATACTGTTGGTGTAGATTGACAAATTGCACTATGGCTAAGACAGGAAAGAGGATGAGCTACAAGAATCACTCGTGTTGATTACTTTTCCCCCCAAATAGTGGCCAATTAGTGGTTTTGGTCCTTTTAAGTCTTTCTGATCTGAATGGTATTAGTTCTTCAAGGATTAGGTAAATAGCCAACATTGACTTGACTAGGATATGTTTCTAATATGTTTCTAAATACCTCTTACTAGGAGAGGAGTTCTGGTTTGGACTCCCAAGAGAAAGTGCAGCTATGAGGAATGGTTTGTAGAAATACAGGATATGTCTCTTTCATACAATGCTTCTGGCAGTACAGAGAATGGTTTGTGACTTTCACTAAGTTCATGTTATAATTCAAATTTGGTAATTGGTATTCAAATTCAAAATTCGAAATTGGTAATTCAAATTTGGCCAATGGATCTCAAGAACCCTTGCGAAGAATAGAGAACAGGGGATAGTTAGGCTGAACAATTTGAAATATTTCTGCACTAGGCCAGCTCAGACTTGATCTCCTGAATAACAAGTCTGCACCAAATCAAATACTTATCACTTATATTATTTGCCACAAGGGATGAATAGGAAAGTTAAAATTTGAGGGAGGGAATAATTAGGTTATGGAGAGGTTTTAGGTATGGGTTAGTCTGCAAAATGATAGGAAAGATGTTGCTGTGAACCTATGAAAGTATTCTGAAGAAGGCACTATATCAATGAAGATGGAAACCCATGTGGATTTACAAACAACTAAAATGTTTTAGAAGGCTTTGATACTCTTTTACAAATCTCATAAGATGTCTTCAGTGCTTGGACTTCATGATAACCTTACCAAGCTCCCTAATTCAATATGAATAAAGATAGAGCAAGCAAAGAATGGAGTTTCATATATATATATATATACTGTTGTGTCAGTGAAAAGAAAAAAAACTTTCATTCTGTTTTTTTCCGTAATACATTCTTCTAAATACATTATTTTGAGTAGAAGGAATTTTGCCAAATTATTAATTAGCAAATTCCACATCATTCTGTTGCATTCTCTGGGTAATCTAATCATCCAGTAATGGTACTATTTAAATACATTTCATCACTGACTCAGAAATATCTAGTTAGAAACTCAAGGATGGAAAAGACCTCTAAAAGTCATCTCATTTTTATTCTCATTCTTGAGGAATGTGATTAACTCAAGGACTAAAAACACAAAGAAAACTTTGGAGTCAACCATTCAAAATCCTCTCATTTTATGGATGAAGAAATTGAGGCTCTGAGAGAGAAATTAATTTGTGTAATGTCAAGGAGTAAGAAGAAGAACTGAAATTCAAACCCCCAATATGACTCCAAATTTAAGGCTCTTTCTACTATAGGGTATAGCTTCTCAGTTGTACAAATTCTTATTCTACAGCTAATTTTTAGTTTATCCTTTCATTCACACTATAAGTTTTCTGAGGTCATGAATGATAAATATGATCATCATTACTGTCATAGTTATTGTACATAATTGCACATAATTTATAATAGCTGAAATTTCCAAAATGTTTCATATGTATAATGCCTTTGTTCTTCACAGCTAGTCTATTACATAGATAATGGAGCTCAGAAAGGTTCAACGACTTGTCCAAGGTCTCATTGTTCCTAAATGACAGAAAGGAGATTCAAATTTTTACCTTATGATTCCAAAATCATCCTTAGCCTTCAATAGTTTTACAAATAGTAGTCATTTACCAAATTGAAATGAGGAAAGACATTCCTAGAGAGAGTGAAAACCAAGGAAAATCCACTTATAGATGGAGCTATGGCCCCATAATCCACATAAGCATCCAGGAATGGATTTTGATATACTCAGGTAGTTCATAAAATATCCTAGAAATCAAGAGTTGTCAAAAATAAAAATTTGAAAATATTTCCAAGCTACTGTTCATGATATGTTGGCACTTTAAATATAAAATATTTTTCTCTGACCAATGAGTCAGCATGATCTGTGCAGAGCTGAACCATGTTTATATTGACATTCAAAAAAAGTAAAACCAGGTAATATTAAAAAAAAAGTTAAAAAAATGAAGTAGTGACTCAGAAAGGGCAATAAAGGTTTTGGGAGTTAGTCAATGTTACCGGGGCCCCAAAAGAAACAATATTTCATGGGACATTTAGTCATCTCACCTTGAGGTGATCAGTCTGAGCTTAAGCCAACAGACCATCAAGATTAGGCTAGTTTTTGTTCCAACATCTCTCGCAAGAAAAGAAGTAAATAAATGACATGATAAATTTGACAAGATCCTCCAACTTAATCAGAGAAGTATATATTTGGAATCTTGGGGATTATCAAGTCCAAATCCTTTATTTTGCAGTTGAAGAAGAGGTTAAGTGACTTCCCTGTGGTCATATAAAATCAAACTCAACCATTAAATGATGATGTTTAGCAAAGAAAAGGATGACAAAAATACAGGATTTGGGATTAAGAAATTCAAGACGGCAAACATTTATAGGTGATTCAGAAGCCTTGAACCTGTATAACATGATTTTTCTCAAGAAAATAATTCAATGGTTAGATAGCATGGGGCAGCTGGATTTGAAATAAAAAGGAATTTAAGTTTCGTTCTTTTCTCCATCACTTCTAGTGTGATCTTGTGCAAACTACTTCATCTCACTGGACTTAAGTTTCCATACATATAAAAAGAAGATGTTGAAATAGATGACCTCTCAGTCCCTTCTATTTATAAATCTATGATCCCATGAATACAGAAAGTAAAATAAACTAGAAGTTTTTTAAAGAAAATGACTGATACCAACACAGGAATCATTTTAGAATCACTTATTTGTAAATAGCTAGATCATCAAGTGGGTAAAAAGTGAAGGTGAAAAGAGAAACCAAATTAGGAGAAAATAAAAGTGAGGAAAAGACAATGCACACAATGATGACAAGACTCTAATATAATATTATAGAATAAATTCATTAGATGTTTTCAAGCACTATTAAGGTCTCAGGTGAAAATACTTATTACTCAGAGTGCATTTCAAGAAAAAAGTTTTCCTCAGAGAAGAAGAGGGTCTTTGAATTAGACTAAAAAAGAATGGGTGGAAATTTAATATGAACAGTTAAGATAGTTCATGTGTAACTTGGACAAAACTAGAAACAAAAGCATGAAGCACCCAAATCCTAGACCTAAAACATATCTGGAGAAAGAGGAACAGAATATAATCCACTTTAAGGTAGGTTAGAAAGGAAAGGTGACACTGGGTGGAGGAGTCAGGGAAACTTTCAATGCCTAGGAAAAGTGTTTCAATTTTAATTGAGTTAACAGAGAGATACCGAAGAGTATAGAGTCAAGGAGTACCATAATCAAACCAATGCATTAGGAGGATTAAAATGACAATTGCTTGAAGGATTGTGTGAAGGATGGAAAGAGAGAGAGACAGAGACAGAAACAGAGAGAGAGACAGAAAGAATGAGAATGACGAAAGTCCTCTTCGGACCTATTTTTCCTAGTTTATACTTGTAGTAAAGAGGGTTGAAACTGAGATTATGGCAATAGAAATAAAATATAAGACACTATATGAAAGATGTTGCCAATTCAGAATTAACAACTCAAAGCTCAAAAAGAGTTCATGATTCATCAGTGGACATCAGGGAAAGGGTCCTGACTAATTCTGATTCGTTAATTGATTTTTGATCCCACTGATAAGCCTAACTTTCCATCCTTTCTCATTCTAAAGGATTCTTATCCCCTTTCCAGAAATCCACCAAAGAGGTTCTACTCACATTGGGTATACCTTCCTTTATTTTGTAGGAATAGGCAGAATATGAGTTGCCCACCTGTTATCCAGATCTATCTGCCAGTGATATGAAAAAAAGAATTAGAAATGAAGGAAAGGGCATGACCGAAGACTTATTATAAAACTATTGCAAAAGTTTAGTTACATGACAATGTTTACAGGAGTGATGACAATGGAAATAAAGAGGAAACTCTTACTACAAGACTTGGTTACCCCCTTTTCTGATCATATATATTCTTATTATCTTTTATGATAACAAGAAATTATTGCTAATTGTCATTATTACTAATCATATTATTGCTAATATGACGTTGCCTATTTATGATTACCAAGTATCTTTCAATTCACCTTTGGGCCATCATCAATTAAGGTCTTTTCTGCAAATTGTGGTGTTATTGATTCAAATTATGTAGAATGATATTGATGTTAAAACAGTGGGATTTTATAGGTATGAGATGCTTTTCAGTTTCCCAAATGCAATCTGGCTTTATCTTCTTTTATTCAATTCTGCTCCCAGCTCATCATTCATATATAGTTCTTATTTAAGGACATGCAACCTAATATAGCAGATTAAGTACGAATTCTATAGGACCAGATCAGAGGACCTCAATTCAAACCTTGCCTCTTCTATTTATTTATATCACTTTGAATACATTCCTCCAATTTGCTGTTCCCTTTATTTCTTCACTGGTAAGATTGGAAGGGTAAGGATAAGTGGACTGGGTTGCCTCTAAGATCTCTCCCAACTCTAAATAATAATAACAAAAACAGTAATTTAGCTAGTATTTACATATTTTTTCGAGGTTTGCAAAGAACTTTTCAAGTATTATCCTATCATATCCCCACATCAATCCTAGGATGTAAATTCTGTAAGTAATCCCTCACTTTATAGTTAAGGAAAAGAAGGTAAATTAAGTGACTTGCCCAGGAAAAAACCTTCTATACTCACCATTCCTGTACTAGTTTTATTATCAAGTAGCTATTTTTCTGTTGCTGGAAAAATCTTCTCCCAGTTTTACATGTCTGTAGATTCAGTGTTTTCCTTTTGAACAATTTTTAGAGCTGAACACAGTCCCAACTCTTTGGTTTTATGAACCCATAAAACAGCAGCAGAATTATAAAGCACTTTTGGCAGATTTTCTCATGACCACTCCAGTGGGGTGAAGCAATGCAAAGGAACACAAACAAATTCAATTAAAAAAAAAGATTGAATATTTGAGGGAAGCAGACTCAATCAGACAAACTCTTTTATAGTAAGTTTTGTGTTCCCCACATAATGCGGATATCCTAACCCACAAGCTCTGCTCAGGCAACCAGTCTGCTCACTCATGCTAGTCCCTTAACATCTCCTCCTTCTACAAATGAACCCAGATCCCTACTCCTTGGTTTATACTTTTTCTCTTCCAGCCAGATGCTGTCTCCTCTGCCTTAAGTGAGGAATGCCCTTCTTTCCACTACTCCTAGGGGTCTGCCTAATCACTGACGTGAGTCAACATTACCTTGCTGGTCTGGAACATAGGCTTATAGATCTAGAGCCAGAAGGGACCTCTGAAGCTACCTAGTTCAACCCTTCTCATTTTATGGATGAGGAAATGAAGGCCCAGAAACATCAAACACCCTAGTAACCAAATAATTATTTATGTCATTTAGCATAATTTCCGGGACAACTAGAAAAATTAGTATCAGGCTATGCTAAAAGGGCAAAATATCATCATCCCTTGCCACGTAGGCTAGGCTCATTATTTTCTTTAAAGAGTGATGAAACTATTATTGATAGTTGATTAACTCAGAAGATTAATAGCTAAGACCAATGACATGACTTCTTGGTTGTCAGAGTATAAAGAGCCTAGGAGCTCCATCTTCTCCCTTATCCTTCTGACCACAAGACTAATAGCATGCCCAGTGCTGGCGCAGAGAAGCTGTACTCAGATGAATCCTTTCCTTTTTCTGAATATACTTCCTCTTCTGTGGCTAGACTAAACTTTTGTTTTGTGTTCTAAGAAGATCTCATTTTGTTCCAATATTGGACTTGATTTACAAGGTTGACCTGTGTCATATCTGATCTACTACCCATGTTACCTGCATTATTCTATCATTACCAGTATGGGTAGGATATTTAAGGAATACAAAAGATGTCTACTCGCACCAGGGGATTTTGTTGATAATAAAAGCCTTAACTAGCTATATATTTCTGTAGTTCCCCCCTAATGAACTAACCCATAGAAAGGCATGTGGAGGAATGATGTCATGAATGCAGTGACTTCACTTGGTCCCTCTAGGGGTAGGTATTCAATTTTTGACTAGAAGCTCAATTGTGATGATGAAGGCTTTCTGATATAGCCTCAAATATATTTTTGAAGTGGTAATTGTTAAGTTTTTATGCCATCTCTCTAAGAACTTAATTGAATACTCCAGCTATATTGGCTCTTCCAGTCTCATGGACCCATCCCCTATCAGTTGGGAGATTTTGGTGCATAGAAGCCCAAGCTTGTAGGATATTTGCCTGAACTGTTCACCACAGTAGTAAGGGTAGTGTCAGAGTTAAAAACAGATTAACTTTAAAGCTATGACTATCTCCAGTGCTTCAAGCTGTCATAGCTTTTCTCCAATCTACAATCCTTCAAGCATGTCAATGTCCATTTTCAAGGAGTAGTGGAAGCAGACCTTGTTCTCTCAGTGCCTATGCAAACTATAGTCTAAACCTCAAGTTTATACTTTTATGATAGATGAAAATCTTTATGAAAAGGAAATTCGTAGGGGTAGGAGTAGGAGTAGAAATAGAAGTAGGAAATGTACAAGTAGTAATTCTTATTATGAATATATTTTGGTTTTTTATCACTTGCAAAGTATGCAAATCAAAATACCAAAGAACATCTATGTTATTACACCATGTGCTGACAGCTGGGATGACTCCCTTTCCTACCAATGACAGAGTTGCCAAAGATAACATGATTCACTTTGTCCTTCAAGGTTCACATTTTCAGAAGTCCTGGGGATTCTTCCTGTCTTCTTTCAATCCTGCATGTTCTTTGTAGACTTAACCACTGATCAAGAATAGCAGTCTTGATAAATAAGAACAAAATTTGCAGATGGAACTCTGAATGGTCAGCAACCATTAATTAAGGAAAGCAAGTGAAACATAAAGGCATCAAAGAAGTCCAAACAGGTACAAAGACTCTGGCCTATAGATATTTTATCACATAGATTAAATAGTTGAATATTATTTAATTAAATGATTAAATATTAAATTAATAAAGACTAAATCACATGGATCTTCCAGTATATCAGAACTCTTGGACTTTAAAGAACAGATGATTAAGCCCACTCACCTTTCTTAGTAACTCAATCCTCTGACTTAGGAGCTTGGACAATAATCAATCAATAAGAAAACCCAGAAATGTGACCCAGATCTGAGTATGGGCAAAGAAACAGAATCTTGGCATGAGCACCACCTTAGCCACAACAAACCCACTGAATCAGCAGCAGCATTGACTGCTTCCAGTCCACCTATGATAAAAGGTTCAAACTGCTGGTCAGAAGGAGATTACAGAGGTCTCTTTATGATCACTGAGTCAGGATTCCATTTGTTTACCCATACTCAGATCAAGGTTGCAGTTTTGGGTGGCAGCCCAGGGCAAGGAGGAGCAGCACACCAGAGCTTGTGGCCACAGTGGACTGGGAACTTCCTCGTAGTTCCAGTGCAGAAAAGAATGTTTGTGATCACTCAAAGACCAGATCACAAGATCACAGGTCTCTCTTTAGCTCATACCACCTTGGAAGAACTGAAAACTTATAGATCCCTCTAAGTATCTCTGAAAACAGGTACATAAAACCCCAGAAGCTTAGGACAGTGCCCCCTCCACCCTGGAAGCAGAGCCCTACTTTAACAAAGAGTTAAAAGTCAACTAATGCTAGGAAAATGAGCAAACAACAGAAAAAAAATTCTGACCGTATAAAGTTACTATATTGATAAGGAAGATCAAAACACAAACTCAGAAGAAGATAACAAAGTCAAAACTTCTACATCCAAAATCTCCAAGGAAAATACGAATTGATCTCAGGCTATGAGAGACTTCAAAAATTGGCTTTGAAAATCAAGTTAGAGAATGTAGCTCTACTGCAATATTCACAGTGACTATGACACCCATGAATATGCCAGTGCAATTATGAATCATGAAATACAACAAACGCTCCACATGAAAGAACCAAAGCACTGGAAAATCAAATCTCAACACCAGAAAACAAAATCCATCACAGCAACAAAGAAATCGATACACAATAACAATGTAGAGTTCAACACTATCCCCAAGACTTTCCTCTGTTAGGTTTTCAGTCAGCTGCCTGCTTCCTCTCTCCCTCAGTTCTGAGTACTCTGACCAATTTCCTCTCAGCTCTGCTATAGATCCACCTCTACCTGTCCTACCCTTCCTGCTCCACCCCTTCCTGTTCCATGTGACTTAGAATTATGTGACTCAGGCTTCCATGTGATTTAAGCAGGTCGCATAGGCCTATGAATAGGAAAGATCTTCCCATTAAGAAGCAAAATTACATTAAGAATAAGCAAAAATGTATTATCAATTCAGAGAGGTAGAGGAAAAGTTGGAAAGATAAGTGAGAGTGATGCAAGAAAATGATGAAAAATGAGTCAACAGCTTGGTAAAGGAGGCACAAAAATACTGAAGACAGTAACACATTAAAAAACCAGACTAGGATTTAAAAGAGGGCCAAAAAGCCAACGAAGAGAAGAATGCCTTAAGAAGGAGAATTGGTTAAATGGAAAAAGAAGAACAAAATTTCATTGAAGATAAGAACTCCTTAAAAAATATAATTGGTCAAATGGAAAAGGAGGTACGAAAACTCATTGAATAAAATAATTCCTTAAAAGTTAGAATGGAGCAAATGGAAACTAATGACTTTATGAAACATCAAGAAATAACCAAACAAAAACAAAAGAATAAAAAAAATTAGAAGACTGTGAAATATCTTGTTGGAAAAACAACTGACCTGACAAATAAATTCAGGAGATGTAAAAAAATTATAGGACTACTTGAATGCCATGATGAAAAAAAAGCCTAGACATCATCTTAAAAAAATTACCAAGGAAAACTGCCCTGATTTTTTACCAGAGGGTAAAATAGAATTTTTTCCCCCCATAGGAGAAAATATTCTGCTTCATTCTGTGATGACAGCTCCATTGTTCTTTCTGTGGATGTGGAAGGCATTTTGCCTTAAGAGTTGCTTGGGAATATTTTAGGTCCTTGCATTGCTGTGAAAAGCCAAATCTACCAGAAAAATTCCTCATACATTGTAATGTTACCGTTTACAAAGTTCTCCTGGTTCTGCTCCTTTCACTCAGTATCAGTTCATATAAATCTTTCCAGGCCTCTCTGAAGTCTTCCTGTTCATCATTTCTTATAGTGAAATAGTATTCCATTACATTCATATAACACAACTTGTTCAGCCATTCCCTAATTGATGGGCATCCCCTGGATTTCCAGTTTTTGACCACCCCAAAGAGAGCTGCTTTAAATATTTCTGTATATGTGGGACCCTTTCCCATTTCTATGATCTTTTTGGAATAGGGTCCCAGAAGGGATATTTGTATGTATCAAAAATGTATGCACATTTTTGTAGCCATTTGGGCATAGTTCCAAATTGCTCTCCAGAATGGTTGGATCAGCTCCACCAACAATGAATTAGTGTTCCAACTCTCCCACATCTTCTCCAACTTTTATCATCTTCCCTTTTTGTTATGTTAGTCAATCTGGTAGGTGTGATGTGGTACCTCAGAGTTGTTTTGATTTGCATCTCTCTAATCAATAGTGATTTAGAGCATTTTTTCATATGAATATAGATAGCTTTAATTTGTTTCTCTGAAAATTGCCTGTTCATATCCTTTGACTATTTATCAATTGGAGAATGACTTGCATTCTTGTACATTTGATTCAGTTCTCTCAATATATTAAAAATAAGGCCTTTATCATGGACACTAGTTGCAAAAATTCTTTCCCAGTTTTCTATTTCCCTCCTAATCTTAGTTGCATTGGGTTTATTTGTGCAAAAACTTTTCAATTTAATATAATCAAAATTATCTGTTTTTCACTTCATAATATTCTCTGACTCTTGTTTGGTCATAAATTTCTCCATTCTCCATAAATCTGACAAATACACTATTCCTTGCTTCCCTAATTTGTTTATAGTATCAGTCTTTATACTTAGATCATGTATCCATTTGGACTTTATTCTTGTGTACAGTGTCAGGCATTAGTCTATACCCAGTTTCCAACCCACACTGTTATATAGTTTCACAGCAAGTTTTGTCAAACACGAGTTTTTATCCTAGAAGCTGGGGTCCTTGGAGTTGTCAAATAGTAGATTACTATATTTATTGAGTACTGTGTATTGCATATCTAACCTATACCACTGGTCTGTACCTCTATTTCTTAGCCAGTACTAAGGTTTTGATTATTGCTGCTTTATAATACAATTTGAGATCTGATAGGGCAAGGCCACCTTCCCTAGCATTTCTTCTCATTAGTTCCCTTGATATTCTGGACCTTTCGTTCTTTCAGATGAATTTTAATATTATTTTTTCTAGCTCTAGAAAGTAATTTTCTCATAGTTTGATTGATATGGTACTGAATAAGTAAATAAATTTAGGTAGAATTGCCATTTTTATTATATTAGCTTGGTCTACCCATGAGCAACTGACTTTTTTCCACTTACTGAGATGTAACATTTTTTTGTGAGAAAAGTGGTTTGTCTTGCTGTTGGGATTTTTTAGTAATATATAGAAATGCAGATGATTTATTTGGGTTTATTTTGTAACCTGCATCTTTGCCAAAGTTGTTTATTATTTCAACTAGTTTTTTATTTGGTTTTCTAGGATTCTCTAAGTATATCATCATATCATATGCAAAGAGAAATAACTTAGTTTCTTCTTTGCGTATTCTAATTTTTTCAATTTCTTTTTCTTCTCTTATTGCTAAAGTTAATTTCTAGGACCATATTGAGTAACAGTGGTGATAATGGACATCCTTGTTTCACCCCTGATCTAACTGGAAATGCTTCTAGCTTATCCCATTACATATAATGTTCACTAACCGTTTTGTGTAAATACTTTTTATTATTTTGTGGAAGGCTCCATTTATTCCTGTGTTCTCCAGTGTTTTCAATAGAAATAAGTGTTGCATTTTTGTTAAAAGTTTTTTCTGCATCTATTGAGATAATCATGTGATTTCTGTTAGTTTTGTGGTTGATATGATCAATTATACTGATAGCTTTCTTAATATTGAACCATACCTACATTCCTGGTATAAATCCTTCCAGATCATAATGTATTATTCTTGTGATAAGTTGATATATTCTTTTTGTTAATATTTTGGTATCTATATACATTAGAGAATTGGTCTATAATTTTCTTTCTCTGTTTTGGTTCTTCCTGGTTTAGCTATCAGAATCATATTTGTATCACAAAAAGAATTTTGTAGGATTCCTTTGCCAATTTTTCCAAATACTCTATATGGCATTGGAGTTGATTGTTCATTAAATATTTTATAGAATTCACTTGTAAATCCATCTCTGGCCCTGGAGATTTTTTCCTAGGGAGTTCAGAATTGATGGCTTGTTGAATTTATTTTTCTGAGATGGGGGTTATTTAAGTATTCAACTTTCTCTTTTAATCTGGGCAATTTATATATTTTTAAATATTCAGCAAGCTCACTTAAATTATTAAATTTATGGATATACAGTTGGTCAAGGTAATTTCTAATTATTGTTTTTATTTCCTCCTCTTGGAGGTGAGTGCACCCTTTTCCTATTTGATATGGGTAATTTGACTTTCTTCTTTCTTTTTTTTTTAAATAAATTGACCAAAGGATTATAAATTCTATTTTTTTTCATAAAACCAACTCAATTTTATTTATTAGTTCAGTAGTTTTGTTAATTTCAATTTTATTAATCTCTCCTTTGGTTTTCAGTGTTTCCAATTTGTTATTTATTTATTTGGGGATTTTCAATTTGTTCTTTTTCTAGCTTTTTCAGCTGCACACCCAATTCACTGATTTCCTCTTTCTCTATTTTATTCATGTAGGTGTTCAATGATATAAAACTTCCCCTAAGCACTGCTTTTGCAGTATACCATAACTTTTGGTAGGTTGTCTCATTATTGTTATTCTCTTGAATGAAGTTCTTGATTGTTTCTATGATTTATTGTTTAACCCATTCATTCTTTAGGGTTAAATTATTTAGTTTCCAATTAATTTTTGGTCTATCTTTCCATGTCCTTTTATTACATATAATTTTTATTGCATTATGGTGTGAGAAGGATGCACTGACTATATCTGCCTTTATGCATGGGATTATGAGGCTTATATACCTTAGTACATTGTCAAGTTTTGTATATGTGCCATGTACTGCTCGGTAAAAGGTATATTCCTTTCTATTTCCCATTCAGTTTTCTCCAGAGATTTATTTTATCTACCTTATCCAGAATTCTATTCACTTCCTTAACTTGTCTCTTGTTTATTTTTAGGTTAGATTTATCAGGTTCAGAGAGGGGAAGTTTGAGGTTCCCTACTGGTATAATTTTGCTGTCCATTTCTTCCTGTAACTCCCTTAACTTTTCCTCTAAGGATCTGGATGCTATCCCACTTGGTGCATATATGTTTAATAATGATATTGCTTTGTATTCTTTGGTGCCTTTTAGCAGGATATGGTTTTCCTCCTAATCTCTTTTGATTAGTTCTATTTCTGCTTTTGCTTTGCCTGAGATTAGGATTGATACCCCTGTTTTATTTTTTACATCAGCTGAAGCATAATATATTCTGATCCAACCTGTTAACTTTACTCTGTGTGTGTCCCCCTATTTCAGATGTGTTTCTTGTAAATAACATATTTTTGGATTATGATTTTTAATCCATTTTTCTGTCCATCTCCATTTTATGAGAGAGTGCATGCCATTCACATTCACAGTTATGATTACTATCTCTGTCTTTCCCTCCATTCTACTTCCCCCTTTATACTTTTAGTTCTCCCTTCCCCTCCATAATAAAGTTTTAATTTTTGACCACTGCTTCCGTAAGTCTTCTCTCCCTTCTATCAGCCTCCTTCCATTCATTTCTCCTATTCCTTTTCCACCTTTAAATCACATTTTTTATCATCACAACATTTCATTTATACCCACTTCCTCTATCTGTGTATATCCCTTTCAAATATAATAAGTATACAATTCTCAAGATTTACAAGTATCATCCTCCCATATAGGGATGTAAACAGTTTGCCCATATTGAATAGCAAATCGTTTTTTTTTTCCTTGTTTACCTTTTTATTCCTCTCCTGAGATTTGTATTTGAAGACCAAATTTTCTATTGAGCTCTTGCCATTTCATTAGAAAAGTCTGAAAATCTCTTATTTCATTGAATATTCATCTCCTTGACTGAAATATGCTCAATTTTCATGGATAATTGATCCTTGGTTGTAGTCTAAGCTCCTTTGCGTTAGGAAATATCATATTCCAGTCACTCTTATCTTTTAATGTAGAAGCTGCAAGGACTTGTGTGATCCTTACTGTAATTCCTCAATATTTGAATTGTTTCTCTCTGGCTACTTGTAGTATTTTCTCCTTTACTTGATAGTTTTGGGATTTGACAACAATATTCCTTGGTGTTTTAAATTTGGGATCTCTTTCAGGAGTTGATTGGTGTATTCTTTCCATGACTCTTTTGCCCTCCAGATCTAGGATGTCAGGGAAGTTTTCCATGATGATTTCTTGGAAGATATTGTCCAGGCTCTTTTTGTCCTCATGGTTTTCTGGTAGAACGAATAATTTTTAGATTTTCTCTCCTGGATCTATTTTCCAGGTAAATTGTTTTTCTAATGAGATATTTTATATTTTCTTCTACTTTTTTTATTCTTTAGATTCTGTTTTGCTGATTCTTGATGTCTCCTAGAGTCATTAGCTTCTACTTGCCCAATTATAATTATTAATAGATTGTTTTCTTCAGCTATCTTTTACATCTCCTTTTCCATTTGCCCAATTGTTCCTTTTAAGGAGTTATTTTCTCCAGTTAGCTTTTGTACCTCCTTTTCCATTTGTCCAGTTTTCCTTTTAAATTCTTCTGTGATTTGTTTTTTCATATTTTTAAAATTACTAGCTAATTTTTCTTCTCCTTCTCTAATTTGCCTTTTAAAATCCTTCTTGAGCTCTTCTAAGAATGCCCTTTGGACTTGAGACCAGTTCATGTTCTTTTCTAAGGTTTCACATTGGAGTACAATCTCAATGCTGACCTCTTTGGTATTAGTATTTTGGTTCTTGTCCCCATAGTAATATTCTATAGTCTTTTATGGTTTACTTCCTGCTCATGATGATTGTCTTTTTCCCAACTTTTAAAGTGGATCTCTGCTTCTGGGGCACAGGGCCCTCTGTCCATGGTTGTTGTGATTGGCACTTGAGGTTTTGTGTATTGTGGCCTCTGGTTTTTTTAGCTAGAAGCTAGAATGCTGTAGCTTATCTGGTGCTGAACTGACTGATGTACCAAAACAGAAACCAAATCAAATCTTTCTGATTTTCCCTAGAGTTACCCTGGAGTTTGCTGCATTAGGTATGGGGAGAAGTAGTCTGGCCACAGGAGGTCTCCTCTTCTGAGCTACAGCATAATCAGGCTCAGTGGTTGTTGAAACCCATCTGCGATAGTGTCTTCCCAATTCCCCTATGGTGCTGAGGCATGCCTGGGGTCCTGATGTAGATGATTGTGGGCTCCATCTCCCTGGATCTCAGGATCTCCTCCACATTTGCTAAGGTATAGCTGTCTGGGAGAGTTCCCATCCTGCACTGGTCCCCTTCAGCCACAGCAAGAGGGACCCCACCTTTGCAATTCTCCTAGACTCACGGGCTGAGACTGTTTACCCCTTCAGCTGATCTCACTATTCCAGGATTTTTCCTGGGGAAATATTCTCTGGGTTTTTCAAGGTCAACAAAGGTAGGAGGAGAGCAGTTACAGATCACTCCACCCTCTTGGCTTCCAGAAGTTTAAGGAGGTGACTTACAGACGTTTAATCTGTGGGTTGATAGTCTCAGGAGGGGCTGCTGCTGTTACCTGGGTTTCTGTGCTTCTCTCTCACTAAGTTCCACTGGACTCCTATCCTGGCCTGATATATTTAAGAATCCACACTGCTTCAGACCACCAGATGGTCCCTGCTTAGTTTTGATATGACTTTGCTATGGTGAGGTCCATGCTGGTACAGCCTCTCCACTGTGTGCTCTGTGCTCCTTCAGCCCCATGCAACAGATCCTTCTCATCAACCTTCCAGGCTGTCCTGGGCTGGAAATCTGCCACATTCTGTCTTTAATGGATTCTGCCATTCTAAAATTTTTTTCAGATTCTCTTTTTAGAGGTGTCTGAAGGAGTTAGTCTTAGAGCTTAGGTGAGTCCTTGCTCTCACTCTGCCATCTTCCAGAGCATTCTAAAATAGAAATTGAAAGAATTCACTGATCACCTCCTGAAAGAGATCCCAAAAGGAAACTTCCATGAATATTGTAGGCAAGTTCAAGAATTATCAGGTCAAGGAGAAAATATTGGAGGCAATCATAATGAAATAAGTTGTGTTGTGATGCCACAGTCAGGCTAACACAAGATTTAGCCACTTCTACATTAAATGATTGGAGTGCTTGCAATCCAATGTCCTGTAGGGCAAAGGACATAGGATTACAACTAAGAAGCATATAACCAGAAAAACTGAGTATAATCTTACCAGTGGAAAAACAGATATTCAGTGAAACAAAGTACTGTCAAACACTCTTGATGAAAAGACCAGAGCTGAAGAGAAAATTTGACCTTCAAATACAAGAGTCAAGAGAAACATAAAAAGGTAAACAGGAAAGGGAAACCATAAATAGCTTAAGGTTAAACTGTCAACATTTCTACATGAAAAGATACTTTTAACTCATAAAAACTTTCTCATTTTTAGGGTAGTGAGAAAGAGTATATATAGACAGAGGGCACAGATGTAAGTTGAAAATGAAGGAGGGATGTCTAAAAAAACAAATTGAATGAATGAGAGAGGAATGAGTTAGGTAAAGGGAAAGGGAGATGTAGAATGAGATAAATTATCTCATGTAAAAGAGAAAAGAAAAACCTTTTACAGTGAGCAGGAAGAAAGGTGAGGTGAAGGAGAGTGAGTGAAGTTTACTCTCATCAGAACTGACTCAAAGAGAAAATGACATGCACACTCATTTGGTTATAGAAATCTGTCTTAATCTACAGGAAAGTAGGAGGAGAAGGGAATAACAGATGGAGAGTGGTCATAGGAGGGAGGGCATATTGGAGCAGGGGGAGTCAGAAGCAAAACACTTTTGAGAAGGGACAGCGTGAAATGATAGAAAGAAGAGAGTAAATGGCAGAAATAGAATGGAGGGAAATACAGGTAGTGATGATACCTGGGGAAATATTTTGAAGCAAATTTCTCTGATAAAGACCTAATCTTTCAATCATCTAGAGAAGTGAGTCAAATTTATAAAAATAAGAGCCATTCCTCAAGTTATAAGTGATCAAAATACGTAAACAATTTTCAGATGGAATAATAAAAATGTGTATAGCCAAATGAAAAGTGCCCTAACTCACTACTGATTAGAGAAATGAAAATTAAAACAATTCTGAGATACTACCTCATACTTGTTAGGTTGACTAATAGGACAGAGAAGGAAAATGACAAATATTGGAGAGGATGTTTGGAAAAATGAGACATTAATGCACTGCTGGTGCAGTTGTGAACTGATGTAACAATTCTTTAAAGCAATTTAGAACTATGCTCAAAGGGCTATAAAACCATGCATACTCTTTGACCTAGCAATACCACTTCTAGGTCTGTATCCCCAAAGAGATTTAAAAAAAGAAAAAGGAATATATGTATAAAAATATTTATAGCAACTCTTTTTTGGTGGCAAAGAGTTGGAAATTGAGGGGAAGTTCATCAGTTGAAGACAACAAATTATAGTATGTGATTATGATGGAATTATTGTGTTATCAGACATGATGAGCAGGATATTCTCAGAAAAACCTGGCAAGACTTACATAAGCTGATGCAAAGTGAAATATACTGCATACAAAGTACTAGCAATATTGTAAGATAATCAGCTCTGAATGACTTAGCTATTCTCAGCAATACAATTATCCAAGACAACTCTGAAGGACTTATGATGAAAAATGCTATCCATCACCAGAGAAAGAACTGATGGTGTCTGACTACGGATTGAATCGAACTTTTTTTTAAATTTTTCCTTTATTTATTTTTCTTTAGGGCTTTTTACCTATGTTTTCTTTTGCATAATCATTATGGAAATGTTTTGAATGACTCCATATGTGTGACCTATATTGAATTGCTTACCTTCTCAATAAGAAGAACTGGGGGAGGAAGGAAGAGGAAGGGAGAGAATTTGGAACTCAAAATTTTAAAAACAAATGTTAAAAATATTTTTACATGTAACTGGAGGGAAATAAAATACTAAACATAAAACGGGCGGGGAGAAATATTATCATATACTACATTTAAGTTGGTTTAATGAAACTTTGCCTCTGGATGAAAACAATGTTATACTGGTTACACAATCCAATGATCTCTTTATTTACATTTAAGATTGATTTGAGTCTATGAAGTAAATTTATAAAACATGGCCCACATATATAGTAATTTTGCATTTTTATAAAATGACATGCTTATGTTCCCAGTAGTTTAGCTTATTTATAATAATAATATTAAACAAAAACAATAGCACAAGCAGAAGTTAGGGCAGGGCGGAGTAGGGTCTGTCCTCTTGTCTTGTTTCTCTCGGTTCTCTTTCTACTAGAGTGAGCACCTGTGATTAAAAGAACACAGTCACAAAGTTCACATCTTGTGTCTCATGGCTAAAGAAGGAGATGTCAGATGTGACAAACACTGACCGTTTCCCCAGTCACCTATAGGATGAATAACGCATCTCCCGTCTTTTCTTCCAATTTTTCTTGAGCATCCCAAAATACCTACCTTATATTCCATGAAAATATTTCCACCCTCATTTGTCCAATTAACTCATGTTAGTTTCTTCTCTTCTCAAACTGGGAAGAACTACAAATGCCAGTTATGGGGTTTTGGTGGCCAGACAATCCCTTAGCAAGAGTTGTTAATGCAAATCACTTTTGTGCTTAATGAATGTTTAATAGTTGATGGATTGATTTTGTTCAGCATTTCTTAAAAAATTATCCCACTCGACGCAAACCCACTTTTCCTTCCTGTATTCAATCCCATATTCTTTAGAAAATCATGTAATAAATTCAGAGGATTTATGAAATTAGTAAAAATGTGGCTTCCTCAGTATACTAACAAAGAAAATAAGATTAACAAAGTTTGGAGAGGAAGATCTGGGGGTTTAAGTGAAAGGAGATAAACATTTTGGAATTTTTAAATCCAGTGGTCCAGTATTTAGACATGCCATTTTTATAAAAACCATGAGTCCCCCTACAATGTACAAACTTATAATTTTTGAATATATTAACAACCAATGACATTTCACTGATAGTATATATTGTTTTGGAGTGTTGTTAGACTATCTCAATGTAAATGTATTTTTTTAAACCTACATGCAGTACATTTTCATGAACAAAGTAAATTCAAGTAGTTCAAAGCAACTTAGCAATAAATAAGTAAATGATAGAATGTCAATTTTTCAAGGGCAGGGATGATTTCATTTTTGTATCTCTAAAATCTTCGTCTGGTACATACCAGAATGAATTTAACATCTTGTTGCAAAGGTCCTTTTAATATCCTGTGAATTATGCTGTCATTGAAAAGTAGACAGGTTGAAATATCTGGACTCAGCCCTTTGTAGGTTTTCCCAGATCACCAATAGGCTTTTCTTACATTCAGTGGTTTGGGTGCTAGATGATGATTTTTTTTTTCCCCTGAAGATAAATGTACAGCTGCTTTGGGATCTTTTTAAATGTAAAAATATTCTTTATTACAAAAATGTAGCTCCATCATTTACATAACCAGATCTTAGAAGACATAAAAGATAGAGATGTCTTTTGGAGCAAAAATCAAAACAAGCATAATCATCCAACTCACTTAGGAACCATTTAGCTATCTAACCACTTTGGCTAAACAAATGTTCTACTATCCTCTCAATTAGGAGACTACTTACATTCTGAATCTTCCCTGCCTTATAGAGACTTTCCATGAGCATCCTCTCTTCCCATGTTTGGACCCTGCTTCCACTAAGATATTGAGTTTCAAAGTTTTGGTTGAAGCTGCCTTCATTTTCCTTACATGCTCACTTCATTTCTCACCTCTACAAATGAAACTTTTTCTCCATATTGGTATTGACATAAGGCCCCTTCTTTCTGTTTTTCCTTAATATCTCATTCCCAAGAGGCACTGGAGACCTTGAAACTCAAGAGAAATTGAGGTAGTTGTCTGCCAAGCTACCCTATCAGTTGATTCTTCCATTATTAAAATAAAAGCTGATCTCCATTTCTAGTTCCCATGGTGATCAGAACTCAGTTGCCTATCCCTTTTCCTTGGTTCAATGGGACATAAAATTTTATATCTTTTCTATCTTGATCTGGCCATTTTAAAAACCATACCAGATTCCTTGAAAATTTACTATTTATTTATTTGGTTTTTGAATTAACCAAACATCATTTAATCATCACTATATACTGGATTAGGACTTGAGGGATACAGAGACAAAAATGATACAATCAGTCCCTGACCTCAAGGTGCTTATATTCTATCACTTATTTGTTTATATCTAATCTGTTTTGAATAATTTGAATTTAACTTGTTCAAAAACTGGCATACAGTTTTAAAGAAATGTTTTCCTTCATATAGGGTAGCTGCTTCATAACAATGGGCACTTTCAATTAGATAAGCAAATCTTTGATGCTAATATCTCCAAAATATACAGATTTATTAATTATTGACATTTGACAGCTAATAAATATTTTTCTATGAAATAAACTCACTTGGATTTAAACTGTGCTAAAATTATCTAAATTTGTTATATTGACAGAGTCTATCAGAGCTTCAGTTTCTCTTTTCATACAAAATCTTGGCAATAGAGTTTTGATTTTAAAGCATTTGCATATTGGAATTTTGAAGTCACATAATCCAATCAATCTATACATCCAGAGGACATGATTCTTTGCTTTAAGGTAGATGATAAATAGAATCCTGCTCTTAGATTGATGTTTTGTGTGAAAACTATAGGGAGACTACAAGGTCTGTAGAAGAATAGTGTAATGGTCTCAGAGGTCTGAATCAATTTATCAGAAGGTGGCAATGAATGAATCTCAGACAGTTTGGCTTGGCTAGCCACCCTAAAATGTAATAGCACCATAAAACAGATTGATGTGCTATCTTTCATACATGAAGATTTCTGACCTGCCTTCAAAAAGCACATGAGTATTGAACTGGTTTCTATTGAAGAGCAAGGGATTGACTCACCTTATGTCCAATGGAACATATATGTGAAATAACTGACAATGGTGAGGGGCATAGACTCTGGTCATGAATCAAAGTAAAATAAAGTAGATACCCATTTGTGATCTACTGGAAACTATTATGACTAATGAGGGAAACAATTAGTAGATTCCTATTTGCCTCTGACAAATGATAAAACAATTGTTTGAACACTGAATTTCACTGAGCCTCAGTTCCTCATCTGTAAACTGAATATGATGATACTTGTTCTGCCTACCTCAAAAAGGTATGACAGAAGAGTGTGTTGTAAACCTAAAAGCGCTTTATAAATATTACCTATTATTATGATCTTAGTGTTGAAAAAGTTATCTTTGGAGAAAACGAAAAATAGGTATCTTTGATATATCTAAGATTTTACTATTTCTACAAAAATGGGTAGATACTACTTTTCTAATACTTTCCTAGGGAGTTTTCAGCAGGGCAATTCACTCATAAGAAAAGGTTCAATTTTATCATTAGCATGAATGTTCTGGGGTAAATAATATTGTATATACTTTCTGCTCATTTTTATTAAGGTGAATCCAAGCTCAAATAAAATATCTAAAGCCCTGAAAGGAAACAGGCATACTGACATGTGTGTGTTTGTGAGTGTGTGTATGTGTATGTGTGTGTGTGTGTAAAGGGAAGTATTTTAATAAAACTGTATTGAGAATTTTATAAGATGACTATATGAAAGCCTTAGAATATTTTTACCATAAGCCAGTGGGGCCACTTTCTGCCTCTCTCCTAATTACTTTCCATAGTCAATTGATTGGCCCCAAAGTTGGAATCAAGCTATGTGCTCTATTTGATCTTCTGTTTGGGCTTTGGATTCTAGGAATACCAAATAGGACCCTAGACAAGAACACAAAAGGTCTACTAGTTGTAAATCACTGGGAAAATGTGGCTTTTCAGAGTGTCATAATGTTTAGCTAACGAGCATTCCCTAAAGGTGATATATTCCAGAGTGCGTGTATGTGTGTGTGTGTGTGTGTGTGTGTGTGTGTGTGTGTGTGTGTGTGCATGCATGCATGCATGATGAACCGTTTTGGCAATATGAAGGAGCCTATAATCATTCTCTAGGATTATTATTTTAAATGCATAAAATAAAACAGCTAGGGAGCCAATTGTGTTGAAACATTTATCAAAATAATTTTTTTAAGGTCCTGATCCAAGGTTAGGCACCATGATGCAGTCTAATCTCCTCATTATTTTGGATAGAAAATGGAGATCCAGGGAAAAGTAATAAGCAGAAAAGTCGAGATTTGAGCTCATTTTCTCTGACTTCAAATATAGTATTCTTTCTCTTTCCAAAATGATTTTCTAAAGCATCCTCTGACCCTGCCACCACCCTGCATCTGCCTATAGTTTGTAGGATCAAATGTGGTGAAGAGTGTGTTCAGGGAGGACTAGTAAGGGCTGCTGAGCCTTATTTCAGGGCTGCTGTGCACCTTTGGTGTCTCCCTGATACACCTGACTCTCATTTATAGCTTCAAGAAGTTGCACCATACAAAGCAGCCACATCCCAGTAAAACATTTTGGCAGATAAGGGCAACCAGGTGGTCTCAAACTCATCAGTGAGTTAGGGGGTGTCGACCCCAAGTATGTGAAAACTTACCCTTGTGGAATGGGAGGATGAGAACAATTTGTTCCAATGGCCATGAAGGCTGCTGAAAACTTGGTCAGACATTGAAGACGCTAAGGTCATCTACTGCACCTTGAGCCATCACCAGTTGTCTTGACTCTGTCCTGCCACTGGACTGCCAATGGCTCTGGAAGAGAGAGTGAAACTGACAACTTTGTGCAACTCTGCCTCGCTTAAGTTCAATTTACTCATAAATCAGACATCACCCATACCATTTTTCCATTTTTACCTGTCTCAGAGTCCTCTGGCAGTGGGTAAGGGATGAAACAGTTGATGCAGATACACTGGGCGCTGTAGCTGCAACCCTGCTCACAGGTAGCCCAGGCCATAGGGTCATCTCACTGGAAGTGGCAGTGGGATTCAGCAGTCCCCGGGGTGTCTGAGCAGTCTTTTAAGGATCATACTGCTCACCTCCTGGTATAAGGATGAGGCTATAAAAAGTGCTCTAAAAATTGTCTGCTTACCCAACCCTGACCTAATTACTGCATTAAAACACATACACACACACACACGCGCGCACACACACACACACATACAAAACCTTCTGCAAAGATGATTCCACTCACCACTGGTACCTTGAAGATGGTCATCTACATGAGATCAAATGCAGAGGCTCCTATTTGATATTCAAAGCCCTTCATATTCTTAGTTCATCTTACCTTGTTACATATTTTACATATTTCTCCCCTCATGTATGCTTCAATTTCCTATTGCTTATTTGTAGAAATGAAATTTCAGCTCCCACTTCTGTTTTTGCATAGACTGCTCCCATACCTGGACTGTACTTCTCTCTTGCCTCAGCTTATTTACATGCCTAGTCTCATTTATGGTCAAGACATGAAATTGAGAATCATTTTCTGATGCCCCAATCTACTAGTTTCCTCTGATATGCAAATGCCCTTGTATTTACTTAGTACATATAGATTTTATATAATAGTTATCTTGTCTTAATGGATGAAGAATTTTTTTACAAGTCATGAAGTCCTAGTTTCAATCCCATATCTGATACAACTTGCTACGATCATTTGAAACTGGGAAGATATTTTTGTCCAAGGCAACTCTCAAGTTGCAGAAAAGGCACTTTTGTGATTTGAGGGGGGGATTTCCTCTAAGAAATTTCTCTGTGACAGTGAAGTCACAGATCTCAACTCAGCACAGTGCCTGGCACTTAGTAGGCACCTGATAAATGCATATTCTTTGATTCAGTTGATTTCAATTACAAGATATTGAACTCCAATCTTAAAAAAAAAGTATTAACATACTCAAGAAAAATTGGCCCATTTGCAAATGTAATTGTTTCTATCTCATTTGAGTTCAGACCTCCACTGAGAGCATCCCTTGAGATAATTCTTGTTTCTCAGTATGGGAACTTATGGATCTAATCTAAAACTGTGCTCAAGACATCTGTTCCAGTGATAGTGTGACTACATAAATACTTGCAAGATTAGAGCAAACAAAGAGGGCCTTCTTAGTGATCTATTTGATTAGACTAGGGTACTTCTAAGGTTATAATCCACATATGACTCTAAAGCAAACCTGATCACTCTCCCACTAGTTCTCTCTCATCTCCTCACCTTAAATCCCCAACAAACCAAATGAACAAGTCCATTATGACCTTGAAAAAAGTCAACTAAAACTATCTAGTAGTCCTGGAGACCTTGAGATAGTACATAGGAAGGTTAAGCCACAGATTATTTAAATAGCCAGGTAATTTTCAGTCCAGCATTTAGGTTATAGATATAAGTGTTGAAATACCTTGGGCGTGATTTGCTTCTTGTTCAATAAGATAGGTAAAATGCCAGAGGTTAATGATACAATGATAACTGATGTGATTTCAGTTAATCAGTCAAAAAATATTTATTAAGCCCTTAATATATGTCAAGCACTCTCTTAAGTAGTGGGGATAAAAAGGTGTAATTAAAGTTGACATTTCTGTTTTATGCAGAGACAATATGTATACACACATATACATACATATATAAAAAAACTACTTTGTGTGTATGTACACACACAGAATAGTTCTAAAGGAACTACTGGTAGCAGTTGGGGGTTCAAAAAATGGTTTATGTGAAACCATTTATGTGAAACCATTATGTGAAACCATTATGTCATAACACAGCTGAGCTTTGAACAGAACAAGGAATTCTGAGAGATCAAGATGAGCAAGAGGGAAATTCCACTAATTGGCAATAGATTGTGAAAAGCATGATGATGGAATAACCAGGGGGATGGGATAACCAGGGAGATGTTTGAAGAATGGTGTTTGAAAGACTGGTAAACTCAAGGACCCCAGCTTCTGGGATAAAAACTCACTGTTTGACAAAAAATGTTGGGACAATTGGATAGCAATATGGTGGAAACTGGGCATAGACCAATGCCTGACACTGTACACAAGAATATAATCTGAATGAATACATGATCTAGGTATAAAAATTGATACTATAAACAAATTAGGGGAGCAAGGAATAGTGTATTTGTCCGATTGATGGAGAATGGAGAAATTTATGACCCAACAAGAGATAGAGAACATTATGAAATGCAAAATGGATAATTTTGATTGCATTAAATTGAAAAGTTTTTGTACAAACCCAAGGCAGTCAAGATTAGGAGGGAAGCAGAAAACTGGGAAAAATTTTTGGAACTAGTGTCTGTAATAAAGACCTCATTTCTAAAAATATATAGACAACTGAGTCAAATGTACAAGAATACAAGTCATTCTCCAATTGATAAATGGTGAAAGGATGTGAACAGGGAATTTTCAGAGGAAGAAATCTCTTCTAAATCACTATTGATCATAGAGATAATAATGAAAACAACTCTGAGGTACCACATCACACCAATCAGATTGTCTAACATGACAAAACAGGAAGATGATAAATATTGAAGAGGAGGTGGGAGAGTTGGAACACTAATTCATTGTTGGTGGAGCTGTGAGCTGATCTAACCATTCTGGAGAGCAATTTGGAACTATGCCCAAAGGGGTACATAAATATGCATACCCTTTGACCCACCAATATTGCTTCTTGGACTCTATCCCAAAAAGATCATGTACAATAATATTTTTAGTAGCTCTCTTTGTGATGGCCAAAAACTGGAAATCCAGGGGATGCCCATCAATTAGAGAATGGCTGAACAAGTTGTGGTATATGAATGTAATGGAAAAATATTATGCTATGAGAAACGATGAACAGGAAGATGTCAGAGGGACCTGGAAAGACTTATATGAACTAATGTTGAGTGAAAAGAGCAGAATTAGGAGAACTCTGTACTCAACCAAAACCACAGTGTGTGAGGAATTTTTCTGGTAGACTTAGTACTCCATTGAAATGCATGCACTTAAAATATTTCCAGTGGACTCTTGAGGCAAAATGCCTTCCTGAGAAAGAACTATGGAATTGGATCACAGATAGAAACAGATCATTTTCTTTTGTATTATGTTTTGTTTTGTTTTATGATTTCTCCAATTCATTTTAATTCTTCTAAGCAACATGCATTTAATAAGAATGTACATATAAAACCTATATAAGATTGTACACTGTTTCAGGGAGGATGTAGAGAGGGAGAGAGGATTGAGGGGGAGGAAGTGGAAAAAAATCTAAGATATGTGGAAGTGATTGTCAAACTCTGAAAACAAAATAATTCAAATAAAAAAAGAGCAAAATAAATATATAGAGGATGTGAAAGAAAGCAATATATAATAAGCCTGGAAAAGTAGATTTCAACCAAATTTTGAAGGATTTCAAATGTTTAACTCAGGAGTTTATATTTAATCCCAGAAATAATAGAGAAACATTGGAATTTATTAAACAATTGAGGCAATCAGAACTGTGCTATAGGAATATTTGGAGGATGCATGGAGGACAAATTTAAAGCAGAGAAAACCAATGAAGGAATTGTCATGGTAGTCTAAGAGAGAGGATTAAAGTGCTTGAACTAGATTGGTGGTACTGAGAGGTGAAGGAGGAGAATGGATGTGACAGATGTATCTTCTTGTACTTGGGGAAAAATAAGCATTTACATAACCTTAATGATTATTAGTGGTTATTGGATAACTGTAATAGGATAAAGAAAATACCAGTAGAAATATGTGAAGGAAATGACTATGAACTAGATCAGGGGTGGGGAACCTGTGACCTCTGAATCCAAACTTCAAAGAAAAAGTCTCCTTAATAAAAGAATGTGTTCTGTAAAACTTAGACTCAGTCAAAGGGACACACCCAAGGATCTAGAAGGCTACATGTGGCCTCCAGGCTGCAGGTTCCCCACCACTGGCTTAGGTGGAGGAATCAGGGAAGATGAATGTCATATAAAGATCTAGGTCATGAATAATGTGGAGAATTTTAATATCAATTGATAGATAATAGGAAAAAGAATACATTCAAGTTTTGATGAGAGCATGAGCAAAAGATCAGAGCTAGAACAGGGTGAGAAAAATTCAGGAGTCCATCAATTGAGCAAACAATCAACCAATAAATGTTTATTATTATTTAAGTACTGTGTGCAATGCCCTGTACTGGATTCTAGAGACACAAAGCCAAAAACAAGAGTATCTCTTCCATCAAGGAGAACTCACTCTATCAGGAAAGCAATACCTACATTTACTAGTTTATGTTAAACATTCATAGAAGATAATTGGGGGAGAAATGGAAGGTGGGGTTCAGGAAGGGCTTCATGAAGAAAGTAGAACTGGAGTTTAGAACTGAAGAAAACAAGGCTTTCTAAGGGATAGAAGTGTGAAAAAAAGTGATTTCTAGTACTAGGGGACAGACAATACAAAATCATGGAGGTGGGAAATGGAATGTATGAGGAATAATATGAAGGCTAGTCTCTGGTTAGACCACAAGTTGAGTTAAGTAGGTGCTGGGTTGTGAGGAGCTTTAATAGTCAGAATAAGGATTTTATTTTTAATTTTTAAAGTGATAGGGAACTATATATAGTATCTATTGAATGGGAGAGTGACATGAATTTTAGGAAAATCACTTTACTTGATCTGCGTGAGTTAATATGGAGTGGGAAGAGATGAGGTAGGGAGAACACCTGGGAGGCTCTTACAATAGCCCAAATGATAAGGGCCAAAAGAAGGATGGTGACATTGCAAGACAAGTGGATAGACACAAGAGATGTACTGGAGGTAGAAATGACCACTAATTTGGCAAAAGATTGCTATATAAGGTGAGCTAGAGTGTAAAAATCAAAGATAGGGTCAAGGTTGCTATGGTGAATGAAAGGATATTGATGGCCTTGATAGAAATCATAAAGTTCTGGAGAGGTATGGTTTGGGAGAGGGGTCAACAGTAAATTCTGTGTGTGACATGCTGATTTTGAGGTGACTATGGGACATTGAATAGGAAGTTGGTGATACGGGATCAGATTTTAGAAGGGAGATTTGGGTTTGCTATGGAGATCTAGGACCATCTAAATAGCAATGAACAGCAGAGCCTTAATTCAAATCTGATGGGATCACTATGTGCCACGAGGATCCAGGACAGTTCAATGGGGTTCATTCAAAATTAGGGAATATGATATAGATGATGGGCCATCAAGGGAGAACTGGGCAAGAAAAAGGAGAAACAAGATAGATTACAAGTAGAGAGAGTATCCAGTATAAGATGGGAGTCAGCAATCCAAAACTGAACAGAGGCAATAAAAAAAATAATGTTGATAAGGAGCCATTTATAAAGGCAATTAAATCATCCTTGTTAACTTTGGAAGGAGGAGTTTCAGTTGAGTGATTAGGTCAGAAACCAAAGAATAAAATACTGAGAAGTGAGTGAGAGGAGAGGAGGTAAATGTGATCATTTTTTTTTCTCTTAGGATTTTGTTTGGATGAGGGAGAAGAGATATAAAATGATAATTAGGGTCTTGTGAGGGTTTTTTAAGGATGAGGGAGACTTGAGGATTGTTGTAAAGAGAAAGAATTTGCAAATGGAGAGATTTTAAAGATGTGTCCTTCTTGAATGGGGCATAGAGTATTAAAGGGCAGAAATGCAAGGAGACTAAAATGGGCACCATAGAATGAAATCAGAGTTTAGAAAGAATTTAATGTCTGTTTAAAGAGTCTAGATTTTTCTTTCAGTAGACAATATGGTGCCATTGAAGGCTATTGGGCAGCAGAGTAAGAAATCAGAACTATGCATTAGGGAAATTATTCTGGAATAGTATGAATGGAAGCAGAGAGAGACTCAAGTCAGAGAGATTAGCTGTCAGATTATTACAAGTAGTTCACAGAAGAAGTAATATAGACCTTAACTAGGGAGATGTCATTGGAAATTGAAATGAAGGGATGGATCCCAGAGACGCTAAGGAGGAAGAATCAGCAGTATTTGGTTATAATTGCCTACATGCAGTAAAGAGAGGAGGGAATACTACATAATTTATGTATCAAATCTTGCTTTGGGAAATATGTGTTACCATTTTCAAAAATTATTAGGAAGAATTGTAATTTGGGGGGGGCAAAGATGAATTTGTTTGGGGATGTAGTTATTTTAAGGTGCCTTTGTAATATGTAGGTGAGTTACATCCAATTGGCGGTTGAAAATGCATGTGGAAGGAAGAAGTAAGTGGTTCATTGGACAGTGTGTTGGAGGAGTTGAGTTAGAATCCTACTTCAAACATTTATTGGCTTTGTTGCTCTGACCAAAAGCTAAACATCTTAGCTTTGCCTTCCTCTTCTGTAAAATGAAGAAGATAATAGCATTTACTTTTAGAGTTATTGTGAGGACCAAATGAAGTAGCATATACAAAGTGATTTACAAACTTAAAATGCAGGAGAGGTGCTCAGGGAAGAGAAGAGGGCTTGAAATAAGCGTTGGTTAGTGAGTCATAGAAAATTAAAGTTGCAACTTCTACAGGAATGAGTGGAAATCATTAAGGAGGTGAACATAAAGAAAATATGGGACTGGAAATTGGGAGGGGGCATCTACATATGACAAATCTGAGAGAAGAGAGAATTCAGGAAAATATACAAAAGAGTAATTAAACGGAAAGGTGCAAAACAATCATAACGTGGTATTTAAAATAATGGAAAAAAGGATATTAAAAAGGATAGGACTGTTACCTATGTCAAAGATAATGGATCCTAAAAAAAAATAAAAGAAAATGAAAAAAGGCTATAGTTGATTACAGAAGCAATTGGTCACTTTAGAAAAAATAGCTGTATTAGATTAGTAAGGATGGAAGCTAGATTGCAAGAGCTATGGAAATAAATAGGAGGTTAGGAAGTTGAAGTGCTGAGGATAGACTCCTTTTTCTCCAAATTTGGCAATGGAAGGGAGAAAAAAAGAGACAATAACTTGGGAGGGGGCAGGAAATTTGAGGGCACAGGTTCTGTCTGAAAAACACCTTATAACAATGAAGATAGCCAAGGCAGCAAAGTAACAAGAACAATGAGACTCCATATCCCCAAATCTTCCAAACAGATAAAGAAAATGCACCAAACCAAATATTAATTAGAAAAATCCAAAAAAATTAAATAAAGTAACAGTGACATATTATATTAGACCAAGTCAGCATGGAGAAATAGAGAAGTATGTACACAAAATGAGGTCTAGACAGAAAAGTCCACATGAAGCATTCTAGTGTAGGGAGAAGTGGTGTTTCAGTGCAAGAAGAAGTCTTGAATCCAACATAGAGGAGCCTAAATGTGTCAGGAATAAGTAAAATAGAAAAAAAAAATGGGTAACTGTCTTTGTCATTACAAAGTTCCACATCTTAAATGCTTGGTGAACTAAGGAAGGGTCCTGTGCCTAATGGTAAGATTCCAGGGTGAAGAGTGGCCATGGACCCTAGTTATTGACTGAACGAGGAATAGGTTCAGAAGAGAGAAGCAGCTGAGGGATTTGAATCCCCGGCTGGATCCCACTTTCAACTTCCAACCCAGTCTACAACTTACAGAGAAATAAAGACAATATTCTTAGACTAAAGGGAACGTACAATTTGTCACTCTGAACCAGCAGAGCTTTCCAGCTGACTAGTAGTGACTGAGTTCAGCATCAGCCTAATGAAACTTCAAACAGGGGAAATAACACATCATTATTACCCAGACTCCCCAAACAGTTAAGATACTTACAGAGCATAAGAATAGCAATTATATTTTGCCCTGGATCATACCACTTTGAGAGTTAAGAAAAGTTTGGAGGTCCACAACCTTTGAGATCTTGTGTTGTGATAAATAAGATTCAGTATCCCAAGAAATAAGATGCAGGACTAGTCCAGATAACTCTTTCCTAATGGGCACACAGATTATATCTAACATAAGTACAAATTTAGGAAGAAGTCTGGAAGAATGAACAAAGAAATAATAATCCCACAATAATAAAAACAATTTAAAAAACCATTTTTTTTGATGACAGGGAGGCTCAAGGCACAAATTCGGAATGATGAAAGACAGACTTGGAAAGGAAATTAACAATATGATATGAGAGTAAACCTTGCCCAAGCAACACACCACCTGGAAATTAGAATAGAGAAAAGATAAGCTAATGATTCCATGAGACAATAAGAAGTTGTAAAATTAAGCCAAATACTTTGAAAAATAGAACATATGAGGTACTTCATATGGAAAACAACTGACTTTGAAAGCAGATAAAGGAAAATTAATAATACTTGGACTACCTGAAAAAATGACCAAAAAAGAGCCTAGATATCACATTTTAAGAAATCACAAAAGAAAACTGACCATATATCTAAAATCAGAGGATAAAGTGAAAATAATACTAACCACCTCCTGAAAGAAACCCTAAAATGAAAACTAAAAGGAACACTGTAGCCAAACTTTAGAGCTTCCAGGTCAAAGGGGGGAAAATGCTGCATGCAATCAGAAAGAAAGAATTCAAGTACCAAGGCGTCAAAGTTAACAACTGCCTTTATAAAAAAGCGAAGAACTTGCAATAAAATATTCCAGAAGGCAAAGGATATAAGCTTATAGCTAAGAATAACTAAGCAAAGCTGAACATAGTTCTACAAAGAAAAAAAACTGGATCATTAATGAAGCAAAGACTTTCGATCATACCCGATGGAAAGATCAGAATTGTGTAGAAACTTTGAATATCAACAACACTATTTTTTTCCTTACACATCGTTAGGTACAGAATTTCATCTTATGCAAAAGGCAAGTAAGAGGGAAAGATAACGAGGAGAGGGACAGTAGATAGTAGTCAACAGGAAAATATTCTTGAAGAGATAACAAGGTAGAAAAGGATAAACAGAAGAGAATATGATAGAGAAAGCTACACTTTTAACTGTTATACCTGTGGATGCAAATGGGATGAACTAGCCCACAAAACTGAAGAGACTAGTAGAATGGATTAGATGCCAAAATCAAACAATATATTGCTTACAAGAAATACACTTGAAACAGAAAATTATATAGAAAGGTAAAATAAGCGGCTGTAATACAATCTATTTTGCTTTAGCAAAAGCAAAAAGTAAAAAGGCAGGGGTAACAAACATGATTTCAGACAATGGAAAAGTAAAATTAGACTTAAATAAATTAGACAAACAGAGAAACTAAGTTTTGGTAATGCATTAAATATGATAACTATATCCACCAAATTGCATATTATTCAAATTATTTAATGTAAATGAGTTGCCAGAGGAAATAGTAAAACCATCACTGTAGGGGACTTCAACTTTCCTCCCTAACATCTAGTGAAATCTGACCACAAAAACCCTCAATAAAGTAGTTAAAGAAAGGAATAGAATTTGAGAAAACTTAGATTTCATATACCTTTGGAAAATATTGAAAGGGCAAAAAAGAGTGCATCTAATTCTTAGTTGTGCATGATACTCTTACACAATTAACCATGTATTAGGACATATATAGCTTATAAACAAATGCAGAACGGCAGGAATATTAAATTTATCTTTTTCTGAACACAATGCAATAAAATGGATTTAATAAAGGGTCTTTAAAATATAGGTTAAAATTAATTAGAAACTAACTTACCTAATCAAAAAAAAATCTGTCAAAGAAAAAATTATAAACACAATTTAATAAAGATAATGACAATAATGAGACAATATGTCAAAATCTGTGGGATTCAGTCAAAACAGTACTCTTTAATTCCTTTTTATTTTTTGAAATTTTCATTTTGTTTTATTATTGGATTTATTATTGGATTCCCTTGATTGATTGTAAGCTTTATTTTCTATGTCCTAAAGTTTATTTTGTGTATGTCTTTTTTTTTTTTTGTTTTGATTTGTTTAAATCAGTTTTTTGTAAGCAATACATTGTAGGGTGTTCTTTTCTTACCTACTATATCCTTTTATATTTCTGTTGAATTCTATAATCCATTCACACTTAAAGTTACGAGAATTAGGTATATATTTTTCTCTTTCTCTGATACTTTTTCCCCCAAGGTGTTCCCCCTCCCCTTCTCTTCCTCTGTAATGACAATACTATATCTCTTCAGTTATTTTAGCTTAATCTTTTTTAAGATGATTGTATTATCATTGTTCCTAGTATGTATCTTCCTATTTGTTACCTTTGCACTTTCATTAATTAGTTCATTTTTTTCCTCTTTTTATCTGGTTATTTAATTTTTCCATTCTTTTTTTCTTCTTAATCAAGTATGTTTCCACTTCTCTCCTCCCTTTTTATTAGTCCTGTTCACTAGAATTTTTCTCCCCAGAGAATATTTCTCTCACTCACTCTCTTCATTATTCATCACCTCTTTCTATCCATTCTTAATCTTTATTTCTTGTTCAGAATTTCTATAATTATCTAGAATCTCTATTTTCTGCATTCTTCAAGAAGTCATGGAATCTGAGGTGTCAATTCTGGGCTCCCCCTCAAAGTAGTTTCTTTCACTGTCTTGTAAAACTTACCCTATGGATTCCACTTTTCCTTTCTGCCTTATTCCCCTCAAAATGTCAATTTTTTCAGGTAACAGAGAACCCTGCACCCTTGTAGGATCTTTCTCATCACTATGTCCCTGATAATGCAGCCTAGCATGGATCTGTTCTTTCCTCCTGGACGCCTGCCTTCACCATTTGCCTCAAAGTCTCCTCCCTGGGTTTGTAGCTTTCCCTCCAGTCTCCAGCTGCCCTCGGGAGTTCCAACTACCTCCCCTTCAGAGGCAGAATGAGTGGTCTTTTCAAGCACCAGACCCACAGACAAAGCCCAGAGCAAGGTTCCCATAATGTTTTACAGATCATCTCTCTTTCTCCATAGAAAAGTTCTTCAGTGAAACCCACTCTCAACGATAAAACAAGGCATCTCTCACCTCCTCCTCCCTACCATTTTTCAGTCTTTCTCCTTTCTTCCTCATTTATTCCCCTGTGGGTTCTTTTCTTGCTGAGGGACAACAGGGATCACCTTCCCTTCATTGCTAGCTCTCTGTTTGACCCAGGTACATTAGAAAGAGTTCTCTATCCTTCTCTTCCTCTGCCCCCATTTTCATGTAGCCTCCCACAAAAAATAATGATTCTCCTATAGTTTGGGTATTGCAAGGTTCTGTCCATAATGCCCTAGGCCTGCCTGTCCACCATTACCTCTACTTGATTCCCTGTCCTCTTGTATACATTAAAAAGTATTTTACTGATCTCTCTGCTGTCACTATGTGGCACCTGCCGTTTGGCTCTTGCATGCATTCACCCCTTAGGCATTCGTTTGTCTGGGAAAACACAATGTGCACATTATAGGTACATGTTTATAGACCATACAGAATAGAGAGATAGAAAGATAAAGATAGATAAAACACATGCATACATATATACATACATGCGTGTATGTGTGTTTGTGTGTGTTTACCTTTTAAAAGAAAGCATAAACAGCTGAGGGGTGCAGGAAATAGGAAAGGATTTTTGCAAAAAGTGCTTAAAAATGAGCCTTGAAGGAAACCAGGGATTCTAAGAGCTAGAAGTGAAGAAGAAAGTAATTCCTCTGGGCATACTTTTGAAAATAGGAGACCACCCATTGTAAAAGTATGAATTTTATTTAGGGAACAGGAAGTAGACCAGTCAGGAAGACCTGAGTCCAAATCTGTCCTCAGACAGTTACTAGCTATGTGACTGACCCTGGGCAAGTTACCTAGCCCTATTTATCTCAGTTTTCTCATCTGTAAAATGAACTGGAGAAAGAAATGGCCAACCACTCCAAGAGAACCCCAAGTGAGAATATGAAGAATTAATCACACACTATTGTGTGTTGAAATGAACAACAAGAAGTAGGGCAGTTTGGGTTCAATTGTCATATATGTAGAGGCAAGGTAACGAGCAGGAAAGGTAGGAGGAAGGGTCAAAGCTTTAAGGGTCTTTAAATGCCAAACACAAGAATAGAAGGAGCAACAAGGAACAAAAATTTATTAGGAAGGAGAGTATCATATTCAAATTTGTACAATGGTAAACTACAGCTAGCTCTTTTCAGCTCAGAAAAGCTGATTGTTAAATTTAAGTTTTTCAGTGTGAGCATTGGTACCTCAGAAATCATGAAACTAAACAAATCAGGACTAGCTCTATTATTTTGTTGGTTATCTACATTTAATAAAGGGATGTAGAAAGTGTTAGTCATGAAGATTAAGCATAGAAGTGTGGCATGTGTACATATGGGGGAAAGGTGAGAGCCACATGTTAAATGCTTACCAATACACTAATGTATATGCATATTAAGAAAATCCTTTTGGCAGCTATGTCAATGATGGATTAAAATAGGGAGAGATGAGAGATGAGATGAGATGGGATGAGAGAGAGAGAGAGACAAAGAGAGAGAGAGAGAGAGAGAGAGAGAGAGAGAGAGAGAGAGAGAGAGAGAGAGATTTATAGCCCATGACAATACTCAAACGGAAGAGGTAATGAAGGTCAGAATTCGGGTGATGACTGCATACATAAGCATAGAAGAGATGTTGTAGCATAGAAACCACAATACATAGCAACTTCTTGGATGGCCATCCAACATCATTGTGATGAAGACCTCCCTACCACCCATTTCTTTCTTCCAAGGGCAACTTGGGGATATGACAGGATGCATTGTGTATAGCACATTTTCATCTGAATCAAAATAAGCCAAAATGACTTTTGATAAAAATAGTTAAAGATTTTATTGATCTTTCGAGTAAGAGAAAGACTTATTTCTCTAATTCTTGCTTGCTCAGCTACCTAGGTAAATGGCTTTTGTAGACATTGCTATGTCTTATGAAGGCATTTTGAAAGCTGAGTGACTTGAAGGGGTCTGCACTCAGTTTATTGACAGAATTTTATCCTATGGATTGCTTGACCACCTTCAGGGTCCTGTGGTACTTTCCAGATTCCTAGGAACCTTTTATTTTTCTACCATATTTCTCTTACCATCCATCATGTATATTTTTGTATCTGTCACAATACTTCTGTAGTTTGATCTCATGCCTGTGCTTTTGAGGATATGCATATTGCACAGGGTTAGAAATGGTTCCACTTTTTAAAGAGTATCATTATTTAAGGATAACATACTACTCCATATTTCTAATCCCTGCTCTTCAACATTGCCACAATGCTTATTTTTGCTAACAACCAGTTCAGAACACAGTCACAATAGCCCTCTTAGTACTACTGAAGAAAAGGCATTCAACTTACCCAGACTCTTCATGTTGAGTACAGATATGCATTTCATTTGTCGTTGGTAGAAAAAAAATCTTCTAACTTATTTAGCTGTAGGAATCCTAGAGATTTTTCAAAATTATTTTTCAGTATTCTACTGAGTCCCTTCACTTTCCTTTCTTTTCCCTCCCATCCTTTTCCTTCCTTTCCAAATTTATTTCAGACATTATTTTCATGAACAGGTCTGTTACAAACCCCTGCTGAGTTTATGGTACACCTGTTTGGCCAGTAAGCACAAGCATCTTGTGGATTTTTTTCCTTAGGGTCCATCCTTGCTCCAAATATCCACACATTTAGAAGGTTCAACAGATTTGGTCCTGTTTCTTTCTCTCCACTCTTGTGTTTCTCCTTTCATTTGTTTCCTTTTTACCCCCTTCCTTTCCTCTGTTATGCATTTCCTTTCTTCCAGTACTTTTTTCAAAAAAGTATTATCTATGTTATTTTAAGCACTGTTTGATTACAGAGTGAGACTTCTTTGGGAGGGGGGAAGGCAAGGCAATTGAGGTTAAGTGACCTGCCCAAGGTTACAAAGATAGTAAGCATCAAGTGTCTGAGGTCAGATTTGAACTCAGGTACTCCGGATTCCAGGGTTGGTGCTCTTTTCACTGTACCACCTACCTGCTTTGTGGGACTTTTCTAAAGAGACAAAATGTAGAAAGTACCACTGGTGAATTTCTAATCATAGAAATATTTCGAGAGTGGGATATAAATGAAATTTTTCAAACTAAGTCATGCAGGTACTTGTTTAAATACCACTAACAATTATATTCTGCAACTTCTTTCAGGGATCAAGTCATATGTTGAATATTATTCATCTCCTATTACGGTTTTACCTCATAAGGTACTTTACTTGTGATTTCATTGACATAAGGAACTCCCAGATTGGGAAACTCACTCTACAATGATGCTCAGCACCTTCTATGAAAGTGATAGTCTTAGGTAGTTGCCTGGGCCTCATGTGTCAGAGTCTGGACATGAACCTCATTGTTCCTGGCACTAAACTATTTTGCTTCCATTTAAACCAGCTTTTTCATGTTTATCTCCCAGTGAAGAAAGAGAACACAAGTTATTAGTTCTATAACAATTTTCTATGCACATGTAGCCATGTGGGGAGTCATAGGCTTACATGTGGGTCCTCGGTTCAAAGGAATATAAATTTTGATCACTTACACTTCAAAAAGCATTTTGGGGGTTGGGGTTAGATTTTTTTTTCTTTCTTATTCATTATATCCTCATTATTAGAAAAAAATACTGGGACAATTAACTCTTTTGTCTCATGTACTTTTCATTTGTGATTTCTTGAAATAGAGCTCCAGAAAACCAGACTTTAACCAAGCCCATTGGGATTCAAATGGAGCTACTTGACTATTCCTTTAAACTCAAATAATTCTGGCTCTAACATATTGATGAATAACAGACCCCAGTCCTCCCCTGACTTGCTCATTGTTTTGGTGTTGATGCCTCAGAGTAAGTGTAAATAGCAATTGTTTCTGTTCTAGCCAGAAAACTCTGAGGATCTTCCCCTCCCTGACTGTGTTTGTCTTTCATTGCCAAAGAAGACTATGCCATCAGAGAAATGATGATGATTTGCACTTGACTTTGTTTTGAGTGAGGGAGGGCTGTGTAGGTCACCAGCCTCACTTTTCCTCCAGAGCCACCTGAATACAGTGACCAGATATTCATCAGAATGACTGGAGTTAACCAGGATGTACTGGGAGACCTTGGGCGCTTTAGGCCAAAGTCTTTGCAAGTACTCACTTAGGGTGAGGCGACACCCATTCATTGAATAAGCCCATTTAATAGCCCATTTAAAAGAAAGACGTCAGGCTGGGTGGGAAACAGCAACAGTTACTATTGATAATCACTGTAAAGCTAGGAGGGTCCACAGGAGCCCTTAGGCAGGGGCCCATTGGAGTCCAGTTTCAGAATGAAGTTAGGTTTAAGGTTTTGGAAGACGGCAGGACAAGACAGGAGAAAAGAGAGAAGAGAGGAGAGGGAGGGGAGGGGAGGGGAGGGGAGAGGAGGGGAGCCAGTAAAACTCATGTCAACTGGGCATCTTTTGGCCATCCAAATTTACATTTCTTTGGAGAGGAGAAGGAAGGGGAAGGGAGGCAGAAGGCAAAATAAGTTATCTTTTACCTCAATTCTAACTTAAACTTTAACTACTTGAATGGGTATTGTCTTAGGCAAATTGATATCTGAGAAAGATATCAATTAGCTTTAGAAGGCCAAGCTCTCCTCCTGAACTGGAGCTCATAGCTAGTCATCCTGTCCTACATCTTGCTACTGGATTCAATTGACTCTGGAGGAGAGAGTGAGGCTGATGCCTTTGCACAGTCCTGCCTCACAGTTCCCTTGCCGATCAAGATATCACCCTCTTGATACATTGGTCCTCTTATAGAATGAAGGGGAAACAAGAAAAGCAAAATGTATGTGAAGTCATCAAACCTTTAGAGAATCGTGGTTTTTTTGCTTTTCCAGAATGTTTTATCCTCTTCTCACAGTTCTTTTGTCAAACCTTCATCAATGTGACTGTTCTTCCCTAACTTTTCCAGTCTCACTGAGATACTAGTCTTTTCCCTCTTTTTAGCCCCCATTCCCCTCTTTAGAGAGAAGGTAACGAGAGAAAAGTAGTGCTCAACACTAATATTTGATGCAATCTGCTTTCATATCACTACTCCTCCCTTTCCCTCACAATCCCTACTTCCAGGTTTTTATACTTTATTTCTCACATTTTATTTTTTCTGTCATGTTCTACCCTCTGAGGATGGTGTTTGTTTGCATATTTTTAATTCCTCACTTAGTTTACCTTCTTTTTAAATCCCTCTCTCCCTGTATCTAGCTATTCCAGTTGAATTTAATATATACCCAATTGAATTTAATATATTTCTACACCAAACACTTTCTCTGCGTATGTATATTCAACCCTCCTTTGGTTCAGCTGAAAATGATGTTCATGTATTGCCCTTTCTCTCACACCTTCTTTTATATCTATGTAGTTTTAGTTTCATACATGTAGATCACGACATAAGCGCCATTTTTTCTTAGCACATTTCTTTTTGCTATCCTTTTCTTTTTTTATTTTCTTTTTTTCTCTGAAGATCACCAAAATATAGCAAAATTGGTCCCAGTCTTTACTGTCTTATTAACTTCTTCTAAGACTCTTGAGGACACCAGAGTTGTGAGAGGATTCATGTTACTTCTGTCCATATTGGACTATAAATATGTCATCCTCATGTAGCTCCAGTTCTAAAATGCATTTATCTTTCTATGTTTCTCTTGATACCAGTGTTTGAAATTCAAAGTATCTATTCATCTCTGATCTCTTCATCAAGAACACTTACCTTTCTTTTTTATGTACTATGTGTTCATGTTTAACTTTGCAGGAAAGTTTATTCTTGACTGTAATTCTTTCTCTTTTGACTTCTAGAATTTTGAATTTCAAACTCACCTCTCATTTAGTGTTAGCACATAGGTTTTGTATTCCTTGGTACTTGAATTCTTTCTGGTTACTTACAGTACTTTTTGACTTGGAAGCTGTGAATATTGGCTAGGAAATTCCTAAGAGTTTTCATTTGGAATTTCTTTCAGAGGTGAACAATGGATTCTGTTTTCACTTTCTTATTTACTTATAATAAATCTAAGGAATTTTCTTTCATGATTTCTTAAAAGATGCTATCATGGCTTTTCATGAATGAGGTTTTTAAGGATTTCAAAAACTACTATAATGATTGCTTCTTAATGTCCTCCACTTCTCAGACTGTTTTTGATATTTAGGAGCACCTTCTTCTTATACTTCTTTGACACCCAACAAACAGACAGGTCTCCTATTCTGATACTGCTCCCAGAGGATGAGTCAGTTCTCTAATATGATGGTTATCTTGATCTGTTTTTATGTGAATGTAGCCCTGAATTGCTGAGAATCAAGATAAAATAGACTTTTAAGTATAATTCCAGGGCCACAGATTTTAGGGGATGTTCCCTAGATGTTTTAGAATTCTTGTGATGAACTTTTTCAGGAGCTCAAGAGAATTCAGTTAGTTTTGTTGACTTTTTTTTATGTATTGACTTGACCTTTGGTCATATACATTGTTTAAATGTTTACTTACATTTTTATGTTTCCTGACATTGCCAATAAATTGCATGACCACTAACTGTTTTGTCTAAATATAAGTTTTCAGGTGTAAATTGAGAAAGAGGAAATTAATTCATGGAGAAAGAAATTTCTTCAGTGTTATTCTGGAGTGGAGTCTAAGCTTTTTTAAAAAAAAATTAGTTAAATTTATTTATTTTTAGTTTTTCAACATTCATTTCCACAAGATTTTGAGTTCCAAATTTTATCCCAATCTCTTCCCTCCCCCCAATAGATGCCATGCATTCTTATTACTCTTTCCCACATCTGTCCTCCCTTCCCTCACACTCCTCACTTCTCTTATCCCCATCTCCTCTATTTTCTTGTGGGGCAAGACAAATTTTTATACCCAATTACCTGTATTTCTTATTTCCCAGTTGCATGTAAAAACAATTTTAACATTCATTTTTAAAACTTTAAGTTCCAACTTCTCTCCCTTTCTCCCTCATCATCCATCCCCACTGAGAAGTCAAGCAGTTTAATTTAGGTTCTACATGTGTAACTATGCAAAAGATTTCCATAAAAGTCGTGTTGTAAAAGACTAAGTATATTTCCCTCCATCCTATTCTGCCCCCCATTTATTCTATTCTCTCTTTTGACCTTGTCACTCCCCCAAAGTGTTTACTTCTAATTACACCTTCCTCCCATTTGCCTTCCCTGTATCATCCCCCCACACCTCACTTGCCCCCTTCTCCCCTACTTTCCTGTAGTGTAAGATAGATTTTCATACCAAATTGAATGTGCATGTTATTCCCTCCTTAAGCCCAATGTGGTGAAAGTAAGCTTCACTTTTTCTGTCTCACTTCCCCCCTTTCCCCCTCCATTGAAAAAGCTTTTTCTTGCCTCTTTTATGAGTGATAATTTGCACCATTCTATTTCTCCCTTTCTCCTTCAAATATATTCTTCTCTCACCCCTTAATTTTATTTTTTAGGTATCATCCCTTCCTATTCAACTTACCCTGTGCCCTCTGTCTATATATATATATATATATATATATATATATATATATATATATATATATATATATATAATCCCTCCAACTACCCCAATACTAAGAAAAGTCTGAAGAGTTATAAATATTATCTTTTCATGTAGGAATGTAAACAGTTCAACTTTAGTAAGTCCCTTATGATTTTTCTTTCCTGTTTACTTTTTCATGCTTCTCTTGATTGTTGTGTTTGAAAGTCAGATTTTCAATTCAGCTCTGTCTTTTCATCAAGAATGCTGGAAAGTTCTCTATTTCATTGAATGACAATTGTTTTCTCTGAAGTATTATACTCAGTTTTGCTGTGTGATTCTTGGTTTTAATCCTAACTCCTCTGACTTCTGGTATATCATATTCCAAGCCCTGCAATCTCTTAATGTAGATAGTGCTAGATATTGTGTTATCCTGACTGTATTTCCATGATATTTGAATTGTTTCTTTCTGACCGCTTGCAATATTTTCCCTTGGCCTGGGAATTCTGAAATTTGGAGCTTTTCTTTTCAGATGTCTATCAAGAGATGATTGGTGGATTCTTTCAATTTTATTTTACTCTGATTCTACAATATTAGGGCAGTTTTCCTTGATAATTCCATAAAAGATGATGTCTAGGCTCTTTTTTTGATCATGGTTTTCAGGTAGTCCCTTAATTTTTTAATTTTCTCTCCTGGATCTATTTTCCTGGTCAGTTGTTTTTCCAATGAGATATTTCACACTGTCTGCTGTATTTTCATTCATATTTGTTTAATAATTACTTGATTTTTAATAAAGTCATTCCTTCCATCTGCTGCATTTTAATCTTTAAGGAATTATTTTCCTCAGTGAGGTTTTGGATCTCCTTTTCCATCTGATCAATCCTGCTTTTTAAGGCTTTTTTCTCCTCATTGGCTTTTTCAATCTTTTTTGCCATTTAGGTTAGTCTATTTTTTAAAGTGTTATTTTCTGCAGCATTTCTTGGGTCTCCTTTAGCAAACAGTTGACTAGTTTTTCATGATTTTCTTGCATCACTCTCATTTCTCTTCTCAATTTTTGCTCTCCTCTTACTTGATTTTCAAATCCTTTTGGAGCGCTTCCATGGCCTGAGACCAATTCATATTTTTCCTGGAGGCTTTGGACAGAGGAGCTTTGACTTTGTTTTCTTCTGTTTGCATGCTTTGGTCTTCTTTGTCACCAAAGAAAGATTCTATATTCTGGCTCTTTTTCCAGTTTTTGCTCATTTCCCCAGCCATTTACTTGACTTTTGAGCTCTTTGTCAAAGTAGTTCTCTGCTTGCAATAGGGTTGGTGAATATGCTGTCAGTCTCTCAATTCCCCCACAATCTGTGGGTCTAGAGCTCCAGAAACAGTGGCTGCACCTGCCCCTGGTGCTGCTGTGGCTGCAGTGGGTTCCTTGGTGTCTCTCCTCTGCAGCCCTGGGACTAGGGCTGGACCACTCCACTCTCCCACTCTGGTCCCACAGGCTTTTTTCCACTGACATTCCTATTTATCCCCAGCACTTTGGGGTCATGAAGTTTGGAAGATTCAGTCTCCACAAGGCCTGTTCAGGTCTGTCTATGCTGACATAGCCTACACTGGATTGTGCCTTGTCCCCACCATGGCACAATAGACACTTCCCAGCAATCTTCCAGGCTGTCTTAAGCTGGAGTTTTGCTTCATTCCATCATTCTGTGGATTCTGCAGTTCCAGAATTTGTTTATATCCATTCTTTAAGGTATTTGGCTAGTCTTGGGGACAGAGCTCTAGAAAGTGCATGCTATTATTCTGCCATCTTGGCTCCGCCCCCAAGACTAAGCTTTAAAGTGAATTTGAAGCTTGAAATACCATATACTAGAATTAAAGATGTTCTATGGTCTGTCCCTAACCTATCTTTTTATATTTATCACATTTACTAGAAGGAAACAAAATCTTTGGACATATACCTTGGGGAGGGGGATGTATATAAGAAAAAAAGAGAAGTTTCTTGATTATGAATTTGCTGCAGACAGGGACAATTATATAGTAAGAATATGAGATTTATCATTACATTGGTTTCCTTTGAAAATTTAGTCCTTGAAGAAATGCTGTTTAAAGTTCTTCAGTGTACTTCTGGTATTAAAAACAAATATTCCTGAGCTCATGTGGCATAATAACAAACCTAACCACCATTGATTTTCAGTCTATGGCCTATACATCACTCTTTTTCAATGTACTTCATTTAATATTATTTTAAGGTGACTTAGAACAAACATATGATATAGTTAAGGCAGAAGATATTAATCCCATTTTACAGATGATGCAAATCAGGAACTGACAAAGTGTTGCTTTCCTAAGACCTTGCAGCCTTACTGTAGCATAGCTGGGGCTGGAATCCAGTTCTAATGATTCCTAGTCCCACATATCTTTTTTCCTTCTTGATTAATACACAGTAGACTGTGTGATTAAATATACTGGGGAGCTTTATTAAAATGTGTTACTTCCAAAAGGGTTGAGGAGAATTTTAAAATAATTTACATAGAAGTTATAGGATGTGCATAACTTCAGCTGTGAGAATGGTGTGACATTATTTGAGAACAGAAAGGTTTTTATTTTTCATCTGTTATTGACTTAAATCATTGTGGTAAGGATTTGATATCTGTCTTCAGTGAACATCAGATAGGAATGGAACGGGAGATTGAATAGAATGGTTTTTTTCATCCAATGACATATCAATGACTTGACAGAATAATAACTTATTCCTGATTTCAGACAATTACTTGCCAACAATGGAGAAGCCTATCTTTTCACTGAGAGCTTTCACCTACGCTGATGTCTGAAAGGCAGAAAGAATAATAGGGCTGTATCTTTTTGCTTAGAAGATATACTACTTGCTAGATATTAAATACATACAAAGCTCCAAAGTGAAGTTGAAAAATGTACCATTCCTGGCCTTCTGTATCTAAGCATGCTGCATACTAAAATGATGAAATCAGGCTGATAGTAAAATATTTATAACAACATGAAAGAATGCTATGTCAATCAGTATGCTATCATATTGTTCCTATGGGGCTTTAAGGTTAGAAAAATGCTTTCTTTATGACAGCCCTATGAGGGAAGTAGTGGAAGTTTTGCTCTTATTTTATAGAATTAGAGCTCAGAAAGTTGGTATTGACTTGCCCACAGTCGAACTAGGAAAATGAACGGAGTCCTAAGTAGGAAGGAAGAGCGTGCTCATGTGGTTGCAATATTTGTAGTGTGTCATGAGATTCAAACCCAGGTCTCCTGAGTCTAATTCCTTGACTCTTTAAATTACATTATATGGGTGAGGAAGCAATTGTTTGGGTAACCTATCTTTCTGAAAACAGTACACTAAAAGTCACTGAATGGGGGAACTTGGATAAAAACCAGAGTAATAATCCCAGAATTGAAGATCAGAAAGTATCTTGTACAAGAGTAAAGGAGCTGAGTGTCTATTATTAAACAAATAGAGTTTTTTTTTGTTGTTTTCTTTTTAAAGAACAAGAAGAACTTGGTGATGGTACTATACATCTATATTCTAAAATTATCAGTTTAACCTATGTTGCCCACAATGATTATATTGTTACTTCAAAAATCTAGCATAGAAGTCCTTGGGAGACATTTCTATACTGCCTGATGATCTCCCTGACTGCAATCAGAACCATAAATCATATAAAACAATGACTCCCCCAAGATAAACTCATCTCTAGAAGCTTATCACCATGATACCTTTAGCTTTGGTATACCTCAGCACATTTAATGGCGTCTCCATTGGAGAGAGCTAGAGAGCAGAGAAAAAGATCCTTTCAAAACCTCTCTCTATAGACAGTTTGGAATCTTCCAGCCAACTTTCCATTTTCTACCAGCTCTTCTGCTTAATTTCAACTCCATGAATATCATGCCCCACTCCCTTTTCAGCTTCCTTTTGAATACAGAATTCCCTCACTATATGTAAGCTTAAGGGCAGAGACTATCTGTATTTTTCTTACTTGTATTCCTCTTGCATTGTACCTGGCACATAGTAGGTGTTCATTAAGGTTTCTTCACTACTGTATTGAAGATTTCCCCTTTTCACTCTGCTACCCGGAGCTCTCCTGAGTTGTTGATGACTGCCTCCACATAACCCATACTATCGGAATAGGACGGCTTGAAGTGTGCTTATTATATCCTTCAGCCACCTTCCTCACAAAGTCCTTAACCTTTCAATTCCTTTGGAGCCTCTAAGATTCAGAGTAACAGATGAGGTGATGACCTGAAAAGGGAGTTTCCTCATTTGTGGATTCCCTATCCCATATTCACACCCTCTTTGCCAACCTTTTTACTTTCCCTGCTCTCGAGTTCTAGAACTATAACCTAATAGACAATACCATTGCTAGTGAGGCCCTTCGACTAAATCCAAACTTCACAGAACAAATCCCCTTAATAAAAGCAATTGTTCTGTAAAACTTGGAGTGGGTAAAAAGGCCATACCCAGGGATCTAAAAGGCCACATGTGACCCGAAGACTGTAGGTTCCTCACCCCTGGGAAGGCCAAACTACTCTCCTCAAACCTTCTGTGGCTACCCTTGGTCATATCACATCATACTCCATTCAGCAAATTTAATTTTCTATTTGTAATCTTCAATTTTTTCCCATCTTTTTTATTTCTTTTTAGCTTCCTACAAAACTTCCCAAGTCTCTCCCCCAGTAATTTTAAAAGGTCTCTGTAGATCTCACCATCCTTCCTTACTAAACTCTTATACATAACCTCCCTTTCTCAGTTCAATTCCATCTATATCCAGTTCTTCCCATTTCCCTTCCTCTCATTTTCCCCCTAAACCCTCTGTTGTCTGTCTTCTGACTTTATCATTCAGCTGAAACTTCTTTCTTTCAAGTCATCATTGATCTCTTGATTGCCCTGTCTAGTACTCTCTTCTTAATCCTCATCCTATATGACATCCCTGCCCCATTACTCCACCTTCTCCTCTAGGAATCTCTTTCCTCTTTGAATTTTTATGACACTGCTCTCACCTGACTCTCCTCTCTCTTACCTCTTCTTTCTAAGTTACCTTTGCTGGGTCACCAAAACTGATTAACTCTGAATGTACTCAAAGACTTTATTCTGGGCCCCTTTCTTATTTCTCTCTCTACATTCTGTCACTTGGTAAAATGATCAGTCCTGAAAGATTCAACTATTTCTATAGTTGGTTCTGTATATCCAGCTTTAATTTCTCTTCTGAGAGAATCCACATTGCCAGTTACTAAGCACTTTAAACTAGATGTCCCCTAGGCATGCATCTCTGATGCAAAATATCCAAAACACAGCTCATTTTCTTTTCCTCAAAACCTACTCCTTTTCTGAACTTCAATATTTCTGCTCAGGGTCCCATTAGCCTTCCATTCACAACTAAGTTTGCCAATTCCATGTCATCTTTAAATCATTCTCATTCATTTAACATTACCATTATGTTCCCGAATCTTTTTGTTTCTAAGCCCACAGCAGTCTTCATGTATGTCCCCTTCTGTTCATTCACATAGCCCCCACCCTAATTCAGGTACTCATTGCCTCAAACCTGGTTATTGCAATATCCTTTTTGGCTTCTTTGCCTCCACTTTCTCTCCACTACTATTAATTCTTCAAACAAAAGCCAAAGTGATCCTATCAGCACCATCCTCCTCCCAATCAATAAACTCTAACGGCTCCCTATTACATTTAGAATAAGATATAAACCACTGTGCCTGACATTTAAAGCTCTTTATAACCTGATCCCTCCCCAACTTTTCTATTTTCTTTACACACGTCTTCCCTCCAAATGCTGTATAGTCCAGCAGTATTGACCTATTTGCTGATTCTCATATAGTACTCATGTGTCAGCAAACATTCACTGGCTATCCCCAGTGGTTGAAATGCCCTCACTCCTAACAGCCACTTCCTTTTAATCTTGATGTCTTTCCAAATTAATCTGAAGCACCACCTTCAACACCAGAAATTCCCAACCTTTCTTGTTCCATAGACCACTTCTCAAAACATTTTAAAATACATAAAAGAAACAGTATTAAAAGGAAATAAATTCTATTGAAATTCAGTTTTCAAATACATAGTTATCAATATCTATGTGTATATATACAGAGACATACATACATGTATGTATATATGCTGGTATGTATATGTATATATGCATGTGTGCATATATATATTATCTCCCTAGAGGTAAGGAACTATTAAAAATTTGTCTTTTATCCCCAGTGCTTGGCATACTGTATAACACACAATAATTTCTTAATAACTGCTTGGTGATTAATTGATCTCTGTGGTAAGAAATATACTGGGTTACCCTCAGTGACAAAGTAATAGCAGCTCATGATTATGTGTTGTTGATTTCTCATTTTTCAGTTTTATTCAGAAATACAAACATACGTCAATGTTTCACAGCTTTACAATGGTAAGGGCCAAGGCAGAGAAATGAGAAATTAATGTAATAGCAGTGACACAACTGGCCAAAATGTTAGCTATCTTCCAGAATGAGTGAAGGCTTGGTGGGCATATAGTGGGTTCTATAAATATTTGCCACTAAGGTTGTTAAGAGATGGTACCTTGTTTCCATAGTTACACAATTCTATATCATAGCTTCATAAAATCCAGTAAATTAGCTTCTATTTGCTGCTTTGTTTGGCACATGAAACTTCTATGATAAAGAAGGTGCCTGTAAACAAGACACTATATGTACATCATTGGATGATATAATCCTGAAATCAACAAAGGCAGCTTCAGAGGTTGACTCTTCTGAATGAAATGGAGCAATCTGTCACTTGACCTTTATGTGACATTCAAGATAGTGAAATTTATAAAGAAAGATTGATTTAGACACACAAGTTTAATTGAATTTAAAATGTGTGATTAATGACATCTGTTTTGAACAAGATTTTTGAAGTGAAATTAATTAATGCCATACATAAATTACATGTTGTACCGTACTTAGCCCAAAATGAAATATAAATTCCTTAATTTCTTAAAGATCCTATTTTTAAGTCTACTCATTCTAGAGTTCATATACTTTAAGTATGGTCTTTATTTTTGCCTACTGATTCCTGTTTGAGGTTTTGGCATTGTTGATACTTCAGTGTCCTCTGTAGCTTTGTCAGTTATCTCAAAAGCAAGATAAAATCTTGTACAAAATATCTCGTATCTTTTACAAAAAAGTGTATGCTATTGTCAAACTTTAGAAGTTCTAGATGCTGAGACATTACACTGTGTACCAAACTCCTGTATTCTCTGTGTGTGTGTGTGTGTGTGTGTGCGCACGTGCGTTGGAAGAAGATTTGGTTTTGTTTTACTTTATTTTGAAGAAGAAAATGAAAAAGAAAGACAAGTATTCCCTTCCTACTCTCAGAATATTGACAGAGAAAATGCCTTGTGCCAATCTGGCAAACAGCCTTCATTTTCAAGTCCATGTGAAAAGTTTAAAAACACATCAACAGGCTCATAACCAATAAGAGAAGTTAGGAAGCAACCTCTTTTTTATGTCTACAGTGACAATTTTCTAATTCTAATGCAGGCTTGTGGTCAACAGTTGTCAAGTACATTGCAATTCATTCCCATCATAATGACAGCAAAAGATATACAAACTGCTTGAGTCTTGACTCCATATTGAAGAGGCTGAGAATTAAGATCTGTGGTCTTTTCTTCCTTCTTTTTTTCTTTTTAAACTGTTCATTTTAGGTTTACTGTTGTAGTGACTGTCAAGGAATGTCAACAAATAATTTTGACATTAGTGCTCTGTATGCTTAAAGTTATTATGATCATAGATCTTACGCATAGTTGTATAAAATCTAGCATGAACATGAAAAAAAGTATTTGGAACATGATGAAATAAAAAGGAAGGAAACCCTCTTTACAGTAACTACAGAATCAGAGTCATAATTAAGATGGTACAATCAGGGCTTTTTCCAGGCTGCTCAATATAAGAAGGATAATTTTATGTTTTTTTTAAATGTGCTTTAATCTGCACTCAGAATTCATTAGTCCTTATTCTGGAGGTGGATAGCATTTTTCATCATCATATTGTTTAGTCACGTCTGACTTTTTGTGACCCCATTTGAGATTTTCTTGCCAAAGATGCTGAAGTGGTTTTCTATCTCCTTCTCCATCTTATTTTACAGTTGAAGAAACTAAGGCAAACAGGGTGAAGTGACTTGCCCAAGGTCACATAGCTAATAAGTGTCTGAGGTCAGATTTGCATTTGGGTCTTCCTGACTCCAGGGCCAATGCTTATCCATTGTGCCACCCAGCTGCCCTTTTTTGGGGGTGGAGCAGGGAAGCAGTTGGGATTAAGTGACTTGCTCAGGGTCATGCAGCTAGTAAGAGTCTAAGGCCTATTTTCAACTCTGGTCCTCCTTACTCCAGGAGTCTCTTAACCGAACACAGATGTATATCTGTATACATACATACATACATACATACATACATAAATATATGTGTATGCATACATACACATATATAAGTGTATATGTATTGTGTATATATATATATAGTTTACATATGGTATATATAATAAGCATGCACACACGTATGTATATATACAAAATTCAAGTTGTGTAACTTTTAAAACTTTCCTTATGTATGATTCTTTGTGATCTTCCTTTATTTTATTTTGTGAAATATACATATATATATATGTGTGTGTGTATGTGCAGATGTGTGTATACACATATACATATATGCATATGCACATGTGACATCTTGGGAAGTTACATTATTGAATTTATTTTATACATTGTATGTCTGTGTATGTGTCTATATAGATATAATTTTTCTGTTCCCATGCTGCTGAAGGACCACAAACACCCTTATTATCCCCTTGAATTTGGCATCCTGGGAAAAGTCCCAGTTTTACCAGTCTAGATATGGCTCTGATCTTGTGGTTGCTATAAAAAGGATTTCTTGTGTGTGTGTGTGTGTGTGTGTGTGTGTGTGTGTGTTTGTGTGTGTGTGTATGCATGTCCATGTTTCACAGAATAAAAAAGAAGTGAGGCCACAAAGAATCATAGTTGGGACAGCTTTGAAAATTACACATTGAATTTATTATATACTTTAAAGAAAACCAAACTATTATAATAGTCATAGCTTCATGTACAATATTTTTCTGTTCCACCACATATGTCAACATGTTCTTTCATTTTTTTAAGTTAAAAACAAAGAAAAAATGTACCTCAAATAAATAAAAGAGAGGTACAATTATGTACCTTGTTACTCAGATAATTTGTTTTAAGTAGAAGATGTGCAGAGGACTGCATTTTCTACCCAGTAACCATACGGACAATGAGCTTCAAATCTGCTCACCCACTGCTTAGGAATCCTTAACAGGAGCTTGTGTATCTACTTTTCTCCTTCTGCTCTGCTCTTCCACATTTTCAGCTTTCTATGCTCTCCTCTATGTCCTGCCCACCCCTTTCCCTGAAAACTCTCCAAATGAATTGAAGGAGTCATTTAAGTCAACTTGTTCCAACGACAAAAATTGCTAGTTATGGATCCACGCAGGCTGATACAATTTAAAACCTCTTTGTATATTAGCCAAACTAATTTGGACAATTTGCTTTAGTCAAAAATTAGTTAGAAATAAAACCTAGTAAGTCCAGAAACATTGATTAGCAGTAGGCTATGGACTGGAACTCTGAGAGCAGTCTTTCATGCTACTTGGCTAGCACTTGAAAATGAACATTCTCATAATACATTGTATTATTTATGAGTCATAAAGTGAAAAGTTAATGTTTGTTTGGTTTATAATAACTAAAATCACATTGTATAAATTAAACATACCCATGGTGGGGGAGAGGCAGAGAGAAGTAAAACAGATCTAGAAAAGCAGATGAAACAAATTGGTCTTATGTTGTTAGAAGTCTGATGTAGTGGATAGCGATTGGATTAAGACCCTTCCCTCCTGAAGTTATGGGTAATATTAAGGCATCATAGGGTTAAAAAGTCTTGAAAGGTGTGAGAGTCTGCCTTGTCCTTTTCCTGTGCTTTAGGATGTAGTTAAAAACACCCAGACAGATAAGAATCTATTTTGTTTGTTAAAACTCTGGTTGAAGGGAATTTTGGTAATTCATTAAGCATTTAATGAATTTAATTCTCATTAGAATTGTTTAATTCTTATTAGAACTCTTTCTGTTCTGGTCAGAAACTCTAAGGGTTTTCCCTCCTCCCAGACCGATTCTTTTATAAAGGTAAACTAGGCCATCTTTTGCCCCAAACAATCCAGTTGGGCGCAGGCTTTATTTCATCATACAGGAAAACACACACACACACACACACACACACACACACAGAACAGTGAACTGATGGTTGGTCCCATTTTCCACAAGGCCTTAAAGCTGTCCAAATGCCATGCTATGGTTTGGCTTCACAAGCATTTTTAAGAACCTGCTCTGTAGGTGCTTCCCATCTAACCATGTCAACAGTAATTCATAGCAAAAAAGAAGCACAAAATCTAGAACCCTCAATTCTCCATACTGTGGTTTTAAGGCTTTACCTGTCTTTCAGCTTCAAACGTCACATTTACAATAAGTTCCAGAACTATCCTCTTAGACTACATGATTTCCTCTATAGACCTGCTGTCTCTTGGGTACAAAGGTCATATCACTTCCTCTATTAGGCTGAGGCCAAGAACCACCTTTCTGTCAACTCTTTATACTATGCTATTATGCTATCTGCTTCCATATTTTGGAAGGAGAAGCTACCAAATCTGGACCCCTTGGACATGTGCTTCCCCTCTCCATTTCTATTATGGGGTTAAGAGTATGTGGTTTCCATGTGTTTTGCAGCAAAGCAATGTGACCTTGTGCATAAGACCCACCTCAATCCCTTTCAGTTCTCTTCTTTGTTTGACTGTATTCTCAAGACCTCTCTTTAAACAAGTCAACTTATTATGTTTCCCCTGAATCTGACAACTTTTTCTATTTATTTTCTGCTTCCATCAAGGGCATCATCATTATTCCAGTTACTCAGGTTCAAAACCATAATTATTCTTGACTTTTCCTTTTCACTAACTTCCTCTCTTTTAGTCTCCACTAACAGGCTTTGTTCCTTTGACCCATTCAAGGCCCACATTTGTTGCCCTCCACCAATGTGGGAGCTATGTCAGCAAAGTATTCTTGGGAGAGAATAGCACAGAATAGAGAGTAGCCCAACCCTTTCTCTCTGTGCAGTTTTTTCACCTCTTTTCCTAACTCCCAATCTTACCTGCCCAGCCCCCTCACCTTCTCCCAGGGCTGCATTGCCCTTCCACATTTTAAGGAGCTAGGTTGGCAAAGGATCAGGAAACATAAGAGAATGCCAGCAATTAGAAGCATGAGGAAAGCAGTTACAATAGTGTGGAAGAAGCACTTACCGCTTCTGACCCTTTAGATGATAGTACCCGGAACAAGCAAACTGGTATCCAGGTCTATTTATGGCTCTGCTTACTTGCCAATAATGTCCTCCCACAATTGCAGTAAGTTGTGATCTCCCTTTCCTTTGAGACCCAGAAAGTCACACTTTTCTGTGAAGCATTTCATGAAACTCTAGTGATCTCTTTTACTTCCTCATTTACTATAACTCACATGTGGCACCTCTCATAGATGTCTTACCTTGTCACTGTATTTTTTAACATCTATCTCTTTTTCTTCAACTACTCTGTGCCCTGTGATGTTATTGACCAATTGATAAAGCACTTTGTATCCAAGCGACTTAGCAAATAACAGTGATTCCAAAGATAGGTATTGGTGGTGGTGACTGCTTAAATTGCCTGTCCTTTTGTATAAAGTTGCGTTAAACCGTACACTTATTACTTTTATAAAATGGAGGATGTTTAATCAATCAGCCTTCTCTTCCTTAGGCTAAACAATCCCAGTTCCTGCACGTTTCCTTTGACATCTTATTTTCTAATTCTCAGTTACTAAAATTAAGTTAAGTGAAAATAGGTAGAAAATGTGATTTTCAAACTAAAGGTTACAACAGTTGGAAAAGTGGAATATAAAAGAAAAGGTCATGATTTGTAGGTGTGGTACTGGTTGAAAAACATAAATGTTAAAACATTTAAAAGTAGATGTAATAGGGAAGGACAGAAAATTGAACCCCTGGGAAGTATGTCTCAGTAAATTCAGGGATCTGGGTAAAGTTTCTATACTTGGAAATGGTAGTTTCTTAGATGAATGGTACATTTAGTAGCATATATTTGCAAGTGGATAGAAAAGTATGCTTACATTAATGCAAGACTATTTATTTGTTCATTGTGCAAAACTGGGTGGAGGGTGGGTGGAGAGATAATTACAGAATGTTTAATTGTTAATGGGAAACTGTGTGGGTAGTTTGCTTTATTGCTAGGCAGATCTAAATGAATAAACACCTTAGCTAAGAAGGTTTTTGTATTACGTAGTCTATAAGTTGAATTATTTTTTTTCCTTCAAGTTTCATTCAGATCATGTACAAGGAAGAGGTATCTAGCTAGAACAGATCCCGGAGGGTTATAGATGCTGTGTGATATACTGAGACCTCTCTCACCTATACAGTTTCGTTTCTGAGACTTAATCAGCTATGCTCTCTCTATATAGAAGAGATATTGCCAAATAGCTGTCCCTATTTAAATCAGTTACTTTTTCTTATGCAATTTAAGTTGGCCCAAGGATCATATTTTGGCATGGAGAGACCTTGCCTAATTTGGGAGTAACTCAGAGGAATGGTAATCTAGACTGTTTTCATTTTAAACTAGCATGTTAATGGGAATGAGAGGCTGGATTTTCAAAATAATTATAGGTCAGGATTGCTTTTGAAAAGGATTGGCACCAAGCACTTTAAATTCCATTTGGCACTGTCTCATTGTGACCTTGTTCTTTGTTGGATTGTAGATTCCATGAGAGCAGGAATTGCTGCTTAATTATCTTTCTATCTGCTCCAGGACTGAGCACACTGTCTTGTACATATTAGGTGCTTAATAAATGGGCCTACAGTAGATGGATGTATAAAAGATGGCAGTTTGAAATTATGGATATAGTTCTAGACTTGAAATTGGGAAAGTCTAGGTTCAAATGATAGCTTTGATATTTGTTCATTCTGTGATCCTGAGAAAAACCACTTCACCTCTCAGGCTCAGTTTTCTAATCAGTAAAATGAATTAGTTGAACTAAGGAGCCTTCTATATCTAATACTATGATCTTATGAATCACTTCTTCTATACACTTCTCTCTCCCTTCCCTAGCACGTAATATGGGTTATGGACACAGATCCTTTTTGGCAAACATTTCATGATGCTGATATATATGGCTGCACTGGTGACCACACACATGGCTGTTTGCAGATCAGTGAAGACAACAGAAAGACTTCATTGACAGAGATACATTCAGAAGTTTTCCATAACACATTTTTTATGAACACCAAAGAAAAGGGAATCCTATTAGAGTTGCTTGTCTTTTTTGTTTGAAAAGTAGTAGATTCAGCACTGCATTATACAGGGGCAAAAGTGAGAATGACCTTCTCTGTACAAATAGTTATATCAGTGTCTGAGGTGATAAAAGAGAGGACACATTATTTAATTTCCAGTACCAGTAAACTGAGAAGGAAGGAGGAAATTATAGTTCAAAATTGTCATAATAAATTGTGAAAATCACCAGAATTAAATTAAAAGCATCCAAATAAAAATCAGGTGTGAGCTAATATAGCTAAAGAGCTTCACTGGTACCTTCCCCATATTAGGAGATAATAAGGAAGTTTGGCAGCACTTTGGGTGAATGTCTATGACAAACTTTGAGGAGAATACTGCTGAAATATATATCAGGAAGGATCAGCATGGCTGGGTTACAATCTCTACCATTTGAAGAATTTCTGAATTGATGCAGTCATAAATAATTTTAAAGTTTTCTATAGACAATATGCCTCATCACTGTGGCAAAAATGAAGATTCTCAGTTAGGCCACTAGTTGATGTAAATGGGTCTTATTAAGGCAGACAATGCAACTACTGAAGACACTAGTCTGGTTATCCTAAGGGACTGGAGACAGGGAAGTTCTGAAAAGAGTTGGATTTGGGAAAAGCATAATAAATTCTCTTCTGTACATCTTGAGTTTGAGTGAACTATAGAAAATCAAGTCTGAAATGTTCAATAGGTAGTTGGTGATAATTGGTACTGGAGCTCACAAGAGAGACAAAGGTTGGACGTGTTGATTTGGGATTTTTCTGCATAGAAATGATAAGTCCATTGGAGCTAAGATGGTTACCAAAAGTTTTGGGAGACAATCAACTCACAATTAGAAGTATAAAATAGATGATGTAGCGAAGAAGACCAAGAAGGAGTGGTCAGACAGGTAGGAAGAGAACAAGCAGAGAAGAGTGAAAAGAAGAGAGAGTTGATGGAAGAGCCTAGTCAGCAACTCTGGGAGTGAAGTTCCATTATTATCCCCATTTTACAGCCGAGGAAACTGAGGCAGATAGAGGTTAAATGACTTGCCCAGCATCACACAGCTAGGAAATATCTGTGACTGAATTTGAACTCAGGTCTTCCTACCTCTAGGTCCAGTTCTCTATCTTTTACAACACCTAACTTTCTGCTCCGGGGTGTGGACTACTATGAGCTGGAACTTGGGGATTAGGGACAAGATCTGTCAATGCACTTACCACAACATCCCAAGAAAGATAAATATACATAGAACTGACTTAAGATAATTTATAAGACCTGTAATATTCTGTATCCCAGTTACTTTTTTTAAATTACTAATCCAATGTAGCACCCATAAATCAAAATCAAGCTCATATTTTTGAGATTATTATTTTCTTTCTTTCTTGCTGAAAATTCGTATATTTGCTTTTCTTAAGTCCTATGATAATTCACTAACAATGGTTCCTCCATCAAATCTGCCATTTCTTTCAGTACAAGAGTATGTAGTTCATCGGGACCATTTGATCTGAATTCATTAATGACAATGAGGTGCTCTCACTATTTCCTTATTTTTCCTAAGTATCAATTTCCTATTATCTATTTCTGGTTCTTTTTTTTTCTTTTTTTCATTTCTAGTATAAAGTTGATTTCCCTTTGAAGAAAAAACTGTAATCCTAATCAGACTTGAGAAACACCCTCTTCTTTATAATTATGATTAGGAACTATCTTACATTAATTAATATTAGATAATACTTTAAAGTATTATAATCCTTACCTTAGAGTTTTATACAAGTGCATTGAGGTAGAACATTTCCTACCTGAAAGAGTTATTACAGGATGGGGGAGCTATGTGGTACAATGGATAGAGCACCAAGGCTGGAGTCAGGACGTATTAGAGTTCAAATCCAATCTCAGAAACTTACTAGCTGTGTGATCCTGTGCAAGTCATTTAACCCTGTTTTTCTCAGTTTCCTCATCTGTAAAATGAGCTGCAGAAGGAAATGGCAAACCACTTCAGTATTTTTACTGAAGTTAAAAAAAAATTTATAAGGAAAGAACATCATTGTGACAGTCTAAGTATTGACTCTGTTTAAGATAGAGTGGCAAAATGTTGTGGTACATAGAGGACCATTACCAATTACAGATGACTTGTTAATCTTTCTTAATCGAGGTTGTACCACAGAAAACCTTCCACACAGTAAGAAAATCAGAGATCTTTACTCATCAGCGACTCTCCCCACATTGCAAGTTAACTTCATTAAATTGTTAAATGATTTGTTCATGTCTACACTGCTAGAATGTAAAAAGCAAGAAGATAGAAGACTAGGAGGCAGAGAGAGCAAAGGAAAAAAAGGGAAATAGATGCTGCCTTCAAGTGATGTATATTCTCCCATTTTCTCATTCATTGGAACAGTATGAAGTTTATTATAATGATTTAGTACCACAAAACACCAAGATCTTAAAAGAATTGAAAATACGATGAATATCAAAGACAGTGGAAAGATACATGGTGTGAATAAGCAGCACAAGTATAGAATAGTTACATGTATACAAGAAGTAAGAGAATTTCACAGATACCATTTACATATTACTTTAAAGTGAATAAAGTGCTATACTTATGTTATTTTGTTTGACCATCCTGGGAAATAGATGTGATTATTATGCATATTTTACAGATGAAGAAATTAAAACTAAGAGAGATTAAGGGTCTTTCCTAAGATCACTCAGTAAGTGTCTGAGGCTACATTTGAATTCAGATCTTCCTGACTCAAAGTTCATCATTTTTTCCCATTGCCCTATGTAGTTTCTCTCTGCAATATCCAGATTCCTCCCCTCCCTACTTAATAATTCCAATGGCTTCCTATTGCCCCTTCGCAAGTAAGATACAACATCCTCCCGCTTTTTATTCTTCTTTTCTTTTTTGTTTGTTTGGTGTTTTGGCATTCAGAGTCCTTCATAACCTACCTCCCCCTTCCAATCTTCTTATATCTCTAATAACCTCTAAGGTTCCTTCCAGCTCAAAATATCTGAATCAATCATATAGTCTGTTTTATAATTCATGTATGGAGGACTTATGGAAAGTCACAAATAAGAATTGTACAACTGAGAAATGGTAATTGTGTTAAAATTTCCAATGGGAGAGGAAGTACATACATTATTGAAATTATACATCCATGGAATTATAAAACCAGGTCAATTTGAGAAACAATAACCCAGATCTCCAAAGTGGGTCCTGCAAAAGAGGTTGGCTAACATGGAAAAATTCTGAGGATGGCGGACTATTGCAGTCTTCAGAGTCACAATATGAAAAGCTGACTGAATGATGATGACAACTTTCTAATATTTATGTACATACACACACATATTCTGTGAAGAAATAGAGTTTATGATGTAGGAAATTTCTAATAATTCCAAGAAGGTTTTTTTCTTTCTGGTTAGAATATTTGAATTCAGTGGGAAAAGAAATGATTCCATCATCTAGAAAATTCCCAGAAGTTGAATAGTTTTTATGACTTTATAACAAGATATCCACAGCTAATCAGGTGAAAGAGAAATCACTCCTTCTTCCTTGATTTTCTTGTACAGGACTTTCTATTTTCACATATATCTCCTTCTTCACTGATTATAGACTATACATACATCACTGTAGCTCTCTCCTGCAGTGTATGAAACATAGATAGAAGGAAAATATATAGAAATGCTAGCTCGTATTTGCCAACTTGTAAAATAATTACCTGAATTTCAAATATTGCTAGCTTAGTTTACATAGATCAAAGGCTTATCCTTTTTTATTTATTCTTGAGATCAGTCTAGTTTTTGTGTGTATATGTATATATGCATACATATACACACATATGCATGTATGTACACACATATTTACATATATGTATATGTGATATATGTTTCATTCAATATTTGTGGTAGACATGAAATAATATTAAAAATCCAGATAAAACTACACAAATAAAAGACATTATTAATGAATACATTTGAGCGACTGTTGAATTAGTTGAAATATTCTAAATAATTAAATCTTTTTCAGATAAGTCATTATTTGTTTAATCTTACTTTCCTCTGGATATACTATAAAAAGCAGGGTCAAGACTTTTGTTTCACGAATCCTCATACATAATTCTAAGTTCACAGGCCCAGATTCTACATTTCATTTCTAAGAAAGATATTGTGTTCTCAGCATCAACATGACTAGCCAAAAGAATGAATGTGATGTCCCATGAATCTTTTTGTCAACTTATCAGAGATCTATTAAGACCAAAGATGTAGTAGAAAAATTATAAATAGAAGGAATAATAACAGAGAAATACATAGTCAAATAAATAATAGTAATACTAAAAATAAATTTAAAAATCAAAGGAGGTAGCAGCATATTAGGAGGAAAAGTTGCATTAAATAATATTAAGAAGATTGAAAGGTATAATAAAGTAATAGTATAAATGTAGTAGAGATAAGAGTAGTCTTAGGGGTAATCAGACAGTCAGCAAGCATTTTTTAGACACCTCCTTTGTGCAACGTAGTAAAATAAATGAAGTGATAGTAAAAAAAATAGTAGTGGTAATAGTAGGATTAATGAAATAAACGGAAGTACTAGTAATAGAAGAACAAAAATAGTTGTAATGAAATAGTGGGAGAAGTTACACACGAAGCAGACGCAGAAAGAGTAGATGTAGAAGCAGATATGAAGGGGGTCGAGGCAGAGGAGCAGTATGAAAGGAGAAGATGTGGAGGGGGTGAAGGGAGAAGAAGCAGAGGCAAAGAGAACAGAGGTGGAGGGAGCAGATGTGGAATGAACAGATGTAGAAAGAGCAGACGTTGTGGAAGGAACAGAAGCCAAGGAAGCAGGATCATTAGCAGCAGAAAGATGACAAGCAATGAAACAGTAGAAGTAGAAAAAGTGGAATCCTCAACAGAACCCAGAGGAGTTACAGGAGGACATGGAAAATGTTAGTACATATCACGGGAAAACAGCAATGGGAACTCTTTTGAAGTGCAGAACCTGCGGCTAGCTCACAGGTAAGAACACAAGGAACAGTGTCTCTCTGTCCGTTTAGCTTCTCAAAATCCTTTGGCAGATGAACAAGAGCTGACAAGGTGGCATCTGGGTGGTACCGTGGGTAGAGTCCTGGACTTGGAGTCAGGAAGACTTCAGTTCTATTCCTGCTTCAGTCACTTTCTTGCTGTTTGACTCTGGGCAAGTCACTTAACCTTTTTGCAGATTTTTTTATTGTAAAATGGGAAGGGGTTTTGGATTCCACAGCCTCAATGGTCTCTTCCATTTCTAAGTTGATGGTCCTTTGATACATGGAGCAAGATATTTCTATATTGAACCACCTCCATGGTGGAAAGGACCACAGAGGTCCCTTATTTCAACTCATTTATTTTATGATTAAAACAACTGAAGCCAATAGACTTTAAGCTGATTGCACAAAGTCTCAGAAGAAGTATGGAGAGCTGGAATTTGCACACAGGTTCACTGACTACATAACCAACCCTGTTTTTCCTGACTCTCACTCTAGCAAAAGACCAATCAAATAAGTTCTCTCTAAATACCTTGAAAAATAGTTAAGCAATCAAAAATTAAGGTCATTGGCTTCCAAGTAAGATTAAACAGCATCAAATATGAAAATTTAAACCAAATAACAAATGAAGAGGCTCTTTGTCAGGATAAATCAAAGAAGACAGATGAAGTCCCAGACAGAAGCAGCAGCTTTGGAGACAGGCATTTTACTTTAATACTTCAGAAAAGGGAGCTTAACTACCTCTTTCCACAAGACCAAGTTTCTAGTGCTGGATTTCAGGAAATTCAAACTATTCAACTCTTCAGAACCTTAAAATGGAAATGATAACATCTACCCAATCTATCCCACAGACTAGTCATAAGAAAAAAAGAATAATCATGGATGCATGTATAAACTGTAAAGTACTAGTAAGTAAACTATATTGTCATTATATAATACTTGTTCTGGAACTACTTCCAGAAGCCAATATTGTGGAGTAAGCAGCAAAGCGTTGGGGATCTTCCATATCCAACCATCATACAATAGTACCCTACAAGAAATCCTAGAACAGCAGAGCCAGTAGAAAGATAGGGTGGAGCAGTATTTTAACCCTGGATACACAGAGGATCAGCAAGAAAGATCCTTTTCACTCAGATTAAAGGGGAGCTCATTCCAGGATGGAAAGCATCCCAGCAAGTCACACCTCAGCAACCCAGTGGTAGATCCTGAGCTCAGTGAGGTAGAACAGGAAAATGCCAACACCAGGAACCCTCATGTGCAAGAGTATAGCCAGAGAAACCAGTAGACTTTAGCTCAAAGAACCACCTCATGCTTCGTCATAACCCCTGGCAAATAGGTATCCAAATCAGGCTAGAGACTGAACCTCCACATGCTTCAGCATAGCCCCAGGGAAAACTGGCACCTTCCAGTGGTCAGACCTACATGGGCTTCATTATAGCCCCAAGGAAATGCAGGAAAATTCTACCAGACTTCAAAAAATGCCAACATTAGGTCCCTCTCTCAGCACCAGGATAGCTGGCAGACCACTATGGTCTCCAGAAGCACCAGCTACCTATCACCCCATCACTCAACACAGCACCAGGTAAACGTCTAGGGCCTGCAGACACTGGCACAAGAACCCTGAGACAGAACCACATTTAGGATTACAGCACAAATTTAAAACAAAGGTAAAATCCCATGGAACCCCCAAAAATATTTAAAAGAAGATCAAAAAAAGAATTTGACCATAGAACATTTTTATGATGACAGAGAAGACTAAGATACAAATTCAAAAGACAACAATATCAAAATACTTATGGGCAGAACTCCAAAGAAAAATGAGAATTGGTCTCAAGCACAGAAAGAATTTACAGAAGAGCTCATAATAGAGCTCAAAAATTATACAAGAGATAGAAGAAAAATTGGGAGAAGTTAAAATGATGCAAGAGAATTATGAAAAAAGAGTCAACAGTGAGGAAAACTGCTTAAAAAGTAGAATTGACCAGATGGAAAAGGAGATATAAAAATTTACTGATGAAAACAACTCTTTAAAGAGTGGAATTGACCAAATGGAAAACTAGAAAAACTAATTGAGGAAAATACCTTAAAAGTTAAAATTAAGCAAATGGAAGCTAATGACTATATGATATCAAGAATCAATCAAACAAAATCAAAACAGTGAAAAACTGTAAGAAAATGTAAAATACCTTATTGGAAAAAAAACAACCAACCTGGAGAATAGATCTAGGAGAGACAATATCAGAAACTTTGGACTACCTGAAAGTGATAATCAAAGGGAGGACGTAGGGAGCATCTTTCAAGAAATTATCAAGGAAAACTGCCCTGATGTCCTGAAACCAGAGGGCAAAATAGGCATTGAAAGAATCTACCCATAACCTCAGTAAAGAGATTCCAAAATAAAAATTTCAAGAACATCCCAGCCAAGTTTCAGAACTGTCAGGTCAAGGAAAAATTACTACAAGTGACCAGAAAGAAACAATCCAAATATCAAGGAGTCACATCAGGATCACACAGGGCAGTTACAACATTAAGGGCTTGGATATTGTAGAACATAATATTCTGGAAGGTACAGAAGCTAGGACTACAACCAAGAATCACTTACCTGGCAAAATTAAGCATAATACATCAAGGGGAAAATGGTGATTCAGTGAAATAGAGGGATTTCAAGCTTTCATGAGGAGAAGATCGGAACTAAACCAAAATTTTGAGCTGCAATATCAAGACCTAAGAGAAGCATCAACAGGTAAAAATGAAAATAAAGTATAAAGGATTCAAAAGAGCTAAACTATTTATGTCTTACAGGGGAGATCATGCATGTAATTCTTAAAAATTATAGCAATAGTATAGATAGAAGTTACATACATAGAAAGAGGGTATGAGTATAAGGTGAATTTGAAGGGATGATATAAAAATTAAGGATGAGAAAAAGGAATACAATCAGTGCAGAAGGGATGGAGAGGTAAAATAGGATAAATTATTTCACATGAAGAGGCAGGGGAGACCTATTACAATGGAAGGGGAAATGGGAGTGTGGGCAATATGCATTGCTTGAATTACTTGAATTACTCAACAATATTGGCTCAAAGAGGGAAATGAAGACAATAAACTGAACATAGAAATCTACCTTACCCAACTGGGGAGTAGGAGGGGAAGAGATCAAGGAAGAGGGAGAGCACACCAGAGGAGGTAATAGACAGAAGCAAAACATTAGTGAGGAGGGAAAGAGTCAAAGGAGAGAAAGGAAGAACAAGAGGAAGAATAATATGAAGGAAAAAATACACTGTTACTAATAATAATTGTGAATGCGAATGGGATGAATTCTTCTACCCAACAAAAGCAGATAAACAGAGTGGATCACAAACCAGAATCCTACAATATGTTGTTTACAAGAAACACAGCTGAAATAGAGTGACATACACAGGGTAAAGGTAAAAGGCTGGAGCACAATCTACTATGCTTCAGTTGAAGTAAAAAAAACAATTAAAAAGTTAGGGTAGCAATCCTGATCTCAGGCAAAACACAAGCAAAAATAGACACTTGAAAGATAAGAAAGTAAACCAGATCTTGATAAAAGGTACCACAGACGATGAAGCAATATCAATACTAAATATGTATGTACCAAGTGTTATAGTATCCAGATTCTTTTTATTTATTTATTTATTTTTAATGTTCTGCAATCACTACCATAAAACTTAGGTTTCCCCATCACCACATACCTCCCCAAGATGGCACACAATTCTATATAGGATCTACATATACTTTCCTATTGAATATGTTTTATATATATATTCTATATATGACACTATAGTCGTGCTGTGTAGATGAACTAAAATAAATGGAAGAAATCATATAATAAATCAAAACATAATACACAGACACACACAAATATGATCTGCTACATTCTGCAAATGAATTCCATAGTTCTTTCTCTGAGTGTAGCATTCAGATTCTTAAAGGAGAACTTAAATGGGTTATAGGAAGAAATGGACAGCAGAACTGCACTTAGTGGTGGAGCTCAACTGTCCTTTCTCAGAACTCAATGAATCCAACCAAAAAACATAAACAAGAAAGAAGCTAAGGAAGAAAATAGAATATTGGAAAAGTTGGATATGACAGACTTTTGGAGAAAAATGAATGTGAACAGAATGGAATATACCTTTTTTTTCTCAGCAGCATATTGTACCTACACAAAAATTGATCATATAATAAGGTATAAAAATCTCAAATTAAAAAGTACAGATAGTAAATGTATTCTTTTTGGATCAAGTACAATAAAATTATATTCAACAAATACAAGTGGAAATATTGATTAAAAGTTAATTGAAAATAAATAATCTAATCCTAAAGAATAAGTGGCTTATAGAACAAGTCATGGAAATAGTCAATAATTTAATTAGAGAATGACAAGAATGAGACAAGATACCAAAATTGATGGGATACAGCCAAAACAGTACTTAAAGGAAAATTTATTTCTCTGAATTCTGACATCAACAAAATGACAAAAGAACAGGTCGATGAATTGAGCATGCACCTAAAAAAAAAAAAAACAAAAAAAGAAAAGAAAAACACCTAGAAATAAAAGCAAATTAAAAACTCTCAATTAAATATAAAATCATAAAACATGAAAATCAAGAGAGATTAATAAATTTGAAAGTAAGAAGACCATTGAAGTAATAAACAAAACTAGAAACTGGTTTTATCAGAAAAAATAACAAAATAGATAAACCATTGGTTCCTTAGATTAAAAAAAAAAAAGAAAGAAGAAAAACAAATTCCTAGTATGAAAAATGAAAAAGGTGAATTCATTACCTCTAAAAAGGAAATTAAAGAGCTATTAGGAGTTATTTTGCCTAATTATATGCCCATAAGTCTTATAACCTAAGTGAAATGGATAAATATTTATAAAAATATAAATTGCCCAGATTAAAAGAAGAGGAAATAGAATACTTAAATAATCTCATTTTAGAAAAAAAATAAGTTGAACAAGCCATCAGTGAACTCCTGAAGAAAAATACTTATAGTCATATGGATTCATAAGGAAGTTCTACCAAACATGCAAAGAAAAATTAATTTCAGTAACATATAAGCTATGTGGAAAAATAGATAAAAGAACAATACCAAATTCCTTTCAGGACAAAACTATGGTGTTGTTACCTAAGCCAATCAAAGCAAAAACAGAGGAAGAAAATTGTAGACCAATTTCCCTAATGAATATTGATGTAAAAAATTCAAATAAAATACTAACAAGGAGATTTTAGCAACATATCATAAAGAACATACACTATGACCAGGTGGGATTTATACTAGAAAGGCAAGATTGCTTCAATATTAGGAAATCCATGGGCATAACTGACAATATCAATAACAAATCCAACAAAATTATATTAATATCTCAGGAGATGCAGAAAACTTTTGACAAAATACAACACTAATTTTTATTGAAGACACTAGAAAACATAGTAATAAATGAAACTTATCTTAAAATTATAAGTTGTTTTTATCTAAAACCATCAGTAAGCATTATCTGTAATGGGGATAAGCTAGAAAGAATTCCAATAAGAACAGTGGTAAAGCAAGAATTCCCATTGTCACCACTATTATTAAACATTGTAGTAAGAATATTTTGTTTTTGTTTTTGACTGGAAAAAAGAGTCCATTCTTTGATTATTCCTTACCTAGCCTTAATCACTAAGTGGGCATTGCCCCAGTAAAACTGAGACCTGGGAAAGACCTTGGCTTAAAAAGGCCAAGATCAATCATTGCATCTAGGGTCATCTCCAGTCATCCTGATTCATATCTTGTCACAGGTCGCAGATGGCTCTGAAGGAGAAAATGAGACTGGTAACTTTGTAGAGCCCTCTCTGACTTAAATCCAATTCACTTACAAGTTATGGCATCAGGTTCTTGATGCCATGATCCTCTGTGAGAATAAAGGACAAACACAAACAAGAACAACCACAAGAAATGGTAGCTACAGCAAGAAATGCATCTATCATTCTTTGTAGTTGATATGATGGTATATTTAGAGAATTCTGGAGAATCAATTAAAAACTTTAGCAAAATTGCAGGATATAAGATAAACCTATATAAATCATCAGCTTTTCTATATATTATCAAAAAAGTCCCGCAGTGAGAGATAGAAAGAGAAATTCCATTTAAAATAACTGTAGACAATATAAAATATTTGGGAGTCTAACGGCTAAAAACAAACACCAAAACTATATGATCTTGATTGCAAATCACTTTTCACACAAAGAAGGCTAGACCTAAACTACTGGAAAAGTATCTACTGCTCATGGGTAGACTGAGTCAATATAATAAAAATGACAATTCTACCTAAATTTTGTGTTCCAAATGAAAGCTATAGTCTGATCCTATGACTGTCACCTGGTGAAGGTAGAGGCTGATAAATTAGCATCAATAATTTACGTTGTTTCCAGAATGCAAACCAGAAAAATCGTATCTTCAGAAAATGAATTATAAATATAAACTGTTTAGTAAGAATTACCACTGCTTTTTCCCCTTACAAATGTTCTGAATCTTTTAATTTTACTTATGAATCAGCACAGAATGAGTACTGTTCCTTTGTTATTACTCTCTCATGCTTCCTCTTTGTTTCCAGTTGTACATTTTTATGATGATACCTATTTTTACTACATCTTGAGCACACTGGTAGCATCCTACAACTTACAATTCTGATTCTTAGGAATTTGATCACACTTCAGAATTCATTCAGTGAGGACAAGACTTCAGAGTCCAATGTAAGAAAAGTTCCCCCAAAAGATTTTGGGGAGATATTTTATAGTCCAATGAAGTTGCCCAGGTATAGACCAACCTTCTGAGAGATGTTTTGGTATAATCTTGAAAGAAAATGTTAATTTCATCAGTAAAAATAATTTTTTTAATCTTTAGTCATCCAGTTTTTGAATTGTTTTTGACAGCGACAAATTTGTAGCATTAGGAATTTATTTTATTTTTTACTGGTATTTTCAATCTTGTTCCAATTGCAAGAAGCTTATACTGTTTGGAGAAGAATTAATAACCTCTTCAGCTGTCAGGTCCCTGAGAATATCTTTCTTGTCTTCTGAAGATTAATTAATATGTTTTGTAGCAATAACTTCTTGCTTCTTGACTTTTGGTTCCTCTTTCAACTGAGATTTCTTTTGCACCTCACTGTTACTGATTTTGTTTCATTATGGGATGAAAGCTTCTTAAAACACATGGCTTCCCACACAAACAACTACTGTAATATCTCTCAAAATCATTGAAATATGTTCTTTAAGAGCTATAATTTTTGCACATTTCCTTGGAACAATGTCCCTTCTTAAAAAACTCAGAATTTTAAAAGCCAACCAAAGAAATCAATGAAAATCATATATGGCACAAAATTTTTCACTCAACTGAATAAGAACTGAGGGAACTCTAATCACCGCTAGGGAAATTAGTTCATTCTTGTTTCATCTGGTTAGGATCAGATGTTCTGAGTCACCCTAGTATCAGTAGAAGTACACATGCATGACCATTACTGTCACAAAATGAAACCATGTAAAAATTACTGCTTGTCCCAAGTAATTCACATGCTAATGCATCAAGGAATTTTGACTGATCTTAACATATTTATAGAAAACACATTATGACTGAAGCCATGGTCTGTGGTAGAAAATTCCCTGAGAAAGCCTTTCTGTTTTATTTAATTTTCATTAAGGATACCTTCCAGATGTGTCTAGATGATTTACATAAATATTTACTAGGGATTACACATTATCATCCCACTAACCTATTTTCCCCATTGTTTTAACATCTTCTTTTTGAAATATATTAAAATTGTTTACTTAGTACCTTAAAAATTGTGTGATTTGCAATACAGATTTATTCTGTAAGTACTTGGTCTCTTCCAACTGCTCTTTCAGACCCTTAGGATAGAAGCTATTTGTGAGTAGGTTTTATTTCTTTGTTCTTGCTTGCTCATTGACTAGCACAGTAGGTGACACATAATAAGTCCTTAAAAATATTCCTTGTAGGATTGATTGTCACTTCAACATTCTCATACAGCAGATTGGAAAGAGATCCAGTAAGTACAAATATGGCTATTTCATTGTCCCAAACAAAGAGAAAAGGTTGCCATAAAAATGATGGTAAATTAATATTATTCATATTTGTTGTTTTGCCCTTAGAGTTCGGTACCAGACTCACATTTCTTTTCCCTCTCCAGTTCCAGCCATCCTACTCAGGAACTTCAACACATGTAATGACTCTCCCTCAAATATCTTAACCACTTAGTTTCTCAGCTTACTCAGTTTTCCATAAGCGACTCCTTCACCTTCCTCAGTCATTCCCAAAGTTGGTCATATCCTTTATCTTGTTATCTCCCTCAAATGTTCAAGTGTTCTGAAATCCCTTTATTTGATCATAATCTATTGGTTTTTCTCTTTTCTCTGTCTTCCCTTACAAAACCCTATTCTTTTTCCATAATATGATCTCCAGTCCTTTGACTTCTCAATTTTGTTTCACACCACCTGCCCTGCACTGGCCACCGTAATGGTAATATAAGTGGGAAGATCTTTCCCATTCATTAACAGACCCATGTGACCTGCTTAAATCACAGGGAAGCCTAAGTCACATGTGGTGGGAGGAGCTTGCTAGATGGACGGAGTAGAAAGGGTGGAACAGGAAAAGGTGGAGCCAGAGCAGAGCTGAGAAGAGGTTTGTCAGAGTTGAGAAGGATGCAGACACACAAGCAGCTAGCTAGCATGAGTGAGAGAGCCTGTTTGTGATTTTGTTTAAGGGAGCTGGCTTGTGGGAAGCTAACAGAGGGAAGGTTTGGGGATGGTAGTGCCCTCTATATTGTTATTGTATATGGATTTCTTGGTTGCTGAGATGGATTTGGCTTTCTGGTGTTGGGATTTAGTTTTCAGGTATGTGAATAAATGTGTTGGTTCTGTCTTCCATGCAGGGAGTCTGTTGTGTATCAGGATTCAAAATTGCACTGGGATTTTCATGGCCACTGTAAGTGCTCTGAATATTGCATTGGCACCACAGCCACTCATGCCTCTTCTCTCCATCTTGACCTCTTGGTGAATCAATATAAACTCTGTACTCCTTTTCTTTCTAGGCTCTCATTATTTACTAGCATTGATTCAATATATGTGATACCAGATGAAGAGGAAATAAATCATGTAGCCATTCTAATTGAGTCCAGTAAAATTTGTGTTACATGGGGCCCTCACTAGTGCTAGGCAATTATATTATTTCTAGCTCTATCAAAGATTTTTTGGTAGTTTTGTACTAAATAAGTCAATTAGTTTAGTCTACCTTAAAGTAATTCATATTTTTCCAAGTCTTTAGATCTGACTTTACTTGTGTGAAAAGTGTTTTGTTATTGTGTTCATGTAACTTCTGGGTTTATCTTGGTAATTAGACTCCCATATATTTGATAATGTCTACATTTATTTTAAATGAAGTTTCCCTTTCTATTTCTTGCTGCTGAGCCTGACTATTCATATATAGAAATGCTGATGATCTACATGGGTTTATCTTATATCTTGCAACTTGGTAAAGTTGTTCATTTTTTCAAGGAGTTTTTTATTAATTCTCAATGATTAACCATCATATCATCTGAAAATAATTATAGTTTTGTTTTATCATTGTTATTCTAATACCTTTGATGTCATTTTCTTCTTATTGGTATAATTTACATTTCTGGTGCAATATTGAATAATTGTGATGATAATGGGCATACTTGCTTCACCCTTGATCTTACCAGAAAGTCTTCTAGTTTATTTCTATTACAGATAATGCTTGCTGATGGTTTTAGATAGATACTTTTTGTCATTTTAAGGAATGCTCTATTTATTTAAGGTGTATTTGGGAATGGGTGCTGTATTTTGTCAAAAACTTTTTCAACATCTATGGAGATAATCATATGATTTCTGTTGGTTGTGTTATTGATGTGGTCAATTATGTTTAAAGTTTTCCTACTATTACACCAACCCCGCCTTCCTGGTATAAATCCTTCCTGTCATAGTGCATGATCCTTATGATATACTGTTACGATTTCCTTGCTGGTACTTTGCTTAAACTTTTACATTAGTGTTCATTAGAGAAATTTATCAGTAGTTTCTTCTTCTATTTTTACTTTTTTTGGTTTAGTTATTAACATCATATTTGTATCCCCAAAGGAATTTGGTAGGGCTCCTTTTTTGCCCATTTTCCCAAATAGTTTATATAGTATTGAAATGAATTTTTCTTTAAATGTTTGGTAGAATTGACTTATAAAACCCTTTGGTCCTAAGGATTTTTCCTTAAGGAATCTATTAGTGGAGTGTTCAATTTCTTTTTCTAAGATGGGTTATTTAGATATCCCATTTTCTCATCGGTTAACTTGAGCATTTATACAATTGGGCAAAATATTTCCTGATGATTGCTTTGCTTTCTTCTTCATTCATGTTGATTTCACCCTTTTCATTTTTGACAGTGGATATTTGGTTTTCTTCCTTTTTTAAAAAAAAAATCATATTAACTAATGGCTTATTTGTCTTGGGTTTTTTTCTATAAAAGCTGCTGGTAGGTTTATTTAATAGATCAATAGTTCTATTACTTTCAGTTTTAATAATTTCACCTTTGGTTTTCAGGATCTTCAATTTGGCACTCAATTAGGGATTTTTAATTTGTTTCTTTCTAGCTTTTTTTAGTTGCACACCCAATTCATTGATCTGTTCTTTCTCTTTTTGGTTGATGTAAGACTTTAGAAAAATCAATTTTCTCCTAAGTACTGTTTTGGCTGCATCGCACAAATGTTGGCATGTTGTCTGTCTCATTGTTGACATTCTCTTTGATGAAGTTTTTGATGTGTTCTTTGACCCTCTTATTCTTTAGGGTTAGATTATTTGGTTTCCAATTAAATTTCAATCTATCTTCCAGTGCTTTTTGTTGAATGTAGTCTTTATTGTTTATGATCCCAAATGGATACAGGTAATATTTCTGCTCATCTATATTTGAATTTGAGGTTTTGGTGACCTAATTCATTTTTTTTGTGTGCAGGTGACATATACTATTGAGAAAAATGTATATTATTTTTGATTCCCACCTAATTTTCTCCAGGGGTCTGTCATATAAAACTTTTCTAAGATTCTATTCACCCCCTTAATTTTTTTATTTATTTTTTGCTTGGATTTATAGAGGTCTGAGAGGGAATACTTGAGGTCTCCCATTAGTGGAGTTTTGTTCTTTATTTTTTCCTATACCTTACTTAGTTTCTCCTTTAAGAATTTGGATGCTCAGAGACCAGGGGATCCTGGGAGCATTTAGTTGCATGCTTGGACTGAAAGTCCATGTGTGAAACTAGGAGAGACAGGAGGAGCCAAGATGGCAGAGTAGAAAGACTCACGTATCCTAGCTCCGAATCCACAGCCCATAAATTTCCTGTAAGAAGAACTTCCCACAAATTCTGGATCACTGCAAGGCAAGCAGAAACACAGTGGAAGAGATTTCCATTCCAGAGAGCCCTGGAGAGCAGTCCCCAGGGGTCCGTCGCGCCCCAGAAAGTGGAGCCCACCCCAGCACTACCCTGGCCTTGGCCCCAGAGAAGCAGATCCGAGCAGGCTTCAGGGACGAAATCTCCGGTGGCCATGAGAGTCCCTCTGCCCACAGATACTACAGGTCAGTGAGAGAGTCATCTGGGCTGGCCGAGAGGGGAGCGGGGTGACTTGATGACTCGGGCCCCCTTGGGAGGCAGCGGCAGAGGCAGCAGTGGTGGCCTGGGACTCCCAGAGCAGCAGGCAGAAGTTCAGGTCTCTGCATAAACCCTCTGAGGGAGCTGAGCCTGGGAGGCGGCCCTGCCCCCACCTGAACACCAGAACTTAAGCTCACATTGAATAGCAGCTGCTCCCACCACAGATAGCCTTGAGACTGGGAAGCAGCATTTGAATCTCAGACCCCAAGCACTAGCTGGGCAGATCCAGACAGGGGCGGAGAGGAATCTCAGAAGTCAGGTAACTGGCTGGGAAAATGCCCAGAAAAAGGAAGCAGAATAAGACCATAGAGAGCTACTTTATTGGGGAAGAGATGTTCCTTCCCCCCTTCATTTCTGATGACGAAGTACAATGCCTGGCAACGGAGAAAGACGTAGAGGTCGGGGCCTCTCTATCCCAGACATCCGAGGTGGATGTCCGGTGGGCTCAGGCCATGGAAGAGCTCAAAAAGGATTTTGAAAATCAAGTTAGACAGGTGGAGGAAAAACGGGGAAGACAAATGAGAGAGATGCAAGAAAAGCATGAAAAATGGGTGAATACCTTGGTAAAGGAGACCCAAAAAAATGCTGAAGAAAATAACACCTTGAAAAATAGGCTAACTCAACTGGCAAAAGAGTTCAAAAAGCCAATGAGGAGAAGAATGCTTTCAAAAGCAAAATTAGCCAAATGGAATAAGAGGTTCAAAAACTCACTGAAGAAAATAGTTCTCTCAAGATTAGAATGGAACAGATGGAGTCTAATGACTTTCTGAGAAACCAAGAAATCACCAAACAAAACCAAAGGAATGAAAAAATGGAAGAGAATGTGAAATATCTCATTGGAAAAACAACTGACCTGGAAAATAGATCCAGGAGAGAAAATTTAAAAATTATGGGACTACCTGAAAGCCATGATCAAAAAAAGAGCCCAGACATCATCTTTCATGAAATTATCAAGGAAAACTGCCCTGATATTCTAGAAACAGAGGGCAAAATAAGTACTGAAGGAATCCATCGATCACCGCCTGAAACACATCCAAAAAGAGAAACTCTTAGGAACATTGTGGCCAAATTCCAGAATTCCCAGGTCAAGGATAAAATCTTGCAAGCAGCTAGAAAGAAACAATTCCAGTATTGTGGAAATACAATCAGGATAACACAAGATCTAGCAGCTTCTACATTAAGGGATTGAAGGGCGTGGAATAGGATATTCCAGAAGTCAAAGGAACTAGGACTCAAACCAAGAATCACCTACCCAGCAAAACTGAGTATAATGCTTCAGGGGAAAATATGGTCTTTCAATGAAACAGAGGACTTTCAAGCATTCTTGATGAAAAGACCAGAGCAGAAAAGAAAATTTGACTTTCAAACACAAGAATGAGAAGAAGTATGAAATAGTAAACAGCAAAGGAAAGTCATAAGGGACTTACCAAAGGTGAATTTTTTTACATTCCTACATGGAAAGACAATATTTGTAACTCTTAAAATGTTGCAGTATCTGGGTAGTTGATGGGACCACACACAGATATACACACACATGCACACACACACACATACACACAAGCCTGCACACACAGAGACAGAGAGCACAGAGTTAATTGAATAGGATGGGGCCATATCTTAAAAGAAATTAAGATAAATGGTGAGAGAGAAATGTAGTGGGAGGAGAGAGGGTGAAATGGAATGGGATTAATTATATGTCATTCAAGAGGCAAGTGGGAAACTTTTTAGTGGAGGGAAAAAGAGGAGAGCTGAGAAAAAAACATGAAGTTTACCCTCATCACATTCGACTAAAGGAAGGAGTAAAATGCACACTCATTTTGGTATGAAAACCTATCTTACAGTACAGAAAAGTGGGGAAGAAGGAGATAAGCAGAGAGGGAGGGATGATGGAGGGGAGGGCAATCGGAGAAGGGAGCAATTTGAAGTCAACACTCGGGAAGGGACAGGATCAAAAGACAGAATAGAAACAATGGGGGGCAGAATAGGAGGGAGGGAAATACAGTTAGTCTTACACAACACGACTGTTATGAAAGTCATTTGCAAAACTACACAGATATGGCCTATATTGAATTGCCTGCCTTCCCAAAGGGAATGGGTGGGGAGGGAGGGATGGGGAGAATTTGGAACTCAAAGTTTTAGGAACAACTGTTGAGTATTGTTGTTGCTACTAGGAAATAAGAAATACAGTTAATGGGGAATAGAAAGTCATCTGGCCCTACAGGACAAAAGAGAAGATGGGGACAAGAGAAGGGAGGCGTGATAGAAGAGAGGGCAGATTGGTGATAGGGAAAATTAGAATGCTTGGTGTATTGGGTGGGGGGAGGGGAGAAATGGGGAGAAAATTTGGAACCCAAAATTTTGTGAAAATGAATGTAAAAAGTTAAATAAATAAATATTTTTTTTTTTAAAGAAAGAAACTAGGAGAGACAACAAAGTAAATTGAGTTAAGCTGAATTAATTGATGAAGATGGGCATTCACCTGCCCCTTGGAAAGCAATATGTGTTGCTCTCTCTCTGGTGATTCATTGTAGTATGGGAGTATTCCTGGGGTTATGCAAGTTTATACATGTGGAGTGTAATTTCTGGAAGGTTCAGAGGTGTTTCTTGAGAGTTCATTATGTAATTTGCAGTGTGAGCACCCACACTTCAGAAATTGATAAATCAGGGCTAATTTATTGTTTTATTGATTTTTAGATTTAAGAATGTGATGGAGAATATGTTTCAAAAAAGCAGATTACTCTTAAAAAAAGAATTTGGGTGCTCTGACACTTGGTGTGTATATGTCTAGTATTGCTGTTACTTTATTGCCTATGGTAACTTTTAGCAAAATGTAGTTTTTTTCCTTATATTTTTCATTTCAACTGGAGCATATGTAATGGTAATTTAAATAGGAATATCTTTCCCATTCATTAATAGCGCATGTGACCTGCTTAAATCACATGGAAGTCTAAGTCACATGTGGTGAGAAGAGCTTGCTGAAAGTGTGGCACAAGGGTAAGAGCAATTAGAACTGGGAAAGGCAGCAACTAGATTGAGTGGGAGAGCTAGTTTGTGATTTTGTTTAATGAAGCTGATTTATGGGAAGCCTAACAGAGGGAAGGTTAGGGGACAGTAGTGCCCTCTGCATTGTTATTGTGTATGGTTTTCTTTATTGCTGTAATGGTTTTTTCTTTCTGGTGTTGGGATTCAGCTTTCTGGTGTCTGAATAAATATTTTTCTTTTGCATTTTCTAGAAGTCTGTTATATTATGCAATTCAGAACTACACTGGCATATTCATAATCACCCGTGGTGCTGTGAATATTGCCTTGGCAATATACATAGTAGATTATGCTCCAGTCCTTTATCTTTACTCTATGTATGTCTCTCTGCTTCCTTTGTGTTTCTTATAAACAACGTATTGTAGGATTCTAGTTTTTGATCCACTCTGCTTGTCTGCTTCTGTTTTATGGGAGAATTCATCCCATTCACATTCATAGTTATGATTTCAAACTATGTATTTCCCTCCATCCCTTTTTTCCTCCTTTTTGTTCTCTTTCTCCTTTCACTCTTTCCCTCCTCAGTAATGTTTTGCTTCTGTCTGCCACCTTCCCTTCTGTTATTCCCCACGACACTTAATCTCTTCCCCTTCTTCCCTGTTAGGTAAGGTAGAATCCTATATTCAACTGATTGTTTATATTATTATTCCCTCTTTGAACCAATTCTGATGTGAATAAGCTTCAGTCAATGCCCATCACCCACCATCCCATATTCTCCTCCACCATAATAGGTCTTTTATGCCTCTTCATATGAAATAATTCACCTTGTTCTATCTCTCCCTTCCTTCTGCACCCAGTGTACTCATATTTCTTCTCCATTAATAATTTTTATGTTATTAAGTTAAATTCATATTATACCTATACCCTCTATGTACATTCTTATAGCTACACTATTAGTGGTGTCATTCTTAAAAATCACAAATATCATTTTCCCATATAGCAATGTAAACATTTTAGCCCTATTGAATCCCTTCTGTGTTCCTTCTTTTTGCCTTTTTATGCTTCTCTTGAGTCTTAATATTGGAGATCAATTTTTTTTAACTCTGGGCTTCTCCTTATGGAAGTTGAAATTCTTCTATTTCATTGAATAATCACTCTTTCCCCTTGAAGTATTATGCTCAATTTTGCTAGGTAGGTGATTATTAGTTATAGTCCTAGCTCCTTTGCCTTCCAGAGTATCATGTTTCATGACCTCCAGTGCTTTAATGTTGCAGCTCTTAAGTCTCATGTAATCCTGATTGTGGTTCCCTGATATTTGAATTGCTTCTTTTTGGCCACTTAAAATATTTTTTCCTTGACCTGATTGCTCTGAAATTTGACTATTATATTCCTGGGCATTTTTGTTTTGGGTTCACCTCTTTTCTGGAGGTGACTGATGGATGTCTATTTTGCCTTCTAGTTCCAGGATATCAGGGAACTTTTCCTTGATAATTTCTTGATGTCCAGGTCCTCCTTTTGATTATGGCTCTCAGATAGTCCAATTTTACATTATCTCTCCCAGATCTATTTTTCCAAATCAGTTATTTTTCCAATCAGATATTTTACATTTTCTTATTTTTTTTCATTCTTTTGGTTTTGTTTGCTTGAGTCTCAATATCTCAAAGAGTCATTACCTTTTACTTGTCCAATTCTAATTTTTAAGGAATTATTTTCCTCAGTTTGCTTTTGTACCACCTCTTCCATTTGGCCAATTGGACCTTTTTAAAAGGAATTGGTTTTTTTTTCCAAGTTGTTGACTTTTTTCATAATTTTCTTGCATCACTCTTGGTTTTTTTCACTATTTTTTGTTTTACTTCTGTTCTTTGATTTTTAAGCTCCTTTTTGAGCTCTTCCATGAGTTCCTTCTGGGCTTATGAACAATTCCCATTTTTCTTTGGAGCTTTGCCCATAGGTATCTTCACTTGTTGTTCCCTTCTGAGTTTCTTTCTTGATCTTTCCAGTCTTTTTCCTAAGTTTTAAATCTGCACCTGGGTTGGAAGGGATGCTATCTCAAACTTCATGTGCCAAGGATTGCAGGCCCTGGTTATTTACATGATACTGCACTGCTATTTCCCTGAGGGCCACAGAGACCTTAGTTTCTGGTTCTCTGCTGAGGAGTGGTGTTGGGGTGGCTGGTGCTACTAGAGACTATAAGGGTCTGACAGTTTACATGGTGCTGAGCTGAGGTCTCAGTGCTGTTATCTGGCATGAACTGCAGAGCCTGTGGGGTCCCTGCTTTGGTGTCTGCCTGTTTGCCCAGGGGCTACACTGAAGCACATGGCAGGTTCTGGTATTGGCTTCTGCCCATTTTCCTGCTTATATTGTATTGTGTATGTTCCCAGCACTGATGTCTGCCAGGTTGCTTAGGCATTCTGTAGGGTCTAGGTATGAGTGCTAGAGCTGGCATCTGCCTATTCCCCTGGCTGTGCTGAGGCATGTGGCAAGTCCTGGTATTGTCTTTTTGCTGCTCTGCTGTGTTGGGGTTCAGGAATTCCCAGTGGTTTGCTGAGGCAGGTCTTGCTGCTGGCTTGCTAGGATGCTTCCTGTCCTAGATTGTGCTCCCCAAGTAAGACAGAATTTTCCTGCTGACTGCCCAAGTTTCTTGGACTAGAAGATTGTTTTCCCCCATTTTTTTCTGGTTCTGCTTTTCCATGATTCATTTTGGGGCACTAATTTATGTTTGTTTGGAAGTTAATATGGTAGAATCAAGTCAATTTCCTGCTTACGCTGCCATCTTGGTTCCTGGAAGTCCCACTATTTCAATTATTTTCACTTTCTCTCCATCTGTTGACTCATCCTTAATGACTGTAAATATACCCATTTTTCCCATCCTAGGGAAAAAAACACAACAAAACTTACTTGATCCTTCTATCCCTACTAATCATTATCTTATGTCTCTTCTGCCTCTTATGGCAAAAGTCCTTGAAATGGTTATCTACTGTTGTACCCCCACTTTCTCTCCTCTCACTTTCTTCTTAACACTTTATAATCCAGCTTCCAACCTTATTGTTTACCAAAGCTACCCTTTCTTTCCAAAGTTGCTAATGATTTCTTATTTGCCATATCCAATGGCCTTTTCTCAATACTCATTCTCCTTGATCTCTTAATTCTCTGACACTGTTGATCACTTCTCCTTGTTACTCTCTTATCTCTAGGTTTTCAGAATATCACTCTCTTTTGTTTCTTCTATGCTTCTGATGACTTCTCTGTTTCTTTTGCTGGATCTTACAACTTTGGTGTTCTGTCCTGGGTCCACTTTTCTCCTCATATGTACTACTTGATGATCTAATCAGTTCCTATGGATTTAATTATCATGTCCATGCTTATGATTCTCAAATTTACCTGTCCTGCCACAGACACTTAGCTTACTTCCAACATCATTATCAACTGCATTTCAGGCATTTCAATTTAGATGTCCAAAAGAGAATTCATCATCTTTCCCATCATTCTCCACTCTTCTACCTTCCCTATTACCATAAAGTCAATTCCATCCTCCCAAATCTTCAGGCTTGTAGATCACTGGTCCATATCCAGTCTGTTGCCAAGGTCTATCAATTTTACTTTTGCAACATCTCTCAAATGTACCACCTTCTTTCCTCTGACACTGCCACCATTCTGGTGCAGGCTCTCATCAACTCACACCTGAACTATTACAATTACCTGCTGTTGGGTTTGCCTTATTCAAATTTCCATACTCCAATTCATCCTCCAATAAGCCACTAAAGTGATTTTCCTAGAGCACAGATCTGATCATGTGACACCTCCACCTCCACACACAAAATTCTTTTTTTTTTTTTTTTTTTTTTTTGCTTTCTAAGCCCTCTATGACCTAGCCCTCTTCTCCCTTTCTAGTTTTCTAACATCTTACTCCTGCCACAAACTCTTTGATCCAGTTACACTGGCGTCCTGGATGTTCTAGGAATAAGTTAGTCCATCTCAGTGCTCTGGAAATATCCCTGGCTGCCCCCAAGTGTCCTACCTATCCCATCTTTACAGAAGGCATCTCTAACCCTTCTTTATTCTAGTGCCTTCCCTCTGCTGATTATTTCCTATTAGACATGTATACAGTTTGCTTTGTATATATTTGTTTGCTTGCCATTTCTCTCATTACATTATGAACTCCATGAAATCATTTTGTGTGAGTGTGTGTGTGTGTATGTGCCTCTTTTGCCTCTTGTTGTGTTTCTAGCACTGGCATATAGCAGGCATTTAATAAATATTAATTGACATTGATTAACAAACTGTGAATTTCAATACTGAGGCTCAGAAAGCTTAATTGATTTCATGATAACAACACAGAACATATACATTAGAGGTGAAACTAAGTCTTTTGACCTTATGTTATTTCTTTGCTATTTAGTGAAGGAAGGCACAGGGATCACTCATATATTTTAACCACTTTAATATAATTATAGTGAGTTAAAACTGGGTTTACTTGAAGTGATGAGTTGATTTTTATTATCCTTTTTCATAATATTTAATCTCTTCCAAAATAAACATGTATTTGTTACAGAATAATCTATTATACAATGGATATTTATACAGTCTTTCAAATTTTACGAAGCACTTACATAAAAAGCTCATTTAACCCTAATTACAATTAAGGGAGATATTCCCATTTTACAGATTATGAAATATATTCACAGAGGTCAGATGACTCTCTAATGTCACACAACTAATAGTAATTATTAATATTATATTATTATTATTAGGTATAAAGAGATTGTTATCTTATCAACCAATTATGTTAATAATTAAATCTTTATGACATTTGATGTTATATAAAATATGTATAGCATACAATACACATAATTATGACATACTAATCTAATTTAAATATATTTTTGTTGACATTCACTTACCACAGATACTCTTTGAAATATACTTTTCTCTTCAAACATCCCATGACTCCTTCCTCTCTTCCCACTCAGCTGACACTCTTATTTCACTGAAAAAAAAAAGACCAATCTCCAAGAGCTCCATCTTCTCACCTTCTTCTTGTCTTGCATCATTCTCTCCTTCATCCCTATCTCTCATCAATAGGTGGTCCTTCTCCAGTAGATTGCCCAGCTACTGTCCCCACCCTCTCACTTATCTTCAATCTCTCTTTGACTACTAGCTACTTCCCTACTGTCTACAAAATGACCACATTTCTTTTTTTAAAATAATTAATTTTATTTATTTTCAGTGTTCTACAACCACTACCATATAACTTAGATAATTATTTTTCCCTCCCTCCCCCCTATTTCCCCACTCCTTCCTCAGGATTTTCTATAGGTTCTACACAAACATTCTTATTAAGTACATTTTCACTATAGTCATGCTGTGTTGAAGAATTCAAATGAGTGGGAGAAATCATCTAACAAACCAAAACGCAACACACACACACACACACACACACACACACACACACATGTGCATGGGCGCACACACACAAAATGAGCTGCTACATTCTCTGAATGAATTCCATAGTTCTTTCTCTGGATGTGGAAGGCATTTTGCCTTAGAAGACCATCAGGAATTTTTTTTAAGTCCTTGCATTGCAATAAAGTTCCAAGTCTACCAGAAAAAACTCTCACACACTGTGGTTGTTGCTGTGCACAAAGTTGTGGTTCTGATCCTTTTGCTCAGCATCAGTTCATATAAGTCTTTCCAGGCTTCTTTGAAGTCTTCCTGTTCATCATTTCTTACAGCACAATAGTATTCCATTACATTCATATACCATAATTTATTCAGCCATTCCCCAATTCATGGGCATCCCCTTGATTTCCAGTTTTTGGCTATCACAAAGAGTGCTGCTATAAATATTTTTGTACATGTGGGACCCTTTCCCATTTTTAAAATCTCTTGGGGATACAGTCCTAGAAGCAGTATTGCTGGGTCAAAGGGTATGCACATTTTTATAGCCCTTTGGGCATAGTTCCAAATTGCTCTCCAGAATGGTTGGATCATCTCACAGCTCCAACAACAGTGTATTAGTGTTCCAACTTTCCCACATCCTCACCAACATTTATCATCTTCCTGTTCTGTCATGTCTGCCAATTGGATAGGTATGATGTGGTACCTCAGAGTTGTTTTGATTTGTATCTCTCTAATCAAAAGTGATTTGGAGCATTTTTTCATATGACTATAGATATCTTTAATTTCTTCCTCTGAAAATTTCCTGTTCATATCCTTTGACCATTTATCAATTGGGGAATGACTTGTATTTTTGTACATTTGCCTCAGTTCTCTCTATATATGAGACCTTTATCACTGACATTAGCTATAAAAATTCTTTCCCAGTTTTCTACATCCCTCCAAATTTTGGATGCATTGGGTTTCATTGTGCAAAAACTTTTTGGTTTAATGCAATCAAAATTATCCATCTTGTACTTCATGCTTTCTATCCCTTCTTTAGTCAAAGTCATCTCTTCTTTAAATCTGATAAATACACTATTGCTTGCTCCGCCAATTTGTCTATAGTATCAGTCTTTATACCTAGATCATGTACCCATTTTTATTTTATTCTTGTGTACAGTGTCTGACATTGGTCTATGCCTAGTTTCTGCCACACTGTTATCCAGCAATTTTTGTTGAACAGTGAGTTCTTATGCCAGAAGCTGGGGAAAAATGACCATATTTCACTCATCCTCATTCACTTACTAGCTATTATCTCATATCTTTTCTCCCTTCTTTGGATAAATTTCTTGAGAATGGCATTTACAATTTATGGCTCCACTTTCTTTCCTCTTACTCTCTTTTTAACTTTCTACATTCTGATTTCTGGAATTCATCTAAAACTGCTCTCCTCACAGTTACCACTGATCTCTTAACTGTCAAAACCAAGGGGCTTTTTTCAATTTTTAGATATTTTGAATTCTCTGAAACTCTTGAGGCTATTGATCACCATTTTCTCAACACCCTTTTTTTCCTAGGTTTCTGTGATACTGTTCAGTTCTGTTCTCTTCCTACCTTTATGGCCTCCTCTAATCAGTCCCCTTTGCTGGATCTTTGTCAAAGTCATATACACGAAGGATGGGTGTTGCCCAGTGTTCTGTTCTTGGCTTTCTGCTCTTTTTTCTCTTTGTTATTTCACGTGGTCATCTCATCAGCTCCCATATATTGAGATATCATTTCTATACTGATGATTTTCAGATCTCCTTATCATCTTTAAATTTCCTTTTACCCCTGTTCTCGCATCTCCAGTTGCCTATTAGAAGTCTCAAACTTACTGTCCCATAGACATCTTAAACTCAACATCATCTTTTTACCCAAACCCTCTTCCATCTAAATTCTAAACTTCCCTTTTGATGTCAAGGGCTTTACTGTCCTCCCAGTCAGTCATACTTGTAAAGCAGTTTCATCCTCAAGTCCTTACTCTCTTACTCCCCATAACCAAGAAACATTGATTGTGCGTTTGTAACATCTCCCATACATTCCACCTTCTTTTCTCTGACACTGCTATCAACCTAGTGTGGACTCTTTTATCACCTACTTCCTGATCTTTCAGGTTGGTCTTTCTTCCTCAAGTCTCTTCCTTCTCCAATCCATCCTCCGCTCAGTTGTCAAATTGATGACTGTTACCGTTCCCTTCTATTAAAGCAAGCAAACAAACAAAAAGAAATTCCAATGACTCCCTTTAACCTCCAGGATCACATGCAAAATATTATATCATTCAAAGGCCTTTACAACCTGCCTCCCTCCTATCTTTCCACTCTTCTTATGCCTTTCTCCACACCTCCCTTCACCACATAATTTGTGTTCTAGCAAATCTGGCCTCATAGTAACATTCCTTCACCAAACTCCAGGCATTTTCACTGTCTGTTCTCATGCTTGGAATACTCTCTCTCCCCATTTCTGCCTTTTGAATTCCCTGGCTTCTTTCAAATCTCAGCTAAAATCCCATCTTAAATCCTACCCTCTATAGAATTCCATTTCTAATCCCCTTTATTGCTAGTGCTTTTTCTTTATTAATTATCTCCAGCTTATGCTGTACATACCTTATTTGGGTATGCTTGTATTCATTTTGTCTCTCCCTTTAGATTGTAAACTCTAAAGGGAGTGACTGTCTTTTTCTTTGTATCCTGGGTGGTTAGGGTTGTGTTTGTCACAAAGCCAATAATTAATAAATGCTTTTCAGCTTGCTGACTTGTCTACGGTCACGTAGCTAGCAAACTTCAGCAAAACAATTTGAACCAGGTTTTTCTGAATTTAAATTAGGAATCTTTCTATTCACTACATCCGTCAGTCAATCAGCAAGCATTTATAAAGTGCTTGCTACATGCCAGGCACTATGTTAAGTGCTAAGAATTCAGAGACAAGCAATGAAGTATTCTCTGACTTCAGGTTATATATTAAGATACTTTAACTCCTTAGAAGTCATTTAAAATATTGACCTAACAAAGATTACCCCAATCACCAAAAGTAAACTCCTATAATAGTTTAAACTATAATAATGGTTCATGATACTTACCTAACCCATTGCAACTCTATTTCTACCCCAATTATGAACTTCTCTGCTTTTCTAGGGGACTTTATTGTCAAAAAGGGATTTAATAACAGTGAATTTTCCCCCAAACATTTTGGAATTTATAATGAGAAGTACAATTGAGGCCACCAAGTCATCTCATGCTGCCTCTAAGATTTGTGTCCCTCCCCTTTTTGTTTAACAGGAATATAAGAGGTTTAAGAGGAAATAATAAATGGGAGTCTTTGTGGGCAATATTGTGTATTATTACATGCTTGTGGAATATTTGCCTCTTTAATGCTAAGTATTAGATAGAATGGCATGTTGCTACACCATTCTTACACCCCCTTGTTAAGTGACATACACTTCCATACACAGTTTGAAATAATAAGTGAGCAATTTGAATTAAGTGTAGGTGTTCATAGCATTTGCAAAAATTTCCCACATTCTGCTATGGTTCACACAGTTAGTCGTGCAACCATTGAGAAAGTGGTGCTAAAGATCCTTCATGTGGACAAGTCTTTTTCTTTACTGAACCCTGGTGGAGGTGGCTATTTTCACATTCTATCTTTTCATATCTATCTATCTATCTATCTATCTATCTATCTATCTGTCTGTCTGTCTGTCTGTCTGTCTGTCTGTCTGTCTGTCTACTACCTACCTATGTTTATATATAGAGAAAGAAACTTGAGTTTTGAAATGAACAGAGTCTTAGATGATTTGAGCCAAAAATCCTTAGAAATTATTTAGCTTACCTTCCTAATATAGGTGAGGAACCATGCCCAAAGTGACAAAAAGTTATGCAAGTTTTAGAGCCAGTCAGAGTCTCCATAAAAGAGAGAATGTATGTACATGAATTAACACTTTTTGGCATAATTTTCATGTATCATTTGCATTGTTCTCCAAACTCGAAATTCTGTTTGCCTTGATAAAGATGTATCTTTCACATGATAGGAAGATAGGGAGAGTGGATGCATATTTTTCAACCCCTGACTTTCCTTGAATGGAAATTCTATTTGTAAAAAATAGAGTAAAATAAAATTAAATCCAAATAAGACTTTCCTTCTGCTTCTTTTGCAGTAGTATTTTGTACTCATTGACACAGGATCATATAACTCAACTTAAGAAGAGGCCTCAGAGGCTATTCAGATAAACTTATTAAATTTTTTGTTGTTGATCTGTGGACAGTTTAACTTATTAATACTTTTGGAATGACATGGATCAATTGAGTATCATGCCAAGCTATCTGTAGAGTTGTTTTCATTTCGTCTGCTGTATGATGTTATTAGGTACTACTTTTCCTAATCATTCTCATCTGTAGTGTTTTATAAATGAGTTTGCTGTCTAAACTCATTTTGCCCTTGTTGCAATTTCTCTCTGACTCACAAAGAGATAAAGTTTTTGCTAACTGATGCAGTTTGAGGGTTTTTTTGGCCTCCTCATTATGGTAATCTTTTTATATCATTTAAACTTTTTCAGGAATAGATGACAATCAAGGTCAGCATACTTCCTTTTATTTCCATTTCTTATTTTTTTTTTAGCATCAATAGTTAATCTGAACAAGTCAGGTTTAAACTATTATGATTGTTTTCAATTTCTTCTTTATATAATAAGTATTTAATTTTAAAAATTATTAATCATCTTAATCTGATATTTATTTTGACTGTTATATTAAACAGTAAATAGTAAAACTGTACCCAGACAGTTGGGGGGCAGATGAGTTGATAGAGTACCAGTCCTGAGGTCCGAAAGACTCATTTTCCTGAGTTCAAATATGATCTCAGACACTTACTACTTCTGTGACCCTGAGCATGTCAATAAACCCTGTTTGCATCAGTTTCCTCAACTGTAAAATGAGCTGGAAAAGGAAATGGCTAAGAAAGAGTTAAGTTTATTTTGGTAGAATTTTATTTAGCATTTTCCATGCCCAGTGTTTTCTCTTGTGGAACATTTGCCTCTTTAAAGTTAAGTCTTGGTAGAATGGTGTGTTCTACTACTTACTAGAATAAAAGATTCAAAATGAATGAACTTGAAGTTTCTGCATATTCTCCAAGCTTTTGACTTTTTGGTTTCTGTCACCTGAACCACATTTTCCATTTTTTTTTTGTCTTCCTTTATGTCCAATTTCACTTTCAAGTCACCAGTTATCAGCACACCTTTCATTTTTCAATTCTAGGTTTTTGTTAAGATTCTGTATTCATAAAATTCCAACTCATTCTAATTCTGTAGTAACAGAACTTCTCTATTTCTTAGTTCTTTTCAATCTATATTGTCACATAGGTTATAGTAATGTACTGGACTCAAATTTTGCCTTTAATACTTGCCACTTATGTGACCTTGAGCCAATCATTTATCCTCCTAAGTCCAAAGACTTAGTTCTCTCATATATATAATGTGAGAATTGAACTGGATGGCTTATGAGGTTCCTTCAAACTCTAGATTTATGGTATTATTAACCTTCTCTTTGGTGGTCCTTTTGACTAAGATCATAAAGAGCAATGCAAGACAAGATAACCAGATATTTCACAAAATGATCTCATTTCCTTTGGGCCCAGCATCTAACGCTCTTTTGCTTGCCTCCCAAGGAGACTGTATGGATCATCTTTCCATTTAACTGCACCTTCCTTATATCTTCTTTCATTTATACCTAAAATTTATACCTTTCATTTATGACCTAAAATGTCAATATTGCTATGATTCCTCTCCCCATAAATATTTCCCATGCATTGGTCACTGGATGACAATCTTGTATTTGGAGTATCAACCTAAAAATAATTTTATAGGCAACCTAAAGCTCTGTGATTCATAAACCCTCTGTTCTCATTTCTACCATTTGATGACTGTGGAAGATCAAGAAAGTTAAACTGGAAAAGCAATTATTTTCTTATTTTAATTGTTTGTTTTTGTATTACCGAATCAAATAATTCATCAACATGAAGATGGCATAATTATCACTTTAGATGTGATAAGGTCTTACGTATAATGTATTTAGGTGTACCACTCCCAACCCCCAATCATTCCCTTGTCATGGTGAAACTCAATGAAATTTTGAACTGTGCTATGCAGGGTCACCCAAAATGGACTGGTGTGGTTACTGATCTAGAGTCAGATTTCCTGGCAAATGAAGTCAAGTGAACCTTAGGAAGCACTGCTAACAATAAGGCTAATGGAAATGATAGAATTTCAGCGGCGCCATTTAAAACCCTAAAAAAGACGATTCTGTTAAAACACTGCACTCAATGTGCCAGTGAACTTGGAACACCTAGCAGTGGCCTCTGGCTTAGAAAGATCAATTTATGCCTCAGTACTAAAAAAAGGAAATCATTTTAATTTCATAATTTCATGGCTATAGTCATTATCTGTAATGATCTTTGAGCCTTAGAATATAAAATCTGAAAATGCTTACATTTCTTCTCCATCTATTTCCTTGGAAGTCATGGAATCAGTTCCCAAGATCTTAGGGTTTTTTTTCATTGTTAAACTTCAAGCCAGTTTTTACTCTCTCCTCTTCCACTCTTATCAAGAGACTTCTTAATTACTCTTAACTTTCTGCCATAAGAGTGGTGTCATCTGCATATCTGAGATTGTTGATATTTCTCCCAGCAACCTTAATTCCCACTTTTTGATTCATCCATCCTGGCATTTCACATGATGTGCTCTGATATAAGTTAAATGAGTAAGGTGACAATATATAGGCTTGTCATTCTCCTTTTCCAGTCTTAGATCAATCAGTTGTTGCATGTTTGCTTCAACTGTTGCTTCTTGGCCCTTGTCCAGATTCCTCAGGAGGCAAGTAAGATGATCTGGTGCTCCCACTTCTGTGGGAGCTCCCATCTCTTGCCACATTTTGTTGTGATCCACATAGTCAAAGGCCTTAACGTAGACAATAAAACAGAAATAAATGTGTTTCTAGAAAACTTTTGATTTCTCCATAATCCAGTGAGTATTGGCAATTTCATCTCTGATTCCTCTGCCTTTTGAAAAACAAGTTTGCTCTTTTGGCACTTCTTGGTTCACATATTGCTGAAGCCTAAGTTGCAGAATCTTAGGCATAACCTTGCTGGCATGTGAAATGAACACAATTGTTTGGTAATTTGAACAAAAAACTTAATTATATAAAGCAACTATCATAGCTGAGAACACCAAGATGTAAACTTAGAAGAAGACAACAATGTAAAGACAGCTACAAACAAAATCTCACAGAAAAAATACTAATTGAACTCAAAGTCAGCAAGAATTCCTGGAAAAGTTAAAGAGGTAAGAATAGTAGAGAAAAGTAGAAAATAAATGAGAGTAATACAACAAAATTATGAAAAAACTAACAGCTTGGTTAAAGGAAAGGCACAAAAATGCTAAAGAAAATGCCACCTCAAAAGAGAGAGTTTACCTAATGGTTAAAGAGGCATAAAAGTCCACTATATTCCTACAAAATCAGAGGAGGCCAAATAGGAAAAAAGAAGAGGTAGAAAAAAATCACTGAAAAAAATAATTCCTTGAAAATTAGAGTTGAGCAATTAGAAGTTAATGACTTCAATAAACTTCAAGAAACAACAAAACAAAGTCCAAAGAATGAAAAAATATAACAAATTTTGAAATAACTCATAGAAAAAAGATTAAAGGAGAATTAGTTTTAAAATTATTGGACTATCAGAAGGCCAAGATAAAAAGAGAACCTACCCTTTTTCAAAGAATTATAAAGGAAAGCTGCCCCCATATTTTTTATCTCAAGGGCAAAATAGAAGTGGAACAAATCCACCATTCACTTTCTGAAAGTAATCCCAAAATGAAAACACTCAGGAATATTATAGTGAAATTCCAGAGCTCCCAGGTCAAGACAATATTGCAAGCAGCTAGAAAGAAACCACTCAAATATCACAAAGTCACAGTCAGAATCACACAAAAAAATTAGCAACTTCCACATTAGAGGAGCAGATGGCTTGGAATATGATATTCTAGAGGGTAAGAAAGCTAAAATTACAACGAACAATAACCTACCCAGAAAAATTGAATATAATCCTTCAGGAGACAAAATGGACATTAAAGGATGTAGGTAACATTTAAATATTCCTAATGAAATTACCAGAGTTGAATGAAAATTTGACATTCAGACAGAAGATTTAAGAGATACCTCAAAAGGTAACTATAAAAGAGTAATCATAAGGTACTCTTTGGAGTTCAACTTTTTACATTCCTATGTAAGAAGATAATATGTGAAATTCCTAAGAACTTTACCAGTATTAGAGAAATTAGAAAGAATTGACATAAATAAGGGGCAGGAATGTAAGTTAATTATGTTGGGATGATCTATAAAAACAGAATGTAAGTGTGAGAAAGAGGAAAACATTGGGAGAACCAGGAAGGGAGAGGAAGTTTTGGGAAATTTTTCTCACATAAAAGAGGTTTGCAGGGAAGAAGTGTTATAGTAAAGGAGAAAATGGAAAAGGGGTAGTGGACAACAGGTTTGGTTCAAATAGGGGAAAAGATATATACACATTCAGGTGGAGAGAGAAATCTATTTTAGCCAATATAGAGATAGATAGGGAAGAAATAAGTGATATGTGAGAGATTATATGAATTGGGAGAGACAGTGGTCAGAAGCAAGGCAGATTTTTGAGGAGGGGTGGGATAAAATGATAGAGAAGAATAAACAGAGGAAAATGGGATGGAGAGATATGTACATTTAATGATCACAAATGTGAGTGTGAATGGGATGAATTGACAGCTAGATTGGAATCAGATAGCAGAATGGATTGAAAACCAGAATCCAATAATATTCTGTGTACAAGAAACACACTTGCAACAAATGTATTATGATTCAGCTAAAGTGAAGAGAGCAGAGGTGACAATTGATATCACAATAAGAAAAAGCAAAATTATACCTAATTGAAAGAGATAATCCAAGAAATTACATTTTGTTAAAAGATATTATAGACAATGAAGTAATATTTTAAAAAATAAAGAACATTGCTCAGATTAAGACCCCATTTATCAACTATATAGGGAAACGAATGAAATATATAAAAAGAGGCATTTCCCATTGATAAATGATAAAACATATGAATAGTTTTCTGAAGAAGAAATCAATTATGTATATATTAAAAATGCTTTATATTACTACTGATCAAAGGAAGGAAAAGTAAAATAACTCTGAAGTACCACTTCACACCTGTAAGAACTGGCAAATCTTGGAGGGAATGAGAGAAAATAGGAACATTAATGAATTATTGGTTCAGTAGTGAACTGTTCCAACTATTATGGAGAAGAATCTGCATTTGTGCCCCAAAAGCTATAAAACCGTGCTTACCCTTTGATTCAACAATATTGCTACTAAGATTTTAACCCAAAGTGATCAAAGGAAAAGAACTATATGTTAAACAATATTTATAGCAGTTCTATTTTGTGGTGCAAAGCATTGGCAGTTGAGGTGATGCTCATTAGTTGGGGAATGGCTGAGAAAGTTGCGGCATATAATTGTGATGAAGCCCTATTGTGGTATAAAAATGATGAGTAGGATGGTTTCAGAAAAAAAAACCCAAAAACAACAGCAACCAAAAAAGAAAACAAGAACAAAGCATCAAAACACCTACATGAACTAGTGCAAGTGAAGTGAGAACCAGATCATATTGTAATATCAATATTGTAATGAGGATTAACTGTAGAATTTAGGTACTCTGAGCAGTGCAGGGATCCAAAACAATTCCAAAGGACTCATGATGAAAAAATGTTATCCATCTCCAGCAGAAGAACTGAAGAAAAGATGACCTTTGGATGCAACATGAAGTATAATTTTCTCACTTTTTTGTGATATGGCTAATATGGAAATATGTATTTTCATAATTTCACATATATTATTGATATTCTCAGTGGATGAGGAGGAGTAGGAAAGGGGAGAGAATCTAGAACTCAAAATTTAAAAAGAAAAGAATGTTAAATAAGTAAAAAAGAAAAAATGTCAATTCTGTGGTTGGAGTTTAGTGCACTCATGGGAATTAAATCCTGAAATAACTCTAGTTTCTGGAGACCCAGGATTTTTCATTTTAAATTGCCTTGGTCTCTAAATGCTGGGAGCTTCTAGAAGTCTTAATGAATCTCAGGAGGACTGGGGATTACTGATAGATTTTAATCACTTTTACTATTTCAAATAGTTATTATTCATGACGTACTGTGGCAAATATGTAATTTGATGACTTGTGTAAAGGAGTAAGCATCTGAAGAAACTAAAATGACCGGTAGTGTTACAAGCCTACATACTACTAGGTCAGAGTGTTGATTTTTAGCTAATAACTTGACCCTTTTCAATTACAAAGTGGCCGAGCACTTCATAGGCAGGCACTCCTGACATTTCATATCTTTGGAGTCTACAGGTCTGGGTTCAAGTCCTGCTTTAGTCACATGTTCCCTATGCGTGGGCAAGTCATTTAACCATTTTACATCTTGGTCTCCTCATTTGTAAAATGTTAGATTAGATAGTCTCTGTCTATAGATCCTTAGAGCTCTATAAATGTGAGCCTAAGATACGCTTATTATTTGGATGAACTCAGAAAGCAAAAGTGTGATTCATTTTTTTCTTCTAGTCTTCTGAAGGAATTTTAGTTGGTGTAGAGATGCTACTTGCAAGAGAGCTGATCACGTTTGCCTAATCTTTTTACATATGACCTGACTGGAAGTAATAGGAACTAATTAGGCAAAACCTATATAAAGACTTCTTTCTTTGATTGAAATTTCCTTGAGTGGAAGAGGGCATATTATCCTTTAATGCCCCAGACCTTTGGTGGCTAGGAATTTTAATTTTCTCCTTTACCACACAGATAGTGGAACTCTTATTTTAGAATCTCCTTCCTTGTCACACTGTCTTCCTTTCTCTTTCCTTTCCTTCCCCTCTTTCCCTTCTTTTCCTCTTCTCTTCTCTCCTCTCTTTCACTATCCTTTCTTCTCCTTTCTCGTTTCCCTTATCTGCTCTCTTCTCCTTTCCTCTCTTTTTACCTCCATTTCCCCCTCCTTTTTCCTCTACTTCTCTGCCCTCCCCTTCTCTTTTGTCCTCTACTCCCTACTCCTTTTTTTCTCATGATTTTCTCACCTTCATTTCTTCTCTCTTTCCCTTCTTCTACCACATCCCCCTCTACTTGGATTGCAGGTGTTATGTGTCATTTACATTTATGGTTTGCATTTTTTAGACTGTAGACCCTTTTGATAGGTAAGCTCCACAAAGTATGGGAGAGGTATAGGCTTCTCATTTAACTTCTTCTTCTTTGCAGAAATGTGTGAGTCTTGAAAATTATATTCCCAGAGGTTATTTTTAGTAGAATTGTATGTTTGTATAGAAATTTTCCCCAAAGTCCATATGCTTGATAGACCTGTGTCTCATTTAATATCTCTTCCTTCCAAGGAAATTTATAAACTCTGACTCAGTCGAATGAAAGAAAAGATACTTGAAATTACTGACTGGAAAAGGAAAATGAATAGAACCTCCAAATTCATTGTTTTTTCTGCTGTTAGTAATACAAGAAGAATCTGATGAGCTCAGATTTTAAAAGGACTTGTACAAAAAGGACAGAAGGAGAAGGCGTAAAACCAAGGACAAATGAAGTGGATACGCAAGCAGAATGGTGTCAGGAAGACTAAAGCATGGAATGTGCTGAGGTTTGCAAGAAACGCCAAGGACAATAAAAGGATTCTTTTCTATTAAATTAGGTTTGGAACAAAAAGAACAAGAAAACACTATATATGGAGTCAAAGAATTTGAGTTAAAAATTTGTCAAGTCTCAACTACTTTGAGCCGTAGTTCCTCAACTCTCAAATAAGAGACTTGAACTTGACTGATTTCTGAGGTCCCTTTTAGCTTCAAATCTATGATCATGGTCCTTTTTGGGTCTTTTGCTTGGAGTAAATGATCTCTTAAAAAGAGGGATGATAGAGTGAACACAGAACTACATAATGTAGGAGGAAAAGCCCTAGGATTAGTGAGATACATAAAGAGACCAAGAGAGAGTTTTTTGATTAATTAGTAATCCATTTACTAATTCAGCTGGTATATAATCAATAAATTGATGGCCAGTGGTCTCTCTCAGTAACCACACAAAATCATGGAGCTCTCTGAATGTTTAAATACCTCGGGAAGAGGAGGTGCCACTGACAGGTGAAAAGCAACACTGGCTGATAAACAGTTAATGAGGGGTTGGGTTAAAAGTTTTCCTCTTCAGACTTGATTATGAGACTTAGCTGCCTCCAGCAATCTGGACAGAGGAATCCATCTCTGCCCAGATGACTTTGGTTGATTTTTTTTTTTTCATAAGCTGGGTCAACCTAAATTCTAATGGAGGGTTCCAAGGACAGTGATTCATTTGGGGCAAAATCTCATCTAGACTTCATTCTATTTACACTTCAAACACAAGGAAGATCTTCTAGGTGGGTGAGGTCCTGCCTAAAATCTAGGAGCATATATCCCGAGAATTTGCACAATCTCATCAAACAGGAATAGCCGTCAGAGACTGACTGAATGACCTGCAATGACAGCTGCATCAATGAGGAAATACACAGAAAAAATTTCAATCCTCGTTTAATAATTGGTTATTAGTATAATAGAAAAAAATAATCATTTATCTCATTAGAAGACCTGGACTCTACTCTTAGTTTTACCATTTATTGACTAGGTGCTTTGAATAAGACATTTATAAAACAACCAAATAGGATTGTTGCAAAGATTACAAGAGTCAATTCATTAAAAAAAAATGAGAATAAAACAATAATTCAAGAAATACTAATTGAGTGCTTACTAGAGTCAGAGAAGAATTCAAAGACTAGATAAAACCTAATAGCTGCCATCATGAAACTTACTGACAATTACAGAGGTGATTTGCTGCAAAGTAATACATGTATGCAAAACAGATTTATGGCATTTGATGGGGAAGATTCTTGCTTTTAGGAGGACCACAGAATCTCAAATTTGGAAGGAATCTCAAAGGCCCTTTGTCTACCCATACCTAAATAAAAATGTCCTGTATCACTTCTAATCTCCTATATACCCACAAGTGGTAATCCAAACTTTGCAAGATAGACCTCATATTAGGAGGAGCCAATCTCCTCCCAAAACAGCCCATTATCCTTATGAATAGTATTAACTAATAGAAAGGTTGATCCCATTTCTGCCTTTACATTAAGCCTCTTCTCCCCCCTGCCAACTTACAACTTCCTTTTATATATTGCCTTCTCCATTAGAATATAAGCTTCCTGAGGGCCAGGACTTTCCGTCTTTTTGCTTGTATTTTATTCCCAACTCTTAGTCCAGTGTTTGACACATAATAAGCATTAAATAAGTGCGTCTTTGCTGACTGCTCCTAGCCCTGCCCTTTGGACCAAAAACAGCAAGTCTAATTTTTCTTCTAAAGCATAGCCTTTCAAATATTTGAACACAACTACTTGTTTTTTCTATACCATCCCCATCTCTCTACCAAGGCTTGTCTTGTCCAGGCTACATATCTACAGTTTCTTCAGTTAAGTTTCACATGGCATAATCTCATAACCTCATCCTGCTCTTTTTCTTCCTGGAGTACTCTCCAACTAATCAATGCTTTTTCTATTTTATATATATATATATATATATATATATATATATATATATATATATATTTTCCAGAAATGGACAGTTTCTAGATGTAGTCCTACTAGGTCCTCATGAATGAAATAGTATTTTAGTTTGATGTATTTGTTGAGTTGCTTCAGTCATGTTTGACCAGATGTGACTGTATTTGAGGTTTTCTTGGCAAAGACAGTGGGATGGTTTGCTATTTTATTGTCTAGCTCATTTTACAAATGAAGAATTGAGGTAAATGGGGTCACACAGCTAGTATGTGTCTGAAACTGGATTTTATGTGTGTGTGTATATAGACATATATGTATATATATTTATACACACACATATATGCATATTTATGTGTGTGTATATGTATATATAAAGACCTATGGAAATTAGGTTTCGGGATGGAGGTTCCCAACACTTACTGTTCCTCTCTCTGCCTGTCTGCTTCTCTCTAGCTTCTGGGCAAGATAAAATTAAAACACAGTCATAGGAAACTCTCAGATTGTCCATTTTCTTCAAGTCCCCCATGACTCACCTGGAGTGAAAACCTCTACTCCACCCTACTCTTTAGATGGCTGATCTCAAATTAATTTTCTTCCTTCCTAAACTGGGAAGAAATACAAATCTCAGAGAATTTTGTGACCAACCAGTCCCTTGTACTGAGTGATTATATAATAGCCTATTCAATCAGAAGTTAAGAACCTTTAACTCTATAATATTCAAACTATGTACCAACAGTATTTTTATATTTGAAATTATATTTCTAATCATCTCTCTCATGTAATACAATTTTCAAGTCTATCTTAGTTTCAGAATAATTGAAAAATCATGCCTATATTCATATATTCACATAGACATATATGTGCATATGACTATACACACACACATAAGCCTATAAGTATGATTGCTATAGGTGCATTAATTTTTTTTTGCAAAATTTCTAGCCTTTAAGTGAACTGAGTCCACCCCAAGACTTCTTAAAAGATTAAGAATAAATAAAATATTAAGAAATGATAGCATAAATATATAAGGATTCAAGTAATTTTATAAATGGCTCCAGGGAATGGATTTTAGTGCAAATAAAAGCTCTTTGACAAATATTAAGCATTTCTTTTGGCTTCATCTTCTTAGTGTCAAAGACTCTTCAAATTGGGAAGGGCTATACAAATATGGGTAACAATGATCTCACGAATTAAATTTTGGGATTCCATCTCACTATCAAAAATTAACAAAGTTGGTAAAATATAGAAATAGTCAATGTTGGAGTGGCTATGGGAAAGCAGACAGAATAATACACTGTCGCTGGAACTGAAAACTGGTCCAACTGTTTTGGAAATTGATTTAGAATTGTGTTAAAATAGAAACTGCACTACCATGCTCTTTGGCTTAGCAATTCCACTACTAAACATTATAACCCCAAGGAAGCAAAAGACAGAAAGAAATGTCCCATGTGTACAGAAATATAGATTAAAAAATACATTCATCAGAAATGGAGTTTGAGATGACCATGTGACATCCCATCTGAAATACCTGAAAGACAGTTGATGAAGTGGGACTGGAGTTCAGGAGACTAACTAGGGAAGAGAGCTGGATATATTCTTTATAAGTAAGTATCATCACCATAGAGATAAATGAAAATAATTCTTTAAATAAATGCTATTTTTAAATTTTACCTTCCCTTCAAGGTTATCTCTCATTTACTGTGTGTGTGTGCGTGCGCATATGTATGTGCTTGTTTTTATGCATGGTGAAAAATAATGTCCATTCAACATTATGTATGCACATGTATAATACTGAATGCATATACTTGTTATATATTATATTGAATGAATATTGTCTCTGTATGTGCATTATATATGTGTGGCATATTATATATGCATTATATGTACATTAATGTGTGCCCAATTGTATGCATGTATATGTATACATATGTAGCTAGTTGAATGTCCATAATCATTCACATATCATCTCTTCCAGAAGAATGTGAGTTCCTTGAGGGTATGTACAGTATTTTTTACCTTGCTCTGTATCCTCACCATGTAGTACAGTGGTGCCTTTCAGCTAGCAAGTGATTCCTTATTGTAAGTGAATGCTTACTGACTGACTGGCACTGGCCTATAAACATAAGCAGATGTTTATAATCTAAATGTGAAAGCTTTGTCTAATCACCAATGAGTAAGCACAGTTTAGAGGAAATGAATGTATTATTCTTGTTATTCCTTCTAAACAGGAAATGGGAACAGAATTTGCACTGAAACAGAGGGATGAATATACAGGTTTGCTCAGTAGAAATAAATGAAGAAGTTGACATAACTGTGTTTCTTATATGCCCAAAACCAACATGGAGCTTCATTTCATGAGATATTTGGTCACATAATAGACAGTGCTTCAGCTAAACTTTGGCCAAAAGACCACCACTACACTAAGCTAACAATTATTCGACTTGATGAGGAGGTAAAGAAAGTTTACATAAACTTAATAGCACTTCCCATATCAATTAACCTAAATTTTGATACTCAGTGACTTAGGGGAAAGATTGGGCATAAGATGAAGACTGTAAAAAACAAAAAACAAAACCCCCCTAATAATATTAATCAAAAAGTAAGAAACAAAATGGTAAGAAGTTTGTAGACCATTCAGAAGCTTCATGCCTGTATATCATAATTATATTTTTTTAGATTAAAAGATTTGGAAGTAACTGTATTTGGCAATCACTAAATTGCATAGCAGAAAATACATTTTGCCTTTGTTAAAGCAAAGACAAATATATATATTTTTAAAAAATTGATCAATGTAAAAATTATGCAAGTCTATCCTAGGTGGTTTAAATGAGCTGTTGGCACTGAAATATCAGAAAAAGAAAAAAAGGAGCCCATGGAAATGATCACCATTCTCTAAGGGAGTTTATTTGATATAAACCAAACACCAGAATAAGGAGACCAAAAGAATCTAGAAACTATCTCAGTCAGCATGCTCTTGATCTCCTTGCCAAGTAGTGAGATTTAATAGCCAAGCATAACATTAGTTTAAATTTGGGTCATTATCACTTCATAAAAAAGGAAAAAGCAATAGAGAATTAAAAAAACAATTGGGCAAGAATAGCAATTAAGCCAGATCATGACTGAAGTGGTTAAACAAGAAATGAGACAATAGGTGAAATATAAAAAAAACAAAATTTCCATATTAAACTGTTTTCCACTTTAGATTCTAACATCAAAGTCCCTGAAGCACTGCTAGAAGAAACAGAAATTCATGACAAAGGATGGAAAGAACAATGAGCTAGATTAGCCATGTACAAAAACGGTATCTGTTTAAACTGAGAAATAATTTTGCATGCGTTGAGGGATTGATTATCAAGATATCTAAAGGAGGAAAGAGAATTAACTTCTTAGGGGAAAATCACAGGACTTATTGATATTATCATTGTTACTAATAAAATCTGATCTCCCTCTTTTGTCCAAGTTGGAAGTGCAGTGGTCACTTCACAGGCCTGATCCTAATACTGATCAACATGTACGTTCCAATCTTTTCTTTTTTTCTAACCTCATTTAATTCACCCATTTTTAGACAGTTGGGCATGGCCCAGGATAAGGTCGGATTGGGAGATGGGAGGACTGGGCAAGGAACTACACTCATTCCATCAGTGCCAAAGTCAGAGACAATGCCCTGTTGGCTTTGGCCTGAAGGCAGCTGAAAAGCCAAGTGATTCACCAGTATCATCTATTACAGGCATGCACCACCATCATTATTCTTTCAGTTAGATTCTACTGATAATAAACATAGCATTTGTGTAATAATAGCTACTACTTACATAGTTATTTAAGATTTGTAAAATGCTTTACAAATATTATATCTTTTATCCTCACATCACTTTGAGATCGCTGCTATTATTTTACCCATTTGATAGATGAGGAATCAATCTGAGGCTGATGAAAATTAAGCAAGTTGTCCACGATCGCACAGATAGGAAGTTTCTGAGGGGATTTGTTCTCAGGTCCTCCTGATTCTAAGTCCAGTGCTCTAATGGCTATCTAGCTTCCAACTAATTGATGAAAGACACTTTATTGATGCTTTTTGTTTTATAACAAAGTTATTTAAGGATATAAATCCCATCTTTGACAAAGAAAACCACTCATGGTGATTTTAAACAGGGTATAAACATTTCATGGCCATAATCACTTTATAACTCCATGTTTATAACAAAAAGAGGAAAGTGCTTCCTTCCTCCTCTGCTATCAAAATTGCTCTTTTCAGCACTATGCATCACTATTATCATTGTGTTCCCTGCAGTTCTCCATACTTCTATTATTTCATTCAAGTATTTCTTATATTTCTCTGAATTCCCCATATTCATCTCTCTTTAACAATCACAATAATATCTGATTATATTCATATGCTGGATTTGTTCAACTGTTCCCAAATCAAAGTGCCCCAACTTTATGTCTATTTTTTTGTTCCAAAATAGGATAGCTATGAATATTTCTATGTGTGAGGAACCTTTCTACCTTTGACCTTCTTGATTTATATACTTAGTAGTGAGATGTCTGGGTCAAAGCATATGAGATGTTTAATGACTTCTTGCATAATCATGGCATATTACCAAAAGGAGTTATGGAAAATTACTAAGAGTTATTGACCCATACACCTATTATTTTATCTGTACACATTTTCTTATCACAATAATCTAAATAAGTATAGAAATTATCTTTGATGAAAAAATGAAAAAGGAAGAGCAAGTTTTTTGCAAATGATAATCTACAACATATCACAGAGTCTTAGTTACTCAACTGACTAAAGGATATATGGAATTGACGATATCACTGGGCTAAATGTTACTTGCCTGTATTTACACAGCCTCCCCCACACTTTCCCCTTTTTGTTATTAGTCCATTCATTTTCACACCATTTTCCTTTTTGTCTAATTTAACTTACTTAATGATCCCTGGTCATATTAGGGTTGTTTAAAATAGTTTTTGTTGAGTACTTCTGTTCCCTACATCATCATAGTTACCTCAAGCATCTCTCTTACTCTCCTCAGATAGTCATAACAAATAACCAATAATATTTTTGAGAGGAAAAGAAAATAGAACCATTGATCAATACATTGAAAAAGTCCAAAAGCAGGTAGAGTATGCTAATACCTGTGGAATTCCCACCTCTAAGAAAGAATGAGTGGGTATAACCTTTCCTATTAATTTATTCAAATCCTGCTTGACCTTTGTAACTTTATAAACATTTACTTTTGATGTTTTAATTGTGTAGTTGTTTTTTCCATTTAAAATGTTTTAGTTATTGTGTATTTTGTTTTCTTGGCTCTGCTTACTTCATTCTGAATTAGTTAGTATCGATCTTTCCATGTTTCTCTATTCATCACATACATAATTTCTGACAAAATAGTAATATTCAATTACATTTAAATGCTTGATATACATCTACTTTGTTAACAATTCTTAATTTTTACACACACACACACACACACACACCCTGGGTGTTAGTATACATGTTTTGGAGTATATGGGGACATTCTTCTTGACAAATGGTTTCCTTAGGATATAAGCCAAGGAATAGAGTTTCAAGTTCAGAGGATATGGATATTTTAGTCACTTCATTTGAGTAATTTCAAATTGCTTCTCCATTGAATTAAACAAGCACATTTAAAGTTAGAAGAATTAGGTTTATATCTATCTAACTCCAATCCGCATGTGTCTCTATTAATTGTTTGTGTTTTTCCAAGTTATGACTTTTTTCTCTTCTACTGTGATTGATATATTATATTCCTTCACTTATTTTATCTTAATCATTTTTAAGGTACCCTTCTTCCCACTGGGCTCTCTTCCTTCCCCTCAGTTCATCCTTGATTTCCCTTTGGTATTTTGCATGTTAGTTCCTTTTTCTCTCCTGCTATTATAGCATCATACATTTCTCCCCTAGCCCTTTTTTCTAATCTCAGATAATCAAAATAGATTCCTCCATTATTTTCTCACCTTCAGTTAGTCTTGTTCATTAGTTTATTTGTTTTTAAATTTCATTGTCATGCTCTTTTCCTAAAAGGATTTCTATCATTCTCATTATTCATGCTCTCTGTACTTTAGAACCTCATTCTCTCATTCATGACTTTAATAATTATCTGTTCTCTTTCTCTTCTCTGTATTCTTTATGCAACCAAAGCTTCCAAGATACTAATGAAGTCTACACTAAGTGGTTTTACCCACTACTTTGTTTATCTTGCCTCATGAATTCCCTTTTTCCATTGTGCCTCCTTCCCAAAGCAGCAACAATTATTGCAGGTGCTGGGTACTGCCCTTCTCTTACCACATCCTTGATGTTGTAGCCTACTATTAATCTATATTCTAACCTGGGCTCCCCTCCTCCACCCATTTGGCTTAAAATCTCCTTCTCGGATCAGTGTTCTCCCACTCCCCCAGGTTCCAGTTGCCTTTGCAACTGGCAAGTAGACTTTTCAAACACAAAATCCTCTACACCACACGCAGTCCATGTTCCTCATCTCCCTTCACAGACCATCTCTTTTCACACCTGGAAGAATTCATCAGTAGAACCTTTCCCAGCCCCAAAACAAAGTCCTTCCTTTCCTCTCCTTTTCAGTCTTCCCCCTCCTCACCAACTCCTTGTAGGAGCTTTTTTATTTTTTCTGAGACCACAGGGATCATCTGTTTCTCATTACTAGTCCTGATGTGGGCATATAATATACCCTTCTCCATTCCCTTACTCTTCATCTTTGCTTTTCATGTATTCTCACGTTTTAATATATTCCCTCCCCAAAGTATTAAGGTAACTGTTGGCAGGATGTCACTAGATTCTGTCCATAAGGTCACCCCCTTTTCTCCTTGTGTATATTTAGAAAGAAATTTCTTACTAGTCTCTCTCCTGTCCCTCTATTTCTATTGCTGTCCTTGGCTGTTGCATTTCTTCACTCCTGTATTTCTGGTTTTTGGGGAATTTGAGAAGCAAGTATACAGTTAATAGAGCACAGGGTGTCGAATAAGGAAGACATGAGTTCAAATCTGCCCTCAGACACTTGCTAGCTATGTAACCCTGGGCAAATTACTTAACCCCTGTTTGCTTCAATTTCCTTTTCTGTAAAATGGGAATAATGACAGCACTTACCTCCAAGGGTTATTACCAAAATCAAATGAGTTATTAATTGTAAAGTGTTTAGTACAATGTCTGGTACATAGCAAGTGCTGTATAAATGTCAGCTATTATAACTATTATTATAAGTAATCTCTTCAGCTCTAATATTCTCTCCAGTTTTTTCCAATGCCTCATTATTAGTGAACATCCATCTCCTTTTCATGGATGGTTGAACCCATATTTGCAGGGTAGGGCTATATCTTGAGCTCTAGATTTGGGCTATAATGTTCCTAGCTTTCTTTTGGAGGTTCCTTTCTGCAGACAAAAAGCATAATCTTCATATTTCTACTTTACCTTTTAGTTCTAAGAGATCTGGGCCATTTTCTTTTCATCTTTTCTTGACATATAATGAGGTTATTTATTTTTTGGCATATCTAGCGTGCAGTCCAATCTGAAGTCAATTAGAAATCAATGAAGAAGCATTTATTAAGTATTAATTATGTATCTGGCATTATGCTGAGTACTGGGGGTATGAGGAAAGGCAAAAGTAGTTCATGCCATCTAGGAGACCAAATTCTAATTTTGGAGATAATATGTAAATAGTTAGTTTTATATAGGATCTATATAGTATGGGTAGAATAAAATCTCAAGGGACAAAGCACTAGCAATAGGGAAAACCAGGAAAGCTCTCCTATGGAAGGTAAGATTTGAGCAGAGGCTTGAAGGAAGCCAGGAAGCCAGAGCATTCCAAGTATGGGAGATGGCCAGTGTGAAGGAATGGTGAGGACAGATGGCATGTCATGTGGGGGACCAGTAAGTACAGCATTGTAACAGAAATAAAAGAGTATGTGTAGAGAGAAGAAAAGAGCTATAAAGCTGAAAAGTTAAGAAGAGTTCAGACAGTAAAGAACTTTAAATGTCAAAAAAGAAATTTATGTTAGATTTTGGAAAAAATGGGGAGTCATTGGGTGGACCTGACAACCCATCAGTTCAGGATGTTTACTTTGGGATAAAGTGAGGCACTCATAAATCATTGAACAATTAACAAAAGAATATTTACTTACCTCTAACAAAGCAAGGATATTTAACAAAGATGTGTGGCACTCGGTTTCTGTCAATGTGCCTCTCCTGCCCCCTCCTCAATGCTTCCCCAGTTTCCATGTGATAAAGCAGATCAGCAGGACAGGTGGTGATTTTTGTAGGCTTTCAGAAATCCACAAATCCCAGGGGCCCTGAATCCATGGTTGGTACTTTTTTTACTTTAGGTTCTTTAAGATTAGCAGGGACCTATCAAATACTAAAAAACATGCCTTGCCTTGCAGGAAAAAAAAACAAAAACAAGAAAGCAATCACTCCTGGGGAAGGAACCCCGACATTTGACCCTTCTAGCACTTCTCTTGGGGCAACTAGGTGGCAGAGTATATCTTCCTCAGTTCAAATTGGCCTCAGACCCTTACTGGCTATGTGACCCTAGGCAAGTCACTGAATCCTCTTCACCAAAGTTCATCTGTAACATGTGCTGAAAAAGGAAATGGCAAACTGCTCCAGTATCTCTGCCAAGAAAACCCCAAATAGGATCACAAAGAGTTGGATATGACTGAAATTACCATACAATAGCAATAAAGCACCCCTCTTTCCCCTTAATGAATTCCAATTCCTCCCTATTACTTCCATAATCTAATATAAAGTAATTTGTTTTATTCTTAACCTTTTTTTGTGTGTCATGGATCTGGTAGTCTGGTGAAACCTATGAATCCCTTCTTAGAATAATGTCTTTTAAAGGTATAATATAAAATACATAACATTACAAAGAAAACTAATCAAAGTTACTTAACTATTTTGATAAGTTAAGAACCCTTGTTACAGATGGTGAGGTTCCCCCAGATGATCATATTGGAAGATGATATTGTTTTGATTACATCAAGCTCTAAAACATCATAGAGCCTCTTAAATGAGCTCCATAAAAATTCAAAAGAGTTCAACCTATCTACATAGGGGAAAAAAAGAAAACAGATGAAAAATACCTATTTTTTAGACTAGAGGTATTACACTGAAAACCCACTGTCTGCAAATGATGTCTGAAACCCCTCTGTCTTCCTGAACTAGAATAAAATGTATTTGGGAAATATTTAGCAAAAAAGAATAATAATATAATGCAACATAGATAATGTGAGTTCATGGTTTTCTAAGAAAATATGCGACCTGCAGGCATCTCTTTCTATATGAGTTTGATATCACTGCTCTAGGTTATTTGCAGCTTCATGAACAATCTGCAGATCTAATCTATCTATATATCTGTGTGTGTATATATATATATATATAGATATATGTATATGTACATTATATATATGTTTTACATAGAAGTTGGGTCCAGGAGAAAAATGGTGGGCTGATTTATATTTGGGAAAGTGTTCAGTGTTTTTAATGACCCTAAGCTTCTCCGTGAAACAATGTCCCATCCTTTAACATCTAGTGATTTTCTAGGACTGTAAGTCATTGGACACCATAGTCTCTAAAACATTGAAATTGTTCAATTATAGGACTGAGAGAGGTACTGTAATAGATGATAATACAGCTTGTTACCAATCAGAATTCTGTAGGAGAAGTAGCATAATATGTCATCAGAGAAAGATATTTCTGGAAAAGCATGCATTAGGAAATAGTGATTGTCTATGCAATGTAAAGAGGTCCAGAGAAAGATTTCTACCAAGTTGGAAAGGATTTTCTAGGGAGGATTTATAAGGCTTGGAAAAATTTCAAAGAGCATAAGAAGGCATCAGTGGATTTGTCATGGACTTTATTGGACAGGGCACTCACATCACCAACATCAAAATGCATTGAGTTATGGAGATTGCCTTTGATTTATTTGAACTAAGTCAAAGGTAAAATGAGGAAAGGTCAGGGTGAGAAATGAAGTTCAGAATGTGCTTCATTGTGTATACTAGAGGCAAAGGATAGATACATAAAAAAGACCTTCAGCAACATGAATATGTTCATGAAATGTTCTCTTTTCTCCCTTGAAACAACTTATTTCTTCATTCTCTCTGCCTTTCCCCCGTTAATCCTCATTTTTTGGGTTCAGTGCTGTTAGACTAACTCCTGCCCCACGATCTTTGGAACATAGTGGTTCAGTAGATGTTGTGGATAATTTTTTTATGTGCTTAGAAAGCTTTAAATTATATTTCAGTTATCCACTTTTATAGTTATTCTCTTCCAACGAAATTACAACGTGCTTTTCAAATGAAACACTTGAACTGATCAATGCAAATAGTCAAAGGCCATCAAGTCAATACTTTGAAAGGTAATTAACTATGGAAACAAACCTACGGCCTCAATGAAACTCTTTTTCAAAATTGCCATTCTGTTTTACCAGCTAGCTTTTTTTTGATTTTATTCTATTTTTCCTTTTCACAGAGGGATCGTATCTGAAGGAAACCTTAGGTATCATTTAGGCCAAACTCTTTACTCCAAATAATTTAAAAGGAAGTGGGATTTGTAAGGATTCTGCCTACATCCTTTTTATTTTTAAAATTCATATTCTTTAGTTATCTAAGTATTTTTCTGCCTTAAAAATATTTTATGCAAAATGAAACAAGAAAATAACTTTCATTCCCAGTTTTAGCTCCAGCTCAGAAGATACTTGGCTTGGTGAACTCTGGTTCCCTAACTAAGCTTATTTTTAGGGAGAGAGCACCCTCCTGTGGCAACATGATGTCATGCTTAATTCTGAGTTTCCTTTAGTATTATGTATTGTCCATAATGGGTTATTGCCTAGTGGACACATCAAGTCATCATATTTCAAAAGGTTTAGGGGCAAGACATAATTTTTGTTTGTTTGATTGAATGGGGAGGTGAAGGGGAGGCTTAGTTTCAGGAGACCTAGAGTACCAGTGAGAATTAAAGCAACACTTTCAATTCAGATTCCAAAGATCCTCATCTCTGGCTTTAAAGAGAGTGTGAAAACCAAAGCTCCCATTAAGACCTAGTGAGTGACTGCATTAAATTAAGCCACTGGAAGATGGGGGACTCAATAGAACACTGAATGAAGAAAGCTATTATTAGTTTAGTGCTTTTCCTGGAACATGGGAATAATTTAAACAGGCAACAAAGTTATAAATAAAATACTGAAAGTATGCTAAGGTCTAGGGAAAATCTTGCTGAGCATTTCTATAAACAAACTTTCTACCTAATGCAAACTGTGCCCTGAGATTGGGTTGGAGTCCTTTAAGTCAAAAATGTTTCCTTATGAGATTGGATGATTATTGTTAGGGAAATGCCAAGCTTCCTAATGAAAAAGATACTGAAGTCGAGTATAGCATGGATTAAAATTCCCTACACTAAAAAGGATATCATTCTGTGTTCTCTTAATGACATTAATAGCTCTTTTCAATGAAATGAGAAACTCTTTTAACTTTTGAATCGCATAATGAGTCATGGATGTGGGGTAAATACATTAACCAAATAGTTTTACTTTCTGAATTTGCCATTTAAATTTTCTGTATTTAAAATTGTGTTTTATTAATGTTCAGGTAAAATTGTTTTTTTTTTTCCAGTGGATTTCAAAAATACTCATTTCACTCAGAAACATGGCTATTTTTATTGGCAAGAATTGAGACAAATGTCACATAATCTACATATGTGAAAAGAAGACATTCAAGCTATGTAAGTTATTCTTCTCTGCCTGAAAATCCTAAATCTTCTCAAAAATATTATAGCATCAAATATGGCTCATCTAGCACATTTTGTGCATATAGGCTGAAACAGTTGTAAATTTGTGTTGGAATAGTAAACATCTTATCACCTTTTGTTCCCCAGGAAAACCTTACAGCAAATGAATTATTTAACTCTGAAAATTTTTCTAGTAGTCAGGCAAGCCTACATTTCAAATAGATACATTCTCCTTCTAGTCTCTTAAATACCCTAGTACAGAAGTAATGACAAGATCTATGCAATTATAACTCATAAAAAAGTGTATTAAAGTGTTTTTGCCACTCCTTACAGAATCCTGAAATATATAATCAAAGTGCCATTTCAAATTGTCATTGACAAATCCATTTCGTCAGGAGCTGAGAACAGACACTATGAAGTTTATGTGAAGGCTGGAGGGAAACGCAGCTGCAGGCTACTCTATGAATCTATTAAACAGAATGAGGAAATAGCCTCAGGGCAAGTGTTTGGTTTTGGAGTTTGAGATACTAACCTTGGAATATAGTGACCTATGTGACATTCCTCACCAAGAGAGGACTAAAGATAGTCACTGGAAATCTTTGCTCACATCTTCCCTTGAGCAACTAAGTGTGTTGTCAGATAATAGGTCCTAAGACCTAAGGTATGGTCAGGCTTACCTTACCATAACCCTACATAATTATGTGGACACTAAAAGACTTCCATTTTTTCTTTCTTTTTTTTTGTAAGAATAACTTGCTTCCTTCATTTTTTGAAGAATATAATTCTATTTAAGTCAAATAATTTTTAGTCATAAAACCCATTCTTTCTATCAATTTCTGTAACCTGTTTTGTACATTCATTTTAGGCAATGATTTGAACCTAGAGCCTTTAACTCCAAATCCAGGGTTTCTTCCTTTCCCCAAGCTACTTTTGTTTTATTTTGTTTGTGTAATACTTGCCCCAGAGTCCACTGGTAGGAATTCTCTCCTTACTGCTCTGCTTTTCATGAGGGAATAAGGTAGAGCTGACATAGAGCTCCAGCCTTCTTCATTTCTCTTTGGGACTCAAGCCTTGAGTCTCCTTTTAGCTTAAAGTCACTTCAAGTGCATCTGGTTTCCAGATTCAGGATGGAAGATAGGAAAAACCAATCCAATTTCAGTTTGCTTAAGGAGAAGACTGGGAAAATATGGGAGAAGCTGGCAGTCTCTACCATATCTCTATTCCCATTTTTTTTTTTACACTAGAGACTATGAGACTCTATTTTCTACACTAAAAACTCCCCTTGGATTGTTCTGAATAGGCAACTCTCTCAATAGGAGAGCTCCTTCATTCTTTTTTTTCACTACTGTCAAGTATGTAATACTCCTATATATACTGTCTGATTTCTGTTTTGCTATGATTTGGAGAAGATGGATTTTCTTGGCTAACTACTTTGTGTGTTCATTGTGGAAATACTATTTGGTGGAAAAAGGGTCAAACCTTATATATATATGACTTGGGACATTCTTTACCTCCCAAAATGACAAAACAATCAGAAGTCACATTTAACCTGATCATATCTTCAGAATTCAGGGCTTCTTAAACTTTTTCCACTTATTACCAAACAGTGCTTCTTAATCTAATAATATTTAAGGAAGCAAATAGATATATTTCTAGCCTGGCTCCTTCTCTCTCTGAGGAGACAGCAAATTAGACTCTTGCCCCAACTTTCTGCTTCACCTCCTGGATGGAATGAAAGTCTTGCTTGGAGAAGGGAAGAGTGAAAAGAAGCTAGAGATGTCTTTTTAGATTTCCTTAGAGATACACAATAACAGCCATCACCACACGCGAGCCTCCCTACGATTGGAGTCATGTCCTTATATTTCCTTGGTTCTTTGTTTCTTTTTGCATGGCCCGCCTAATGATTTTATCTATAAAAAAAAATAAAAGAAAATAGTTTAATGGTGATGTCTTGGACAATATGCAACATTGTACAACCCAGAGTCCATCATCTCTCCAGTGCAAGGAGGCAGGTACGTATTCTCATCTATTTTCCAAGGCTAACATTAGTAATTATAATTGCACACCATTCTGTTTTATTTTTATGTCCTTTTTTATATTCATTTTAAAAAAAATTTTTAGTTCTGAATTTACTCCCTTCCTCCAGTCCTTTCCCCACCCAGTGAGAAGGCAAGTAACACAATATCCATTATATGCATGAAGTTATGCAAAACATTTCCTCAGTCATATAGGGGAAATATACAGGAAAAAATAAAGTAATAACAGCAGATCTGTACTCCGAGTTCATCAGTTCTCTCTCTGGCGGTGGATAGAATTACTCATAAGTTCTTTGAAATTGTTGCAGATAATTTTATTGATTAGAGTAGCTAAAACCTTTCACAGCTGATCATCATTACAATTCTGTTATATGTTCAGTATTCTCTTACATCTGTTCACTTCACTTTGTACTATTTCAAACAAGTCTTCTGAGTTTTTCCTGAAATTATCCCCTTCATTTTTTTATCCATCACATTCTTATACTATAATTTGTTCAGCTATTCCACAATTGATGGATATCCCCTCAATTTCCATTTCTTTGCCACCACAGAAAGAGCTGCTTCAGATATTTTTGTACATAGAGAGTTTTTTCTTCTTCTTTGATTTATTTTTTAAGGATACAGAGCTGGGTCATAGAGTATACACAGTTTTATAGTCCGTTAGGTATAATTTCTAATTGTTTTTCTGAATGGTTGAAACAATTCACAACTCTACCAACAGTGCAGTAGTAAGTATCCCTTTTTTCCACATCCACTTTGCACAACCCTGCCTCATTTAAATCTAATTCACTAGGGGGTTAAGACATTACAGTCCTGATGTCATTGGTAATGTTCAAAGCAAAGGACCAACAACACCTAATCTATTTTATTGATTCACTCCTATATGTTTTAACTGGTATGAGATTGTTTTGATGATGACCACTTTGTAAAATAGTTTGAAATCTAATACTGTTAGGCCAGCTTCTTTCACTCCCCTCCACTCCCCAAAACCCACCATTGATTCCCTTAATATCTTGGCCTTTTTGTCTTCCAGATGAATACTGTTGTTATTTAGCTCTATAAAATAATCATTTGACAGTTTGTCATGGTACTCAATAAGTAAATTAATTCGGTAGAATTCTCATTGTTATTTATATTGTCTTGGCCTACCTAAGAGAATGTAATATTTTTCCGGTTGTTTAGATCTATTTTTATTTGTCTGAAAAGTATTTTATAACGTTGTTCTTATAGTTCCTGGGTTTCTATTGGCAGGTAGCCCCCCAAGTATATTTTATACTGTCTTGTTATTTTAAATAGAATTTCTCTTTCTATTTCTTGTTGCTGAGTTTTGTTGGTTATATAGGGAAATGCCAATGATCTTTGTGGGTTTATTTTTATGTCCTGTAACTTTGCTAAAGGTGTTAATTCTTTTGTTTGTTTGTTTTTTAATTCTCTTGTTCTGTTTGGTTTTATTTCATTTATATTATTGCAGCCATTATGTAGATCACTTTCCTAATTCTGTGTATTTCAGTTTTCATTAGTTCATACAAACTCTCCTATGTTCATCTGAATTCCTCATTGCTGATAAAGTAATAATTAAAGGTTAACGTGTGTATATACAGTAATTCATGTTTTAAAATGTTTCACAAATATTGTTTCATTTTATCATTTAACAACCCAGTTAGGTAAACTATATTGAGCTACATATTTATTCTGTACTTGCAAGTATATATGTGATCTCCCCTGGTATAACATACCTTCCTTTAGAAAATAGATTGCTAGGCAGAGCCAGGATGGCAGAATGAAGGCAGGGATTCACCTGAGCTCTCCCGCAAATCCCTCCAAATACCTGTAAAAATTACTTTAAACAAATTCTAGAGCAATAGAACTCAAAAAAGATAGAGTCAAACTATTTTCCAGACCAATCAGTAGGAAAGGTCTATTGCACCAGGGTGAGAAAGGAGCTGCACCAGCATACATTGTTTCCCTGCAAACTTGGAGAAGGCCTGGGGGCAACTGAATTACTGGCAGCAGTGGTGATTTCAAGACCTCTCAACTCACAGATGCCAAAGACAACTTAGAAAATCATTGTCCATTGCACCTGGGAGTGAGGGATGCACCATGCAAGTTGTATCAGCATAGCCCTGGCCACAGCAAACCTGGAGCAGGCCTTGAGAGTGACTGAATCAGCAGCAGCAGGGAGAGAGGTAGCTTCCAGACCTCTCAGCCCACAGAGAGTAAGGGGGTTGGACAACTAGTCAGAGAGAGATTACAGGGGTCTTTTTACTGCCACTGAGGCAGGAGTCTGTTTTTTTGCCCATACTCAAATCTGAGTTAGGTAGTACCTGGGTGGTAGTCCCTGGGTGAGAAGAAGTGCTAGCCTAGCAGAACTTGTGGCCGTAGTGGAGAGAGGATCATCTTTACTGTACTAGGGCAGAAAAAGAGTGCTTATGGTCACTCATTAGACAGAGCACAGGCCAGGAGAGGAGTAACATGTCTCCTTAGATCATACCACCTTAGAAGAACTGAAAACTTACAGGTCTTTAGAAGTATCTCTGAAAACAGATGCACAGAACCCCTGAAGCTTGGAACAGCACCCCCTCCACCTTGGAAGCATAGCCCTACTTTAACAAAGAGTTAAAAGTCAACAAATAGGCTAGAAAAATGAATAAACAATGGGAAAACATGCCTCTAACTATGATGACAAGGAAGCTCAAAACACACTCAGAAGACAACAAAGTCAAAGCTCCTGCATCCAAAGCCTCCAAGAAAAATGAGAATTAAGCTTAGGTCATGGAAGATCTCAAGAAGAATTTTGAAAATCAAAAAAGAGAGGTAGAAGGAAAATTTGGAAGAGAAATGAGGATGCAAGGAAATCATGAAAACTGAGTCAATAGCTTAGTTGAAGAAAATAACACCTTAAAAAACTGACTATGCCAAATGGTAAAAAGAGATCCTAAAAGTCAGTGAGAAGAATGCCTTAAAATACAGAATTGGCCAAATGGAAAAAGCAAGTCCAAAAGCTCACTGAAGAAAATAATTCCTTAAAAATCAAAATGGAAAAAAAATAGAAGTGAATGACTTTATGAGAGATCAAGAAACAATAAATCAAAACCAAAAGAATGAAAAAATAGAAGACAATGTGAAATATCTCATTGGAAAAAAAAAATTGACCTAGAAAATAGATCCAACCAGAAAGAAGCAATTCAAATGTAGTGGAACTGTAGTCAGGATAACATAAGATTTAGCAGCTTCTACATGCAATGATTGGAGAGCTTGGAATATGACATTCTAGAAGGGAAAAGAACTAGGATTACAACCAAGAATAACCTGTCCAGCAACACTGAGTATAATCCTTCAGGAAAAAATATGGACACACCATAAGATAGAGGCCTGTCAAATATTCTTGATGAAAAGACCTGAGCTGAATAGAAAATTTGACTTTCAAATACAAACCTCAAGAGAAGCATATGAAGTTAAACAGGAAAAGAAAAACATAAGGGACTTAATAAGTTTTAAGTGTTTGCATTCCTACATAAAAAAATGATATTTGAAATTCATAAGACTTTTCTCATTATTAGGGTAGTTAAAAGGAGCATACATCAATAGAGTGCACAGATTGCACTGAATATGAAGGGATGTTATCTAAAAAAATGAAATTAAGGGGTGAGAGAGAGAATGTACTGGGAGAAAGAGAAAGGGGGAGATAGAATGAGGTAAATTATCTCACATAAAAGAAGAAATAAAAAGTTTTTGCAGTAGAGGGGAAGAGCAGGAGGTGAGAGGGAGTGAGTGAACTTTATCAGAATGGGTTCAAAGAGGGAATAACATTCACACTCAAGTGGGTAAAGTATCTTACCCTACAGGAAAGTAGGAGGCAAGGGAATAAGAGAAGGGGAGTGATAGAAGAGATGGCAGACTGGTGGAGGGAGTAGTCTGAAGCCACTTTTGAGAAGGACAGGGTGAAAAGAGAGAATAGTATAAGGTAGTGGGGGAATAGGATGGAGGGAAATACAGTTAGCAATAGTAATTGTGAAAAAAATGAAGCAAGTTTCTCTGATAAAGGCCTGATTTCTCAGACATTTAGAGAACAGAGTTAAATTTTTAAAAATAAGAGCCATTCCTTAATTTATAAATTTTTAAATGGTATGATCAATTTTCAGATGAAGTAATCAGAGTTATCTATAGCCATATTAGAAATACACTCTAACTCGCTATTGATTAGAGAAGTGCAAACTGAAACATTTGAGGTATTACTTTATACCTATTAGACTGGATAAAAGGACAGAAAAGGAACATGATAAATGTTGGAGAAAATGTGGGGAAAAATGAAATTTTCATGCCTTATTGGTGGAGTTGTGAACTGACTCAACCATTCTGTAGAGGAATTTGGAACTATGCTCAAAGGGCTACAAAACCAGGCATATCCTTTGACCTAGGAATACCACTACTAGAACTGTATTAATTTGGGGTTTACCAGCTAGATTTCTTTCTCAAAGACCAAGCCTTAAACCCAATTCACTCTTTCTTCAAGGATTGAACAATAGGTTCCTGTTCAAGCACCATTTAATTGCTATTTTGGGGGCCCTCCTTGCTCATAGTGAATATAAATAGTAAATGTTTCTCTTTTGGCCCACAACCCTGAAGGTCTTTCCCTTCCAGTTTGATATTATTATTATTATTAAAGGGGCCATCCCTTGATTCACTTCTTAAGGAAGCCTGTTCACTGACTAGGCATTACCTCACTCAAAGTGAGAACTTCAAAAGACCTTAGCTTAAAAGACCAAGGTCTACCATTGCATCCTGGGCTGTCTCCAGTCATTCTGATCAATATCTGGCCACTAGACCCACATGGTTCCAGAGAAGAAAGTGAGATTGGCAACTTTGCACAGCTCTCCCTCACTCAAATCAGTCAAAGTCATGTCATTATTGCCCTAATGTCATGATCCTCTTCAAGAATGAAAGACAAACCGAATATACACAATTCCATAAGAGATAAAAAGCAAAAAGGAAAATGGCTTATATGCACAAGAATATTTATGGCAGCTCTTTTCTGGGGTGTAAATAATTAGAAGTCAAGGGGATGGCCATCAATTGGGAAATGGCTGAAGAAGTTGTGATATATGATTATGATGGAATATTAGTGTACTATAAGAAATGATGAGAAGGATGATCTCAGAAAAACCTGGAGAGACTTACATGGGCTGATGCAAAGTGAAATGTACTGTGTACAAAATACCAGCAATATTGTAAGATGGTTGGCTGTGAATGACTTAGCTATTCTCAGCAATACAATGATCCAAGGCAGCTCTGAAGAACTTATGATGATAAATGCTATCCATCCCCAGAGAAAGATTGAGGGTGTCTGAATACAAATTGGAGCTACTTTTCTCTTTATGCCTTCTTTATTTTTCTTGTTTTTCTTGTCTGTTTTCTTTCACATCATGACTACTATGGATATATTTTGCATGACTACACATGCATAACATGTGAAAATTGCATGCCTTCTCAAAGGGGCTGGGGAGGGAGCAAGGGAGAGAATTCAGAACTCAGTGTTTTAAAAATGAATGTTAAAAATTGTATTTACATGTAATTGGGGTAAAATAAAATAACAAATTGAAAATGAATCACTTCATGTCTTTGCCCTTGTTCCCCTAGTGTTGCTTAAATATTGTTTAATAACAGTTTATTATCAGCACATAATTGTTATTTAATAAATACTTCTTGAAGCCAGACAGCAATAATGATAATGATATATATTATTTTTATTTATTTATTTATATAGTGTTTACTATGTTTTATTGTGTTAAACACTTTGAAATTATTATCCCATTTGTTCCTCCATAGAGTCCTGGGAGGAAAATATAATTATTATCCCTCTTTTAAAGATGACAAAACTGAGGCAAGTAGAGGTTAAGTGACTTTCCCAGGGTGACACAGCTAGTAATTAACTGAAGTTGGATTTGACCTCTTGTGTTCCTGACTGTAGGCCTGGCACTCTACTGAACACCTAACTGCTAATCTTTTAATCCATTAATATCCTCCCTGCCCCCACTGATGTAGGTCACAACCACCTTACCTGAACTTACAATTGCCTTCTTGAGTTGCTATAGCTAGAATGTTTATTACCTGTAGGGTTACCTGGTGGTGAGGAGATTTTCAAAATTCAGACACGTAGCCTGCCTCATAATCCTCAGATTTGAATGAATGCTTTAATACTGATTCTGCCCCCCCATAAATCACTTTGGTCAGAGACTGAGAGCACTGAAATGTGAATTGCTCAGTGTGAGAGGAGGATGAGGTAACTTTGAGATTCAGTGCAGGAAAACCACATTCAAAACAGAGTCAGAAAGGGAACAAAAAAAAAAAAACTTAAAGAAAAAATAATAATGAAATTGCCAAGCATCTCAGATGGAAGAAAACAGTTAAAATCTTAAATATAAGCAGATAAAACAACGAGAAAGGTATTAATAAAATAAGGAAATATGGCTACAAGATCAACTAAATGATCCCAGCCATCTATGAGTAAATATTTCAAGACAAAGGAAAATGAATCAACACTTGATGAGACAGAGGATTTCATGAATTCCCAAAGGAGCATTAAACTACAGCGGGATGTTCCCAGATAGTTAAAGAAAAAAAATAAGCATTGTGAAAGTAGACTTTATGACTTGTATAATAGAAATAATTGACAGAACAGAAAAAAATGAATAATTGTTGACATGTCTCACCAAAGAAACAAAACAGAGAATAGCTACTTGGAAACGTAAATATACAGAGCCTTACCTCTATTGATTAGCTCCAATTTACTATGTATATAACATGTTTATACATTGCTTTTTGTATGTTGTCTCTCCCATTAAAATTCAAACTTCTTTAGAGTAGTGACTGTCTTTCCTCTTTATTTGTGTCAACAGCATAGTACCTGACACAAAGTACCCATCTAATAAGTGTTCATTGAATGACTAATAATTTGTCATAAAAATAACAATAGAGGAATTGAGCAAATATTATGGAGGGAAATCAGGGCCTCACCTGAGCTCTTCAACAAATTCCTTCAAATAATTCTAAAAAGTTAATCTGAACAAATTTTAGAGTGACAGAATTCATCAAGAGACAGAGTGTGGCAGATTTCTAAAGCAGGACACCCTGAAAGGTCGACAGTAAGGATCTGTTACACTGGGTTGGGAGAGCACAGAGTGCACAGGCTGCACCAGCATAGACTTGGCCATACTGCAGCTGGAATGGCCCCCAGAAGTCTGGTCCCCAGAAGCAGTACCAATTCCTAAACCTCTCAGCACAGAATGGGAATTAGGGTGGAGCTGAGTGAGAGAGAAGCCTGGGACCATGACAGTAACCATGGCTGCTTCTGGGGCTATCAGCACACAGACTCAATGTTTGAAAGTCACCTTCTTGAACTTCAAGGAATCATGGTGGAGAAAAGTGTTAGTGCCCTCACCCTCTCTTGTTGACCTTGAAAAACACAGAAAATGTGGCTCCAGGAAAAGTCCTGAAACAGTGGAGCCAGTAGAAGGGGTACAACAGTCTTTAGCTTGGGAGACTGGGGAGACTAATGGGAAGGGTCCCATTTGCAATGGCTGAAGGGGACCAGTGTAGGACTGGAGGTGTCCCAGGAAGCCCCACTTCAGCAGACCATCAGGAGATCCTGAATCCTACAGGGTAGAACCAGTAAACGCCAGCACCAGGACATGCCTTAGCACAGTCAAGGGAATTGGGCACATACCAGCACAGATGGGAGTCCATCAGCTGCTGAGTCTGCCAATGCTCTAGCACAACCATAGGATAGGAGGAGACCTCAAGCAGCCAGACCACACCCTGTACCACAAGTTTCAATGTAGCCCTGGGGAAACTCGGAAAGATTTCACCCAGGCTCAGCACACACCAGCCAGCTCAGTCCAGAGAAATTGCAGCTAATGACTCTATAAGGCATTAATAATCAGTCAAACAAAATCTAAAGAATGAAAAAACAGAAAAAAGAAAAAAACCACAAAATATCTCATTGAAAAAACAACTGACCTGGAAAATAGATCCAAGAGAGAAAATCTAAGCATTATTGGTCTACCAGAAAGCCATGAGGAAAAAAAGAACCTGGACTTCCAAGAAACCATTAAGGAAAATTATTCTGCAGTTCTTGATCCAGAGGGCAAAAAAGTAATTGAAAAAATTCACTGATCACCTCCTGAAAGAGATCCCAAATGGAAAAATATTGAATATTGTTGGCAAGTTTCAGATCATCAAGTAAAGGAGAAAATACTGCAGGGAGTCAGAAAGAAACATTGAGGAACTACAGTCAGGATCACACAAGACCTTGTAGCTTCTGCATTAAAATATTGGAAGGATTGGAATATGATATTCCATAAGGCAAAGAAGCTTGGACTACAACAAAGGATCAATTACCCAGCAAAATTGAGCATAATATTTCAAGCAAGAAGATGGACATTTAATGAAATAAGGGATTTCCTGACCTTCCTAATGAAAAGGACAAAGCTCAATAGAAAATTTGATGCCCATCAACTGGGGCATAAAATGGATAAATTTTTGGTCAATTTGATTAAAAAGAAAGAAAGAAAGAGGAAAGCAAAATTACCATTATCAAAAATGAAAAAGGTGAATTCACCTGTAATGAAGAGGAAATTAAAACAATAATTAGAAATTATTTTGCTCAACTGTATGCACATAAATTTGACAATCTTAGCAAAATGAATGAATATTTTTAAAAAATATAAATTGCCCAGATTAACAGAAGAGGAAGTAAAATACCCAAACAACCCCATCTCAGAAAAAGAAATTGAACAAGCCATCAATGAACTTCTTAGAAAAAAAAATCTGCAGGGCCAGATGGATTTATCAGTGAATCGAGCAAACATTTATAAAACAGTTAATTCTAATACTATATAGACTATTTGGGGAAATTGGCAAAGAAGGAATCTTTCCAAATTATTTTTGTGATACAAATAGAGTGCTGACACCTAAACTCATAAGGGCCAAAACAGATAAAGAAAGTTACAGACCAATTCCCCTAATGAATATAGATGAAAAAATTTTAAATAAGATTTTTGAAAAAACATTACAACAACTTATCATGAGAAAATAAACTTTGATCAGGTAGAATTTATACTAGGAATGCAGGGCTGGTGCAATATTAGAAAAATTATCAGCATAATTGATGTTATCAACAACAAAATTAACAGAAGCCATATGATTAATTCAATAGATGCAGAAATAGCTTTTGAAAAAACACAACACCCATTCCTGTTGAAAACACTGGACAAGATAGCAATAAGAGGAGCCTTCCTTAACCATCTACCTAAAACCCTCATCAAGCATTATATGTAATGGGGAAAAGCTAGATACATTTCCAGTAATATTGGGGGTGAAAGAAGGATGTCCATTATCACTACTGTTATTCAATATGTACTAGAAATAATAGCTTTAGCAATGAGAAGAAGAAATTGAAGGAATTAGAATAGGCAAAGAAGAAACTAAGTTATTACTCTTTGCAGATGATATGATATAAAGAATCCTAGAGAATTAAGTGAAAAAAACTACTTGAAATAACAAACAACTTTAGCAAAGTTGAAGGATACAAAATGAACTCACGTAATTCATCCGTATTTCTATATATTATTATTGAAAAAGCCCAAAAGCAAGAGATAGAAAGAGAAATTCCATTTAAAATTACTTACTGTAGCCAAATATTTGGGAGTCTAATTGACCAAAAGGAACCCAGGGACTATATGAAAAAAATTACAAAATACTTTTTGCACAAATAAAATCAAATTTAAATACTTGGAAAAATATGTTACTTGTGGGTGGGCCAAGCTAATATAATAAAAAAGGCAATTCTACCTAAATGAATTTACTTATTTAGTGCCATACCAATCAAACTTTTCAAAATTGTTTTACAGAGCTAGAAAAAATATTATCAAAATTCATCTGGAAGAACAAAAGATCCAAAATATCAAGGGAACTAATGAAAAGAAATGCTAGGGAAGGTGACCTAGCTCTACCAGATCTCAAATTGTATTATAAAGCAGCAATTATCAAAACCACTTGGTACTAGCTAAAAATAGAGGGACAGACCAGTGGAATAGGTTAGGTACTCAAGACACAGTAGTCAATGAATAGAGCAATCTGTTGCTTGGTAAACTCAAGGACCCCAGCTTCTGGAATAAGAACTCACTGTTTGACAAAAATTGCTGGGAAAACTAGATAATAGTGTGGCAGAAACTGAGCATAGACCAATGCCTAACACCATGTACAAGAATAAATTTCAAATGGGTACATGATCTAGGTATAAAGATTGATGCTATAAACAAATTAGTAGAGCAAGGAAGAGTGTATTTATCAGCTTTATGGAGAATGGAAAAATTTTTGACTAAACAAGAGATAGAAAACATTATAAATTGCAAAATGGATAATTTTGATTATATTACATTGAAAGGTTTTTGCACAACCAAACCCAATGCAACCAAGATTAGGAGGAAAGTAGAAAACTGGGAAAGAATTTTTGTAAATAGTATCTGTGATAAAGGCCTTATTTCTGAAATAAATATAGAGCTGAGTCACATGTACAAGAATACAAGTCATTCCCCATTGATAAATGGTCAAAGGATATGAACAGGCAGTTGTCAGAGGAAGAAATTAAAGATATCTATAGTCATATGAAAAAATGCTCTAAATCACTATTGATTACAGAGATGCAAATCAAAACAACTCAGAGATACCACACCACACCTATCAGATTGGCTAACATAACAAAACAGGAAGATGATAAATGTTGGAGAAGATGTGGGAGAGTATGAACACTAATTCATTGCTGGTGAATCTGTAAGCTGATCCAACCATTCTGGAGAGCAATTTGGAACTATGCCCAAAGGGTTACAAAAATTTGTATACCCATTGACCCAGCAATACCACTTCTGGACTGTATCCCCAAGAGGTCAAAAAGTGGGAAAGGATTTTTTCTGGTAGATTTAGAACTTTATTGTAATGCAAGGACTTAAAAAAATTCCCAATAGTCTTTTAAGGCAAAATGCCTTCCACATCCAGAGAAAGAACTATGGAATTCAATTACAGAAAGTAGCAGATCATTTCTTTTGTATTGCGTTTTGGTTCATTTTATGATTTCTCCTATTCATTTTAATTCTTCTATGCAATATGACTAAGGTGAGGGAGTATTTAGTGGATATGTGTAGAACCTATATAGAATTGTATGCTGTCTCAGGGAGGGAGAGGAGAGGGAGGGAATAAGGAGGGGGAGGGAGGGAAAAAAATCTAGGTTATATGGAAGTGATTGTGGAGCACTGAAAATAAATAATTTTTTTAAATTAATTTATTTATTTAACTTTTTACATTCATTTTCACAAATTTTTGGGTTCCAAATTTTCTCCCCTTTTATCCCCTCCCCCCACCCCAATACCCCAAGCAATCTAATTTTACCTATCTCCAATCTGCCCTCTCTTCTGTCATCCCTCCCTTCTCTTGTCTCCATCTTCTCTTTTCTCCTGTAGGGCCAGATGACTTTCTGTTCCTCATTAACTGTATGTCTTCTTTCCTAGTTGCAACAACAATACTAAACAGTTGTTCCTAAAACTTTGAGTTCCAAATTCTCCCCATCCCTCCCTCCCCACCCATTCCCTTTGGGATGGCAGGCAATTCAATATAGGCCATATCTGTGTAGTTTTGCAAATGACCTCCTTGATAGTCGTGTTGTGTAAGTCTAACTGGATTACCATCCCTCCTAACCTGCCCCTCATTGTTTCTCTTCTGTCTTTTGATCCTGTCCCTCCCCAAGTGTTGACTTCAAATCGCTCCCTCCTCCCTTTGCCTCCCTTCCATCATCCCCCCCCCTTGCAATATCTCCTTCTCCCCCACTTTCTTATACTGTAAGATAGGTTTTCATACCAAAATGAGTGTGCATTTCACTCCTTCGTTTAGTCAAATGTGATGAGGGTAAACTTCTTGTTTTTTTTTTTTTTCTTAGCTCTCCTCTTTTTCCCTCCACTAAAAAAAACTCCTACCTGCCTCTTAAATGACATATAGTTACCCCCTTCCATTTCCCCCTCTTTCCCCCCACTACATTTCTCTCTCACCATTTACCCTAGTTTCTTTTAAGGTATGGTCCCATCCTATTCAGTTCAATTTGTGCTCTCTATCTCTGTATGTGTGTGCATGTGTGTATGTGTGTGCATGCGTGTACATGTGTATGTGTGGTCCCACCAACTACCCAGATACTGAAAAGTTTTAAGAGTTACAAATATTGTCTTTCCCTGTATGAATGTAAAGAGTTCACTTCTGATAAGTCCCTTAAGACTTCTCTTTGCTGTTTACTTTTTCATGCTTCTTCTCATTCTTGTGTTTAAAAGTCAAATTTTCTTTTCAGCTCTGGTCTTTTCATTAAGAATGATTGAAAGTCCTCTGTTTCATTGAAAGACCATATTTGCCCTTGAAGTATTATACTCAGTTTAACTGGGTAGGTGATTCTTGGTTTGAGTCCTAGTTCCTTTGACTTCTGGAATATCCTATTCCACGCCCTTCGATCCCTTAATGTAGAAGCTGCTAGATCTTGGGTTATCCTGATTGTATTTCCACAGTACTGGAATTGTTTCTTTCTAGCTGCTTGTAAGATTTTTTCCTTGAGCTGGGAGTTCTAGAATTTGGCCACAATGTTCCTAGGAGTTTCTCTTTTTGGATCTCTTTCAGGTGGTGATCGATGGATTCTTTCAATACTTATTTTGCCCTCTGGTTCTAGAATGTCAGGGCAGTTTTCCTTGATAATTTCATGGAAGATGATGTCTAGGCTCTTTTTTTGATCATGAGTTTCAGGTAGTCCCATAATTTTTAAATTGTCTCTCCTGGATCTATTTTCCAGGTCAGTTGTTTTTCCCATGAGATATTTCACATTCTCTTCCATTTTTTCGTTCTTTTGGTTTTGTTTGGTGATTTCTTGGTTTCTCGTAAAGTCATTAGACTCCATCTGTTCCATTCTAATTTTGAGAGAACTATTAAATTCAGTGAGCTTTTGAGCCTCCTTTTCCATTTGGCTTTTTCTGCTTTTGAAAGCATTTTTCTCCTCATTGGCTTTTTGAACCTCTTTTGCCAATTGAGTGAGCCTATTTTTCAAGGTGTTAATTTCCTCAGCATTTTTGGGGGTCTCCTTTACCAAGGTATTGACCCGTTTTTCATACTTTTCTTGCATCTCTGTTATTTCTCTTCCCAGTTTTTCCTCCACCTGTCTAACTTGCTTTTCAAAATCCTTTTTGAGCTCTTCCAAGGCCTGAGCCCACCCGCCACCCCCCTGGGGTGTCTGGGGTACTGAGGCCCCGCCCTCCACATCTTTCCCTGATGGCAAGGATACGTCCTCGTCATCAGATCCGAAGGTTGGGATCATTTGTATTTGTTGGAAAAAACTCTCTATAGTCTTATTTTTCTTCCCTTTTCTAGGCATTTTCCCAACCAGTTACTTGACTTCTGAGATTCCTTTCCACCCCCGCCTGTATCCGCCCAGCTAGTGCTTGGTCTCTGACATTCAAATGGGCTTTCTGCGGGAAGCTTTAGTTCTGGCGCTGGAGTGGAGGCAGGGCCGCCTCCCAGGCTCAGTTCCCTCAGGGGCTTTATGCAGAGGCCTTCAGTAATAGAGCGGGGTGGGGGCAGGGCCGTCTCCCAGGCTCAGCCCCCTCAGGCCGTTCATGCAGAGACCTTCCGTAATGAAGATCCTGCCTGCTGCTGCGGGATTCCTGAGTCCCAGGCCACTGCCGCCTCAGCCGCCGCCCACCCATCTGCCTCTGCTGCTTCCTGCCCCCATCTCTGCTGCTGCCGCTTCCTCCCGAGGGGTCCCGAGTCACGGAGATGCTCCGCTCCCCTCCTCTAGCCCAGCCTTCTTTCTCACTGACCTGTAGCTTCTGTGGGTGGAGGGACTTTTCTGGCTGCCGGAGCTTCCGTGTCTGAAGCCTGCTCGGATCAGCTTCTCTGTGGCCATGGCCAAGGCCACGCTGAGGTGGTGTCCGCTTTCTGGGGCCCGACGGACCCCGGGGACGGCTCTTCAGGGCTCTCTGGCACGGAAATCTCTTCCACTCCGTTTCTGCACACCTTGTATTGACCCAGAAGTTATGGGGGTCTCTTTTTACATTAATTCTATGGGCTTTGGTTTCAGAGCTCGTAAACGTGCGTCCTTCTACTCCGCCATCTTGGCTCAACCCCCCAATAAATAAATTTTTAAAAACCAAATAAGTCTTCTTTCAAAGTTTGATAGGATTCACTTTTAAATTCATTTTGTGCTGGAGATTTTTTTCTTAAGGGGTCCATTTAACACCTTCAGTTTCTTTTTTCAAACTCAATATTATTTAAATATTTTATTTCCTCTTCTGTTAATTTTGTCATTTTTTATTTTTGTAAATATTTATCCATTTTACTTAGATTATGAGGTTTTTTGCATATAATTTGGCAAAATAGCTACAAATGATTGTCTTAATTTTATCTTTAGTGGTGGTTCATTCAACACTTTCATTTTGACACTGGCCTTTTTCCTTTTTTTTTTTGTTTTTTATCAAATTAACATTAATATATGAAATATTTGAAAAAATAGGTAAAGGGGTCCCATTTGAGCACTGTTGCTGTGACATAAGTCTCAGTAATTCCTTACAGCCTCCATAAAATGATACAAAGTACAAACTCTTCTGTTATACATTTAAAGCTCCTTAAAGTTTAGCATGCTAGAGACAAAGTCATGGACAAAAATCAGATGATAATAGAAGACAGGAATGAGTTGCAATGTATACAAACAGAAAAAATATACAAAAATGAGATTGTACAAGGGAGGAGCCAAGATGGTGGAGTAGAAACATACACATATGCTAGTTCCTCACCCATAGCCCATAAAATACCTGTAAAGAGGAGCTCCCAATGAATTCTGGAGCTGCAGAAGCTGCACAACAGAGTAGAGGAGATTTATATTCCAGAGAGCCCTGAAAAACTGACAAAAAAGGTCCGTCACACACCGGACCCGGAGCAGAGCCCAGTCCTGCCTTGGCGGCGGGGCACTGAGAGGACCAGATCTCAGGAGGCTTCAGACACGGAAGCTCCAGCAGCCACGCAGTTCCATTCACCAACAGATGCCAGAGGTTAGTGAGAGAGACTGTTTGGCTCACCAAGAGGGGAGCAGGGTGTCCCCATGACTCAGGCCCCCTCAGGAAGCAGCAGTGGAGGCAGCAGCAGACAGGGCTCCTAAAGCAAGCAGGGGCTTGGATCCATTGTTGAAGGTCTCCGCATAAACCCCCTGAGGGAACTGAGACGTGTGAGGTGGCTCTGTCCCTACCTGAGCACCTGAACTTAATCTCACACTGAATAGCAGCCCTACCCCTGCTGAAAGCCCTGAGGCTGGGAAGCAACATTTGAATCTCAGATCCCAAGCACTAGGTGGGCAGATCTGGAGGCAAAACAGGGGTGGAGACAAATCTCAGAAGTCAAGTAACTGGCTGGGAAAATGCCCAGAAAAGAGAAAAAAAATAAGGCCATAGAAGGTTACTTTCTTGGTGAACAGATATTTCCTCCTTTCCTTTCAGATGAGGAAGAACAATGCTTACCATCAGGGAAAGACATAGAAGTCAAGGCTTCTGTATCTCAAACATCCAAAATAAATATTCAGTGCGCTCAGGCCATTGAAGAGCTCAAAAAGGATTTTGAAAATCAAGTTAGACAGGTGGAGAAAAAACTGGGAAGAGAAACGAGAGAGATGCAAGAAAAGCATGAAAAACAGGTCAATACCTTGCTAAAGGAGACGCCAAAAAATGCTGAAGAAAATAACACCTTGAAAAATAGGCTCACTCAATTGGCAAAAGAGGTTCAAAAAGCCAATGAGGAGAAGAATGCTTTCAAAAGCAGAATAAGCCAAATGGAAAAGGAGGTTCAAAAGCTCACTGAAGAAAACAGTTCTCTCAAAATTAGAATGGAACAGATGGAGGCTAATGACTTTCTGAGAAAACAAGAAATCACAAAACAAAACTTAAAGAATGAAAAAATGGAAGAGATTGTGAAATACCTCACTGGAAAAACAACTGACCTGGAAAATAGATCCAGGAAAGACAACTTAAAAATTATGGGACTACCTGAAAACCATGATCAAAAAAAGAGCCTAGACATCATCTTTCATGAAATGATGAAGGAAAACTGCCCTGATATTCTACAACCAGAGGGCAAAATAAGCATTGAAGGAATCCATCGATTACCACTTGAAAGAGATCCAAAGGGAAGGAGCCAAGATGGTGGAGTAGAAAGACTCACGTATGCTAGCTCCGAATCCACAGCCCATAAGTTTCCTGTAAAAAGAACTCCACACAAATTCTGGAGCAGTGGAACCTGCGCAGAAACACAGTGGAAGAGATTTCTGTTCGACAGAGACTAGGAAAGCCGTCCCCAGGGGTCCATCACACACCAGACACGGAGCCCACCTCTGTGCTGCCCTGGCCTTGAGGCCCCAGGGGAGCAGATCCGAGCAGGCTTCAGGGATGGAATCTCTGGCGACCGTGAAAGTCCCTCCACTCACAGGCGCTACAGGTCAGTGACAGAGACTTCTGGGCTGGCCGAGAGGGGAGCGGGGTGTCTCTGTGACTTGGGCCCCACAGCAGGTGGTGGTGGAGGTGGCAGCAGAGGCAGAGGTGGCCAGGCACTCCCGGAGCAAGCAGGAGCTCAGGGCCATTACCAAAGGTCTCCGCATAAACCCCCTGAGGGAACTGAGCCTGGGAGGAGGCCCTGCCCCAACCCAAGCACCAGAACTTAAGCTCACATTGAATAGCAGCCGTTCCTGCCACTGAGGCTGGGGAGCAGCATTTGAATCTCAGACCCCAAGCATTAGCTGGGCGGATCTAGGCGGGGGTGGACAGGAATCTCAGAAGTCAAGTAACTGGCTGGGAAAATGCCCAGAAAAGGGAAGAAAAATAAGACCAGAGAAGGCTACTTTCTTGGGGAACAGATGTCCCCAACTTTTAAGAAGTACAATGCTTGTCATCAGGGAAAGACGTGGAGGTTGGGGCCTCTGTATCCAAGACATCTGAGGTGGATGTCCAGTGGGCTCAGGCTATGGAAGAGCTCAAAAAGGATTTTGAAAATCAAGTTAGACAGGTGGAGGAAAAACTGGGAAGAGAAATGAGATCCAAAAAAAGCATGAAAATGGGTAAATACTTTGGTAAAGGAGACCCAAAAAAATGCTGAAGAAAATAACACCTTGAAAAATAGGCTAACTCAATTGGCAAAAGAGGTTCAAAAAGCAATGAGAAGAATGCTTTCAAAAGCAGAATAAGCCAAATGGAAAAGGAGGTTCAAAAGCTCACTGAAGTAAATAGTTCTCTCAAAATTAGAATGGATCAGATGGAGGCTAATGACTTTCTGAGAAACCAAGAAATCACAAAACAAAACCAAAAGAATGAAAAAATGGAAGATAATATGAAATATCTCATTGGAAAAACAACTGACCTGGAAAATAGATCCAGGAGAGACAATTTAAAAATTATGGGATTACCTGAAAGCCATGATCAAAAAAAGAGCCTGGACATCATCTTTCATTAAATTATTAAGGAAAACTGCCCTGATATTCTAGAACCAGAGGGCAAAATAAGTATTGAAGGAATCCATCGATCACCATCTGAAAGAGATCCAAAAAGAGAAACTCCTAGGAACATTGTGGCCAAATTCCAGAACTCCCAGGTCAAGGAGAAAATCTTGCAAGCAGCTAGAAAGAAACAATTCCAGTAATGTGGAAATACAATCAGGATAACACAAGATCTAGCAGCTTCTACATTAAGGGATCGAAGGGCATGGAATAGGATATTCCAAAAATCAAAGGAACTGGGACTCAATCCAAGAATCACCTACCCAGCAAAACTGAGTATAATACTTCAGGGGAAAATATGGTCTTTCAATGAAACAGAGGACTTTCAAACATTCTTCATGAAAAGACCAGAGCTGAAAAGAAAATTTGACTTTCAAACACAAGAATGAGAAGAAGCATGAAAAAATAAAGAGCAGGTCATAAGGGACTTACCAAAGGTGAACTGTTTACATTCCTACATGGAAAGACAATATTTGTAACTCTTAAAACTTTTCAGTATCTGGGTAGTTGGTGGGACCACATACACACTTACACACACGTGCATGCACACACACATGTACATGCATGCATGCACACACATGCACGCACATACAGAGACAGAGAGCACAGAGTGAATTGAATAGGATGGGACCATATCTTAAAAGAAATTAAGGTAAACAGTGAGAGAGAAATGTAGTGGGAAGAGAGAGGGTAAATTATATCTCATTCAAGAGGCAAGCAGGAGACCTTTTAGTGGAGGGAAAAAGAGGAGAGCTGAGAAAAAAACATGAAGTTTACCCTCATCACATTCGACTAAAGGAAGGAATAAAATGCACACTCATTTTGGTATGAAAACCTACCTTAGAATACAGGAAAATGGGGGAGAAGAAGATAAGCAGGGAGGGAGGAATGATGGAAGGGAGGGCAATGGGAGGAGGGAGTAATTTGAAGTCAACACTCGGGAAGGGACAGGATCAAAAGACAGAATAGAAACAATGCGGGGCAGGACAGGATGGAGGGAAATAGTCTTACACAATATGACTATTATGGAAGTCATTTGCAAAACTACACAGATATGACCCATACTGAATTGCCTGCCTTCCCAAAGGGAATGGGTGGGGAGGGAGGTATGGGGAGAATTTGGAACTCAGAGTTTTAGGAACAACTGTTTAGTATTGTTCTTGCTACTAGAAAGTAAGAAATACAATTAATGTGGAATAGAAAGTCTTCTGGCCCTACAGGACCAAAGAGAAGATGGGGACAAGAGAAGGGAGGGATTATAGAAGAGAGGGCAGATTGGTGATAGGGAAAATTAGAATGCTTGGTGTATTGGGCTGGGGGGAGGGGATAAATGGGGAGAAAATTTGGAACCCAAAATTTTGTGAAAATGAATGTAAAAAGTTAAATAAATAAATTTATATTTAAAAAAAAAAAGAGTTCCAAAAGAGGAACCCCTAGGAACATTGTGGCCAAATTCCAGTGTTCCCTGGTCAAGGAGAAAATATTACAAGCAGCTGGAAAGAAACAATTCAAATATTGTGGAAATACAATCAGGATAACACAAAATCTAGTAGCTTCTACAATAAGGGATCAAAGGGCATGGAATAGGACATTCCAGAAGTCAAAGGAACTAGGAATAAAACCAGGAATCACCTACCCAGCCAAACTGAGTAGAATACTTCAGGGGAAAAAATCGTAATTCAATGAAATAGAAGACTTTCAAGCATGCTTGTTGAAAAGACCAGGGCTGAAAAGGAAATTTGACTTTCAAACACAAGAATAAAGAGAAGCATGAAAAAGTAAACAGCAAAGAGAAGTCATAAGAGTCTTACTAAAGTTGATCTGTTTACATTCTTACATAGAAAGACAATATTTGTAACTCTTGAAACTTTTCAGTATCTGGGTAGTTGGTGGGATTACACACACACACACACACAGACGCGCGCGCGCACACGCAAACAGAGACAGAGATCACAGAGTGAATTGAATTGGATGGGATCATATCTTTAAAAAATGAAACTAAGCAGTGAGAGAGAAATATACTGGGAGGAGAGAGGGAGAAATGGAATGGGGCAGATTATCTCTCATAGAAGAGGCAGGCAGGAAACTTTTTAATGGAGGAAAAAAGAGGGGAGCTGAGAGGAAAACATGAAGTTTGCTTTCATCACATTCGACTAAAGGAAGGAATAAAATGCACACTCATTTTGGGATGAAAACCTATCTTACAATACAGGAAAGTGGGGGAGAAGGGGATAAGCAGGGTTGTGGGGATGATGGAAGGGAGGGCAATGGGAGGAGGAAGCAATTTGAAATCAACACTCTTGGGGAGGGACAGGATAAAAAGAGAGAATAGAAGCAATGGGGGCAGGATTGGATGGAGGGAAATAGTCTTACACAACACTAGTATTATGGAAGTCATTTGCAAAACTACACAGATATGAATTGCCTGCCTTCCCAAAGGGAATGGGTGGGGAGGGAGTGATAGGGAGAAGTAGGAACTCAAACTTGTAGGAACAACTGTGAAGTATTGTTCTTGCTACTAGGAAATAAGAAATAGAGGTAATGGGGAATAGAAAGTTATCTGGCCCTATAGGACAAAAGAGAAGATGGGGACAAGGGAGGGGAAAGATGATAGAAGAGGGCAGATTGGTGATCGGGGCAATTAGAATGCTCGGTGTATTGGGGTGGGGAGAGGGAAGAAATGGGGAGAAAATTTGGAACCCAAAATTTTGCGAAAATGAAGGTAAAAAAGTTAAATAAATTAATTAATAAAAGAAAAAAAATGAGATTATACATCCATTGAGGATTTAAACATTTCTCTATAAAAGTCAGAATGGCATGCTTATAAGAGGGGAATGGGTTTCTATATACTAGGGCATACTATGCTTGTATCCTTCATGCTGCAAAGGTTTGTGCATGCTCTGATTAGTACAAAACATTTCTGGCTCACTTATCTTCATCCAAGTAGAACCTAGGAATATCCTCTAATGGACCACCCCTAAGGGTGGCCATCACTTCTTGTGTATTGCACTGAGGATGGAGAGATATCAAAAACATGGTTCTATTTAGAAATCAAAGGGCAAAGAAAGAGCTTTATAGAGTCAAAAAAAGAACCATTTTCCTTATTAGTGGTCCTCTGACTATAGACAGAAACCTGTCAAATTCTCTGAACTTACAGTATGACCCTGGATTGGGTTCCTGATAAGGAAAAGAGAGTCTGTTCTAGCTATGGCCACAGAAAAAGAGAAGGACTTGGGTTGATTCCTCAGTGTTGGGAACTGTTCACCTCAGTTGCTCCTTTTGTACTCCCATCTCCAGTTGTTCCTTCCCAGAAATTTTCCCTTCTCCACTTTGATTCCTTGTCTTATTGTTCCATCTCTGTCTTTCCTGCATTGGTGCTCCGTAATTCCACTATACCTTTCTCCAAGCTCTCTTTGACTGACTCCCTGCAGCATTGCTCTCTTGCCTTCAACTGCCATTGATCCTTCATCATTCCCATGACACTGTCATCCATTCCCTTCCCATCAGGTGTTGTGGGCCCATTGGACCAAGGCCACTGGCCTCTTCTTTGGTATGGTATCATGGTTCTTCTCTCTGCTATCATTTTTCTCAGTTCAGTTTCAGAGTACCAGTTCCCTGTTGCATTTTTTTTTCCTCTCCAGAAGATGGTGCCAGTTCTCAAATGATACAGATATTTCAGTGCCCTCAGTGGGAATGCCTCTAAGCTATTTAAAATTTTTAGCTCTTTTAGTATGAATGTCTCTAAGCTGTTTGCCACAATTTAAAAAAAAATTAGCATCTCCTTGGATACAAAGTGTCTTTTCAGGCACCTGGGTGGTACCCGTGAACCACATTGTAAGTCAACTCATGATGGTTCCAACTGTCTATACTTCCTCCTTTTCCCAGGCAGTATGCTTTCTTTTAGCACACACAACTGAGTTTCTATATTCAGAAAAGTAGCTTCAGTTTTGCTACTCACTTGTCTTCTCATTCCCTGTCTTCCTCTTTGGCAATTGTATAATCTATGGAGATTAACTTGGGGCACTTCTCCAAATTTATATCAGAGATCTAAGAAAGGGGAAGGCTAAGGAGGGACCTAGGCTGTGGCTCCAATTAACTGCTCCCAAGACACAACCCTGAGATAAGAGAAATGCAAAATTCTATTATAATATCAAAGATTGTCTGATATATTAGACATGAATGTTTCCACATTTTTCCTGACTTGGAGGGATGGTAGTTAATACAAGGGGAAAATACTCCCAAAATATACCTGTGCAATTTGAGTATTAAAAATATCTGGTAAACGGATTGTCCAGAGGCAGAGTGAATCGTATGATGAATCTTTGTGAATTATCTAAATAACTCAAGGAGCACTTTTTAATTAGACTTTATGCTTTGCTTCAGAACTTTTTAGTTTCTTATAGGAACAAGGAGGAAAGAAGGAATGAATATGGGAAGTGACCTAGGAAGCTTGACATTCATACACAATGGTTAATATAATTTAGAAAGAAATAAAAAATCCAGCTCTTATAAATATATCAAAATCATACTTCCCAGTGATTTAGGGGGAAAAATAATGTATACTTTTCTTAAGGAGAAGATATATTTAGCAACAAAGATATTAATCTTTGGCAATCTAGTGCAATCTATAGAACTCTTCTTGAAATAATGTTTTTAAATATAAAAGGGGATGAGGATGATGGTCATAGTGTAGACAGTGCAATTTAGAAATGAATAGGAATTAATATGAAAGACTGGTTCCATGAAAGATTAAATCCCTTGTCAAGAGTGCATGAAAATTCTCTCACCTATTCCCCATATGTCTTCTTTTCTTTAACTGCAGGAGATGAGTTCGTGAGATCTCCCTTGTAGATTACCATGCCAGAGAATGAAAACCCAGAACCTATGGATTGAAGATACATGGAACAAACCATCAGCATCAAACATATGTAAATGTGTGCTATAGAACCACAGGAAACCTATCGAATAGTGTTAACTAATACAAAGTTTTCTGTGAAGAAATATTACCATACAATGTAAGATGATGATAATGATCATTAGCTGATTAAGCTAAACTTTAATAGGAATAAATTGATATCTAAAACTCAGGATGAAATTTTTGCTCATTGATGAGTTTAACATTTTTTGTGTGTGTGTATTCAAATGGATTAGATTATTAAAGGAAAGAGAAAATAGCAGTCAGTGGAAAATTATATCCCATCATCTTTATGCCAGCAGAGTGTAGTCTTTGTATATAAAAACACATACCATTTTTAGTGTGATAACCTGAATATGAAGATTGTCAGTATAGCATTCATCATCCCATTATCAAATAGTTAAAATCAATGTTTTTTTTTCCAAAAATATTCTTTGGGTAATTTTGTCCTCCCTCTTCTGATCTATTTGATTTCATATATTTGATTCCCTAGTTTCTTTTAAAATTTATATTTATTTCAGAATATTTCCAATAACAAAAGAGGCTCTTTTATTGGCGGTATACTACAGATTTGGTTAAGTGTATGCTATTGTATTTCAGTTTCTTCCAAAATAACATTCAATTAAAAATAGATGTTTAAATTAGCATGTTTTGTTTACAAGTGAGAAAATAAATGGTGAGAATATCATTTTAATTCTGAATTTCTGTACTGGATCTTCATTTGTAACCTTTTCCCTATCTGTGGACATATTCTTATTCTCTCCTAAGCTCTAGGCCTGCATTATAAGGACTGCCTATTGGGCATTCCAAATTGAATATTCCATAAACATATACAGAACAAATTAAACATGAACAGAACGGAATTATCTCCAATATCCCCAAATTGATTTTAAAACTCATATTGTTATTCCTTTCACCCAAGTTCTTAACTTTGGAATTATACCCAATGCCTCATCATCCTTCAATGATCAAATCCATCCAATCAGTTGGCAAATCATTATCTATATGAAGGGTGCTCAACTTTTTTTAAAAATGTGTCTTAAAACCAGTTTGACAGTTTGGTGAAGCCTGCGGGCCCCTTCTTAGAATAATGTTTTTAAATATATAAAATGAAATACATATCATTGCAAAAGTTATGTTTAAATACAGGCATCAAAATAAGTTTTAAAAATTCAGAGACTCCAAGTTAAAATTTTCTTTCACTCCACTGTACTCTATGTTAGTAGACTGTTGACTGTGTTACTATAGTCAATGCATCTTGTTCATTGGAGGCTAACCTTGTATAATAAGCCTCTCCAAACTGAGCTAAGTATTTCCTGAAAACAACAATTACAACAGCATAACAGTGGTATATGATTGTGATGGGATATCACTGTGCTGTAAGAAATGATGAGCTCACTGATTTTTGAAAAAAAAATTATGGATAGACTTGCACAAAACAATGAAGAGTTATATGAACAGAAACAAGAGATCATTGTATACAGTAACAGAAACATTGCTTGAAGAACAACTTTGAGAAACTAAGTCAATTTGACAAATCCCCAAATTAATTACAAAGGACTCATGAAGACACTATCTGCATCCAGAAAACAAGCAGTAGTATGTATAGAATGGTTTTTCATATATGTATGTATGTATATGTATATATGCACATGAGTACCTATGTGTATATATTTATAAATGTTTATATAATTCATATACATATATTTACATTTTATATGTATATTTTTAAATATGCATATATATGTGTGCATTTTTGTGTCTAACGGTAGCCATCTCTGGGATGGTGGAGAAGGAAGAGAAGAAAGCAGGGAAAAGAAAGTTATGCAATAATTTTATTATATATTTTAAAAAACTAGCAAGTTGTACATAATGTATTTGCAGTTTCATATGCAATCATCTTTTTATTATTATGGAAATGCTTGTTTTATTTCATAAATTAAGATTATGTACATGTGTGTATATGTCTATCTATCTATCCATCTATCTACCTACCTATGTCTTTATCTATATCTATTCATAATTCAACCCAAACAAAGCATTTCTTATTTGATCAGGTGTGTCAGAGCTTACACTCTATTGGTGTTGTCTTCAAACATTGAGGATCAAATCCGTGCTACGATGAGGCATTACAACAGTGGGTTCAGTAGGTAGACACATAACAGGAACTTAACAAATGCTTATAGATGGATTGAATAGATCAAAGAACACAATTTTTCCTCCTTTCATTTATAGCTAATAAGCTTTAAGTATTTCTTTAGTTTATTTCAGCAAAGGAGATACTGATCATCTGTTTTAAATGTTTTATGGCCATTGGAAGAGCCACAGTGGGAGACATACCTTATTTTGTTCCCCAGCCCATTCCAAATTGTTTATTCTGTTTGGTATTAAAGCAGCAGGAGGTGAGAAAAAAAAATCTCGTCTGATTTTATTGCTCAACTGAGTCAACAAAGTGTTTCAGGATTGGTTCTCTTTTAGGTTTTAGGCTTAGTGATAAATAAAATCCTTTTGCTCAACCCTTTCTGAGAGGACAGTGTATCAATATCTAATTTAGCCGGCCAGAAAATACATTAACATAGCAGAAAATAATTTATGAGACTGGCTTAGTCTTGGATCTCCCTATTAAATGTAGTTAAAGCAGATCAACAGCGATGTATTGTGTTTTTTGTTATCTTAATAATTCTAATTAACTTTCGGTAATTGCTAAGAATCTGCATCTAACTAACAAGGGCCATTTTTCATGGTTATTGTTTTCAGCAGGCAGCGAAGAAATGAATAAAATAAGTTTTATGAGAAATTAAACTTAATTCAAAGCAACCAAGCTTTCATTCTTATTGAAGAACATAAAGTTCACCAATGGATATGACCATTTATTTACATTTGAAAGACAAAAGCATTCCGTAAAACTTTATAAAAGTGTGATAATTATAAACAAATCCATCACTGTAGAACATCATGTGATCTTCAGAATCTTTTCCCATTCTGTTAATTACTGAGATGTGTAGCTCCTTCCCCTGTGTTTGGCTCACTCTTTTTGATTTCTACTTCATTTTGTAATACTGAGGTCCAGTTTTTTACATCATTCTTGCTATAATTGTGATGAATTGCAAAGTAGCCAACATAGAATTGAGCTACCTCAGTGTTTCAGCTGAATTCCAACTGCAATCAGCGTCACAGAACAATTTGGCATTTGCTCATTGGCCCAGGGAAATAGAGCTGTAGATTTTTCTCCTTGTTACGGACCTCATGGCCATCTCACAGAAAAGATGGTTACAATTAGTTTATGCCAATGTTTCTTCAAAGGAATTTGTGACTTAAAGTGGCAGGTTCTGAAAAGAATCCAAAGCTGCTCAGCCAGAACCATTCATTGGGTAACAGACCTAAGATGGAAGAGTGTGGCCTACACAGAAATAAAGAAACAATGATACTATATTCAGATACTTTTTATTCTAGAATTCTAAAGGACACTGAATTACTTAAAACAATAATATTAAAAAACATAAAATATGATCATTTGCAATAGTCTATGGCTCTCACAACAGTTCATAGAGATAGACCTTGGTTCGACCTCTACTCCAGACACACACAAGTCTGTCAACATTGGTAATTTGCTTAAATGCTTAATCCTACAAATGACTTGCTAATTTAGCTTTATTTTTCATCACTCTGTATTTGTATTACTTTGTATTTGACAAACATAACTATGTCCCCACTTCTCCAACTCCTAATCTTAAAAAAAAAAGAAACAAAAACTTTTCATAGCATCAAAAAAGCATATTCAATTAAAAAGAAACCAGATAACTCATTCTTCAATGGACAGCACTGAATTAAACACAACCTCTGCTTTTATGAAATTCAGTTTCATACCGGACTTCATTATAGTTTGCAAAATTTTTTTACATTCCTCTGTAAGTATCATTTTTGCTTACAACAGTCATTTGAAATGGTCAACAGTTATCTTTTTTTTTTTTTTGATAGACATGGGAGAGTCTTCTCCTATGTCCTGGATGAACGCAATGAGGAAGTAATACATCTATATTGTTATCAGACAAAGAAATATACCCCTTGTGCTCCTTAATATAGAAACCCTTACTATTATTATGGTTTATTACTGTTCTGTTCTTATAACCCTTACTTGATGATTTCTTATATGATAAGATCTGTAACTATACTTTGTCATTTTCAGGAAGATAAAAAACTCCTTCATTCTAAGGAATTCATATCCCTCTTCCTATGGAAGGGCCTGAAACATGTTCCTAAGTTCATTTGTGCAGTTGTCCTTTGCCTTCTTTTCCTAATACTTCTATCCTGACAATGGTTAAGCCTTCCCTCTTCCACTTCGGAGCCTTTTTCTCTCCTCCCCATTGAAGACCCACTTTTCTTTCACTTAGGAATACTTTTTTTCTTTCTACTAACCTGGAGTGTCAGAGCTATTCTTTGAGTCCCTTCACCTTCGCTTGCATAACCTACAATTGGAATACAGAGAACACTGACTTGGCTGTGGGGAAACATACAAAAATCAGTTATTTGATACAAGTCACTGCACAATTCCACTACTCTCTATTCTGGTTGAGATTTTTATGCTTGTCTTTAAGTGACAAAGAAAATGAAATGAGCAAAAGAAAACTAATCTTTGTGGGTATTTACGCACCTCAATCCCAAGCACCTGGTTAAAACTTTTATAATTAATACCATCTCTTAATAACTTGACATTTAACTCCTTTTCCTTTGATTCTTCATTTCAGCATCAATTCTGTATCTAAATCCACATTCTATTTGGCCTTGCACCAACATCTTATCTGTTTCAATAATGTGTCCCACTTGGGATATATTACTTGCCAGACTTATGGATAAGCAAACAATTTATGAATAAATAAGAGAATATTGTGAGGTATAAAATGGATAATTTTGATTATATCAAATAAAAATGGTTTTGTAAAAATATGACAAATGTAGTCAAGATCAGAAGGAAATTAGAAAATTGGGAAAATATTTTTAGAGATAGATTCTCTGATAAAGGTCTCATATAATATGTATGTATATATGTACATATATGTGTATATATGGACATACATACACACACATATATATGCATATGTATATATATATATATGTATATATATATATATAAACTTTGTCAAATCTATAAGAATACAAGTCATTCCCCAGTTGACAAATGGTCAAAGGACATGAACAGGTAGTTTTCAGATGAAAGAACCAAAGCCATCTATAGTCATATGAAAAAATATTCTAAATCATTATTCATTAGAAAAATGCAAATAAAAACAGCTCTAAGCTACCACCCCACACCTGTCAGATTAGTTAAAATGATAGAAGGGAAAGCTACAAATGTTGCAGGAGATATGGAAAACCTGGGACACTAATTCAATGTTGGAACTGCCAAGGAGTCCAATCATTTTGGAAAGCAAATTGGAATTATGGCCAAAGAGTTATAAAACAGCCTATGCCACTATTAGGTCTGTTTCCCAGATGATTAGGGGAAAAGGAAAAGAGAAACTATGTGTTCTAAAATATTTATAGCAGCTCTGTTTGTGGTGACAAAGAAGTGGAAATTACAGGGATGCCCATCAATTGGGGAAGGTCTGAACAAGTTGTAGTATACAATTGTGATGAAATAATACCATGCTATAAGGAATGATGAGCTCAATGATTTCAAAAAACCTTGGAAAGACTTTCACAAAAAAGTAAAGAGTAGAATGATGAGAAACAAGAGAATGGTCTACACAGTAAACCCAATACTATTTTAAGCATGACTTTGAGCAACCAAGTCATTTTGATTATTATAAATACCCCAATTAACTATAAGTTATAAGAAGGTGCTATCTGTATTCAGAGAAAGAAGTGATAAATAGAAGCATATTAGTATGGATATGTGGGTACACATACACGCATACATACTTGTGTCTAAAGCCCTCTCTAGGGCAGGGGAGGGGAGGGAGGGAAAAACAAAGTTACATGATATCTTTATTAAATATTTAAAAGGGAAAGCATGTTGTACAGAATAGATTTGCAGTTTAATGTGGGGAAAAAAAAGAGTTAACTTTTAAAAATGAGTTTCTGTTACAAAAAAGAATTTATTACATCCTAAAACCAAAAAAATTAAATATATACTTTGCCTCACTCTGTCAATCTGTTCTATCAATTTGTTTTATTCTCTCATTGATCCACTTATATTTCCTTGTTTCCCTTGTAGGGTCTTGACAACTACCTTCTTTTATTTCTTTAGTTTTCCTTTTCAGGTTCTGCTTCTTAAAGGTCCTAAAGTATCTTTAATCCTTTTTTCCTCTTTCAACTAAGAAGTAAAATCTTGACCAGAAGAAACTTTTCCTTCAATTTTTCTGCAATTTCTCCTCCCCAAATCCAAACTCTGGTTTACTTCATTTGTACAAACCCTGGTGCTACCTTCCTCTGTCTTCATCTCAAATCCACCACTTTTCTCCCACAGATGCCAAGAGAAGTTAATGATTGATCACCTAGTTCATTTTCTAGTCTACCTAATTCACCCCTTCATTTTACAGATGAAGCTATATTTATAGATGTCGGCTTCACATTGTGGTAGATAGATTGCTAGATTTTGAATAAGCGAGACCCAAGTTCAAATCCTGCCTTAGACATTATCTGTGTGATGCTAGACAAGTTTCATTTAACATCTGTTTGCTTCAGTTTCCTCATCTGTAATATAGGGACAATAATAGCACCTTTAACCCAAAGCTATTGTGAGATCAAATAAGATAATATTTGTAAAATGCCTTGTAAATCTTAAAGGCCTATATAAATACTAATTATTTATTGCAAATGTAGTCATGTGGCTTAGTGGATAGAATACTGGTCCAGGAGTTAGAAGGTCTGTCTTCAAATCCTGCTTCAGACACTTACCAGCAATGTGACTCTGGGCAAGTCACTTAACTTTTGCCTGCCTCGGTTTCCTCATGTGTAATATGAGGATAATGATAGTAACAAAATGCCAAGTATGTTGTGATAGCATTTGTAATGAGATAACATTTGTAAAATGCTTTGCTAAACTTAAAGTCATATATATATATATATAAGAAATAGCTATTTATTACAAAAGCACATGACTCAGTGACTAGAACCCTGGGAAAAAAAAACAGTCAGGAAGACTGGAGTTTGTAGCCTGCCTCAGACACTTACAAGCTAGGAGGAAAATCTGGTAAGACCTGGGCACGGCACTTAACCTCTGTCTGCCTCAGTCTCCTCATCTTTAAAATGAGTATCCATAATCTCACCTCCCTCCTTGGGTTATAGTGAAAATAAAACACTTTTTAAAGTTATAAAGTAATTTGAAAAATTGGAAGTGCTTTGTAAATGTTAGATTGATGATGGTGGTGAGGAGGAGAATGTGGAGAAAGATGAGAGAATTAAGCTCCAGAAAGTTGCTCAGTTCCACACAGATAAAAAAAATGGCAGAGATAAGATTTCAGTCCAGGTTCTTTGACTTCAACCCAGCCCTTCTTCAATTACACCACAAGGAGCTAGGGACAGAACAGTGCCTGGTTCCATATACAACTGTTGAAGAATCTGTGGATAGAAAAAATACTTTTGAGAGGTGAGAAGCTCCAAAAACGACGCATTTAATATTTTTACTTTTCTACATTTGTGATGTAGAAATAAATGACCCTAATAAATGGTCCATTTTTGTGAAGGCACATACAGATGAGAAATACATATACAACTTTCTATACTTATTCAACATTCTCTAAAAGTCTATTATATTTAGTGTTCCTAAAACCTTATTCATTTCTTGTTTCTTATTTATTTTATAGTTAACTTTCTCTAGGTCTGAGGGGTAAATGGTCCCTCACTATTATAGTCTTATTTTTTATTTCCTCCTGAAACTCATTTAGAATTTCTTTTAAGACTTTCGGTCCTGGGGTATTTGGTGCATGTATGTTCAGTACTGATATCCATTGTCTGTGATACCTTGTATTTTATGTAGGCATCTACTGACATTTGGGATCATGAATTTTTTTTTCTATTAGATTAAGTATTCTCTTTTCCCTCAAATATCTATATTGCCTTGTACAGTGCTTTTATGATTGTAATGAAAATATCTTTTCTCTGTTATCCTGTATGGGGTCATGTAATGGCAATCAAAACAGATTCTTTTGCTGTTTTTGTTTTAGAATAATCAAGTCCCTCTGATTGAATTTTGCCTTTATCAATCAAGAGTCTTTACAAGGAGTAAAGTACAGAAACAAGAGTTTCTTTAACTGGGAATAGTATATGTATTTGTATTGTTAATTATTTTAATGTGATTAAAGATTTTCCCCACCCATTAATGGGCCTGACTATTAAGGGGAGTTTGATTAGGGATGATTTATGGGAAGGACCAAGCCTTTTGTTAATGAGGCACTGGTTCTCAAGGGTTGCAATGCCTTCTGGCTCTAAAAAAAGGGTACAAATACTCTGCATTGAGGTTTTACTTTGGGGTTTGGTTTTTGGTAAGGTTTGAGTGGCAGATGAGAACTCTGGGAAGTCACTAAGGAGTCCCCCTCCCCTGGCTTTCAGAACTCAGATGTTGTACTTCCCTCTCTGGTACCAATGGTCAGAGAGTTGTACCTATCTGTTTAATTATGCTCAGGCAGAGGAAGCCATCTCTGTTGATTACTTTGGGACTTACTGACTGGTTGTTTGTCCAGATGAGGAAAGCCGCTAAGGACCTCCCCACCCCATCTTTGAGAACCCAGATGTCATGCTTCCCTCTCTGGGATCCAATTGTCTGTTGAATTCAGGCAGAAGAAGCCATGTCTGTTAATTCTTTGATTTCTCTTTATTTTATTTGAAAATCAGGGTGCTGATTCTCTGAACTAACTGAATGATATGTGTACTTGGTTAAAGGAACGATACATGTGCTTGATTAAAGTGATTGTTAAGCCCTTGAAAGTTGTTTTCCTTCTATGAATGCAGAACCTATGATAGCAGGCCCCCCCTGTGAATGTTGGGGTGCTTACTGCTACAGGTGCTTATATTCTGATAAAAGTATCCCATCAAATAAATCCAGTTTCTGACACTGTTTAAAAAATAAGATTGCTGAATACAAGTCATTCCCCAATCGATAAATGTCAGAGGAAGACATTAAAGTTATCTATGGTCATATGAAAAATATGCTCTAAATCATTATTGGTTAGAGAGATGCAAATCTGAGGTACCACATTGCACCTATCAGATTGGCTAACATGACAAAACAGGAAGATGATAAATGTCAGAGAAGATGTGGGAGAGTTGGGACGCTAATTCATCACTGGCTGAGCTGTGAGCTGATCCAAACATTCTGGAGAGGAATTTGGAACTATGCTCAAAAGGCTACAAAAGTTTACATACCCTTTGACCCAGCTATACTGCTTCTAGAACTGTATCCCAAAGAGATCATAAAAATGAGAAGAGGACCCACATGTACAAAAATATTTACAGCAACTCTTTTTGTAGTGGCCAAGAACTGGAAATCAAGAAGATACCCATCAATTGGACAATGGCTGAACAAGTTGTGGTATATGAATACAATGGAATACTTTTGTGCTGTAAGAAATGACAGACAGGTGGACTTCAGAAAAACCTGAAAAGACTTATATGAATTAATACTCAGTGAAATGGGCAGAACCAGGAGAACATCATGCATAGTAATAGCCACAGTATGCAAGGACTGTTTCTCATAGACTCAACCCTTTACAGCAATGCAAGGAACTAAAACATTTCCAAAGGACTCTTGATGCAAAATGCCATCCACATCCAGAGGAAGAACTATAAATTTGGAACACAAGATGAAGCAAACTATTTTCTTTTTTATTTTGTTTTTTTTCTCATAGTTTCTCCCATTCATTCATTTTAATTCTTCTATGCTACATGACTAAAGTGGAAATGTGTTTAATAAGAAAGTATGTGTAGAACCCATATAAGATTGCATGCCTTCTCAGGGAGCGGTGAAGAGGAAGGGGGAGAAAATTTAAAATGTATGGAAGTGATTGTTGAAAACTGAAAACAAACAAATTAATGTACAAAAATAAAGTAAGTTTGCCTTGGGGGACTCCCTGAGAGTTACTCTCTTTCTTCTTGATTTTATTATTTTTCATAATGCTTCATTTTGCTATTGTTCTTGTCACCAGTTATTCTAAGATGACCAAGGCAAAGAGTATTCATGCATACTCTTGTAAGTATCCCAAACTCTCCATTGCACTTTTGTGTTTCCAGTCTATCTTCCTCTGTAGCACAGGCTATCTTTGTTCCTTTTATAGGTACCTCCATACCTTAAACCCGTGTGACTTATGGGACCAAATAGCTGCATCCACATGAGTCTTTCCTATTAACAAACACATTGAACTCAGAGTTGGAGAGGGCCATAACCCAACTCATGACAGGGAGCATCAAACTTAGCTTAGGCCAAATGTAAGCTAACTAACGTTTGTCAGTTCATACTTGAAATTGAGCACCATAGAAATAAATGTTATAACTTATCAGTGCTATCTCATTTCAAAGCTAAAAGTTCAACATATGTATAAAATCAGAAGTGTCATTTGCAGTAAGTTGTCTCTTAGAAATTGAACTAGAGATCTATTGACCATCATGCTTAGTATAGGGCTTCTCTCAAGCCTTGAAACATACGCTGTATAAGTACAGTATAAGTACAGTATAAGGAGTTTGTCTGGTTCTATAGCTGTCAACACCATTGCATAAGTTTCAATGAAATGTTTAGAAGCTTCTTCACATTTCTCATCCTGATAATATTCAAATGGTGTTGAAGTAGTCAGGCCAGACTCATTTTTCTTATCATTCTACTTTTGCTCCCTTATATAGCTGTGAGTGAGATACTTGAGAGGTTTAGTGATGATAGCTTAGTTCTTCATAAATTTTAAATAGAAGATACAAAATACAAGACTAGTTCTCTGTTCGAAAGGGTTCTTGTTATGTCTTGGATGAAGGGCATTTTTATCTTTTCCAAATCAGAACTTATTTCCTGATGAGAAAATATGTGAACCTCATACTTGGTGGAAACTACAAAACGGGCACTTATCAATTGAAAGCTTTCTACTCCCATTTCCCTGCCATCATTAATCATTTCAAATTTTCTTTCAATATCTTCCCAATGATGATAAAGTCATCCAGATATACCACCTACTACCAATCTCTAAATATGCTAAATGAATAGATGAATGAATGGGAAGTTTTTGTTTATTTATTAAATATAATATGCCAAGTGCCATGCTAAATAAGGAATATATAAATACTAAATAAAAAAATCCTTGCCCTTGAGGAACTAGCATTATAGAAGGAGAGATAACACATATAAACATGAGATAGTCTGGGAGGTTGTATTTTGTTCAGAGACATCATGGGGATGGAGAATGATGCCACTTTATTTACAGTAGCAATGATAATAGGTATTTTATTGTAATTGCAATTTGAAGAGAGTACGGCTGAGAGGGAGGGCAGGGTAGGTTGCAGAGGGGATAGGATGGCAAGGTCCCATGGTCTGGAAGGCACAATAGGAAGGTAGGTAGGGTAAATATCAATAAAATGACTGGCGGCAAAATTTGAAGACTAATTTGGGCTAACTGCCTATAGTGAGTCAGGAAACACATTCACTCTTATGGGATCATTTTGTGAAGTTTGCTGTGCATAACATTAATGGAGTTGAGATGGAATTTCTTATACCCTATGATTCCAATGATCAACATATCTGAATAATTTGGCAAGCAGTTGTAGCTTTCCTCCCCGCAGTCTCCCTGTCTATCTTGTGCTCCTAGAAGTTGTCAGTGTCCCAGATATATCCACTGATCCAGGTACTGTAGACTCTAGGGTGGGAGTTCCAGAACTTGGCTCCTCCAGGAGGATGGAGCAAAACAGATGGCTACAAAAATATGTCTCGCATAGAACGTGAAGTATGGTTGGATCTGGCTATATACAGTGGGCCATATTTACTATAAATCATTGAAAAGGTACAGGAACCCCTAAAAACTCTTGGAATGAAAGCTAACATTGCTCGATTGTTACCACTAGCATGAAGATGGCTTTTCCCTATATTGGGTATATGGAAAATATTTGCTGCACAGGCCCAACACTGAAAACTCTTGGATGCTTAGTCAACTTGTCAAGGTAGCTTTCACTTGTGACATGAGAAACTGGATCCTCCCATTCCTCTTCCATTCCCATAACTTTTGATGATTCAGATTAATCACAGGGCTCTGTGATAGTGACTTTGAATGATAAATTCTTCTCATCTTTAATGAGGATTTCAGTCACAGAAAAACTATCGGTGATTTTTTTATTTGTTTGTTTCTGTAATCAGAAATCACAGGAATCAATTCTGTGCACTGTTCCATAGAACATCCAACATTGTAAGAGTGTTGCAAGTTAAGTAAGAATGAATCAGTTTTCTTTTTCAGTTGATTCTATCAATCCATGGAGAGTCACCAAAATCAAACTTCTTTGGATCCACTTTCAATATTTCAGGAAGATTAGCACCTCTGATAGGAGGATGAGTCAATTCTTTTGATATTTCTTTCAAATCTGTCCATGAGTTAGGGAGGTGTATATCCAAGTGTGTGAAGACTTCCCCCCATGGAATGGGTGGGTAAGAACAATTTGTTCCAACAGCAATATAGACTGCTGAAGCATGTGCTCTGAAGCTCTTAGAGCCTAGTCACATGTTGAAAATGACAAGGTTATCCACAAGGTCATCCAGGATGGCATCCTGGGCCATCTCTAGTAGTCCTGACTTTTGTCTTGCCACTGGACTTTAGTGACTGGAGGAGAGGGTGAGGTGGACATCTTTTTGCAACTCTGCTACACTTAAATCCAATTCACCCATTAATCAGGACATCCTCAATGATGTAATTTGTCCTTTTTCTAAATGCAACAGATTAAAATACTCAAGCTTATAATCATGTACAGTAACAGTCCTAGATCAATCTTGTATAATACAAGAAAGCTTGCATTTATACAATACTTTTCAATGTTTGCAAAGCATGTTACAGATATTAATTTATTTTTTCCCTCTCAACAGTCCCTGTGATGTAGGTTCTATTATTATCTCCATTTTACAGATGAGGAAACTGAGGCAGAAAAACTTTCAATGATTTGCCAAGCGTTACTTGGTTAATAAGGATGTCAGACAAAGAGTTTATCCAAAATCTAGGATTCTAACCACTAGAAAATTTATCTCCCTCATTTTTACCATAGACACAATGAAATATGACAGCTCTGACTAGTTGGAGAACAAAATACAACAAAGAAAAACAGTCTTAAAAATGGGAAAGCTGTAGAATTGTAGGGGATTCCATAAATTACTGCTAAACTGACTTAAACATCCGCACTTAAAATTCATCTTGAATAAATCCCTCACATATGAAATTAAAGGTCCCGAGGACAGTACCCTATCTCATTCAGGAGCAATGACCAGGGTTTAGGCAGTCAGGCAATTACTCATCCCAGTGTCACATGTGGAAGCTTTGTCTCATTTTAAAACTGTTTGTAAATGATAATGTTTTTAAAAATCCTGTGATGCAATAGTAAATATAGCAATTCATGAATCATAATGTGTGGTCTTACAAGGAACAGAACTATATCTCCAAAAATCTCCATAACAATAGCAAACAATGCTTTAAGGTTTGCAAATCTCTTTACATATAATATTTCCATTATTCCTCACAGCAATTCTGTATGGTAGATGCTATTACTATCCCAATCTTATAGATGAGAAAACTTAAGAGAGGATATATATCTAAGGGAAGAGTGAAACTCAAGTTTTCCAGAGTCCATGTTCAGGACTCTATCCACTATGTCACCTAGCTGTCCATTCAATTTAGTGACAAAAAAATGGTGATATTGCCTCACAAAAAAAAGTCATAGGATCATCATGTTGATTTCTAACCACAGGGAAACTGAGAGGACATTTAGTCCAACATCATCATTTTAAAGATGATGAAACTAAGAAAAGTATTTAAAGTATTTAAGGCAACATTTTAAACCAGCTCTTCTTGACTCTATGTCCAGTGCCTTCTCTGCTAAGTTCCGCTATCTATAAAGTCATGATTTTTCTCCAAATTACCCATTAAGTGACTTAGATAAAGGGGTAAAAGGTATCCTTATCAAATTGGCCAATGATATAAATCTGAGAAGACTAGCTTCTCATGGGATGACAGAAATATTGTGCAAAAAAAATAAAAAGAACTGGACAACATAGACTATTTGGCTACAACCAAGAAGATAATATCTAATAGGGATAAATGCAAAGTTTTACACTGGGGTCAAAAACCCCTTCAGTAAAATATGAGAAAGGTGTATCATTAGGCAACAGTTTAGAAAAAAAAAAGATGATGGGTGTTTCATGGATTTCAACCTCAATCTGAGTCAACAGTGATTTGTCATCCCAAAAAAGCTTTTCCATGGCTATAGTGAGAGGCATAGCTTCTAGGAAAAATAAAATAATAGACTCCTGGTACTCTGCCCTGATCAGACCACACTTGTAGTATTGTGTTCAAACTGGCTATCACGTCTGGCTAATCGCAATTTAAGAAGGATAAAGATAAGCTAAGAAAGGCTGGAGAGAAGACACAGTAGTGAAGAGCCTCGAGTTCCTATCATATGAGGATTGGTTGAAGAAACTGCAGGTCTTTAACTTGGAGAGAAGAAAAGACTGAGGCAGGACGTGATAGCTGCCTTTAAGTTTTTGACAGATTATCATGTGGGGTCTGTTTGGTCCCATTGAGAAGTAGGTGTGAGGACACAAATTCCAAGTAAGCAAATTTATACTTGAAGTAAGAAATGTTTTCCAAACTATTATGACTATACAAAGATGGATGTGAATTGCTTCAGAATATACCAGGTTCCCCTTCATTGAAAGTCATTCTTTAAATAAATGCAGCCTTTAAATCCAGTCTTTAAGTAAATACTGGATGACCACTGGCAAGTTCATTGTAGTCAAGGTTACTTTTTCACATTGGGGTGGGAACAAATATTGCTGAGGTCCCTCCCAACTCTGAAATTCTGTGACTTTCTGGAGGATATAGTAGGAGATAAAGATAGGGACTAGACCTCTGATAAGCAGATTATCACTTTCTTTGAAACATATTGTCTTAGCTACCTAGAACATTGAGAGGTTAAATAAGTTGCCCAGCATCACACAGCCATTGGTATCAGAAGCAGCATTTGAATCCAAATCTTTCTAGCTTTAAGCCCAGCTGTGCATTATGCCACATTCTGAGGATATAAGCACATAATATTTCTGAAACAATCTCACATATACTCTGCTTTCTGAGATAAAATGCTTTATTTAGAGATACTGCTAGTAATCTTTTAAGCACTTTTGTGGGGTGGGAGGTTCAGTTTAAAGCTATAGAATGCTCAATTAGAATAATAAATAGAATAAGTAGAATGCTGCAGGGCCTTGTAGCTTGGGGCATGGAATATTGATCTCTTCCTATGTTTCCTGCTATTTATACCAAGGAATTGAAACATCCCCAGAGGATTTCCCAGTCCCACATGTCCCCAATCCTGCCTTCAGGGACAGGTGGCCTGAAACTACAGGCCCACAAGTTACAAAGGAACCCAGGCCTGTGATCTTTCTGATAGACCCAGTTGACCTACCTCTCCCCAAGGGGAGGACTAAGTCATCCTGACTTCCCAAACATGGACCTCTGGAGGACCCAGGTTTCCTAGATACACCTGTAATCTGAATTTGGATGCATGGAAGAGAAACCAAAAAGATTTAGAGAGGGAAAAGACTTTAGACCCTGAAATAGCAGGTCTGGAAAGGACCTTTTATTTCATTTATTTTACTTTAGACAAATAGTAAAACTGAAATACATAATAAGAAAAATAAAAAGGAACATTATAAACTTAAATATAGAATAAGAAAAGTAAAAATGCATATTATGTGCACAGCAAACCGCAGGAGAGGATTCAGAATATATAGCAATAACTTTTCATTTCAAAAAAGTTTATATATTAAATACTATATATTATGTTGAAAGAGTCCATCTTTTCTTTGCTTCCTTGTACATTTTCTTTGGTTCTCTGCTGTACACTTTTTACTTGGTTCTTTCCCCACCCCTTTCCTTCCCCTACCACTATCCCAAGGCTCTAACTGAGCAAGGATGTATTGATATATATATATACACATAAACATGTATGCATATACATACATATATAAACATATACTGTCCCTAAGAGATTCTACTCCTAATCTTTGCTTTTATATTTGTGCATATATTTTTTCCTCTCTCTCCTAACTCCTTTACTTTACTTCGACCTGCTACCTTACCCTATTACTTAACCTACCCCCACTCCAACAATCACTCCCTTATCCTCCCATTCCCTTGAATATAAAGAACCTTCTATATCCCCCTTTGACCTATTGCCTCCCCCTCCCCTCTAAAGACTTCTCCTTTATCCTCTCCCCCCCTCACTATCCCCTTAGAGTTTTATTCCTTTCTAAATTTAGAAGACTTTTATATTTTTCTAGATATATATGTATTTTCCCCTCTTAAAGCTATTCCTGATGAAAGTAGGTTTCCAGAACAAACTAATTCCTCTGTGTTGTTCTTCCTCTTGCACCTCATTTGTTTAAGATAATTACTGTTTTAGTTGTTCTGGAAAGGCTTTCCTTTTTGAAGTCATATGATACTCAGGTCTACCCCAATCTTTTTTATAAGCTACCTAATTACTAGTAACAATCTTAGACCCAGGTTTTATGCTTTCCATACATAAAGATAAATATTCTATCCTTATTTAGTCCTTTCTAATTGGTCATTTGTAAGTACCTTATATTTCTCTTAGCTCTTATATATCAAGTCTTGTACTGCGTTTAGGGTTTGTATTTTTTTAACAAACTCCTGAAAGATTGATAGTTGATCAAAAGTTCATTATTTTTGTTCTGAATTATACTTAGCTTTACTGAGTATAATATTTTTGACCAGAAGCCTGGTTCTTTTACTCTTCAATATATAGTGTTCCATGACCTGTGGTCTTTTACTGTCACAACTGCTAGGTCTTACGTGATTCTAATTGTGGTCCCAGCGTATGTAAATTGTTTTTTCTTGTTGCTTGCAATGTTTTGTCCCTGATATGAGGATTTTGAAATTTAACTATAGCATTTCTGTGAGTTTTACTCATAGAATCTCTTTCAGGTGGTGATCAGCGGATTTTTCTCTGTTTCTACTTTCCCTTCTTGTTCTAATGCTTCAGGACAATTTTCTTTTTTTTATGTTTATTTATTTATTTTTAGTTTTCAACATTCATTTCCACAAGATTTTGAGTTCCAAATTTTCTCCCCATCTCCCCACTCCCACCACCCCATCACACTTTGCATTCTGATTACCCCTTCCCCCAATGTGCTCTCCCTTCTATCACATCCCACCCTTCCCTTATCCTCATCTTCCCTCTTTTCTTATAGAGCAAGATAGATTTCTATACCCCATTACCTGTATTTCTTATTTCCCAGTTGTATGCAAAAACAATTCTCAACATTCATTCCTAAAACTTTGAGTTCCAACTTCTCTTCCTTCCTCCCTCCCCACTCATCCCCCCTAGAAGGCAAGCAATTCAATATAGGTTGTATATGTGTAGTTTTGCAGACAACTTCCATAAAAGTCATGATGCGAAAGACTATATTTCCCTCCATCCTATCCTGTTCCCCATTTATTCTATTCTTTCTTTTGACTGTGTACCTCCCCAAAAGTGTTTACTTCTAATTACTCCCTCCTCCCATTTGCCCTCCATTCTATCATCCCTCCTCCTCCACTTGTCCCTTTCTCCTCACTTTCCTATAATATAAGATAGATTTGCATACCAAATTGAGTGAGCATGTTATTCCCCACTTAAGCCAAGTGTGAAGAGAGTAAGTTTCATTTTTTCCCTCTCACCTCCTCCCTTTTCTCCTCCATTGTAAAAACTTTTTCTTGCCTCTTTTATGAGAGATAATTTGCCCCATTCCATTTCTCCCTTTCTCTTCCCAATATATTCCTCTCTCACCCCTTAATTTTATTTTTTAGATATCATCCCTTCTTGTTCAACTCACCCTGTGCTCTCTGTTTATATGTATGTGTGTGTATGTGTGTAATATGTCCAACAACCCAAATACTGATAAAAGTCTCAAGAGTTACAAATATTATCTTTCCATGTAGGAATGTAAAAAGTTCAGCTTTAGAAAGTCCGTGCCTGGTGTGATAAACCTTTCCTGTCAGCCTTCCAGGCTGTCTTGGACTGGAAATCTCTTTCACTTTGTCATTTTGTGGCTTCTGTTGCTCTAGCATTTGTTTAGAGTCATTTTTCACAGGTGTTTTATGGGCTACGTGGGGGAGCTTCTACAGGTCCCTCTTTCTACTCCACCAACTTGACTCTGCCCCCCAAATGGATCTCAGGACAGTTTTCTTTTATTATTTCTTGTATTATTATATTATCAAAACTTTAAGGTAATACAGTTATTCTTATGTTTTCTCTTCTTGATCTATTCTCTAGATCCATTTTTTTATCATGAAATGTTTCACATTCTCTTCTATTTTTTCATTCTTTATATTTTGTTTATTTCTTCATCTCATAACTTTTCTGGGTTCCCCTTGCCCAGTTCTGCTTTTCAAGGAGTTATTTTCTTCTTTAAGATTCTTGATCTTCTTTTCTAATTGTTTGGCTTTCTTTTCATAATCTTGTTTTTCTTGCATTATTCTTATTTTTCTTTTTAACTTTTCCTCCATCTCTTTCATTTGGTTTTTAAAGTCTTTTTTAAGTTTTTCAATGAATTAATTTTTGGTCAGAGGACCATTTAAGATTAGTCTTTGGAGGAAGAAGAGGGTTTCTTTGTTTAAGTATCCTCCTCTGAAGATGAATCACAGTCTTTTCTATGGTTGAATTCTTTCTAGATTGCCTGTGTTTTTTTTAATTATTTAGTTTTTATAATCACCTCAAATTCTGGAATGTGGGGGATGGTGCCTCTGACCTCTGATACTTCAGTTTTCCCCTTGACCTTGAACTCAAATCAAGACCTACAACCTCCTGTAAAGGCACTTAAGAGATCCTTGATTTTATGTGATGCCAGTGGCATCTCTGCTCTACTGCTTCTGCACTCACTAGATGTATGCTGGTGCCTTCTCCCCCCAACCACTCTCCACAGTACACCTGAGTCTGGCATTCCTTTTCAGCAGAGGTTCTTTAGATCTTCCCTAGGTCAAATTCTCAACTTTCTTCACTGTCCTTGGAGTAAAAGCTCCTGTGACTGTGGCCAAAAAAGCCTCCTAACACAGCTAACCCCAAGGCTTGCTACTTGTTATTTAAGCAACTTGCTGCTTGTTTTTAAAGCCTGTAGGTGTTTATTCTTCATTGGGAGGAAATCTTGTCTTGGGATTTTTCTTCAGATCTCCTCTGTTTGTCCAAGGAGGACCCATGTTCTAGCCTATTTTATTTCTTTTCACTTCTCTATGTTTGCCCAGGGGTCCTAGCTAAGAAATAGAGGTGTAGATCAGTGGAATAAGTTAGGTTCACAAGACACAATAGTCAATGACCATAGCAGTCTACTGTTTGATAAACCCACGGGCTCCAGATTCTGGGATAAGAACTCACTGTTCTACAAAATCCTCTGGGAAAACTAGAAAATAGTGTGGCAGAAAAAGGGCATAGACCAACACCCAACACCATATACCAGAATACAGTCCAAATGGATATATAACCTAGGTGTAAAAACTGATACATAAACAAGTTAGGCAAACAAGGAATAGTTTATCTATCAGATTTATGGAGAATTGAGGGATTTGGGACCAAAAAAGAGATAGAGAACATTATGAAATGCAAAATGAATGATTTTTATTGCATTAGATTGAAAAGTTTTTGCACAAACAAAGCCAATGCAACCAAGATTAGGAGAGGCAGAAAACTGGAAAATAATTTTTACAACTAGTATCTTTGATAAAGGTCTCATTTTTAAAATATGTGAATATATAGAGAACTGAGCCAGATGTACAAGAATGTAAGTCATTGCCCAATTGACAAATGGTCAATGCATATGAATAGGCAGTTTTTAGACAAAGAAATTCAAGCTATCCATAGTCATATGAAAAAATGCTTTAAATAACTACTGATTAGAGAGAGGCAAATCAAAACAACTCTGAGACTCCATGTTACACCTATCACATTAGCTAACATGGCACAACAGGAAAGTGATAAATGTTGGGGAAGATGTGGGAGAGCTGGAACACCAATTCATTGTTGGTGGAGCTGTGAGCTGACCCAAACATTCTGGAGAGCAAGTTGGAACAATGCCGAAAGGATTATAAAACTGTACATACTCTTTGATTGAGCAATATTGTTTCTAGGGCTATATCTGAAATAGATCATAAAGATGGGAAAAGGACTCACATGTACAAAAATATTTATAGTAGCTCTTTTTGTGGTGGTCAAGAACTGGAAATTGAGGAATGCCCATCATTTGGAAAATGGCTGAACAAGTTGTGGTATAGGAGCATAAGGGAATGCTATTATGCTATAAGAAATGATGAGCAGGTAGACTTCAGGAAAACCTGGAAAGACTTATATGAATTGATGCTGAGTGAAGTGAGCAGAACCAGGAAAACATTATACACAGCAACAGCCAGTGTGTGAGGTCTGATTTTTATAGACTTGGCCCTCCTCAGCAATGCAAGGACTTAAACATTTCCAAAGGATTCACAATACAAAATGCCACTCACATCCAGAGAAAGAACTACAGAGTCACAACATGGAATGAAGCAGACTACTTTTTTTTTGTTATGTCTCATTTTGTTTTGTTTTGTTTTTCTCATAGTTTCTCCCATTTGTTATAATTCTTCTATGCAATATGACTGGTAGATAAATATATTTAATAGGAGTGTATGTTTAGAGTTCATATAAGATTGCATACTGTCTTTGGAAGGGAGTGAAGAGGGAGGGGGAGAGAATTTTAAATTTATAGAAGTAAATATTGAAAACTATATTAAATTTGAGAGGAAAAGAAACTATTTTCTTTCTCTTATTAGTCTGCTAGGTGTTCTGGACCTGAAATAAGGATATCTTGTTTTCAAATCCTGCCTCAGGTACTTCCTAGCTCTGTGTACTTGGGTAAGTCACGACATATTTTCCTTAGTTTACTCAATCATAAAAAGGGATAAAAATAACACCTATCTCCCAGAATGGTTGTCCGGATCAAAGCTCTAAATTTAGCACAGTGCCTTGCATATAGTAGGTGTATTAATATATTATATATCATATACAAGTGTTAATAAATACTTATTCCCTCCCTTGCCTCTTATTTCTCCAATAGAATAAAAAGTCCTGTCTGGGTCTTTAAAGGCCTGCCCACCTGCTTTCAGCCTACATTCACCAGGTTCATCAAAAATTTTTCTCCTTCATATACTTTACATTATAGTCAAATAGTCTTTCTTGCTTTTCCATGCAGGTAACAATTTATTAACTGCCTCTGTGCCTTTGCATAGACCATACCCCCAGTCTATAAAGCCCTCTATCCTCACCTCATTTTCTCTGACAGGCCTATCATCTCTTTGTGGAGGGCTCCCAGATCCAATCCATCTTCTCACTAAGATGCGATTCTAATTTAAGTTAGCACTTACCTGTTTTCAAATGGTTTTAAAAGCCATTTATGTAACTCATGTTGCAGTGCATGTTGCTATAGAAAATCATGTTACAAATGTAGCTTCTTCCAGGGCCTCAGTAATTATCTATCTTAACATTTCAAATTGAATGAACTTAGAGGCATCTTCAACTCAGTAAGTCCAAATTTGAAATTCCCTCCAAAAAAATCTCCTCTGTTCCAAAATTAATTGCTTCTGTTGACTATCCTTCTGGTCTACCAAGTTCATAACTTTGACAATATCTGGACACCTCCCTGTCACTCACCTTGTATATCTAATGAATAGTCACATCTTGCTGCTTCTCTATTTATGTCTCTCATATATGACCCTTTCTCTCCACTCACACAGCTGCCACCTTGGTTCAGGCCCTCATTACCTCTCACCCAGATTGTTGAAATAATTGGTCCTAATTGGTTTCCAGATCTCAAATGTTTCCCCACTCTAAACATCCTACCTATTACTGTCAAAGTGATTTAAAGACTGATTTGACCGTATGACTCCCCTACTCATTCAACTCCAATGGATTAAAGATCTACAAAATCTGACCCCTATATATTTTTCAGTAATATTAAACATTAGCCTTGTCAGACATTACTTGCTCCCCCACCATTACCCTCACTACTACCATCACCACCATCATCACCACCACCATTTCATATTTTGCAAACCAATCAAATTGCCCTTATTTATGTTGCTTAAACATAACATTTCATCTCCCATCTCTACACCTTTTCACCGGCCATATAACATGTCTGGAATCCCCATCCTTCTCTACTTCATAAAATCCCTTTCTTTCTTAAAGATTCAATCAGACCATGATATCCTTCATGTAACCTTTACTACCTTTCTCACACTCCTTCTCAATAACAAATTACTTTGTACATTTGGGTTTACTAACTGGTTCTCTGAAGGCTTCATGTTTATTATTTTCTGTGGAATATTAGTACTGCCTTCCTATCCCACAAATTGTGAATCCATTCTCAGATCAATAGGTACTAATTTTGTCCCGGCTTTTTGCTAGGCTATGTCATTACTAGTATTTCTAAGGTGTGAATGCCCAAAGGTGCATTCTCCATTCTCCTAAATTAGCTCAATGATTGAGGATAAGAAAGGAAGGCCCTGGGAGAAGCTACATGTGTAACATGATTTTCTATAGTAACATGCATTGTAACAAGTTACAGAAATGGCTTTTAAAACCATTTGAAAACAGGTAAGCGCTAACTTAAATACTACCTGGAAATTAGTTCTCTCTCTCTCTCTCTCTCTCTCTCTCTCTCTCTCTCTCTCTCTCTCTCTCTCTCTCTCTCTCTCTCTCTCCTTGTCCAGGAGCTATAAATTATATATATATACTGGAGGTGTTGAGATAAAAGGACTAAAGTTCACAAATTGGGGCACAGATGAAAGAGAGAAGCTTCATTATTTTTACAATTCATAGCAGAAGATCAACTGATTTCTCTATCAATCAAGTGACTTTGAAAACAAAGAATTTTATATGTATATGCATATATGTATATATATATATATATATGATGTAGGAAATATAAAAAATGGAGGACAGTCAGTCTGAATTGGCATCTAACCTTAGAGGAAGGGTAGAAGCTCATTAATCTGTCATTGGCCTTGAGGGAACACTGCAGGTCAACTTTGTTTTGCTGTATATTTGGCATATCAAGGAACTGGGGCAAGGTAAAAACATAAAACTTGAGTAGGGGAATGTGATTGCTTACTTTTCAATGAAATTTTCCAAATGAATTTCATTTGCAATGAGGTACAAGATGGAGTAACTCATGTTAGAAGACCAAAGATAAAATGGCCCTCTGTTTTTGCCACAATGGATGGCTAGACATTTCCAAAACTTCTGAGCTCCTCATAGTCCCAGAAGAGCTGAATTTATGCATTTTTCAAATTCAGTGAGGCCAGAGCTCATAGGAAAATGAAACTTTACCTTTCTTAACCAATGGAGATCACTACAAGGTCATATGAAGTAAAATCCAGTTATGTAAAAAACACCCTAAAGACAATAAAGGAAGATTGAACACATGACACACATCTATTCTTTGCTCTAATAGATTTTGTTTCATTCTGGGTAATATTCTTACTGCTTATGTTCTACTCTTTTTCTTTTCTTTTTTTCTTAAGCTTTACCCTCTGTAATACTGGGATCTTCAGCAGTATCAAATAGACAGTTTAGTTTTCATCATTTTTTCTAAATATGTCTGGATTACATAGTTATTTGATGATTTTCTTTAAAAAGTCTTGTTTGTTCTTAAGATTTAAATCTACTTGTGTTTTCTGTGTACTGCATGCCAATGGAAGGCAATACAAGAAGATTACAAGCTGATGGTTAGATGTTAATAACAGTAACACAAAACATTAAGGCAAGTGACATTTACATAAGTATCTTGATCTTAATACATGTAATTTACATATGAAAATTTAATCACCATAGAGATAAACAGCTGCAATGTTTAATTAAACTCTCCACACAAAATCAGCCTGCAAGAAGTAGTTTGTCACTGCTAATTCATCACAATTCTCATAAGTATTCTTTAAAATAAAAATGCAAAATAAATGACTCTTATTGATAATTTAACTTCTGGTTACTTTATATTTTAATTGTATCATCAAAGCCTGTTGAGACTCTGATAAAGATTCTAGGTTCATTTCCACACAGTTTAGAAGGCAAAGCATAAACATATAGAGAACAAATGTATTTGTTTACCGACTTTTAAGGGTCACCAATATGGCAGCACTGGAGGACAATTTAAGCAAATGTAATGCCAAGATAAGTTGTGTGTAATGAAGACATGTGAGAGTCTTTCTCTGTGGGGCTTTTTAAGGAAGAACAAATTATAAGCGAAAATTAATGCTAACATTAGCTAAAACAGAGACAACTGTTGGCTTACAATCTCCCTGACAAAACTCACATTTTAAAATCACAAATCTTGACTGTGTTTTAGGCCACAGAGCTGCTGATATTCTGAAGGGAATCAGGCTGACACATTTATCCTGAAGTATTAATTACATCTTGGGACAAAGTGTGCTTTCTGCTTTCTTTTTTTATTCAGAGGGCATTGTTCATTTTGTCCTTGTGAAGTTCATTCTTGGATTGTTTACTAGGATGTTTAGATTGAAATCGTTGTATAATTTTTAAAAATTGGTCAAGAAAGACAGGGGCTGAATGTAATTGATATAAGGAACTTCTGGATGACAAAACACCCTCTTCTAACATAGGTCAGCACCTTTTACTTTAAAGCATTTATCTTCGAGAGTTACCCAGAGCACTAAGAGGTAGGAATTTGCCCAAAGCCACACAACCCATATGTGTTAGAAGTAGGACTTGCTTGATCCCCCACCCAGGTCTTCAATGTTCCAAGATCAGATCTTTATCCAGTAGACCACAATGCTTCTCTTATCGTACAAGAAGGTCATATGATTCATGATAGATACCTTGCAGGAATCTTGGTTATCTGGTCTTTTACTCTTCATCTTTAAAGAAGAAACTGAGGGCCAATAAGACTGAATTATTTGCCCAAAGTTATGCAAATGACTCAAAATTTTCCCTCAGATCCTCTGATCCAAGTCCAGTTTGCCTTCCACTTCCCCACTGAAATGGTAAAAAGAATGAAGCTCATGGACAGTGATCATACTGCCTCACCAGTCTTGTCTTCTACTATTACTGAGAAAACATTTGGATGGATGAATCCTTGCTCTGAATTAGTATGGTATTTCTCATGCTTGACATTTGCATAGCAAATTCTACATGAATTGCAATGCTCATGAATTGCTATTTTTTTTAGACATTCTGTCACTTGAATATTTTCAGTCTATTTGTTATATAAGACAATGGTGCTCTCGAATCAAGACCTGGGATTGTGTTCTCATGTATAAGTCCATTCATTTTGACCAACAAAATGGTCATTTCTGCTTTGGACTTTGGGACCAATCAGTTTATCACAGAAGCATTGAACTAGAGATGGAAGAGATCAAAAAGGTCATCTAATCTAATCCTCTAGTTGTGCACATGAGAAAACTGAGGTTCATTAAAATTTAATGAATTGCCCAAGCTCACAGAGATTGTAAGTGAAAAAGGAAGGATTCAAACTCAGATTTTCTGATTCCACAGCAAATGATTTCCATGGCACATTAAAGTACAAGATCACTTGTTCTACTGATTTCCAACAAACTGATTCAAAGGAAAAAAATAGGCAAAAAGGACATGAAGTAGGGATGGGATAATTTGATTACTGAAGAGCATTTTCAGGAAAAGGAAACATTATTTTCCCCTGATTTATTCTTCTGTTTGTATCTTTAGCACTTAACATTTATCATTAGCACTTAACACTTTATCATTTGTTCATCATACTTGTTCCTTCTTGTTACTCAGCTTCTACCTTTTTTCTTTTTTCTTTTTCTTTCTTTCCCCCTCCCCCACAGTTCTTTGATTATTTAAGAATTAACTAAATTCTGCTTAGGCTTGGCTCCACAGACAAACTTACTAAAAATATCACCTAATAAAAATACTTGAGTACAAATTTCTGAATTAAAAGCAAATATTTGGTTTATTCCTTCTAAGAAACTTAAAACAGATTGATATAGGGCTGATTTGCTATAGCAGTGAAGATAGAAATCATGATGAATTATTAACATAAAAAAATGCTATCAGTTTCAGTGTTCAAGTTCTAGCTACTAAAGTCTTCATTCCAATCTCTACTCAAAACTGAATATGGAGCTAAGTTGGGACCATGCCTCACTTACATTTACCAGTAGAACCTTTCTCTCTCTCTCTCTCTCTCTCTCTCTCTGTCTCTCTCTCTGTCTCTCTCTGTCTCTCTGTCTCTCTCTCTCTGTCTCTTTTTTCACTTTCTCTTACTACTTACTAGTTGTTCACCTGTAGTAAGTTAAAAAAAGAATCAATTAACTGGAACATCTTATTTTATATAAATATTGTTCACAAATTTATTTGTTACTAATTCTGACATGCAAAAAAGAGATTTTGGAATTTTAGTTGGCCACAAATTCCATATGGGCCAAAGCTATGATAAGGTTTCAAAGAAAGCCTATAGAAACTTTGGTTTCATTAATAGTAGCATAGCATCTATCCAAATCATGGGAAAACTAGGCTCATTCTTTGAACTGAACAGTTGTCTTCAAGAAATGTTGTTCAATTTTCAATATAACACTTTAGAAATTCACTAACAAGTTTTGAAAATATTTGAGAAGAGGTTGATTAGGATAGCAATGAATCTAGTAACTTTATGAGGGTCAGGTCATAATACTAGGAATATTTTGCATGGGAAAGAGAATATTAAGAGAGAAAGATATGGTTGTCTTCAAATATTTATAAAAATCAGCAACTTAAGTGAATTAATAGATCATTTTGTATTAGCCAAGAAAGAACACGATACAAAAGGTAGAAGTCACAGGGCAAAAGATTTTGACTTATTATAAGAAAGAGCTTTCTAATGTTTAGAGATGTCCAACAAGGAAACCAAATTCCTTATGAAATAGTAAGCTCTCTGGATAGCAGAAGTTTTATATCTATTTGCTAAAAATAATGAGAGATTACTGAATTAGGTGAAAGAGTAGACTGGATAACCTCTGAGATTTCTTACAAATCTAAGATTATGACATTTTTATGATTTATCTGGGACCCAGCATGCTACACATGATAATAGATAGTTGATACACACAATAGTTGACTGTTAATTCACATGATAGATGCTTCCAAGTCTTTGCCTTTTCCTCCATAAATTGTATTCTTTTTATTTTTTTTATAGAATTTTAAGTTTGGGAAAAATCAGAAGTGAATGTTAATCTTGAGGTGTCTGAAGGTTTTTATGGAAATACAAGTTGCTGGTGCCCATGAATATGTTTCAAGACCATTCCATTTCCTTAAGTGCCTTATAAATCTCTAATTTGGGGAAGGGAAGTTAGGGATAACTGAGAACAACATGAATAAAATATATGCCACCAATTTAAGTGAAGACAAAACCAAATCAGTGAAAGTCCTTTGTAAAGTGTATTTTTTTAAATTAATTGATCTCTAGGAATTTCTTCCAGGCTTAAGAGCTTTGAAACTCATCTCTAAATGTTTCTCCAAACTGATAAGTAAATAACTGAGCTCTGGAGAGAGAATACAGCCTATTAAGAGTACTGTAGAGCAAAACAATGCAGATTTTCCTTTATAGTTTAGACTTCTTCCATTCATTCAGAGTAACCACTCTTCATCTAGAAATTCAATGTGGTGAGCCAGATGCCCCAGTAATTTCCTATATGTGTGGAAAAAAAAGGCAAAAACTCGAAAAGGAATTTAGCCAATGCCATACAGTGAGTCAATGGTAGAAAGACCTAGAAACAACTGATAAATTATGATTTGACCTTCCTGATATATGAGACATAATTTTCTATGTGAACTTTTGCAAAACACAGTCTCTCTGGGCTAAGATGATTAGAATGCATGCCATCTTAGCTCTCTTTCTCCCCTAACTTCTATAATCCTACATCCTAAGTCTAGGGAGTATCTACTTTAATCACTTGATTTGAAATTAACTGAAGTATTTGCTGCATGCAAATAACAGTACCCTCCTATTTTCCTTTTCAAAATTTTCTTATTTCTTTCAAGGGCACCACCATCCTTCCTAATATTCATATTCATAAGCTTGGTATCATCTTTGACTCCACATTTTCCTTTACTTTACTTCATATATCTGATCTTGCCAAAGCCTTTTCTGTCCTTAAAAAGAGAATCTTACATGTCTTTCTTTCTCTTACCTCACACAGCTAGCATATGAGTTCTGGCTAATATTCCCTATTACCTGGACTATTACATATATTTTTGTATAAGTACCTATCCATATATGTACATATGTATATGCATATATACATGTATGCATGCATACGTGTATATTAAGAGAGTAATACACATAAGTAAATATATACCTTATGGTGAGGGCTCATTTCTTATTGTTCATCCATTTATTTATTTATTACTGATAATGAAATGTCATTTAAAAAAAGTTTGGTAGCCATTGCATGCAGAATAGTAGAGACTCAAATTTATCTCCATCTGATTTGAACTGAGTTGCACTGGAAGACCTATCACCAGGGGTTCCTTTCTCCCCTTGCCTTCCCTTCTCCCCCTATTTTGACCCTTGGACCTCCAAGACCCCACCAAGTCCATCATTCATAAAGGCCAACATGAACTATCAAGTTTATGTGGATAAGCTGCTAGGAGTGAGCAGATCTAAGCTTTATGATGAGTGGGAGGATTTCTTGGCCTTATCCTGTTCCTTATCATTGCATCCCAAGATTTTCTGGGTTTTACCATCTTCCCCACCCCTATGTCATTCAGATCATTATATGAACAACTAATGGATGTTAAAGACATTTGGGTCTTGGCATCTACTCCACCATCTTTTAGACATCCACACCCAGGACTTTTAATTTGCCATTCAGCTGAATTCTTTTATGTATTGGATTCTCCAATTAGAGTGTGAACTCCTTGAGAGCAGGGTCTGTTTACCTTATATATTTGAATCATACTGCTCAGCATAGAGGTGGGGACAAAGTACCTACTTAATAAATGTTTTTCATTCATTTAGTCATCATCCTGTCAGACAATAAATATATATTGACTACCTACTACATTCCAGGCACTGTACTAACTCTTGGGATGTGAAATGAGGGGTAGTCTCTAACCTGAAGGAGTTCACAATCTAACAAGGTAGAGAATGAGCAAATATGTACATACATGTTATATACAGGAAAATAAGGGAAAAATAAAAGAGGAAAGGCACTAGAAATAAAAGGGGGAAGGAAGACCTTAGTGTAGAAGATAGTACTTGAGCTGTGTCTTAAAAGTCAGGGAACTGAATAGGCAGAGATGATGAGGAACAGCATTCCAGGAATGGGAGCAGCCGGAGAAAATGTCCAGTTACTTGATTAAAGAATACATGGTGGAAAGAAGGTACAAGAAGTCTAGAAATGTAGGAAGAGATGGAATTTATGAAGGTCATTGCATGCCAAACAGAGCTTTGCATTTAATCCTAGAGTTCATTGAATAGAGGGGTGACATGGGAGGGTCTGTGTTTTAGGAAAATAATTTTGGTGTGTCTGAAAGGAAGAAGGACTGGAGGTGGGAGAGACTTGACAAGGCATGCAGGCCTTCCAGCTATCACCCACAAGGTTATAGCAATTCTTTGGCTAGAAAGATAGAAGAGCCTTGTACGTAGGTGCTAGTAGTATCAGCAGAGATAAGGGTGCATATCTGAGAGATACGGAAAAGATGAAATTGATAAACCTTAGCCACAGATTCGATGTGGAAGGTGAAGGATAGAGAGGAGTTGAGAATGACACTTTAGATGTTAACTTGAGGAAATATGCAACTGGTGTTGCCCTTTACAGTAATAGAAAAGTTAGGAGTGGGGAGGGTTTAGGGACAAAGATAATGAGTTCAGCTTGGGCCATGTTAAATTTAAGATGTTTACTGGATATTCAACTTGAGATGTCTGAAATTCAGTTCCAGATGAGAGACTGAAGGTCAGATGAGAAGTTAGGGCAAGGTAAGAAGATTTGAAAATCTTCAGCATAGAGTTGGTAATGAAATCTATGAAAGTCAATGAGATCATTAAGTGAAAAGTACAGAAAGAAGACAAGACAGAAGAAGAGAGAACACAGGATAGAATCCTTTGGGATATCTCCAAAGGATTAGAGGGTGTGACCTGGATGAGGATTCAGCAAAAGAGAGGGAGCAATCTGATAGACAGGAGGAGAATTAAGAGAGAGACTTATTCTAGTATTCATGGTTTCCCTCCCACAATAAAGCCAAGAACAATATTTAGTGGCAAGCAGCGGTGTTCCAGGCTAAGTTGAGTCCTGATCCAATAAGGTATTTACAGCTCTACAAGTACTGGCAAAAGACCTGGATCGGTTGAGGGGTCTGCTATCTGGGAAGATGTGGAATGGAACCAGGTTTATATGACAAGATAATTCATCTATAGATGAAAGGTGGACTGATTATTAGTCTCACTAAGAATGACCCAGAGAAAGTGCATGTGGTGTGTGTGTGTGTGTGTGTGTGTGTGTGTGTGTGAGAGAGAGAGAGAGAGAGAGACAGACAGATAGACAGAAAGACAGAGATGGACAGAGACATAGAAACAGAGACAGAGATAGAGACAGCAATACATTGACAGATGCAGAGAGACAGAATATTCACTTTGCTTTGAAGAATATTAACCAAAAAATAGAATATTCCAGTTGTAAGAGCAAACAAAATGGGAATTTTGTTGTTTTCTTTTTGTAGATTTTATGCTTACTGGCTCTGAGTCATTCAGGAGCTGAGTCTTTATTATATATATTGGGACATTGTTACGTTGCTTTGCAAGTTTGCTTATGAGAAGGACCTTTCGATTGCCTGGACAGCACTCTGCATGTCCATTTGTTAAGAGTCTCCCAACTACTCAGAAGCTGTACTCTCCCATCCAGTGGTGTATGTTAGTGGCTGTATTATTTTGTTCAGACAGTAAAGAGCCCTATCAGTTTAATCTGTGTGCTAATTTCTCTGCTTGTATTTTCTCTGTTGGCATTTTCTCCACGTTCAGGGTGTGAACCTTTTCCCTGAACTAGTGAATGATTTATATATGTTTAATTAAAGAAGGATTGTTAACCTCTTTGAAGCTGAATCCTTTATAAAGCAGATCAAAGAACTTATGCTAGCAGGCCAACCTGGGGGGGCTAGGGTGCCTGCTACTATAGCAGTCCATGCAATTAAATTATAGTTTCTCTGTTTAGGTGAAATGTAATTTTTTAAATTGAATATATAGTTTCCCTCTCTTTATGTTGAATGATGTCATATTATGATAAAATTTATTTGAAAAGCAAAACAATACAAGGCCTACTTCCAAGATGAATGTACTTAGGGGATGGGTAAGTTGTTTGAGCTTTGGTGAAGTGAAGGACTTTGGCTTCCTCATTATTATATGTATGGAATGACTAAAGATATATCCATGTGACTTTGTATTTCTCTCATTGAAGTAAATAAGAAATGAGAGAAAATCATCAAAACAGAACAGAAAAAATAGGTTAATTTTCCCTTTCTTCTCTGGGTTAACTTGAGCCAAACATTACAGCTGCCTACATCATGGAAAAGTCATGGGACCATTTAGTAAAAATAGACCAATAACATAGTCTGTTTCTGACATCAAAATAAATGTTTTTGCTATTCTGTCAAAATTAATCATTAACTCCAGCATTAGAAATATGTATTTCAATAGTAGAAGAGGGGGGAAATCCTCACTAACACTACAGAGCAAAAGTAACCCTGTGGCGTTCTAAATATATATTTCGGCTCAAGAGAACAGATTGATCCCACAGGAGATCTTTTCTCTCCATCCATTGATGATGTCAGTGAATTTTTGATTAGTTGCTGACATCTGAAATTATGGTGGTCAGAGAGGTTAATGAAAGCCTTCTTTATATAGTCATATTCCTGTATCCTCTTCTCTTAGCTTATTTGGTGACCTCATGAAACAAGACAAGAGCAAGAATACATGTGAAGAGTGGAAAATAGTCGTGTATTCTAATCTACGGATACATGTTAATGCCCACTTAACAAAGGAGGTTAATGAATAATTTGTGGCTTGAAATTTGTGTAGAAATGGTTGGATGGAAGGGTCTATTTAGTAACCTCAATATCCTTATTGAGTATGAACTCTGGAGGAATATGTCTCAGCAAAATCAACTACAGTGTAATTTTTCTGCTTTTATCTGAATGAAATCACATAAATTCTCTTTTTTTAATAATATGTCATTCACTGTTTGGATAAGGAATGATAAAACTAACTTCTGTTTAAACACAAATCATGTACACATATATCTACATCTATACATAGTTTATATATATATGTGTGTGTACACATATATATGTACATGTGCATATATATTATATATATGTCTCAAATTAATTCATAGAGAAGATATTCCTCCTCCTGTCACATACACACCCCACAGAAAAGGATAAAATATGACAGATGATGCTTTTACCAAGAAGATGTGACGGAAAAACCATTAGCAGAAACCAACCCATATGCCTGCTTTCTCGACTCTATCATACCACCATGAATTCTCATACATGGTTATGTATACCTGCAGGTCGTCCTAGATGAAAACACCTGAACAGGAATAAGTAAAAGCTCACAGGCTATTTTTAAATAGAAAAAAATCCTTATAGACAAATAAGTGACTGAGAATTATTAATTGTTTTATTGGTTTATTTTTAACTTACTCAGTGAAGGCAGGCTTCAAGGCTATTCTTGGACAAGGTGCCTGTCTCACATACATTAAAACTATGGAAGATGTGTTGTGTATGTTGTGACACTGGCAGTGACTTCAGTGATTTCCCAAGGCTTAAGCTCAGAAAACTTTCAGTCACCTCAAGTATTTACTAAAGGCATGTGAGACATTTTGAGCCAATGCTAAAGCAAAGAAATATTTCCTATTGTTCTGAGAGTAAGTTCTCCAGATTTATAGATGACATTTTATTAATTACATCAATCCCTAGAATACAGCAAATTCTTCTCAATGAAATCCATTGCAATGTGATGCACGCATATGTGAGTGTATGTGCATTTAGCCACTCACATTTTAAAAAATGAAATAGATAAAAAACAATTTCTGGTACCTAGAATGAAAGACCTCTGATACTGTGGGGAATTTATAGAAAGATGGGCAAAAATGAGACAAGTTGAAGAGGCATAGAACGAATTATGATTTACATTGGTGGAATGACAATCAATACTGATGACATCACAGGTCCACTTACATACTGAAGTAATCAATTATCTCCAGATTCAACTGTGACAGTGTAAACTATCCTAAAAGTGAAATTCTCACAGAATGGTCATCAGTTTGGTCTCAATGTTTTTCCAACACCCATGATAGTACCACATGCAATCAAGTATATAGCAGATAATTTTGATGATAATAATGAAAGCAATTGATATAGTTTATTCCAATAATGTGATATCTTTAATCTGCATACCCATTAACTATTTTGGTATAGCATGAATAGGGGAGTATCAACAGATTTTCTTTGTTTTTTTGGGGGGAATATTTATTCTAACTATTCTTTTATTGAAGAGAGGTAGATGAAGGAAAGGAATAATTCTAGTTAATTTTTTCCTCAATTTTATTATTTGCTTCGCCTTTATCAGCAAATTTATAGAGACAACCCACTTGCCAACTATTTTAAAACATCCCAGGTTCTGTTTCTTACATGGTACTCAAGGAGTCCAAATAATGTTTTAATGTTGATAGAGCTAAACATCATAATTATAGTTAACGTTAATTTGCATCTCCTAGGATAAGAATGTCCCTTAATAGAGAAAAAAAAAGGTTGGCTAGATATTTTTCAAAGAATGTTAACTGCATTTTCATCTCTTCCAAAAGAAAAAAAAAGGTGGAAGAAGCCTAAAGTACAATCGTCTTTTAGACGATTGACTTGGTAACAAGCACCAACTATACTGCCTTCTTACCCAGGAGGCATAGCTGTGTATGACTTATTTCAAATCCTACTGCTCATCCCAACTCGTGAATTAGTCATCATGGTGAACTTGAAAGTGGGTCAAAGCATTTTCCATTTGTCCTTTTTTTCTTTTCCATTTGTTTTGGCTTATACATGTGATCGTCTTGTCTCTTAGAGCCCCATTCAACTACTGGTTTTCAGAGATGATCCTTGAAACATGCATTTGAAAGAATCATATTATAAGAATATTTATGCATTTTGGTAACATAAATTTGATTTTAACACAATTTCCAGTGTTTTAAAATATTTAATTGGAATAGTCTATCAATGATTTAGGAATTAAAATGGATTTTGGAATCTAGAAGACATCCTGTGAAGTAGTTAGGAATTATATGTAAACCTTTTCCTCCCTTAGTTGAGGTTTCATTGTGATCCCGTTTCATTATGCCTAGCAGATACAGTTGTACGCTCCTTGAGGTACGGAGCTATACTGTTTTTCATCTTTGTGTTACTAATATCTGGCATATATTAAACACCTAATAATCATGTTTTGAATTTAATTGTTAGTTTTCCTGAGATGATGACATTCTATGCTCCATATGCAATTGTGCAGTGCATGGTTTGAATTATTATTTTTATTCTATTTCTTAGCATTTGGTCATTGAATTCAGAAGTTTTTTAAAGTACATATTTTCAATAATGAGTTTTGAGCAGATAGAAGTTTCTGGCTGTAGAAATGGAGAGGCTGAGATTTTTATAGGATGTACTCACAGGGAAGAAGTGACTTGACACTAGACTAAATATCCAAAAAGAAGCATAGGAAAGGTTTCAAATGGCCCTGGTGTTTCTTTGGACTATTGAGACTACTCTTAACGCAAAGAGACCTAAAGAAGTCCAAGACAGAAAAAAGTTCTGATATATATATACCAAGCATGTCTAGCCTTGCTATTCATTGTAGTACTGGAAACAAACAAAGCATACATTTATTGGGAGATGATTGAACAAATTGTGGTACAAAAATGTAAGAAAATATGATTATTATTCATTTATATTATATATATACATACATGTATATACAGTATATATTGTTCTAAAGTTATAAACATGAAGAATTCAGAAAAATGTCAAAGTTTTGTATTAACTTGTAATAACCTATAGAGAAAAAAGTAGAACCCAAAGAACAATATATGCAATGACAAAAATGAAAGTGAAAATAAATGTAAAAGGAAGCTGTTTTATGAGTAACTGTAAAAACAATAATGATTTCTGAAAATAGATAATAAAACACATCTTCATCTTATCAGGAAGATGAGGAACAACTGGGGCAGAATGTTTTATATATTGCCATACAAAGTCACTCTAAATGATATTTATATCATTTATTTTCTTTGATTGGGAAGTATTTGGTATGTCTGGATGGTGAACAGGAATGATTGTGACACAGGATATCTCAATATAAGTTACATTTCCAAAAAGTAAATAAATAATTTAAGATACATATGAGTTATTTGAGATCTTTTGATTGGGAGGTCAAAGACATAATATTAGCAAAAGAAATTTCTAATGAAAAGAGAAAGAACTGGTTTCTTGTTTTGTTTTCTTTTATAACCATATTAGTTGACATTATTGACCTTTTATTATTTAGTTAAATATATAAATTTTATAGGATATAAATCTGGACAATTTTTTTTTTAAATCTTCACATCCAAATGCTATATTTTCTGGATGAGAAAACTGAGGTTTAGCCATTATCTGCAGTTGCTTGTTTAATGTCATTCAAATAATGCCTAGCTATGTTACACAAGAGTAAGCTGCTGGGAGTGGAGGGTAGAGTGTTATAAAGGGATAGTAAAAGGTAACACAAACTTGTTTGTTCCACTTACATACTGATCGTTCTTTGTCTTTCAACTCTAAGGATGAATACCCTCACAACTCTAGCATACAAGGGAATGATTCAGGGACCACACAGAGCTCTGAGGAATGATGACTTTGGTTCAATAATTTCTAAAAAGTGATGGAGTAATGGGATGCCATAATTGACTTTAGGTTTCACGATGAAGAAGTCATGAATGATCTTGACAAATGTCCCTTCTGTCAACAGAGGAATAGAATCTTGATTGGAAAAGGTCCAAGAGAAAGTGGACTGTTACTAAACACAACAGAGCTGCCATGTTCATTAGGTTCTGTCCAGGAATTTGGGGGTGAAGGGGAGAGATGTGGGTGGTAAGAGTGCTTGGAGAGTGCAGATTGATCCAGTATGCATTTTTTGAGAATTAGATTGACCTGGGCATTCCTATGAATCATCAAGACACATTACAAATGGCTCCCTTGCCCAGCTATTTTGCCCAACACTATGATTTCAGCAATGATGATGTGAATTTATCTTGCCTAGTGGTTAAATATCTCTTCCCACCAGATGTGGTCTTTTGAGAAAAATGTCCAAACCCCTTTGGCAGGGCAACGGAGGGAAGGCTTGCATTGTCCCTGCATGTGCTTTGCCTGCTTTGAGGATAAATAGATGATTTTAGTTTCCAAGGTTGTCAGTCTCTCATGGGAACTTATACTTAAATCATAATAATGATGCCATTTAAACTCTAGTCCTCTCTGACAGTGCTTGATTAGCAAGCTGGCTTGGTGTAGTGATAGAGAGAGGATGGCAGGTTTTCATTTCATTCAGGGCGTCATTATAGCTTAAACCAGCTCCCATATTACTGTTATTATTACCGTTAATTGTTATTTGTGAAGGCTCACAGGGTCTCTAATGTTATTGAAAATGTAGACGATGACATGGTCCCTTTTATAAGGTTTCATGATCAGAGTTAAATGGATAAAGATATGATCCACCTCAAGGGTAAAAGATAGAGATTTAGCTATGAAATTCTCATGTAGGAAACTTGTCTCAGATGCAGGCACCTGGGGAAAATTATACTCCCAGGCATTGATACTCTGCCAAGGTGTGTCCCTGTGCCCATACACATGGGCAAAAACTACACATGTGCTTGTAAACTGAACTCTACGTAACTATTCAAAGTGGAACAACAGAAAAGTAAAGATTTTCAATGATTGATGGCTGCATACGACAATGACTTTTCTTTCCTTTTTCCCATTGAATGATTCAGGACACTATATGTAACCAACCACTCCCCCTCCAAAACAAACAAACCATAATGACTTATTGAAATGGAGAAATACTGGATAAGTCTCAGGGTTCAGGGCTTTTCTCTTGCATGTCCTAGTTGTATGACCCTTGGCAAATCAGTGTTGATCTTTCAGTATTTCATGTAACTATATATATGTATGTATGTATACTAATGTGTATATGAGTGTGCATGTGTACATATGTATATCAATACATATATGTTTATGCATATATGCACATATATACATACATACACACACACACACAAAGAAGATTCTTATTTGAATTGACATAACGGATTCCTCACTGGGCATTTCCTACAAAAACTAAATCAAAGGTGCAAATCAAAACCAAACTGGGTTTCAAATGAAGTTTGCCAGTTAACATCTTAGTGATCCAAATGCAAAGGTTGATAGTACCACTTGATTTTTAATTCTCCATACCATACGCACACCATTTAATTTGTAGACAGCTACCATGGTCAACTATGGTTAGTGGAAGTATACAAACATTACCTGATGGCAATTTCATTTCATTAGAGGGATTCTAACAATGTTTGGCTTACATAACAATGTTTGAATCTTATCTTAGAGCATCTATTTGATTATAAAATATTTAAGAAATAGATATTAGATATAATGAATCCCAGACCCACTTTATTAAATATCCCAAGTATTATGAGGTAAAATATTACACAGGGCAAAGCCTAACAGTAAGAGCAAAGGTTGTCCTGGGACCATTTCCAAATCATTACCCCCTCAAAGAAGATGGACAAATGTATGGAATGGGGGTAATTTATATAGCATATGGTGTCAGTTGAAAATACTATATGAATATTAGCTATTATTATTTTCAAAATCATGAAAATAGATTTATATGGTAATTTAAGGTTTACCAAGTGTTTTTTATATAAACTATCTCATTTGATTCTCACAATAACCCTGAAAAGTATGTCCTATTACTCTATCTATTTTACACATGGGGAAACTGAGGTTGAGGGTTGTGAAGTGACTTGCCCAGAATCATACAACTAAATGTCTCAAGCAGCATTTGATCTCAGGTACTCCTGATTCCAAGACCAACACTCTATTCATTGCATTTTCACATAAAACAGTTAATTCGGGAAATCCTAAATTTAGATCTGAAAAAAAAAAAGACCTTAAAAGTCAGACTTGTGGAGACAGAGCAAAGTCAGCCAAATAAAGACAGAGACTGCCCTGAATTCTCCCCCACACCATTCCAAATATCTTTAAATAATGACTCTAAACAAATTCTAGAACAGCAGAACCCACAAAAAGATGTACTAAAACAATTTCCAATCCAAGGCAATGCAGATAGTTGTCAGGAAAAGTCTCTTGCACCAAGGTGAAAGAGTCCAGCACAAGTCATGCCAGTGTGGACTGGGCCCTGGCAAACAAGGTGCAGACTAAATCAGTGACCACAGTGGTCATTTCCAGACCTTTCAGAACACAGATGGTAAGGAGGTCATAAAAGGGGTCAGAAGGATATTTACGTGGGTCCTTTTGCTGACACCAGGGGTAGGACTCTGTAGCATTGTCTATACTTGGATCTGGGTCAAAGTTCTGAGTCTTAATCCCAGTGTGGAGAGGAGCACTAGCACAGCAGAACTTCCAGGGCACTGTGGAGCAGGTGCACTGGTTATAGTTCCAGGGTTGAAAAGAGTACTTTTGTTCCCTCACACACTAGTGAACATTACAGGACAGTAGTAAACACACCTCTCCCTAGATCATATCACCTTAGAAGGGCCAGAAACATATAGTTCCCCAGAATTACCTCTGTAAAGAGCTGAAAAAAATACCTGAAGTTTTAGGCAGTGCCCCCCTCCTTGGGAAGAAGAACCCCACTTTAGCATTGACTTAAAAGTAAAAAAAAAATGAGCCAACAATAAAAAAGAATTCTGACCTAGAAAGTTACTACATGACAAGGGAAATCAATACACACACTCAGAAGAAGATGGCAAAGTCAAAATTCCTGCATCAAAGAAAAATAGAAATTGGTTTCATGCTATGAAAGTACTTTAAAAAGAATTTCAAAAATCCAATAAGAGAGGCAGAGGAAAAATTGGGAAGGGAAATGAGACTGATGCAAGAAAATCATGAAAAAAGAATCAATAGCTTGGTAAAGGAGGCACAAAATATATTGAAGAAAACAATACATTAAAAAACAGACTAGTCCAAATGGTAAAAGAGGCACAAAAATCTAATAAAGAGAAGAATGCTTTTAAAACCAGAATTGACCAAATGGAAAAGTAGGTACAAAAGCTCACTGAAGAAAATAATTCTTTAAAAGTTAGAATTGAGTAAGTGGAATCTAATGTCTTTATGAGACATCAAGAAACAAAACGAAGTCAAAAAATAGAAGAAAATGTGAAATATCTCTTTAAGAGAATAGTTGACCAGGACAATGTATCCAGGAAAGATAGCTTAAGAATTATTGGATTACCTGGAAGTTATGATCAAAAAAAGAGTCTAAATGTCTTTCAAGAAATTATCAAGGAAAACTGCCTTGATATTCTAAACACAGAAGGGGAAATAGAAATATAAAGAATCCACCAAGATCCCAAAATGAAAACTCCCAGAAATATTACAGTCAAATCTCAGAGCTCCCAAATCAAGGAGAAAATGCTACAGGCAGGCAGAAAGAAACAATTCAAGTACAGTGGAACCACAGTCAGTATAACACAAGATTTAGTAGCTGCAACATTAAAGTATTGCAGGACTTGGAATATGATATTCTAGAGAGCAAAAGAGGTAGGATTACAACCAAGAATCAACTACTTAGCAAAACCAAGTATAATCCTTAAGGGGAAAATGGACAATCAATGAAACAGATGACTTTAGTGGTGTCAAAGAACTGGAAATTGAAAATATGTTTGTTAATCAGGTAACAGCTGAATGAGTTGCTGTATATGATTGTGATTAAGAAATGATGAAGAGGATGTTCTCAGAAAAACATGGGAAGACTTACATGAACTAATGCAAAGTAAAATAAGCAGAACGGAGAAAACATTGCTCACAGTAATAACAGTATTTTATGATGATCTACTAGGAATAATTTGGTTATTCTCAGCAATACGATGATCCAGGACAATTCTATAGGACTTAGGATGAAAGGTGCTATCGATTTCCAGGGCCAGTACTGATTTACCCTGAATGCAGATCAAAGATACTTTTTCTTCACTTTATTTTTCTTGGGGTTTTTGGTCTGTATTTTCTTTCACAGAATGCCTTACATGGAAATGTGCTTTTCATGACTACATATGTATAACCTACGTCAAATTGCTTGCTTTCTCAATGGGGAGGAGGAAGAGGTGGAAGAGAGAAAACTCAAAATATGAAAAAAAAAATAATATTAATTACGTAATTGGGGAAAATAAAGTATTAAATAAGGTTTTCTTAAATTGTAAGATTTCCCGAATCACTTAATTTTACAAAAAAAAGAAAGAAACTAAGGCCAGGATTTGAAAACAATTTATTCAATAGGCTAGCTTCATTAAGCACCACTATAATGGGTCAGATAAATAATCATTTTAGCTCAATATTCCACTGTTTCATGGACACCATCTAATACTTCCTGTGGCAATATCATAGTTGCTCTCATGTTCTTGAAGGTTAACAATGTTCACTGAACATAGTTAACTTTCTTTTAATTGCTTATAAGTTATGATCCCTGAATTTGTTTTAATCTTTTTGAACTTGTTTATATTTTTTCTTAGAGTCTTTTGGAGATGACAGATTCATTACAATGTCTTAAAAAAGGTTAGACCGTGGTGTTAGTGAAGTCATAGAACAGTGGCTGATTTGCATACGGACCAATTAACTTTAGCATATAATAAAATTCTACTCCAAGGATACAAACTTTGCCCTTAATACCAATCAACCATCTTACAGACAGTGCCCCTTTGTCATAAGGATATCCAAAGGGGGCAAAAAAGTGAACTTCAGAACACAATCAAAGTGGTCTCAACAGCATCATTTTGCACATAAAACATGGTAAGTTATTTTAAAGTTAATGGCAGGGTTGGATTTTCAACTGTCTACAAGAAACTTCCACTTAGATTTCCCATCACAACCATGTATTTAACCTGTATCTAAATGATTTCCAAATTTAGCTTCTTCCTTTGACTACTTTACTTCCATCCTCAGCTTAATGACCCATGTAAAATCCCAATCAATAAATGTGCAGAACTTTGAGATTATCTTTAACTCTTATCTCTCCCATGCCTTTCATAACCAAACATTTCTCAATTTTGGTTGATTTTTCCTACAAAATCTTTCTCACATATCCCCCCTCTTTTTTATTCCTATAGTCTTCACATTATGTGGTATAGCTTCTCAATATTACCTGCCTGAACTATTGCAATAGTCTACTATGAGATCTGTTGGTCACATCAGATAACAAAAATTTCCAGGACCACTGGTCCTACTTCCAGGTCATCTGCTGTAGCCATTACCAAGGGAAGAAACCTTCATAGATATGTGTCTCTGCAGTTTCTATGGCCCTCAACTACCTCAGTAGCCAAAGCTCCTAAATAAACAGAAATTAAAATTTTCAGAATCAAAATGCTTGGCACTAAAGATACAGTAAACATGGTTGTATCCATGTAAATAACACTAAAGAATATTTCTTATCTACTCCAACACTGTACGCCTAAGGATCCTTTCATCTGATTTGCAGCTGAAACTCCTCTCTGTGCTGTCTGCTATCTTCAGATGTCAACTCATAAAAATCAAAAATTTTATAATTTCTGTTTCTATCCTGTGTACATAGGAAGCGCTCAAGAAATGTTTTTCATTTATTCATTCATCTTACCGCTTCTGCTCTTTCCCTTTTGCAGTCTATACTTCATGCTATGGACAAACTAAGCTTCTTTATGGACAAAGCTGGTTAATTAATTCCTCTTCTTAAAAATATTTAGTAATTTCCTATAGCCAAGCAGATAAATTTTTGGCTAACATTCAACCCCTTCTATTATTTGAGGCATTTTTAACTTTTGGCTTTTGTCTTACTACTTCCTGTCATATATTCTACATTCCAGGCAAATTAAGGAAATTTCTGCCTGTCCCCTCAAACTAACTTCCCTAATTCTATGCTTTTCCTCACATTGTGCTCTATTAGAAATGCATTCTCTTGGCCTGTTGAATTCCTAGCTATACTTTATAGTCAAATTCACAAGTCACAAACTCCAAGAAACCTTCTCCTAGCTAGTAAACAGGCTGCTTCCATTTTAGCCTCTTAATGCATTTTCTCTTACTTTTACCTAATGTACGGATCCCTTGTTTGAAATGGGGTTATAGGCATCAAATAACCTCATGTAATAGTTCACCATTTATTCGGCTATTTGACTCATGCACATATTCAATCTTATCGTTTTGATTTCTAGGATTATCTAGGGGCAAGTTTGTATATTACTTCATTAAATAATATAATTTCAACCTGTAATTCAATTAATCAACTAAGGTCAGAGTTCCTTACATTTCATTAAATATAATTTATTTAATAAAATAGTTCAATGTTCTTTCCTAGTAATAGCTACCTAAATATATCTATATATTAAATAAATATCAACATTACTGAATATATAATTTATTAACAGTGAATTCAGGATAAAAACAAAGATATATGTAATTATTTACAAAATTTTACATATGAGAACCACCAGAGCCAGATTCAACTTAAGTCATCACTATAACTACAGTTGACTTTTCCTTATATCTAGGGAGAAAATTTTACCATTCAGTTTACTTTAGATACCAAATGAAATCCCATCTCATTAATTTCCTTTATGTTCTTTACAACATAAAACTAGGTCCATCAAGAAGGAAAGCCTTTCAAGCACCCTCCTATCTTCTCTGGAAACTCTTCCTATATCTTCATAGATAAGTTAACTCACTTATTGTTCAACTCCATAAGCAGAAGGGCCTCAGGATGAATGGCAATTTTCACTGTAATCTCTACTATTAAAGAGATAGTTATAGTTTCTACAGCTTCTGGAGAAAAAGGTATATATGTTGCATACATATATTGAATTGTTCAGTAATAGATTTATCTGTGTGTCAATTTGGCTTTGGATTCAAAGGATCTGCTTTGAAAACTCAGTTCTTCTATGTGTAATCTCATGCACTTTTTCTTCTGTGCCTCAACTTCTTGAACTGTAAAATGAGTGCTGGAATTCCTTTGAAGCTCCTTCCCGCTCTTAATCTATGATGGTATAGTATGTTATTTAATATAAAATCTATGATTATATATTCAGTTATTGTACTATTAAGTCTATGAAAGCAATGCCATGTCTTATCTCATTTCTCAGCCTATCCTTAGGCTAGCAGTGTTTTGCATAAAGTACAAAAGGTCTTTAATGCATATTTGTTCAATTGAATAAAATTAGAAAAGGAAATGGACTGACAGATAAAAGTAGTGTATTGCACGAATGTTGCTTCAGTGTAGAGTCCTTGTTTAATTTTTGATATTCTGCTTTCCTTTTACCCCATTACTGGTTCACCTAGTTGTCCTTTTGCCCAATAGTTGCAATAATCCTTGATTAAAAGATAGTGGGACTTAAAGTCTAACAAAAAACTGAAATTTCTATAATAAATTGGTCTGATGTTCTTTAAAATTATTGTAATAACAACAGCTAGCATTTTTATGAACTAAAAGTTTGCAAAACACCTTACCTATGTTATCTAATTTGAGCTCACAACAACTTTTTAAAGCAGATTCTGTAATATTATTAAGTGCTTGTATAGGAGCATATGAATACAATGATGCATAAGAGAAAAATACAATAATAAACAAGTCAGCTGGAGTTTGAAATGGTCAATGAATGTGGCTCTGTAGAGAAAATAATAGAGAAAAAATAATAGAGAAAAGAGAGGCTTGTTGCTGTTGAAGTCTAGCTACTGAGATCTTTCCATATTCATTAAAATTCTCCTCTAACATCCCCTCATGGTGTAAAGGTAACTCTGAATTTTCAAAGGATGTGTAAACAAAGTGATAACTATGTTAGGTCCCACCAAGCTGGAAAACTTTGTGATATTCCCAGCAATGAAGTGGGCATAGCTTATTGAAGGACCAACCTAGCTAAGTTCAGAAAGTTCCATAGCCAGAAATTTGGACACCAACTAATGCATTTCTTTTGACCAAGGCCAAATATGATGATCACATGAAGGGACTATAGTTTGCGTCTGTGGAAAGATTGCCCATGCCAACAAAATTATGAATCATTTGAAGTACTGACAAGGCCTATAACAAGAGAAATTTCAAAAACAAATGATCCGATCTCAAAATGTGTCATGATCACACTCTGATGCTCACAAAATAAAAGTGCTTCTAACCCACAGAAGCAGCAGCTATTAGTAGCCAGACTTGACTGCCATCAGTGTGTTGGAAAGGAGCCTCATATCTTTCATTACTCTGGTATTTCCCAATTAACATGGAGCTTTTAGTACTGACACCTTTCTCTTTGAACCATATCCCTTCTGATAAACAACACTACCTTGATGAACTGTAAATTTCTGTGTGAACATAAGCTGGCACGATTTTGCAAACTGATGGAAGAAGGCATGTTAAAGAACTCACTCAGTGTCTCATTGGCTGGTTGCCATTCCCTGAATGGTGGCTGATGCAAAATCAGAGCCCAATTTTACACAGATTTTGTGCCCCAGTTAGCACTGCTAATTGGGGCACACAAGTAAATCGCACTCTGCCCTGTGGAAATTCTCCATTAGACAACCAAATCAGTGCATTGCTGAGAATATGAATATATCCCTTAGTTACTATTTAATTAGGTGCAAAATCTAAGGTCCTTCCAGGAAGGACAAAGTACTGACATGGGGTGTCAATGAGAAAAGTTATATAAAATTTGCCCTTTCATCTTTTAAAAATTATTGTCAAGTAAAATGAAATGTTGTTGTAGTTTATCCCAAAGGATATTTATATCAGAAATTTGAAATTATATCACCACTGGATTGAGAAGCACCGAAGTTCTCTCAAAGATCTCTTCATCTTTCCAGGAAAGACTCAACTTTATTCATGAGAAAGATAATTGACCACCATCAACCTTAAAATATATTGAGGAAAAGATTCTGTACTTTTCTTTTTGTTCTTTGGTCATTTCATTCATGTCTGACTCTTCTTCACCCCATCTGGGGTTTTCTTGGCAAAGACACAAGAGAGGTTTGACATTTCCTTCTCCAAAAACTTTTCCTACCTAATTATCTTTGCTCATGTACAAATCCTTTTGTTCAGAAAAATCATCAAGTTCACCTGATTCCCTTCAGCTGCCATGTGAACTCAGTGTAAATTTATTATTAACTAAGAATCTCTAGACTTGCCGCTCCCTGGTTATTTTCAGACTTCCGTGCTTCTGTTTTCTTGTCCAGCCTCTGACCTGGTATCACATCTCCTGCCTTGGGACTCAGGGCTTCTAATAAGTGTGAGTTCACCATAGTTATCTCTGATTCAGGCTTACTATATTTTTTCTTGGTCATCTTCATTTTGTGCCCTAAGAGGTCCCCATATAAACCCCATAACACCTCTTTCCAAAACTAGTTGTGAGATTAGTCAAATCAAAACCAACATTACTAAAGCAAACTTATCCATCAGTTACCTCATGACTGCAATCACTATTGCTGTGACTATCCTAACCAGTATGCTTCTTCCTGACCCCACTACCATCTTTTTATGTGGACATCCTGCTTTAGAACATATGCTTTTTGAAGGTAAGAACTGCTTTGTATTTTGTCTTTGTATTCCCATCATGAACCAAAGAGCTTAATAGAAAGCACTAATAAATGTGTTTTCATTCATTTATTAAATGATAAAGATTGCTTTACAGGGCTGTAGGAGTTAGAGCTGAAAAGAACCTTGGGAACTATTTACAATAGTATATACTTTCCCCATTTTAAAAAAGAAGGAACTGAGATGTCACATTGGCAGTCAGGAGAAGAGATGAGATTAATCTGTTCAAAATTAATATGCAATATGGCATCTGCTTCAGAGCTTCCTGGGGAAATATTTCACACACCAGATGAAAAAAAAAATCATCTCATAGTTTTCACCTACATATACTTCTCTTTGTAACATGTTTAAGTTTTACTTAAATTCAGGTGCCATTTTAATAGTATAAGATGTAACCATTTACTAATAAGTAATGTATTGTCTAGAACATTATATTAAGAAATATATTTTGGTAAATTCTATATCTAAATAACACTTTCCATCAAATGTAATTTCCAATGCACTCAACACTTTCTCCACAGGATTTAGCAAATATTGGATTATCTCTAGGAAAAGTCAATAATCCTTTGAAAGTTAGTCATTTTGAGTCCATAGGGAAACTAATGGAAGTTCTTGCTATGGGTTGCAATATGGTGTTTCAGCAGCCTATAAGAGTTAACATTTCCTACAAAATGCCTAATTTCTGCCCTTGTTACGTGGATAGTGCAGCCACAGGTTCATTTAAATCACTCACAAACTGGGTCCTTAGCAGGTCTGAGAATGATCCCTAAAGTGAAAGCGCCTCCTGTTTTTTATGTGGTGCTGGTTTCTTTTCCTTTTGTGGTTGATATTTTAATAAGCTCTCTTATTCACTCCTGTTGCAGTCAATTTGTGGAGGTTTCCTTGTCTTTATTGATTCTATTATTTTTGCTTCCAGTAGGCACCAAATCTCAAAAAGCTTAATTGTGGGTAAAGGCATAGGTTGGAAAAAAGGCTTTATTTTATTTTTCTGTTGATGTCTGTGGTTTGTGGTTGTTTTAGTTGTGTCTGACTCTTCCTGACCCCGTTTTGGATCTACCCTGGCCCAATTCCTTTTATAATCTACTCCCCCTGGGAAAGGAAAAAAATGGCCATTTGTTGATTATCAGAAGGCGTTCCTTTTACAACCAAGCTAGCATTGGCAGAAAGTACTCTGCTTAAACCTTCTTTATTCCCAGTTGTCACCATAAATCTTCCATTTTCTGTGCTGCTAAGTGTCATAGACCATAATAGGTTAGCAATCATCCCTTCCCTTTACATTCTCTACCTAGTTCATTATTGGTTAAGGTCCCTCCACACCCACCAAGGGTAAGGGGACATGTCACATAATTAGTGAGAAAAACCGAAGTTCAGTGATGCTGGCTTATTCTAAGACCTCATTACTAGAAAGTGATAAGGAAAGGACTTGAATCTGTCTTAACTCAAAGCCTAGTGATCATTTCACTTTGCCTGACTGTGCTGTCTCTATGATAACAACATATATTTATATTGGACTTTGCACCTCTAAAAACAAATCCTTTAAGCATTCACCCTCACTTTATGAGAAACCAGAGCTCCTCTTGCTTATTCCTGCTTTTATTAAGGGCACCAGATCTATGTGATTCACCTTGGTTTGAAAGCACAGTGTTCTTTAACTCCTCCCTCCTTTCACTTCTCACATAGGAGTCATCAAATTCTGTTCCTACCTCCAGGATCTCCTTATCATGGTATTTCACATTTGATATGCATTCATCTTCCTAAAATACAAGTTTGATCATGTCATTGATCTATACAAAATCTTTTAGTCACTTCAAGTTCATAATTTGTCTCTAATCTCCCTTTCCAATTTTATCTCTCACTGCTTACCTACATGAACTCTCTAACTCACCCAAAATTTTCAACCCACTGTCCCCACTGATACTCTGTGTATTCCTATTTTTACACCTATGTTGATGGTTTTGTTTTCTTTTGCCTAGCAAAATCCAACTCATCTATCAAAGTCTAGCTAAAATGTTCACTTCCAGATCTTCCTGGATAACCTCTAGCTAAATGTAATCACTTTTTACTCATAATTGCAATAGTGTCAATTGGGAAACTGTCATACAGTGTTTTAGGGTATAATTCTATCTATATATATATGTATATTTATATACATATATCTTATCTAAGCTAGAATGTTGAGCCAAATTAAATAAGAAAGAAAAATTAAGTATAATGGAAAATTTTTCATTGGTTCAAACAATCAACCTCATGTCCATAAGACAGAAGTAAGGGCTTTAGTAGATGATAAATTTCATGTAAGTCAACTGTGTGATATAACAACTAAGAAAACTGATACAGTTTTATATTGCACTAACAAATAGGACTCCCAATTACATGAAAATAACATTGTCTAGGACTAGAGTGGAGATAATACCACTGACTGCCCTGTTTTGTTTTCATTTTAAACCCAAATTAGGGAATTATTTTTAGTTCTGGAGGCTGCCTTTTACTATTAAACTGCGGTGAAGTACTATATAGAGTGACAATGCAGAAAATGATGGCAAAGGACCTCAACTCAAAATCCTGCTTTATGAAGATATCTCCACAGATCTATTCCACAAGATAACTAAATCAATGACCTAATAATATAAGATGAAGGAAAACTTAAGGGGATATGATAGCTGTCTTTAAGTATTGAACTTTGTTATGGAAGACAGATTAAAGTTATTCAGACCCTGGAGGAAATAACTAAATAAATGAGGGAAAAAATACAAAAAGACCTAATTAAATATGATATAAGGGGGAAAAAAAACTTCCTATTAATTTGACCTGTCCAAGGGTTCAAGAAGTTGCTTTAGTAGGCAGTCATTTTACTTTCTTCAAGAAAAGGCTAGGTGACTGATTAGAGAAATTCAAATTAAAACAACTTTAAGTTATCATATCACACCTATCAGACTGGCTAATATGACAAAACCAGAAAATGATAAATGTTGGAGAAGGTGTGGGAAAACTGGAACACTAATGAATTGTTGGTGGGGTTGTGAACTAATCCAACCATTCTGGAGAGAAATTTGGAACTATGCACAAAAGGCTATAAAATTGTGCATATCCTTTGACCCAGTAATACCACTACTCGGTCTGTATACTAAAGGGATCATAAAAAAGAGGAAAAGAACCCACATTTACAAAAATATTTTTATCAGCTCTTTTGCAGCCAAAAATTGGAAATTGAGAGGATGCCCATCAACTGGGGAATGGCTGAACAAGTTGTGATATATCAATATAATGGGATACTATTTTTCCATAAGAAATAGTGAGCAGGCAGATTTCAGAAAAGCCTGAAAGACTTATATGAGCTGATGCTGAGTGAAGTGAGCGGAACCAGGAGAATATTGCACACAGTAACAGAAACATGGTGTGATGACCATCTTTCTTAGAATGAGCCCTTCTGAGTAATGCAATAATCCAAGACAGGGATGGGGAACATGTGGCCTTCTAGGTCCTTAAGTACAACCTTTTGACTAAATTCAAGTTTTACTGAACAAATTCTTTTACTAAGGGAATTTGTTCTGTGAAATTTAAGTTGCCAAAGAGTTACACTTGAGAACCTAGAGGGCTACTGTGGCCTTGAGGCATTAGATTCCCCACACCTGAAAGACAATTCCAAAAGACTCATGATGGAAAATGCTATCAACATTCAGAGAAAGAACTTCAGAGTCTGAATGCAGATCAAAAAACATTATTTTCTCTTTTTCTTTTGTTTGTTTTTTTTTTGCTTTCTTCTTTCTCATGTTTTTCTTTCTTTTTGTTCTGATTCTTTTTTCACAACATGCCTAATTTGGAAATGCGTTTAATATGATTGTAGATATTTAGCTTATATCATATTGCATGTCATCTTGTGGAGGGGGAAATGGAAAGAGGGAGAAAAATTTAGAACTCAAAATCTTATAAAAGTGAATGTTGAAAATAAAAAAATAGATTTTTTAAAAGACTAGATGACTTATTGTTGGGTATATTATACAGAAGTGAGAACTCTAATTCAAGTGTGGAAAGGAACAGATGGCCACCTGCAGGCTTTTCACTCTGAAATTTTGTGATTCCACGACTGGCTTATTACAGAGCCATCTTCCTAAAGGTAAGAACTACGTTCTATACATCCTTCTACCTCCCATAGCTTGTATTACTGAATTTAAGGAGGAAGTATAATCCAGCTCTGAGTCTCAGTTTTCTCATCTATAAAATGAGAGTAGTATCAAAAGGGTTGATGTATCAAATGAGATAACACACATAAAGCTTTAAATATATGTTTAATTAACCAATTGATAAGACCAAGTAGCAAATTTAATGACTAGTCATTTTGGAAAATAATTGCTGAGGAAGTTCCAAGATGAGCCAGTAGCAGAGACATGGTTTGGAAATCTGGAAGCAAGGAGAGTGTCCTGTGCGGGGAATGAATAGAAGGAGTGAATGCTAGGTCTGACAAAGTGAACGCTGAGGTCTGAGATGGTTCAAGAAAGTGTCATAGAGCATGTGGAACTTTTGCTGATTTTAAAAGAACAGTAGGATTTATAGAAATAGAGAAGAAGGGTTTGAGGAACACTTCATAGAATAATTAGATAAAGCAGTATGTCTGTGAAAGGGAGTAAAGAGAAATATAGTTGGGGTAGTAGGCAGGTTCCATCTTGTATAAAGACCTGGAGTATAATGTTAAAAACACAAGACTATCTTTTTCCTTACACACTGGAAAATTACTCAGATACAAGGGGTTAGTGATCATAATGGTAGTTATGTTGATGTATATAAGGTGGTATTTTAGGGAGATTAGTATTAAAGTAGTATATGTCATAGGAAGTAAAAGGAAGTCAGGAAACAAATTTAAAAACTATTGTCATATCGATGTGGGCAAGAAGTATATTAGAACCTAGACTATGATGGTAGTATGTGGAAATGGACAAGAAAGGATAAATGACAAAAAAGGGTGATAGACAAATTTAACAAAGATTTAATAATTGAAGGGATATACGAGATAGAAGCTAGGAAGCAATGAGCATAGATGATTATGAGAACTTAGGTCCTGACAGATATGGAAAAGTTCCTAAGGCAAACATATTTATGATATAAAGATCAGAAATTTATGATGACATAGTCTAAATATACTTTGAATTTTCAGGGATGATGAGAGCTGTCCAATAGGAACTTAAAGATGAAGGATTAAAACTCAGGACAGAAGCCAAATATAGCTAAAGAACTGAAGGTCTTTGACATAGTGATGGTCAATTAATTCATAGTAGAGAGATCTCTGACAGTGTAGATTAATAAGAAAAGCAGCTGAAAGTCTGAACGACCTGAACTTTTAGACGTAGCTTAAGTCACATTTTTCAAACATGAGAAATGACCATTGGATTTATCAGTAATTTGTTGTTTTAGTAATTAGTATGTGGACAGAAAAAAAATTACTATAATGGTTATTGTATCTTAATGTCAGATGATAGAAATAAACTTAATCCCAACTTTTATAGGTTGGAGAAGACAAGATACTTTCTTCAGAAATCTTATTTGATTTAAACTGAACAGGTTTTTGGTAACTTCTGTTGGGAGAGATATTGGAAAATCAATATGTACAATGTATGTAATGAATTGAGTATTTATTAATAATATTAATATTAATTAAAAATTGACGTGACATAAAACCAATGTGACATCTATAACAGACCCAAATTTTAAAATTTTGGTCCTCTTAATATTCTGAATGGATAAGTCAATAGACTAAGAGAAACTAATTTTATATAATAAAGTATAGTGAATGCAAAATTCATCTGCTATGTATGTATAACTGAATGCTCAATTTACAATAAATGATATGCAAATTGTATTACTTATGTAGAAGGAAAGAAAAGATTAAGAGATTTGCTACTTTAGTACTCTGCTAAACTAATTTATCTAGATATTTCTCTATTAAGTTACTAAATACACTTTGATTAAAATGAGCATAAGAAGTTCGGATATATTAAGTTGATTTTACTGCTTTCTCTTTAAAAAATTTAGATTTTAAATAAAAATTCCTGCTATGAGCTTTTCAAATTATTTGGAATCCTTAAAGTAGATGTCAAGATTCTTCTTTCTCTTTGTAGACATATTTTACTTTAATTCTCACAATAAATAACCATTATATTCAAATGAAAACAATGGACAGTTCAAAATGCATGTGTTCAAAAAAAAAAAGTTGATATTCACAATTTGAAATGTCTTCTATGACAGTCCAGAGTTCTTTGTTTCTTTTTCCTTTTACCTTGCTGTCACAAGACATGACCACTAGATGGTGATAAAGACCATAAGCTCCCTCATATGGGTTTATAAAAATAATAAAAAAATAAATCTCCACAGCCCAAAGTGAGCACTTAGAAGGTTTAAGGGGTTGTGTTTCACCAATGTTTTATTAAAGGCAAAAAAGTATTTTCCATGAGTCTTAAGTGTGTCTGCAAATTTGAATAGGGATACCTTTTGGTCCTTTGTTATTTTCCAATGAGAAGCTTTCAAAATGAAGTTGTTTTGTCAGGATAAATGTCAAGTAAAATGATTATGAATCATTGTGGCAAGTTTTAACACAGATCAGAAAGTAAATTAATCCAGCTCTGTCTGACTCATCATGCTTTTCCTTTTTTTTCTTCAGATACAAATGACGAGTAAACAACATTCTGGCAATTTTTAGGTTAATCATGTAGAACTGATTACTCAAGAAGAGTGCTATTAACATTTAGTCAATTTATACCCTACAATGTGACAAATTAGAATTAATGTTGCTGTTTTTAAGATATCAGATGGGTCATGATTTTAAGAAAAATGATTATTAGCCTAACAGAAAGCTGATAATGATGGCCTGGGCCCAGAGGCCTTCAGTTTCCAGCAACTTCCCACCATCACATTGAAATCCAAACAATTAATGCCAATGCTGGCCCAGTGAATAACCAGGGCTTAGTGTATGGTGGAGGAATAGATTCTGTCCTTTGTTTAAGCAGATTCTGTCTTTTAAGAGGTAACAGAGCATGGTAATCAATTGTCAGTGATTCCCTATGGACCAGCTATCGTTACAGGCTGCCGATAGCTCAATAACAAAAGGCAGATTTTCTTTTCAAGATTGAACCTATTCTCCTGACAAAGCTCCATTTGATACTCTTTTCTAATGTTCATAATCGGTTGTTCCCTTTGGTATTCATTTAATTAGCTCATTTCAATACATTTTCTTGATGGGGTGTGTATGTAAATATATATTTAAAGTTATTCCTTTTTTATTTCCCAAGCAATGATCAGTGATAATGTGGAGCGGAGCTCCACTTATATCAGGTGAAAAATAACAGATAAACCCAGTTAGGATAGAAAATCCTTAAAAGAAAAAGAAAGCTTCGGTCTTTTCATTTCATACTGAGCCCTTACACCAGAGATCCCTGCAGAGCATTCCTGGTCCCTCTCTGTGCTCTCAACGCCCCAGCCCGGAAAACCCTCAGCTAGAAGTGATTTCTCCCTCATCAGATCTCAGGGTACTTTGTTCTCCTCTTATACACTAACCATTTTAGACTTGTGTTCCATCTACTGTGTACATAATTCATCACTCTTACTGTATTGTCATTTCCTTGAGAGAAAGCCCTCACTGTATCTTCCCCCCCTAACCTCCCTGATATAACATAGCATGTACCAAACAATAAGTGTTTAATTTACGTTTGTTAAATGAAGTCTGATGCATTTGTTATTTTCTGGGATTCTCTTTCTACAAAACCCACATAAGAAAATGGGAAATAGTATGCAGCCCAGATCTTCCATCCACAAATAAACTGAATAACAATGATGATGATGATGGTGCCCAATGTTTTAAATGCAAAACCACAGCTCCTTATTTTTAATTTGTATCTCTTGATTTCAGCTCTGTTTCCTTTGGATATGTATTATATCTGTCTTTAAAGCACATTAAGGGAAGGAATTTTTCTGTTTCCCAAAATAGTATGCCTGTCCTTAGGAGTTTCCTTCTAAACTTATTTGACTTAAAGATCATTGTCTTTGAAAGTATATTCCATAGCTAGAGTATCTTCCCATTCTTCCTTGTAAAAAAATAGAGTATCTAAATTTAAAAAGACCATATACCCTGGCTTTCCAGGAGCTTTTCAGACACTTGGATCCCTGTTGGTGGTGGTGATTTTCAGTAGCTCTTCAGTCACGTTTAACTCTTCATGACCCCATTTGGAGTTTTCTTGGCAAAGATACTAGAGTGATTTGCCATTTTCTTCTCTGGCTCATTTTACACATGAGGAAACTGAGGCAAAGTCAAATGACTTACCCCAGGTTAAATAGGTAGGAAATGTCTGATTCCTCTTCTGCAGTTGTAATAAAGAGAATACAAGATGTTGAGTCTGAAGATCTGGTTTCCAATTCAAGTTCTGAGGCTTATTACCTAGGTGACCTTGTACAATTTTACTTAACCTCTTTTGATCTCATTTCTCTATCTGTAAAATAGGGTTATATAATTCTGATCACTTCTAGTGCAAAATCCTGTGATACTAGGTCACTCCACAGAATAATATGTAATTTAATCTCAACCACCTTCCAAAATATATTTTACACATACACACTCACACCCCCCCACACACACACACTAAGCTAAGCTAAGATACACTTGTTTCTTAACTAAAAGTATTAAAATTGTAGTGTATCACTATGATGCCTTTTTATCTCAAGAAACTTAAAACTAAATGTGTTAAAGACAAGAATAGTATTATCCTTTTAAAAATTTTCCTGAGGAACTATCACATAGTTAGGAACATATTAGTTGTTTTATAAATTCCTGTTGAATTAAATATGTGTAATTTACAAATGCAAATTAAGGCAAATTAAGGCTACCTGGATGTTGCAAGTAATGGAAGCAGATGAGCATCCTGGAATGGGTACACAGGTTCTGATTGTCAGAACTGCAGACTAGACATAAGCAGATTAATATTAAGAGCTGGCATTTATGTGGCACAATAATACATGTCAAGCACTGTGCTAAGAACTTTAAAATTAATTATCTTGTCTCATCCTCACAACAACCCTGAAAAACAGTTGCTATTATTCCTGTTTCACAGATGAGGAAAGTGAAACAGACAGATTAAATGACTTGCCTAGAGTCACACAATTTGTGAATGCCTGAGGTTGAACTTGAACTCAGGTCTTGTGGATTTCAGGCCCCGTGTACTATCTCCACTGCACCACTGAACTGTCCACTAGGCAGTGGAGAGAAAATAATACGAATAATAGATATACAAGTGTAATAATAAAAAGTTTCTTGGTACAGAATCAACCCTTTGACTTAGGGATTTTTTTGTTTTTAAATTTCCTATTTTGGGCAGGGGCTAATGCACAAAAGTGCATAAACAAATGCAAATGGAGACACCTACCTAGAGGAGGGCTGCAAGAGGGCAGGGATAAAGGCAGCTGCTAATAGATAGCTTGGGGCAGCTATGGGGGATGGTAGAAAGAGTTGGGCCTGGAGTCAGAAAGACTCATCTTCCTGGGTTCAAATCTGACCTCAGTCACTAGCTGTGTGACCCTGAACAAGTTCATTAATCTCTTTGCCTCATTTTCTTCATCAGCAAAATGAACTGGAGAAGGAAATGCAAACTGTTCCACTGTCTCTGCCAAGAAAACCCCAAAATGGGGTCACAAAGACTCAAACATTACTGAAACAACTGAACAACTAGAGGAAGAGAGAGGGGAAGAGGGAGGAGGAGATGAAAAGAGACAGAGAGAGACACAGAGACAGAGGCACACACAGAGTGAGAGAGAGAAAGAGAGAGAGAGAGAGAGAGAGAGAGAGAGAGAGAGAGAGAGAGAGACAGAGAGAGAGACTGAGAGAGAGAGAGAGATTTAGAGACAGAAGGCAGAGAGAGTGAAAGAGAGCAGAGACACCGAGAAAGAGACTGAGACAGAGCTCATGATACATCTTTTCCTTCACATTTAGGAAATATGCTGTACCTAATTCATCTCATTAAATACCAAACTGTCTTCCATGGAAATCTATTCACTTCATTTCATTAGTTTTGAAGATTATAGAGACCACATTATTACAACTTCTTAGAAAAATGCTGACTAAGGAAATGGACATTCTCAGAAGCAAATAATAAGTTTCTATTTGTCAGCCATGCTATCTGCTTGCATTTCTACCTTCTAGCTCTGCTCTTGACTCTCTGGACTTTGCTACACCCTTAATAGCAGTCTTCTCACCCTAGAGATAATTCTGCCCTTGCACCACATCATCTCATGGGTTAATTCCTGACCAGGACCATTATTTCATGAAGTGTCCAGGACGTCCATATCCACTTCTTTTCCGGTTCCACCGCTCACTCTCTGGTGAGTTCTGACTGCTAGTCAGGACCCTTATTCCCTTTTCACTTCCCTTTCCAGTTCCCTTGTATTGTCTTGCCTTATTGGAATGTAAATTCCTCCAGGATAATAAGGGGTGTCATTTTTGCTTGGGTTTATATTCCCAGCACTTAGCACAATATCTGGTAGAAAGTAAGCTCTTAATAAATGATTTCTCCTCTCTCTCTTTCTCTTTCTGTCTCTGTCTCTCTCTTCCTCTCTCTGTCTGTCTGTGCCTCTCCCTCCCCTCCCCCTCTTCTCTCATCCTCCCTTCCTCCTCCTTCCTCCCTCTCTCTCTCTCTCTCTCTCTCTCTCTCTCTCTCTCTCTCCCTCTCTGGCTCTCTCTCTCTCTCTCTCTCTCTCTCTCTCCCTCTCTGGCTCTCTCTCTCTCTCTCTCTCTCTCTCTCTCTCTCTCTCTCTCCCATCTCATCATTCAGACATTCAGATTTGGGACGAATTTCAGTCACTGTACAGGCAATTTTTTATGGTTGGGATCAATATCCAAATCATAATTTTGGCCAAACAAAAGCAGTAAAGCTTAGTATAAATGAGCACACTCTTTTTGCACTTGTGGATGGAATGCTGAACTACATAGACATAACTATGATCTCATCAGTGTAGGCATTCTCTCCATCAGTATAGAATATTATTTTATTCCATGTAATTCATATCCAGGTCTTTCCACAATTGTTTTTACAGATAACCCCCCCACCTCACCCCTACCACCTGCAAATTAAAATTCTTTTTCTGGTTCTTTTGATATTTGGGAAGAAGTATCAGCATACCACTCTGGGTATCACATAGCCTTACTACATGACCAACTCATCTGCTATTCTGGTCATACATGCCCTTACTTATGTTTTTTATGCTGCTCACTCAGAGTAAATCATTATTCTTAATACTGTCATCCATTTGCACCCACTGGGCACTTTCTTTCAATATCATGATGTTTCATGAACCACAGCCATGTAGCATCACTGAGAAAACACTGTTAAAATGATGGGCTTTTAAGGCAGCAAGTGTTTTGGAATCATTGGAAGGGCCACAGGATTACCAAATTGAAATCTAAATTTATCTACTTTTACTCAGTTCTGGGCACTATCACTGGGCTATGAATACATTACATTTGCGTGCACTGATGTGTAATCAATAGTATACAAACACACACACACATACTTATATCTTAATGGTCTAAGTCTGCAAGTGTTGAGCAGGAGTATCAAACTGAAATAGGAGTAAGGGACACTAATCTGTACATAAAGATCTTTGCAGGCAGCTTTTTGAATCAGTTTTAAAATGTGATATTTGATCTATATTTTATTGTATTTTCATTTTTAAAAATTCACAATTACATTTTAATGTGGTCTGAGCTGCACTTGAGAGTTGTATATCTACAACATGCAGTTCCTGGGACAATGTTTGACACTTCTGGTAAAGACAAGGTGATGGTCTTTCACATAGTTAAAAAGTAGATATGGACAGCAGGAATCTAACTCAGAGATGAAGAAGTACACAGTACCTAGACATCAAAATAATGCTAATTTCTAATGTTTATATGGTACTTCTAAGATTTGCAAAGATTTTTACTTACGCTATTTCAACCAATGCTCATAACAATCATGTGAAGTAGGTGCTGCTACTGGCTCCATTTTATTAAATGAGGAAACTGAGATTCAAAGAGTTTTGCTAACTTCTTCAGTCAAAAAGTAAATTAACAGGTATTTATTAAGCACTTATTATATGCTAGCAGCTAGATGGATCAGTGGATAGAGCACTCTACTATGAATCAGAAAAACTCATTTTCATGAGTTCAAATTCAGCCTCAGCACTTACTAGCTGTGTGACCTTGGGCAAGTCATTTAACTCTGTTTGTCTTAGTTCTCTCATGTATAAAATGAGCACGAGAAGGAAATGGCAAATTACTCCAGCATCTTTGCCAAGAAAACCTTAAATGGCACCATGAAAAATCAGACACAACTTAAATGATTAAATTACAAAAAATAGGTACTGTAAGAATCACGAATAACATTTGTACCCCTACTCCTCCTGACACCAAGTCCCTTACTCTTTGCTTAAACTATGGTATAACATTGGATGAGTAAGCCAGAAAAATAGGCAGGACAATCAACCTTAGACAAAAAGAAAGTTGGGCATCACCACTGCATTGAGACAAGGTTTGGATTTAGTCAGGAAATATTGATACATATTCTTATGAAATAAGAAGAAACCCAAGAAGATGGACACTTTGAAAAGGGGAACAAAGAAGTGGCCACTGAAAGCAGTCAACGCAAGATTTATGTCAATCTCATCTGTCCCTACAGCCCAAGAGTCAAGAGTATATGTACACCACATGTACTAGGCATGGTGTGGAGTACGAGCTGAGGGCAAAACTACAAAGAATCTATGAACTATTGGAAAAAGCTGGACAACCGTAAGTATGTATACATAAGTATGTAAGCATAAATAAAAGTGGAAAAATATAAATTCAGTGAGTTCTGCTATGCTGAGCAAAATAAGTGTTAAGTATCCAGAGAGAGGAAACCTAAGTACAAGACTGCATCAAATTTAATCAAGTAGAGAGATATATAGCATGCATTCTGCACACCATGAAATCTCCTTCCTCAAGCCATTTTGATGATTGGAGGAAATCATCATGGACACTTACATCCTCTGTTATTTCCTGTCTTTGCTTTTTTTTTTAACCCCCCAGTTCTTCATTCAGAGTTTTCAAACTCTGCATATTCCTTCCTAATGCTTTAGATTCAGTATAATTAAGTTGGGGAAAAAATTAAAGTAGGGACAGAGGGAGAAAAAAAAGGAAGAAAGAAAGAAGGCATTAAATCGCTACTAAATGCAGGCACTGGGTTAAGCACTTTACAAATATAATTTCATTTGATCCTCACCATAATCCTGGTAGGTATGCACTAATTTTATTCCCATTTTACAGTTGAGGAAACTGAGACATATGGAAGTTAAGTGACTTGCTTAGGGTCACACAACTAGTAATTCTCTGAGGTTGAATTTAAATTCAAATATTCTTGATTCCAAGTCCAGTGCTCCATGCTCTGCACTATCCAGGTATCTTTAGGTGAAAGAAACCTTGTGACTGACTTTAAGGATGACCAGTTTGACAGCTGGAGTGGAGAAAGACTTGAGGCAAGGAGACCAACCAGTCGGCTTTGGTAATAGTCCCAGTGTGAGGTGATGAAGACTTACACATAGTGGTAACAGTATCAGAGGAGAGAAAGGGGTATATGCAAGAGACAGTGGGCTTTTATGTGAGAGATCACGCCATGAATCCTCTAAACATAGATGGCAGTCATGTTTCATAAAGTTAAGGTTTATTTCTCGAAGAGTAGTTGAATGATAATACCTTTATTTACAGAGTATATGTCTTTACATTCATAATACTCAGAGCAATGTCTTGGATAGAGTAAGTACTGAATGTAGGCTTAATGAATTGAACTGGACAGTGCCAATAATTGTTTTTTCACTGGCTAGTTATATAGAGAAGTTACATAAGACTATGTATATATACATGTATATATACATATGTATGTGTATGGAGAGGCAGACATACAGAAAGAGAGAGAGAGAGAGACTGAGAGACAGAGTCTCACCCTTCCCTTGTGACCACTTAACTTAGATAGGGATTAAAATGAAAGGTGAAAGCTCATTTTGTCCCTAAGACTAGTTCTCCCTATTTTGCCCAGGCTGAGAAGGCAAAGACTACTCAGATACTCACAGACTAGATCCCATCAATGATCAGCATGGGAGCTTTGACTTACTCCATTTCCAACCTGGGCAGGTTCAATCTTCTCTAGGTACCCAGATGCTCTCCACCTTCCAGGGGCTTACCATCATGATACCTTGCCTGAATATTTGATTGGCATAATTGATTAAAGCTCAGAATAGAGCTTCCAAGTTTGTGAAATTTGTCAGTCCTAGCCTCTCTGACACCAGGGATGATAAGATTTTTCAAGCCCAATTCACACACTCTATTGTTGCTGAGACCTGTTGAATGACTCAGTGCACATATTCAGCTTGCCACAATGGTAAAGGTCAAGTTTCCCTTTAGGAGGAGTCTATCCATAATCAATTTTCCTACATATTGTCATAAAACAGGCAGGTCTAATGAGTGCCTCTTAACAGCTGATCAATAAATATTTGCTGATTTATTGACTATTGAGCTGTGAACTCATGATAAAGTTTTTAAAAACCTTGTAATAGCAAGTGATTAGATTTGTCCATGGGATTGATGGTCCCCAAATGTCTGGATGTCTATTGAGATTTATCAATGTACTTGTTTGATTCTTCTAGTTATTGATAGTTTGGTCTACAGTTTAGGAATTCACGCAATATCAGAAGGAGCATAAGAGGAAGAAGGGCCAGATTTTAAATCCAGCCTGTGACACAACTTGTGCCAACTGAGGCAAGCAAATTAATCACCCTGGGCCTCAGTTTCCTTTACTATCAGATACAGAGCCTTTGAGGTCTTCTCTAGATCCATATCTAGGACATAATTATTCAACTGAGGGCAGTAACAGCCCACTCCATGTTTTAGAACACTATATTCTTTTAAAAAACTTTTATGGTCTTTTATGACTTGATGTTTCAGTATATTCATCATGTTGAAGCCACAGATAATTAGCCTCTTTGAATCTGGTTAAACTGCCCCTAAGAACGAGCTCTCATAAAAGTCTATGACTACAGTCATACTCAAAGTCTCTTCACTTTAGTTGGGCCAAAGATTATGGTTCCACATTTATGGCACAATGAGGCACCCGTGTAGGAAAAATGAATCCTTCATGGAAAGCAAAATTTACTGATAAGGGAATTAATAATAATGAGTAATATTAATTAGTAGCATACAGTATAATGCTTTACTATTATAAAGAAGTTTTCCATGTGCTGTGAGGATGTATATAACTTCGGACTTCACTTGTACTTCTGCTTAGGTTGGAAAATTCCACCAATGCCAAATCACGGGAGAAGACTGTGAATTCCATTGATAAATGATCAAAGGAGGTAAATAGACTGTTTCCTTAGGAAGAAATTCAAACTACCAACTGACATATTAAAAATCCTTCAAATCAGTAACAACTAGAGAAATGTAAAGTAACTAAGATTCAAAGTTGTTGAAAAAGGAAAATTGACAAATGTTGGAGAGAGGGTGTGAAAATAAGCATTTTAATACACCTTTTGTGGACCTTTGAACAGACCCAGCATATTGGAAATCAATTTGGAAGTATGTTGCTAACTTTGTGAGTAAAGAACATGGTACTTGGCCCATCTTCACTGCATCCCACTATGAAAAGTTGCACCAAGCAGTTGTCTAAGTTTCAAGCTCCTAGGAAATTTCTCCAGAGACATGTGCTTTTCATTGGGGAACAGTTCAACCATGGAGTAGAAAAAGAGATTAGAGATAGCAGCTTGCCCCTTTCCTTTTTTTTACCCCAGGGGTTCTTCTGACATCACTGAACCTGCCCCTCCGCTTCCTGTCCAGTTTTGTCTCTCCTCTCCCCTGCATTTTATGGTTTATTTCATGGTTACTGTGTTAGGAAAAATCCATATTATAAAAATGTTTTGTTGTAAAGAATTATTTTCAAAAAAGTGGATTTTCAGCAAAAAGATTACAGTTTTTGGTGGTTGAGAGAACCTAATCCTTATTTCCAAAAGATTCAATGTTAACATCCATGATTTTTACTTTTGTACCATTTTATAGTACCACTACCCCCACAAAAGTTGAGGATTGACTGTATTAGGGCGTACAAACATTACAATCAAGTTCAGAAAAAAAAGAAATGTTAAATGCACCCATTTCAGACTTTAATGCAATAAAAATTACATTTAACAAAGGTCGATGGAAGCATAGATTAAAAATAAATTAGAAATGAAATATCCTAATGCAAAAGAATGAATAGGTCAAAGAACAAATCATATAAACAATAAATAATTTCATTAAAGAGAATGATAACGATGAGAGAACATTCAAAATCTGTGGGATTCAGCCAAAGCAGTAATTAGGGGAAAATTTACGTCTCTAAATGTGTACATCAGTCAAGAAGAGAAAGGGCAAATTAATGAATCAGACATAAAACTCAAAACAAAGGAAAAAATAAATTAAAAATTTCTAAAAAATTCATCAGAAAAAATTCGAAATCAAATGAGAGGTGAATGTAACTGAAAGTTAAAAAAACAAACATTGAAATAATAAAGAAAACTAGGAGCTAGTTTTATGAAAAAAATAAAATACTTATACCATTGATAAATTTGATTTAAAAAAGAAAACAAAATCAAATAATATCAAAAATGAAAAAAATGCTCCACCAATGAAGATGAAGTTCAAGCATCTGTTAAGAGGTGTTTTGCCCATTGTATGCCAGTGAAACTGAAAATCTAACTGAAATACATTAATATTTACAAAAATATAAACTGCCAGATTAATGGAAGAGGAAATAGAATGCTTAAATAGATCTTTCTTAGACAAATAAATTGAACAAGTCATCAATGAGCCCCCTAAGAAAAAATCCCAAGGATCACATGGATTTACAAGTGAATTTTACTAAAATCTTAATGAACAACTAATTCTACTATTGCACTATTTGATATCATATATGTATACACACACAAATACATATGGATTTCTACACAGTTGCTTTCATGACACAAACATAATTTTGATGCCTAAACCAAGGATAAGCAAAGAAAACTATAGATCAATTTCTTTAATGAATATTGTTGTAAAAAATTTCAATAAAATACTAAAATAGAGATTACAGCAACATATCACTAAGGTCATAGACTACGATCATGTGGGATTCAAACTCCACCCTCCAAAAAAACAAATCCCAAACAGGGCTGGTTCAATTTTAGGAAAACTATCGACATAATTCACTGCATCAATAAACAAAAGCAAGAAAAATCAAATGATTATGTTAATATATGCCAAAAAAGCCTTTGCCAAAACAATGCCTATTTCTATTAAAACACTAGAAAGAATAGTAATCAATGGATCCTTTCTTAAAATAACAAGTAGTGTCTAACTAAAATCAAAAGTAAACACTATCTTTAATGGGTATAACTTGAAGCCTTCCAAGATCAGGGGTGAAACAAGGATGTCCCTTGTCATCACTAGTTTTTAATCGTTACTTATTTTATTTTAACTTATGAAATAAAATAATATTCCCATATCATAGTATAATAAAAAAGATGGTTGCACATGAAACTACAAATCTATTATGTAAAATTTGCTATATTTGTATATTCATACATATTTATATATACATACATACATAAGGATCATTCTATACATCTTCCTACTTGTCACTTCTTTCTCTGAATGCAAATAGAATCTTCCTTTATACATCCATTGTAGTTAACTGGGTATCAATAGTTAAAATGACTTATTCAGTCAAACTTGTTCTTAAAACAATATTGTTGTTACTGTATACAATATTATCTTCCTCATTTTGCTCTTCATTATTTCATGCAATTCTATCCATGTTTTCTAAGCTCATCAAGCCCATAATTTCTTATAGCACAGTAGTATTCCATCATAATCATATACCACACCTTGAGCAGCCACTCCTAACTGATGGGCATCCCCACACTTTTCAGGTCTTTGCCACCATAATGAAAGTTGCTATAAATATTTTATAACATATAGGCTCTATTTTTTTTCTCTAATAATTTTTGGGAATAGATCTAGTAGTGGTATTGCACAGCCAAAATAGTGTCATCTCACCGCTATTTTTCAATTTTGTACTAGAAATTCTAACTATAACAATAAGACAAGAAAAAGAGATTGAAGAAATAAAAAAAGGAATTGAGAAAATGAAATTATCACTTATTGCAGATGATAGGATGATATACTTAGGGACCAACTAAAGAACTAGTTGAAACAACTGTCATTGTTTAATTGCAGGATATAAAATAAATCTGAACAAATCAGCCACATTTCCATATACTATCAACAAAACCCAGCAGCAAGACAGAAACAGAAATGACAGTTAAAATAACTCCAAAATAAAGTCCTTCAGAGTCCACCTGGCAAGACAAACCCAGGGATTATATGAACACAATTACAAAACATGTTTCACACTGAAACCAACAGATCCAAACAATGGGGTAAGTATTAAGAACTCATAGAGAGGCGGAGCCAGTGCCATAAGAATGATAATTCTAAATTAATTTACTTATTCATGGCCATACCAATCAAGGAATTATTTAATAGAGCTAAAAATATTTAGAAAAATCATCTGAGATGAGGGGAAAATTTGGACCTCAAAATGTTATAGAAGTGAATGCTGAAAACTAAAAATAAATAAATTTTAAAATAAGTAAATCTGCACTTTCAAGATATTCTCATGTTTGACATGCAGACAGAACAGGCTTTTCTGTTCCAGGGGCCTCAGTGAAAGTGAATATTTTTAAATGAAGAAAAGAAATGACTTCTTGTATACCTTAAAAAAATCACCTGGAGAACCAAAAGGTCAAGAATATCAAGGAAATCAATTTAAAAAATATCGAGAAAGGCAGCCCAGCATTGACAGATTTTAAGCCATATTACAAAGCATCGATCACCAAAACATTCTGCTGCTCACTAAGAAATAGTAGTGGATCAGTGGAATAGGTTTGGTACACCATGCACAGTAGTGTATTGGACCAATAGGTGGCACAGTGGATAGAGTGCCAGGTCTGGAGTCAGAAAGACCTGAATTCAAATCAGGCTCAGACACTTGCTAGTTGTTGGTGGAGTTGTGAACCAGTCGAACCATTCTGGAGAACAATTTGGAACTATATCCCAAAGTCTATAAAACTGTACATACCCTTTAGCCCAGCAATACCAGTACTAGGTCCATATCCCAAAGAGAATAGAAAGAAATGGAGAATAAACTTTGTGTGCAAAAGTTATTTATAGTAATTGTTTTTGTGGTGTCAAAGATTAGAAATTGAAAGGATGCCTAGCAGTTGGGAAATGACTGAATAATTTTTGTTATATCATTGTGATAGAATATTATTGTGCTATAAGAAATAACAAGCAGGATGGTTTCAGAAAAATCTGAGAATACTTATATGAACTCATGCAAAATGAAGAAAGTAGAACCAGTAGATAATCCTAAACAGTAACAGTAATAATGTAAACATGATCCATTGGGAAAACTTAGCTACTCTGATGGAGACAATGGTCCAAGACAATCCCAAAGGACCCATGATAAAAAATGCTATCCATCTCCAGAAAGAACTGATAAACTTTTTTTTTTATTTAACTTTTTACATTCATTTTCACAAATTTTTGGGTTCCAAATTTTCTCCCCTTTTATCCCCTCCCCACACCCCAATACCCCAAGCAATCTAATTTTCCCTATCTCCAATCTGCCCTCTCTTCTGTCATCCCTCCCTTCTCTTGTCTCCATCTTCTCTTTTCTCCTGTAGGGCCAGATGACTTTCTATTCCTCCTTAACTGTATGTCTTCTTTCCTAGTTGCAACAACAATACTAAACAGTTGTTCCTAAAACTTTGAGTTCCAAATTCTCCCCATCCCTCCCTCCCCACCCATTCCCTTTGGGACAGCAGGCAATTCATTATAGGCCATATCTGTGTAATTTTGCAAATGACCTCCCTGATAGTCGTGTTGTGTAAGACTAACTGGATTACCATCCCTCCTAACCTGCCCCTCATTGTTTCTCTTCTGTCTTTTGATCCTGTCCCTCCCCAAGTGTTGACTTCAAATTGCTCCCTCCTCCCTTTGCCCTCCCTTCCATCATCCCCCCCCTTGCAATATCTCCTTCTCCCCCACTTTCTTATACTGTAAGATAGGTTTTCATACCAAAATGAGTGTGCATTTCACTCCTTCGTTTAGTCATATGTGATGAGGGTGAACTTCTTGTTTTTTTTTTTTCTCAGCTCTCCTCTTTTTCCCTCCACTAAGAAAAACTCCTACCTGCCTCTTAAATGACATATAGTTACCCCCTTCCATTTCCCCCTCTTTCCTCCCACTACATTTCTCTCTCACCATTTACCTTAATTTCTTTTAAGGTATGGTCCCATCCCATTCAGTTCAACCTGTGCTCTCTATCTCTGTATGTGTGTGCATGTGTGTATGTGTGTGCTTGCGTGTACATGTGTATGTGTGGTCCTACCAACTACCCAGATACTGAAAAGGTTTAAGAGTTAGAAATATTGTCTTTCCCTGTATGAATGTAAACAGTTCACTTCTGGTAAGTCCCTTAAGACTTCTCTTTGCTGTTTCCTTTTTCATGCTTCTTCTCATTCTTGCGTTTGAAAGTCAAATTTTCTTTTCAGCTCTGGTCTTTTCATTAAGAATGATTGAAAGTCCTCTGTTTCATTGAAAGACCCTTGAAGTACTATACTCAGTTTAGCTGGGTAGGTGATTCTTGGTTTGAGTCCTAGTTCCTTTGCCTTCTGGAATATCCTATTCCACGCCCTTCGATCCCTTAATGTAGAAGCTGCTAGATCTTGAGTTATCCTGATTGTATTTCCACAGTACTGGAATTGTTTCTTTCTAGCGGCTTGCAAGATTTTTTCCCTGAGCTGGGAGTTCTGGAATTTGGCCACAATGTTCCTAGGAGTTTCTCTTTTTGGAACTCTCTCAGGTGGTGATCGATGGATTCCTTCAATACTTATTTTGCCCTCTGGTTCTAGAATGTCAGGGCAGTTTTCCTTGATAATTTCATGGAAGATGATGTCTAGGCTCTTTTTTTGATTATGAGTTTCAGGTAGTCGCATAATTTTTAAATTGTCTCTCCTGGATCTATTTTCCAGGTCAGTTGTTTTTCCCATGAGATATTTCACATTCTCTTCCATTTTTTCGTTCTTTTGGTTTTGTTTGGTGATTTCTTGGTTTCTCGTAAAGTCATTAGACTCCATCTGTTCCATTCTAATTTTGAGAGAACTATTAAATTCAGTGAGCTTTTGAGCCTCTTTTTCCATTTGGCTCATTCTGCTTTTGAAAGCATTCTTCTCCTCATTGGCTTTTTGAACCTCTTTTGCCAATTGAGTCAGCCTATTTTTCAAGGTGTTAATTTCCTCAGCATTTTTTTGGGTCTCCTTTACCAAGGTATTGACCCGTTTTTCATACTTTTCTTGCATCTCTGTCATTTCTCTTCCCAGTTTTTCCTCCACCTGTCTAACTTGCTTTTCAAAATCCTTTTTGAGCTCTTCCAAGGCCTGAGCCTACCCGCCACCCCCCTGGGGTGTCTGGGGTACTGAGGCCCCGCCCTCCTCGTCTTTCCCTGATGGCAAGAATACGTCCTCGTCATCAGATCCGAAGGTCAGGATCATTTGTATTTGTTGGAAAAAACTCTCTATAGTCTTATTTTTCTTCCCTTTTCTAGGCATTTTCCCAGCCAGTTACCTGACTTCTGAGATTCCTTTCCAACCCCGCCTGGATCCGCCCAGCTAGTGCTTGGCCTCTGAGATTCAAATGTGCTTTCCACGGCAAGCTTTAGTTCTGGCCCTGGGGTGGAGGCAGGGCCACCTCCCAGGCTCAGTTCCCTCAGGGGCTTTATGCAGACTTTCAGAAATGGAGCGGGTGGAGGCGGGGTGGGGGGCCCGCCTGCCAGGCTCAGTTCCCTCAGGGGCTTTATGCAGAGGCCTTCAGTAATAGAGCGGGGTGGGGGCAGGGTCGTCTCCCAGGCTCAGCCCCCTCAGGCCGTTCATGCAGATACCTTCTGTAACGAAGATCCTGCCTGCTGCTGGGGGATTCCTGAGTCCCGGGCCGCTGCCGCCTCAGCCGCCGCCCACACCTCTGCTTCCGCCGCTTCCTGCCCCCGTCTCTGCCGCTGCCGCTTCCTCCCGAGGGGGCCCGAGTCACGGAGACGCTCTGCTCCCCTCCTCTAGCCCAGTCTTCTTTCTCACTGCCCTGTAGCTTCTGTGGGCAGAGGGACTTTCCCAGCTGCCGTAGCTTCCGTCCCTGAAGCCTGCTCGGGTCAGCTTCTCTGGGGCCGCGGCCAGGGCAGCGCTGGGGTGGGGTCCGCTTTCCGGGGCGCGACGGACCCTGGGGACGGCTCTTCAGGGCTCTCTGGCACGGAAATCTCTTCCACTCCGTTTCTGCACACCTTGTATTGACCCAGAAGTTATGGGGGTCTCTTTTTACATTAATTCTATGGGCTTTGGTTTCAGAGCTCGTAAATGTGTGTCCTTCTACTCCACCATCTTGGCTCCTCTGATAAACTTTTAATGCAAATTCAAGAATAATGTTTTTTTTTTAGTTAGGGAAATAATTTGAAACTCAATTTTTGTAAATGAGTACAATTTTTACATGTAATTTAAAAATACTTATTGAAATTATAAAAATATTATAACTGGGTCTATACCTCAAAGAATGTGGCAAAAGGCCCACATGTACAAAAAATAAAATATATTAAAAAACGCTCTTGGATTTTTGCTTGACTACACATATTTGCTACAAGAGTATTGTTTTGTTTTGTTTATCCAATGGAGATAAGGAAGTAGAAGAGAGAGAAATAGAATTTTTCATTGTAAAGATAGATAAGTAACAGAACTGGGATTTGAATCCATTTCCTCTGTCATCCTCTCCAATCCCCCCTCCCCCTCACCCCTGTTAAATGATAGGTAAGCTTTTTTCTTTTTATTTCATGCAGTATGTCCATAGCTTGGGGGATGGTGTTTTTTTAATCTGCCAATGACAGACTAGTTCTGGGACCACTGAAAGTTTTCCTCTTTCCTCTTTTCCAAGATAATGGGCAAAGTAAATGAGTAAATTCTGCATAGAAACACAGTTAAAATTTTAGAAGAGACCTTAAACTTATATTGCTGTATAACCCAATCCCCTCATTTTCATATTAGAAAAATGAGGCACAAATTAAACGAATTATCTAAAGTCCAAAAAGTAGCAAATTTCAGGAACAAGATCTGAGCCTAAGTCTTCTAACTGTAAGACTAGCATCCTTTCCACTTCACCACACTTTGTCATCATGGGGCAAGTTATGCCAATGCAGTAAAAGGTTTACCAGGAGAACAAAAAACTCTGAACACAGAATTACTGATGGACTGGATGTCCATCATTTCTGTTTTATGAGGTCCAGTCATCCTTAGAAGAGGCTTATCCCTAGTGGACTGGCCACAGTTACTGATGAAAACCATCTGCTAAGCCATGAATGGGTTGAGATTTTAACTGTTGAAGTTTGTATTCTCACCGATAAAAATCACAGACTTCCTGAAGTAGGGAAGCACACACAGAGCACTTTTTAATTTCATTTTAAGATAAACACTTATTTTGATTTATTATTTTTATGAAAATTAGGCTATTTATATAAGTACAGGTTCATATAAAATCAGGTACTTAATTTATTTTTTTAAAGTGCCTCCCATTTAACCTCCTGAAGAAAATAACATTTTTTCTATGAAATTTATTGCAGTCCTTAAAAAAAACAAAACAACATAAAACATAAAATCACATAGCTTGCCCTAAGAAATCAGTCTGTTTTGTTGAATTAAATATGCGTATATATTTCTCAGCTATGGTTTGATATTTAAAGCAGCTTTGAATATTAATGCTATCGGGCAATATAGAAGAGGTATGTAGTGAAACCGGACTATAAGAACTAAGTGAAATTAAGTAGGAACTCAGCACATTTGTAAAGGATTATGCCTGTTCTCTGGCTCCTCTTGTCTGTCTGGGAATCATCATCATTTGTCAGATGGTTTTCAAGCTTTGTGCACATAAAGAAAGGGGCGAAGAGCTCACCTTGGATAGGAGCATGGAGAAACTCTAGGAATTCCCTATAGTAACAAGTTATTCTTATTAACTAGGAGCAGAATTCACTAAGTCATGAAGATCTAAGTTCAAATCCAGGCTAAGTTATTTACACATTGTGTGACTCTGCCCAAGTCATTTAACCCTTGTTGTTTTGTTTACCTCAGTTTCTTCATTTGTAAAATCAGGATAATAGTAGTAACTACCTCGCAGGGTTATTGTGAGGACTGAATGAGATAATAGTTGCAAGCTCAGTACAGTGCCTGGAATAGAGTAGGCATTATATAAAAATTCTTCTCTTCTCTTCCTTCCCTTCACCCCCTTCTCTCTTCTCTTTATGCTCCTCCTCTTCTATCTCCCCCTTTTCTTCCTCTTCTTTTTCTTTTTCCTTCTTATTTTTATCATCCTCTTTCTTAGAGTTTAAAAAGCAAAGGACCCTGAAGTCCATGATATATATATATATACATATATATTCATATTGGCTATAGATTCATGTAAAGAAATACATACTTAAGGGCCCAACTGACTGATAATTGTGGGAGGAGCCACTGAAAACTCTTTTGATTGAATAGAATTTTTGTAGTTTTGCTGCAATATTTCTTTATGTCTGTGTGAGAGTATGTATGTATGTATATATGTATATGTGTGTATAACATTTATTTATTTTCAGTTTTCAACATTCACTTCCACAAGATTTTGTATTCCAAATTTCCTCCCCATCTCTCCCAACCCAGGACAGAGTACACCCTAATCACTCTTTCTCCTAATCTGTTCCACCCTCCTATCACTACCCCTTTCTCTCCTCCCTCTCCCCTCTAATTTCCTGTGGGGCAAAACAGATTTCTATACCCCATTGTTTGTACAACTTATTGCCCAGTTGCATGCAAAAACAGTTTTTAACATTCATTTCTAAAGCTTTGAGTTCCACCTTCTCTCCTTTTCTCTCTCCATACCCACCCTGTCCTACCCTCCATTTATTCTATACTGTCCCTTGACCTGTCTACCCAAAGTAGTGTTTGTTTCTGATTCCCCTTCCCCAATCTGCTACCCTTTCTATTATCCTCCCTCTCCTATCCCCTTCATTACTGCTTTGTTGCAAGGTAAGATAGATTTCCATATCCAGCTGAGTTTGTGTTATGCCCTCCTGAAGCCAAGTCTGATGGGAATAAGACTCACTTATTCCCTCTCACTGCCTCCACCTTCCCCTCCATTGCAAAAGCTCTTTCTTGCCTCTTTTATGTGAGTTGATTTACTACATTCTATCTCTCCCTTTCTCTTTCTCCTAATACATTCCTCTCAGCAGTTAATTTGATTTTTTAGATATCATCCCTTCATATTCAGCTCACCCTGTGCCCTCTATCTATATATGCGTGTATGTATGTGTGTATGTATATATGTATTATGCTTGTATATGTGTATATATGTATGCATACACACACACACACACACACACACATATATATTCTCCTCTAACTACTTTAATATGGAGAGGAGTCTCATGAGTTACAAATGTCATCTTTCCATGTGGGAATGTTAACAGTTCTAATTTAAGGAGTCCCTTATGTTTCTTTTCTAGCTTACCTTTTCATACTTCTCTTGATTCTTGTATTTGAAAGTCAAATTTTCTATTCAGCTCTGGTCTTTTCAATAGGAATGCATGGAAGCCCTCTATTTCATTGCAATTCCATTTTTTTTACTGAAGCACTACACTCAGTTTTGCTGGGTAGGTGATTCTTGGTTTTTATCTTACTTTCTTTGACTTCTGGAATATCATATTCCAAGCCCTCCAATCCCTTAGTGTAGAAGCTGTTGAATCCTGCATTATTCTGATTGTGTTTCCACAATACCTGCATTCTTTCTTTCTAGATGCTTATAATATTTTCTCCTTGACTTGGGAACTCTGGAATGTGGCTACAATATTCCTAGGAGTTTTTTTGGGGGATCTCTTTCAGGAGGTGATCAGTGAATTCTTTCTACTTCTATTTTACCCTCTGCATCTAGAGTATCAGGGAAGTTTTCCTTTGTAATTTCTTGAAAGATGATGCCCAAGCTCTTTTATTTAATCATGGTTTTCAGGTAGACAAATAATCTTTCAATTATCTCTTCTGAATTTATTTTCCAGGTCAGTTATTTTTCCAAAAAAGTATTTCACATTGTCTTCTATTTTTTTTAATGGTTTTGGTTTTGTTTTATAATTTCTTGATTTCTCATAAAGTCATTAACTTCCATTTGCTCCATTCTAAATTTAAAGGAATTGGTTTTTTTCAGTGAGCTTTTAGACCTCTTTTTTTCCATTTGGCCAGTTTTACATTTGAAGGCCTTCTTCTCATTGGCTTTTTGGACCTCTTTTGCCATTTGCATTAGTCTATTTTTAAAGTTGTTATTTTCTTCAGCATTTTTGGGTCTCCTTTAGCAAAGCTCGTTTTTCAGTATTTTCTTACATTGTTCTCATTTCTCTTCCCAATTTTTCCTCTACTTCTCTTACTTGATTTTCAAAACTGTTTTTGAACTCCTCTATGACCTGAGACCATTTCATATTTTTCATGGAGGCTTTGGATATAGGAGTCTTGGACTTGCTGTCTTACTCTGGTTGTATGCTTTCCTCTTCCTCCAGTTGTATGCTTTGATCTTCCTCATAACCAAGGACATGAAAAATACCTTTTCTCCAAGAAAGTAACCTTCTATGGTCTTATTTTTTTCCTTGTTTAATCTTTTTCCCAGCCAACCTGACTTTTGAGGTCTTTGTTAAGTGGAGGGTGTACTGTCTCAAGTTTCAAGTGTTTTGTGCAGGTATTTTCAGAGATATCTCTGGGACCTATAAATTCTCTGTTTCTCCAAAGTGATATGATCAAAGAAAAGGTGTTTACCCTTATCCTAGCTGGTACTCTGGTCTATGAGCAACCACAAGCATTCCTTTCTGCCCTGGAAATGGAATTAGGATTCCCTCTCCACTGTCACAACAAGTTCTACCTCACTAGCCCTCCTCCTTGCCCCATGACCACCACCCAGGACTGCCACATCATTTTTACAGTTACTTTGAGATGTTTGCATGAAAAGTTCAAGCAGGTCCCTGATTCTATGCCACCATCTTGGCTCCACCCCCTGCTACAGTATTTCTTAATCTTTTTTTCCCCTCATGACATAACAATCTTCTAAGTAAGGGATTATAATGCATATTTCATTTGACAAGATTACTAGAGAGTTGGGAAACTCCCATATGCATAGTTTCCTAGAATAGTGGCATCCATTATATTAATTTCTTTCTCAGTTCAAGGTCTGATATTTTGAAAATTAGTATGTATAATAGGCAAGTTTTGTTTATTTCTTTAAATACTACATTCATTTTGTAATTAATAAAATGTAGAAACATTATGAAGCTGATTTTATTTTTTTATTGGACTTTGGAACAGAATTTTGAGCAGGTTTTCATTTACAAAATGAAAAGTTTGGACTAGTGGATCTCTGAGGTCTCTTCTGTTCTAAATGTATGATGCAGTGAATTTAAGCCTCTGATGGGTAATTTGCTTTCTTTAAAGACCGGGTTGTGTGTGAGACTGACTCTGATTCTTGACAGACCAATCAGGGAGATAGAAAAGTCAAATCATCTCTCTAAGCCTTGGATTTCTCAACTCTGGAATGAAGCTAACTGATGAACTAAATTATTTCTAAGATTCTTTCTCCTTTAAACTTTCTATTATACTGCAAGTGAGCACAGGCTTGAATTAAACTTTACCCTGAAATAGAAACTCATTCTAATTATTCTCAGCTTCTACTTTTCTCCTTCATCTAAGTCAATTTTTGCTACTGAATCTGTTTATGAATGTGAGTCAAGAGAATGGACCATTCTGAATTCTCTTCAAGAACTTCCCAGGATAATGCAAAATTCTCTATTCCTTTTATCAAAGGAGGTTGGATAAATGCTATGAAGATAGCATTAATATTTTTTTTGATACTTGTAAGCACAGAAACATGGCAGGAAAGAAAGAAAGGATATATGTTAACTGAAATGGAAACAAAGTTTCCCAGTTGTTGAAATATGTAAATCAGTTAGAGGTTTCAGATTCATAACCTGTATCACTAGTATTAATCAAATATCAGTGTTTCTCCATAGACCATGATTTAGCTATGCATATACATGACAAATGAAAGTGAAGAAATATGACAATTCTCCAGATGTGTTGTGTCACATTATATTTTAAAACCACAGCAATGATAGCTAATATTTTATAGAACTTTAAGTTTATAAAATATTTATTTATAATATTTAATTTTATCCTTATACAACCCTGGGAGGGGGCTGTTATTTAACATTTCACAGATGAGGAAACTGAGGGACATAAAATGTCTTGACTTTAGTCACACTGAAAAGTTAGCTCTTTAATGTCAAGTCTTCTGACTCTAGACCCAGTATTCTTAGTACGCCATACCATCTTCACACATTGGGCTAAAATATCTAGATAATTGAAACACAAACTGATTGTGTTCGATCCTCCAGTTATTTGTCACTAATTTTCTACTTTACTTTGATTGTACCAATGCATTTTATACTCTGGGTTGACCATAAAGGTAGATCCAAGTTTTTCATTCTGTGACTACGCCATCCTATATGTACATAGTAACACTGTGTTTTGTCACTTGGTCATTATTCTTAGAATCACTCTCTTGAAAATATTATTTTCTGGAATAAAGATTCAGTGTCGGAGAAACTGATGGAATAATCTTAATAACATTCCAAACTGTTCAGTACCCCCTTTTTTATGTCAATAAGACAATGATGGTGGATCCTTTCATGCTGAAGAGAAATGGTGGGAACATGACTCATCATGACCTTGGTTAAGGTCTTGTATTGTAAGCAGGGAAATCCAAGAAAGCAGAGCAATTGTTAAAGAAGGATGGAGAAATGCCAATGACGATCCTGGAGGGGATGTGGACACATCAATGATGATACATTATAATACTGCTTTTGAAAAGAATTGTGAGGCTTACTATGGTCTCTGGTTTTAGTGATTACGATTATTGAACTTCATTTTATTCACTGGGGCAAAATAATGTCATCCCATTTAAAATACACAAAATTATAAACTAATAATTAAACTCTCTTAATGGCACTTAGAGTGAAAACTTAACCTTGATGATAAAGTGACATAAGGCTTAATAAACCCTGTTCCTGAGCATCTCCCCATCTCCTAGGGAGAATCAACTCTAAAGTTCCAAGTTATACAGCAATAAGGCCCCAATGCACATTCTCTCTCTCTCTCTCCCTCCCTCCCTCTCTCTCTCTCTCTCTCTCTCTCTCTCTCTCTCTCTCTCTCTCTCTCTCTCTTTCCCCCTCCAGACAGAGAAAGAAAATAATTTGCTCCATGTCACCAGAAATTTTCTGACCTTGCCCTAAAAGTGACTTAATCCCTTTCATAAAGGGCTCTTTAATGATACCTCCCCATTTATTAGCCTCTAAATACAGTACTCCATCCTTTGCAAAATTCAAGAATCCCACCTTCCTACAGTTCAAAGGAAAGCAAGAAACATTCATGTGATGTTGACTGTGTACAGGGTATTGAAGTAATTACATGGAATACAAAGACAATAGTAAAACATTTTCAGCCTTTGAAGAGTTTCCATTCTACTGGGGATAGGGATTTGAGTGTACAACATGTACATAGATAGATATAGTGTAAAACCATATACAAACATGGCAGTCTATTATTGTGGGAAGTTGACTCCTTTGTGCCCAGCGGTTATGCCTTAGGGAAACGTGGCAAGTATGGCAAGAGGTGAAATTTCTGTGAGATGGAGAATCAAGAGGTAATTCTGATTGAGTAAATTCAGTTTATCACACCATCTACCATGAGGAGGCAGCCCAACCACCCAAATAGAGTTAGCTCTGAGAGATAGTTTATCAGTTATTTTCTGTGAATCACAGGGCGTAGCTCAGTCTTAACAGCTATAAATTTGTTTATTTTGTTTCCTACACTTGGAATGTCCCCTAGCTTCATATCCACCTGTTGACATACTGATCATCTTTCAAAACCCAGCTCAAATGTATCGCCCACTATAAAATTTCTCCAGTTCCTCCCTCATTTGATTTCACACATTTATCCTCTAAAATGTATTTTTCCAATGTTCTATTAATTGAATACATTGAATAAAAATCTCACTGGCAACATTATCTTTCTTTTATTTTATTTTTTAGGTCTACAAACATTTACTTGGCTACAAATATTAACTAGTTATCTATGAAATTTACAGAAGTGATGTCATGTTATAAATCTATTGATATTCTTTCATTTCTTACCAGACCATAAATGAAAGTGATCTCAGGGGTCCAAATATGGGGTCCAGAAGTTGAAGAACTGCTGAAGGGGTCTTGAGTGGAAAAAAGTTTAAGATGCCCAATGATCCTTCATTTTATAGTATGAGGTAAATGAAGATTCCAGAGGTAAAGTTATATGTCCAAGGACACATTATAAAATGGTGGTCTTTTACATGGAAGTGTTGACTCTAAAATCAATGGTCTTTCAATTACACTACAGCTATGACCCTAAACTCTAAACTGTATATTTCCTATATGTAAGTTCCTGTTCTTAGAACAGGTCTTAGAACTTACCCCCAAGTCTTCTATCTCTCCAGGCAACTTTACTATATTACTCTTAAATGTTTCTCATTTTAATTTGTTCTCTCTCTCTCTCTCTCTCTCTCTCTCTCTCTCTCTCTCTCTCTCTCTCTCTCTCCCCCCCACACACACACACACACACACACACATACACACACACATATATAGATATACACATCTTTGCATTCCTTTTATCAGTACTATGGAACATTCTCTCATTTGGTTGTTAATACTCTGTAATTCTTTTGAAAATTGCTTATTCATATCCTTTGACCTCTTTAGTCTTCTCCTTTGAGCACTTCTCTACTGAGGTGTGTTATTAGGTGTTACATGTTACTGTTGTTTCTTTATCTTGCATATAAAACCCTTATGAGAGAAATTAGGCACAAAGATGGGTTTTTCTCCCATTCAAGGGCTTCCCTTTTCCCATAAAAGTATTAATTCTATTTATATAAATATTTTTCACTTTCTATAATCAAGTTGTCTGTTTTATCTTTTGTACTACATTTATTAACTAAGCATGTTTTATTCATATTTGGATCCTGAGGAACTCCTGGCAAGAGGCTTGTACATAGTTGGTACTTAATGTTGATATAATAAATGATTTATTAATTCTGGAAAATTATGAGCATCTTTGGGCAGTTGTGTGGCACAGTGGAAAGAGTGCTGTTTGGACAGTCAGGAAAACTCATCATTTTGAGTTCAAATCTGGCCTCGGACACTTATTAACTGTGTGACTCTTGGCAAATCATGTAACCCTGCTTGTCTCAGTTTCCTCACTTGTAAAATGAGTCAGAGTAGGGAAATGACAAATCACTCCAGTTTCTTTGCCAAGAAAACCCCAAGTAGTGTCATTAAGAGTTGGACATGACTGGAATATGACTGAGCATCATGAGTATCTTAATCACTGATACAGCAGAAATAATTCCTCGTAATGCAAGTTCCCCTCGTTCAGAATATATTTGGGTATTAAGACTAGAAAAATCAGCTGTGTGTTGATCAAGGGAAGCCACCACAGACACAATGTAATAAAGAGCTAGTGGAAAGGCCCCTTCCCATTGGATATTTTCTCCATGTTATGTGTTCTTCCTGATTCTTCTAGTGCTCTGTAACAGTAAGCACCCCAACATACACGGTGTTGGGGGGCTACTATCACAGGTTCTTTGATCTGCCTTTCTGAAAGGAAGGCAAGTTTTGTGGGGTCAATAATCAGTTTAATCAAGCACCTGTATCATTCACTTGGTTCACCAAGAAATACAGACCAACCGACATGGTTTTCAACTGTCTGACATAAGCAATGCATGCATCATAAATCAACAGACAGAGTCAACAGTCTGACCATTATATAGATACATAGTTGCCAGAGAGAGAAAGCACCAACATCTAGGTTTTCAAAGGTAGGGTGCTGCTTAACAGCTTCCCAGAGTCTCATCTGGCACACAAATCTTCCAAAACTAAACTCGAAGTAAAGCCTCACCTTAGAGTACTTAAACATTTTTTAGAGCCAGAGGGCCTCACAACCCTTGAGAATCAGTGCCTCATTAACAGAAGATGTGGATCTTCCTACAAATCTTCCCAGGACCATTAATGGGTGGGGAAGATTTTCTTTAGTCACGTTATTCAATCAGATGCACTTGATTATACTAAAACATAAACAACAAAAGATCCTACTTTGTTTGCCATCAGATGCTCATATTGTATTGTATTTGTCCTTCTTTTTTGAGGACCATGACATCATGGAAATGATGACATGACTTGCAATTGACTTTGAATTGAGGGAGGGAGGGCTGTGCAAGGTCACTAGCCTCACTTCCTCCTCCTGAGTCATCTAGATCCGGCTGACCAGATATTCATCAGGATGACTGGAGATGGCCCAGGACTCAATGGGAGGCCCTTGCCCTTTTAGGTTAAGGCCTTTTCAGTTACTCGCTTAAAATGAGGTAACTCCCCTTTAGTGAACAGGCTTTCCTTCTTTAAGAAGTGAGTTAAGGGTTGGCACCTTTAATTAAATAGAAAACAAAACAAATCAAGCTGGGAGGGAAAAACACTCAGGGTTGCTGTTCCAAAGAGAAACAGTACACCATTGCCATTCACTCTAAATTCACTGAAACCAGGAGGGCCCAAAATACAGTCATTAAGTGGAGCTTGACCAGGGACTCATTGTGGCCAAATGTATGAGCTTCAGAGTGAACTGTGGGAAGGCAGGAAGGTAGGAAGGCAGGAAGGCAGGAAAGCAGGAAGGAAGGAAAGAAGGAAGAAAGGAAGGAAGGAAGGAAGGAAGGAAGGAAGGAAGGAAGGAAGGAAGGAAGGAAGGAAGGAAGGAAGGAAGGAAGGAATCTAGGCAGTAAACCCCATGTTAACTGGAAATTTACCTCCCTTTGGAGAGGAGAAGGAGAGGGAAAGGGAAAGGCAGAGTTGGGTTACCCAAGTAGCTGGGTCCCCATTCAGGCAGCCTGGTCTACTCACAGCTTGTGCTAATCCTTTGTTTTTGAAGAGGACAATGACATCAGGAAATTATGACATGACTTGCAGTTGACTTTGATTTGAGGGAGGGAGGGCTGTGCAAAGTCACCAGCCTCACTTTCTCCCCCTGAGCCATCTGGGTCCATCAGGATGACTGGACATTGCCCTTTTAGGTTAAGGTCTTTTCAGATACTCACTTCAAGTGAGGTAACTCCCCTTCAGGGAATAGGTCTTGCCTCTTTAAGAAGTGAGTTAAGCTAGCACATTTAATTAAATAGAAAACAAACAAAGTAAATCAAGCTGGGAGGGAAAGACCGTCAGGGTTGCTGTTTCAAACAGAAACAGTTACCACTGATATTCACTCTAAATTCTCATACACTGAGGGTTTGACTGACTTCCTTTGGAAGAGTGCTCTTCTCAGTCTTGCAATTTTGCCCTTCATTAAATCTTACAAGTGTGTGAATTCATGTTCCCTATTCAGGACTTGGAATTCAAGCCCAAGTCCTGAGTAGGGCTATCATCTTTGTCTCCCTGAGGAGTATGGCAAGTATATTTCTGGACAAAAGCAATTTGTTTATGTGCTGACATAGCTACTATATTATTCTGAGTCAGTGTTGGATCACTTGTGTTATATACACATTTCAATATATAGTTTTATGTATTATAAATATATGTATATATAATTTTATAATGGGTTATAAAATTGCATATATTGTAAAAAATGTATATACGCATAAATGCACATATAGGGATAATTATACATACAAGTTATATGTGCATATATGCATAATTCTGAGGTTAGGATATGTTTTTAAAAAGCAATTATCTTAGAGGTTTAGCAAAAAGTGTACTTTGAGAGAAAAGGGAAGTTCTATAGTTACTCTTTGTTTTTACTAAACAATCTTTGACAAAATATTTTTCTTTCATCATTTTAATGACTATCACCTCACTGATGTGGTATCTCTATCATCTCTATCCTATTTTATGATGAGATTTGTTATCATACATTAGTGTTATTGTCTTTGCTATTAGGTTGCATTTTAAAATCTGATTATTAAATGTGTGCAATAGTTTAATGAATAGCATGTGGAAAAGAGGAATTTAGGCATTTCTGACCAAATTTCTAGCTATAGTGGCCTCAAGACAGTCTTAACTTCTTTGTTTTTCTTATACAGCAATTCATACTAATTACTATGAGTTCTTTTAGCTAACACATTTGGAAACAAATAAAAATGTAGAACCATGCGTACTAAAATATAAACTGCTCATAAAAATTTAAAATAAATTATAAGCTGAGAGGTTTTGTAGAATTGTATATTTACTCTTTCCTTGCCATTTAGTGCCTGGCTTGTTTCATTGGCTTTTGTTAGTGAGAATATTGAATCAAAAAGAGCTTCCAACAATAAAGAAAATTTAAAAAATGGATTAATGGATTAGCTTCTTGGAAATGCTACTGAGCTTCAAATCATTAGGAAATAGCAGTGATAGAATTAAAACCTATCACACTTTTATGCTCTAAAATGCATTTTTTCCAATGTATTAATTGAATACATTGAACTCACTGGCAACATTGTCACTTAACTTATTAGGTTTTTTGGGGGGGGCAGTTGTTTTTGTTTGTTTTTTAGGGCTATAAACCTTAACACATTATCTACAGAATTTACAAAAGCTATGTCGTGTTATAAATCAGTTGATATTCTTTCATTTCTTACCAGATGATATAGGAAAAGGACCTCTGTGGTCATCTAGTCCAATCCCCTTATTTTATAGTATGAGATAAATGAGGACTCCAGAGGTTATGTTACATGTCCAAGGGCACACTATAACAGAGGCCATCTTTTAACTTGGAGCTATTGCCTCCAAAACCAGTGGTCTTTCAATTATACTACAGTTATGTCCTTCTATTCTTACTGTATATTTCCAGTGTGTAAATTCATGTTCTTAGAACAGGGTTTAGAACTTAACCCAAGGTCTTCTATTCCTCCAGGCAACAACACTATATTGGCATTATTGGTGCCTTAGTTCATCTGCTGATACTGCACTGCTCTTTTTTTTTTTGTTTCTTTTTTTAAGTTTCTAAAAATATACTTCAATCTGCATTCAAATGCCATCAATTCTTTCTCTGGATGTATGTAGCATTTTTCATCATAAGTGCTTTGGAGATGTCTTAGAACATTGTATTGCTGAGAATAGCTAAGTCATTCATGGTTGATTATTATAAAATATTGCTTTTACTATGTACAATGCTCTCCTGGTCTGCTCATTTCACTTTGAATCAGTTCTTTTAAGTCTTTCTTGGATTTTCTGGGACCATCTTGCTTGCCATTTCATTTTAAAAATTTTAAACAAATATATTATTTATTTTTCAGTTCTCAACATTCACTTCCACTCCTTCCTCCGGTCTGTGCTCCTTTCTGTTACCCCTTCTTCTTCCAGCTCTCTACTCTCTATTTTCCTGTAGGGCAAAATAGATTTCTGTACCCCATTGCCTGCTCATCTTATTTTCCAGTTGCATGCTAAAAAAATTTTAATATTCATTATTAAAGCTTTAAGTTTCATATTCTCTCCCTTCCTCTCTTCCCCACCCAACCTCACTGAGAAAACAAGTAATTCATGTATACAGATGTGTATATAGGTGATACATCTGTAGCCATGCAAAACCTTCCCATAATAGTTATGTTGCAAAAGACTAAGCACATTTCCCTCTGTCCTATCCTGCCCTTAGTTTATTCCATTCTCTCCCTTGACCTGTCCTCCCATAATAATGTTTGCTTCTGATTATCCCTTTCCCCAGTTTACTGGCCCTTCTATTATCTTCTCTCTCTTATCCTCTTCTCCCCTGACCAGTTGAGTGTGTTATTCCCTTCTTAAGCATATCCCATGAGATCAAGGCTCACTTATTTCCTTTCATCTCCCCGCTCTTCCCCTCCATTGTAAAAGCTCTTTTTTGCCTCTTTTATGTGAGATGATTTGCTATATTCTACCTCTCCCTCTCTCTTATTCTTCGTACATTCCACTCAACAATAAATTTTATTTTTTAGGTATTCTCCATTCATATTCTACTCACCCTGTGAGCACTCTTTCTCTCTCTTTCTCTATGTGTATGTGTATACATACATACATACACATGTACAGCCATGTACATATGCATACACAAATGCATCCATGTACATATGCATACCTATATATAATATACACATATATACATACCCATACACACCTACATATGTATTCCCTCTAACTACCCTACTGAAAAATGTCTCATGTGTTACAAATAATATCTTTCCATGTAGGAATGTAAATAGTTCAACTTTAATAAGTTCCTTAAGGCTTCTCTTTCTTGTTTACCTTTCGTGTTTCTCTTGATTCTTGTATTTGAAAGTCAAATTTTCTGTTCATCTCTGGTCTTTTCAACAGGAATTCTTGGAAACCCTCTATTTAATTGAATTTTCACTTTTTCACTGAAGTATAATACTCAGTTTTGCTGGCTAATTGATTCTTGGTTTTAATCATATCTCTGTTGATCTCTGGAATATCATATTCCAAGCCCTTCAGTCCCTTAGTGTAGAAGCTACTAAATGCTGTGTTATTCTGATTATATTTCCACAATACTTGAATTGTTTCTTTCTGGATTCTTGTTATGTTTTCTCCTTGACCTGGAAACTCTGGAATGTGGCTATAATATTCCTAGGACTTTTCCTTTGAGGATATTTTTCAGGATGTGATCAGTGAATTCTTTCCATTCCTTTTTTACCCTCTGGCTCTAGCATATCAGGGCAGTTTTCCTTGATAATTTCTTGAAATATGATGTCTAGGCTTTTTTTTTGATCATCATTTTCAGGTAGACCAATAATTTTTAAATGATCACTCCTGGATCTATTTTTCAGGTCAGTTGTTTTTCCAATGAGATATTTCACCTTATTTTCCACTATTTCATTCTTTTGGTTTTGTTTTATAATTTCTTGGTTTCTCATAAAGTCAACAGCTTCTATCTGTGCCATTCTAATTTTTAAAGGTTTTCTTCAGTGAGCTTTCGAACCTCCTTTTACCAGTTCCGCTTTTTAAATCATTCTTCTTCTCATTGGTCTTTTGGACCTCTTTTGCAATTTGGGTTAATCTTTTTAAAAGTGTTATTTTCTTCAGCAATTTTTTGGTCGTCTTTAGCAAGCCGTTGACACATTTTTCATGGTTTTTATGTAGCACTCTTATTTCTCTTCTCAATTTTTTCTCTACCTCTCTTACTTGATTTTCAAAACCCTTTTTGAGTTCTTGCATGGTCTGAGACCATTGCAAATTTTTTTTTCCTTGAAACTTTGGATATAGAAACCTTGAACTTGCTGTCTTACTTTGATTGTATGCTTTGCTTTTCCTCATCCAAAAGGATGGAAGAAAATATCTTCACCAAGAAGGCAACCTTTTATAGTCTTTTTTTCCCCTTTTTGGGCATTTTCCCAGACAGTTACTTGACTTTGGAGTCCTTTGTCAGTTGGAGAGTATACCACCCTAGGCTTCAGAGGTTTTGTGCAGCTGTTCTCTGAGATTTCTCTAGGGATCTGTAAGTTCTCAGTTCCTCCAAAGAGGCACAATCAAGGGAGAGGAGTTTACTACTCTCCTGGCCTGTGCTCTGGTCTATGAACAACCAAATGCACTCTTTTCTGCCCTGTAACTGTGAGTAGGATTCCCTCTCCACCACTGAGACCAACTCCAATAGGCCAGTGGACTCTTCAGGACTGAGACCAAGATTAGCTGCTAGATTCCTACAGGGTCTTTAAGCTGGGTGCTCCAAATGTGGATGCTGCTGATACAGTAGCTGCCATGGCCCTGGGGCCTGGGCTGGGGCTGTACCACACTTCTCTTTCATTAGGTGAAAGATCTTTTTTACTGACCATTGAAGTAGTCTTTGGCATTTGTGGGTTGAGAAATCTGGAAACCACAGCAGCTACCCATGATACCCTGAAGCTTACTCCATTCCTGTCTGTGCTGCATGGGACCATGCTGGGCTCTGCTCTGCTCAGAGCCCAGTGCAATAGACCTTTCCTGTTGGCCTTTCAGTCTGTCTTGGGCCAAAAATCTGTTTCATTCTGTCATTTTGTGACTTCTGTTGCTGTACAATTTGTTTAGAGACATTTTTATAGGTATTTTAAGGGCTATGAGGGGAGAGCTAGAGCAGGTCTGTCCTTCTACTCTGGCATTTTAGATATACCCCCCACTTTCTCCACATTGTGCTAATCTTCTTGTGGCTTTCCCCCTCCTATTAGACTCCCATGAAATCTGTGTCTCAGTCCAGAGTACTAAAGACCTCCTTGATTTCCTTCTTTCCTTCCTTCCTTCCTTCCTTCCTTCCTTCCTTCCTTCCTTCCTTCCTTCCTTCCTTCCTTCCTTCCTTCCTTCCTTCCTTCTTTCCTTCCTTCCTTCTTTTCCATCTTTCCTTTCCCTTCCCTTCCTTCATTCTACCTTCCCTTTTAACTTCAATCTTAGCTTTGTGTTCCCATATTTTTATTTTATTTAGTTTAAAATATCAAATATAGAGCGTGAGGTGTTTTTAAAATCTATTTTCCCTGAAGACAAGCAACATGCAAAAACTATCCCTAAGAGAGGGAGTAGCCCATCTCCCATGCAGCGTGTTCCTCATCATTGGGAGTGGCGGGATCTTCACTTCCACCAAAAAGATTCAAAGGTTACAAAGATGGAGGTTGTATGTAGTAATTTCATAATGGTGTGTTGAAAATGAAGATATACTGACCACAGTCTCGTCTGAAAGGAAGTATTCCCTCTCATGGAGAATGCACTCCTCACTCCCATCTTGAGGCCACAGGACAGATTGCCTATTGGCTTGTACTAGTGATTCTCTTCATTCTCAAATAAATGAAAGTCAAACGCAGTTCTTCAACTAACACTGTAGTTGAATGAAAATATGTGATAAATAATGTAATAATCAAAATTACTGTCATTGTTACTCAGTTTTTCAGTCATATTCAACTCCTTGATGACTCCATGGACTATATAGCATGACAGGGCCTTCTAAATCTCCAGTCTCTTGAAGTCTGTCCACATATATGTTCATTGCTTCTGTGTCACTGTCTATGCATTCCCTTTTCCTTTTACCTTTAATCTTTCCCACCATCAGTATCTTTTCCAATGAGTGCCTTCTTCTCTTGTGGCCAACTTATTTAGGCTTCAGTTTCAGTATTTGATCTTCCAGTGAGTAGCCTGAATTAATTTCTTTAAGTATTGACTGATTTGATCTTCTCACTTTCCAAGGGACTCTCAAAAGTCTTCTCCAGCACAGATTTGAAATATCAATTCTGCAGCACTCAGCTTTCCTTATACTCCAACTCTCACAGTCATACATTGCTACTAAAAAAACCATCGCTTTTCTTTTATGGACCTTTGTTGATAAGATGACATCCATGCTTAATATGTTATCCAGATTTGTCATAACTTTCCTTCCAAGGAGCAAGGACCTCAATTTCATAGCTGAAGTAATCATCTGCATTTACCTTTTAGCCCAAGAATATGAAATTTAACTCTGCTTCCATTTCTTCTCCTTCTAGTTACCACAATGTGATGGAACCAGCTGCCAAGTTTTTTTATTTTTTTATTTTAGGCTTCAAGCCAGCTTTTACACTCTCTTCTTTCACCTTTCATACTTCTTGCCTAATCTTAAATCAATTCGTTGTCATGTTTAGTTCTAACTGTAGCTTCTTGGTCTACATTCAGGTTTCTCAGGAGATAAGTAAAATGATCTGGGACTCCCATATTTTTGAGAATTTTGCACGTTTTGTTGTGATCCACATAGTCAAAGGTTTTAGTGTAGTCAGTGAAGCAGAAGTTGATGTTTTCTTTTGTTTTCTCCATAATCTGGCAAATGCCAACAATTTGATCTCAAGTTCTTCTGCCTCTTCAAAAACCAGCCTGTTTTTCTGATAATTCTTGGTTCACATATTGCTGAAGTCTAACTTGTAGACTATTGAGCATAACTTCACTAGCAGGTGAGAACAGTTATTCAGTAATTTGAACATTCCTTGACATTGTCCTTCTTTACAATTAGAAAGCAAACTGATCTTTTCTGAACCAGTAATCACTATTTATAATAATCAAAATTATTACCTGTTCCTTAAATTCCTCCATCATTTCTCATATTACTATATTATATATTTGTACGTTTATATTTAATTTATTTAATTATTTAAATTTTTAATTACATTTAATTATAAGACATTTACGTGGTGCAATGAATATAATACTGAGCCTGGAGTCAGGAAAACTTGAGTTCACATCTAGCCTCAGACACTTGTTGTTTTTGTGATGTTGAGTTAACTCTTGTTTTTGTGATGTTGTTTTGTGATGATGACAACTCTTTTCGCCTTAGTTTCTTCATCTTTAAAGTGAGTTAGAGAAGGAAATGGCAAATGTAGTACATTTTCTTTGCCAAGAAAACCCCAAATGGGGTCACTAGTCAAATATAACTGAGAAGCAAATTAAAAAAATTTACTTGTAAAAATGAGGCAACTATGGTGGTTAACATTTTGTCCAAGTTAGTTCATTTCATCCTCATTTTAATTAAATTTACATGCAATATGAGTAGAGCAGACAAATACAAACATTAACTAGTATTGTAAGAGAATGACCAAAGAATAGTCAGTCTATTTATAAAACATCCAGATTTATAGAAAATTCAGAAATTGGGAAAAGTTTTAGAAGAAATGATAACCAAATGTAAAAGAGGAGAGAAGCCACAACTTATATTAAGCTTTCTATGATGATGTCAGTTTAAAGATTTATAATCTGCTATGAGACTGTACTATGTTGTTATTGTTAATGAAGAAAAGGTAGTTTCCTTTCATACACGATAGGGTAGACTGTATCACAAATATTGCATTCTCCAAAAAATCCCTACTTCCTTCAGATTATTCTTTAATGGCATGAACTAAAGAAGCTTCAGCATTTGAATTGACATTTCCTGGATTCTCTTCAAGTTTTGTTCTTTTTTGTTTTCGTTTTTTTTTTTTTTTAGTGTCTAGACTTCAATGTGACACTCAGAATTGGACAGACAATTCCTGACGTTAAATGACTAGATATGGAATATAACAGGATTATCACTTCCCTAGTGATGGACACTACACCTCTTTTAATGTTGTCTGAAATTACATTAATTTTTGCCTTTCATATCAATCAATCAAAAAACATTTAGCAAGTGCTTACTATGTGCCAGACATTGTGCTAAGCACACTAACTCAAACTGATCTTCTAATGTACTCCTCTCTGCAAATATTTTTTTTCAGATCATTTGTTGTCTAGCAATGGCTCCTCATATTTCATTCTTTGAAAGCTGACTATTTGAATGCATGTAAGGTTTTATGTTTTTCCCTTTTGTGTTTAATCATTATTGTTTCATCTTAATATTGTTAATAGCCTAGATATTTTTGAGTCCTCTCTCTGGCTTTCAATATGTTAGATATTTTCTTCATGTCTGAAAACTGGATAAGCGTCTCATCAATGGCTCTATCCAAGTCATTGATAGAAATGATAAATAGCGAAAAATAAATAAATAGATAGCACTAAATAGCTAAATAAATATAAATACATGAGCACTAAGTAAATGCACTAAAAATATGTCAAGATTTCTATAGTAACCTACTTTCTTATCAATGACAGTGGAATCTTCACATTTAGGCTATACCTATAAAATAGAAATTTAGTTCCTATTGTGTAGCATGAGAATGTGGTATGAAAATTTTTCTTACACTACAGGAAAGTAGGGTAGAAGGAGGATAAGTAGGGTGGGGGGAGATGATAAAAGGGAGGGCAAATGGGAGGAGGGAGTAATTAGAAGTAAACACTTTTGGGGAGGGACAAGGTCAAAAGAGAGAAAGAAGAAATGGGGCGCAGGATAGTATGGAGGGAAATATAGTCTTTCACAACATGACTATTATGGAAGTCTTTTGCATAAGTACACATATATAGACTATATTGAATTGTTTGCCTTCTCAGTGGGGTTGGATGGGGAGGGAGGAAGGGAGAGAAGTTGGAACTCAAAAGTTTTAGGAACGAATGCTGAGAATTGTTTTTGCATACAACTGGGAAATAAGAAATACAAGGTAATGGGGTATATAAATCTATCTTGCCCTACAAGAAAAGAGAGAAGATGGAGACAACAGAAAGAAGAGTGTGTGATAGAAGGGACGGTAGATTGGGGATAGGTGTAATCAGAATGCACGGTGGCTTGGGATGGGGGGAGAGGAGAGATGGGGAGACAATTTGCAACTCAAAATATTATGGAAATGAGTGTTGAAAACTACAAATAAATTAATTTTTTAAAAAGTTATTTTCTTCAGTGTATTTTTGTCTCTTTTGCCATTCTGCCAATTCTATTTTTAAAGTATTATTTCCTTTAGTATTTTCTGTACCTCATTTTACCAATCTGTTAATTCTCGTCACAATTTTCTTGCATCACTTTCATTTTTTTTCCTAATTTACCCTCTGTCACTCATCTCTTTCTTTAATTTTTCCAGAAATTCTTCTTCACTTATGGTCCAGTTAGCATCTTTCTTTGAGGTTCTGCCTGTATCTGTTTTCACATTGTCTTCTTCAATTTATCTCTTGGTTTCCCTTGACACCATGCCAGCTTTTTATGGTCAACATCTTTTGTTATTATTGTTGTGTTTTGTTTGTTTGTTCAATTTTTCAGCCTATTTCTTCACTCTGAACTTTATGTTAAAATAGGCTCTGCTTATCTAGAGGTGAGGAGGAGACACTATACCAGCCTTCAGCCTTTCTCCGTGCTGCTGTTTTTAGAAATAGTTCTGGGTTCTACAAATACACAGTGCTTCCAATATGGTAACATGCAAGGAGCATTATGGTCACTGCTCTCTTTGTCTGCATTCTGGTCTTTTCCCAGAAAGGACCCTTGTCTTCTGCAGCTTCAAGGACTAGCAATCTTTTTGACACTGCAGCTGTGGTCAGGTCCCTTGTTCTTCTGCTGCTACAAGTCCTTGTGCTTCTTTTGTCCTTAGATCTGTGACCAGAGCCCCTCTTCCCCTGTGACTGACCATGAGTGCTCCTTTCCTCTCTGGAACTGCCACTCAAAACTACTTATAGGCAATAGAATTGCCAATTAGCACCAGATACACCCAGGGTCACCAAAAGGGGCTCCTATAGTCTCTTTCATACCAGTTTTTGGATCCCCTTCCTGTCTCTGGGTTGAGATCTCTGGAAATAGCTGCTGCTGCCACCCGAACTCCAAGGCTGACCACTTGTGCTATTGCTGCACTCTAGGCTGGCTCCAACTATGGTGCCACAGAACTTTCTTGACCATATCCTGTTATTCTCTTTTCTTAATTTATTTGTTTTCAGTTTTCAACAATCACTTCCATGTTTTAAATTTTCTTCCTCCTTCTCTCTCTCTCCTTCCTCCCCAAGGTGGCATGTAGTTTTATATGGGTTCCACACATACATTTTTATTAAATACCTTAATTCATCTCAGGCTGGAAAAAAAAGTGTACTAACCTTGTGTGGATTCTGATGCTCCAAAATTTGATTTGAGCAGTTATTCCAAAATTGTTGGGAAGGAAATATTAATGGAGTTCAGGTGGGTTGCTTCCTGGATCATCTTGTTTCCCTCTTTCATTTGTTTTGATTGATTTATCTGCTCTGATCTGAATTCAAATCTTTTTTCACAGATCCTTTTTTGTTTCACATATAACTTTTGGTTCTTGGCACTCATTTCCAACTCCAGCTAACTTTTCATGTTCCTGATATGTTCCTGATATGACTTAAAAGACTATGCCACTACATTTTCTTTATTCCTAGTTATCTATCCTTGCTTCTATCTTTGGTATATGTCTTTTAAAAATCAATTTTGGGTAGCTACTATATTTACAGTAGTCTCATCAGAAAATTTCCCCTTTTCTTATTCAACGAAATTGTTTACAGTTATGTCATTAAAATTTCATTCTTTCAAGTTTCTCATTACTCTTGATCTAATTTCCCCTATAGAATATTAAGAAATCAGGTTAGGATTTGTGTGAACAATTATAATACATGAGAAACATGGGTAATTTTGCTTGTTACTGAAAGATCTTATGCTGGAAATGTACTATGTCCTATTTTTGAGCTCTTTAGCTTAAGAAATTGAAAGCCCAGATGAAATAATGAGTAATCAATGAATTGATCAAAAAATATTTATTACCTGACCTTTGGTACATTTAACCTGTCTGTGCCCCTAGGAAACTTATTCTAAGACTAAGTTGTTGATGTTTTGCCAACATGTATAGATGAAGGAAACTTCCACTCTACGAGTTTTGAACAAACAAAATCACAAGTGCAAATTTTAAAAATGCATATGCACATATGTGTATACATATATGCATATATATGCATGTGTCAGATAGCACAAAGTTTCACATGTATATACACATACATATGGCATATGGATAGACAGACAGACAGACAGATAGATAGATAGATAGATAGATAGATAGATAGATAGCAGATAGAGGGTTGGCTATGCCCATACAGATTGACAACTTATGCAGATTGGAGACTTATACTAAGCTCCCTGGAAGCACAGAGAGGTTAAATGACTTATCTATGGTTGCACAGTACATATCAAAGACAACAATTAAACTAACATCTTCCCAACTGTGAATCCAGTGCTCTTCCAAGTTAATTAATATTATTGATTGCTCATTATGTCATCTCTGTGTGTACATAGAGATATACCCACAATATTTGCATAGATAAATAATAACATGTATATGGTAGTGTATATATGTAGAGGGAAAGAGACAGACAGAGACAAAGACAGAGAATTGGAGAGAGAAGTGGGAAAAAGAGAGAAGGGAGAAAAAGAGAGAGGGGTTGAATGACAATAAATATGACTGAAGAATTAGAAGAGCAGACAGCTAAATCCAGTTTGGAATAAGAATAACAAGTTATTTTAGTTTCAGGTCTACTTAATGAGTAGCTTTTTGTGCTATATCTCTTGTAACACCTTTATTCACTATAATGAATGTATATAAGAACTCTCTCTCTAAACAGTCATTCATAAATATATTCATTTAAAGATTGAAATTACCACCAAAATCCTATATAAGGGAACAGCATACATATACATATACTCACACCTTAGTGTGTCCTAAACATTTTTCTGGCAATAACAGAGAAACTTTGAGTTCCATGACTTGCCCTTCTTACAAGAAAAAGTCAGCGACAGCAGAAGGCTTAGCTCTCTATGGCTCCCAGAAGAGGCAATATGATGTCATGCAGTTATGTCAAAATCAGATAGAAAATGATACTTGTGGGTTCCATATTAACTTAGAAAACCACAAATTAACATTAACCATGTTGTAAGTATTTTCATTTTTCTGCTAATCATTTTTCAATGGCATTTTAATTTTGTTTGGATTTAGTTTTGTAGGGCTCAAGTTTGATATATGTGGTATAGTCGATTGAGTACTAGATTTGGAGTTAACTAGACCTGGGATCACATTTTGCCTAAGACACTTACTAGCTGTTATGACACTGAACAAATCACTGAACTTCTCTGCCCCACAAATCAATGCAGCAAGATGGATTGCACTGTTCAATGTACCTTTTGGTTTTAAAAGTTATCATTTTAGGATCCGAAGAATTCATGGTTGAAGAAATATGAGCTTAGTAATTAGGAATAATTCCTAAGAGCAATGATTGTTGAACACTGGAAAAAGTTACCTGGGGAGAAGAATGGGATGTTCTCCCTGAAGATATTCAATCCTGTATGCTTTGTTGGATTAGAGGCAATCCCACCTGAAATTGACTGTAGATTAAATTATCACTGTGAATCCCTTTTGATCTTTGTGGATAATTAACTAGTTTTTCTTAGTCACCTGAGCTAATATGGAAAATTAACAGTTAAGAAGAATGATGTCACCTAGAAGGTGATAGAGCTATGGAGCCAAATGTGCTCAGAGAAATTATTCTTCTTTATAACATTCTCACCTTTCTCATGACACTGGATTTACTGAAACATCTCTTAAGTATCGTTAGCAGTGAACCAGTTAAAAGGAAAACAAACTATTTTTTCACTGACTCCCTCCACTCAGGCCTAAATTATTTTTTTCCTTTGGAAAGAGACATTTTAATATGTCACTTTTCAGTTCCAGTTCAATAAACAACCATTTATTTACAATTTTAAAGCAATCTTCAGCCTAGTCAGGTAAGAATTATTTCAAAAGAATAAAAACATTTTCATTTCCCATCACTGCCAAAAGTGAAAAGAACATGAGTTATGAGTCTTGCTATGTTGTCTTAAGTTGATTACTATGGAATGATTAAAAAACTAGCTGCACTGTCAGTGCCAAAGAGTACATTATAAGTGTAATAACAGCTTAGGGATACAATCCATCAATGCCGTACTTGGAAGAAGAAAAAAAGTTGATCTATTTCTTTGGTCATCATTTTCAGCATATTAGATGACAAATAATTGTACATTCATCAATAACAATAGATTAAAGTTGAAATGATTTATTGCTATTACACTGCTGTTATGATGGAGCACCGGGTCAGTCAAGCATTGGCGGGGTCTGTATTTAATTTTCACGGGTCCCTTAACAGAAATAATAGACAGAGAGGAAACCACCTGAAACAAGGTAGATCAAAGTTGTTGACAAGTGATTTGTAGGTTGGTTCTTCATGAATGACAGAGGAGAGGCAATGAGACCTCTTTGGGCGGGCTTGGTGAACCACTGAATCAAGTGGACCTTGGAGCTATGTGACCCACTACCCAGTCAGAGAGCAAACAAAAGCATGAGGACATGCAAGTGTGAAATCAGTTTAACATGAATGGAACAACATGAAGCATGTTGTACATTCCTGTGCTAAAACCGTATGTGTAAAGGAGATATTTGGATGAAATCATTGGCAAAACTTCAAACAATTAAAGTATTTACCCTCCAAATAAAATTATTTATTTTACGGTGACTGTATTCAGTCACCATCAATATATTTGGTTTCTCTTATGGCTCTTCCCTTATTAGATAAAGAAAGAGTTCTTTCTTCCCAACATGGAGGGATGTTTAAGGAAATAATTCAATTGACCTCAACAAGGTAATAGTAGAATAAGTATTCTTGTGTAATATCAGGCACTGTGGAGAATTCAGGAATAGCATAAAATGTGTATTTTTTAACTATTTACATCTGCAACAGGTATGCTTGATGGTACTACCTAGGATCTTGCCATTACAGGAGGCTACACTCACTGTCTTGTACATATGAGAGAGATAGAGAACAGGATGTGAAATAAGATAGATCTAGCTTGGAATCCTATCCCTGTTAGATACTTGCTAGTTATGTAATCTTGGATAAATTACTTTACCTGCTGTGAATTCAGTTTCATCATCTATAAAATGGGGATGATAATAAGGTCTCAATAAGGATCAAAATAGATACATGTATTGATGCATTAATATGTAAAGCTTTTTCAAACTTGAAAATTCTACAGATGTGAGTTGTTCTTATTATATTTGCTAGTTAATCGATTAAATATGTAGAAACAATTTTGATTGAATTAAGGGAAAAATACTCTGAGGTCATTTTTGTGGAACTGGAAACCTGAGTTTCACAATAAAACCTAAGATTTCAAGATTGTGGAATGAAAGCAGAGACCCACCTGGACTCAGCCACAAATTCCCTCAGATGCCTCTAAGAAGTGAATCTGAACGACTTTTAGAGTGGCAGAATCCACTGGGAGACAGAGTAGGGCATATATCCTGCCAAGGACAGCTCTAAAGATCAGCAGGAAGGATCTATGACACGGAGTTGGGGGAACACAGAGAGCTTGAAGGCACCAGCTCAGATGCCATAGCTGCACTAGAACAGGTAGGTGTAGGTGGCTGAATCTCCAGTGGCAGTTCAGATTCCTAAACTGCTTAACATAGGATTGGAGTCCTGCAGCATTGGATGAGAGAGAAGAACAAGGGCCACAACAGCTGCAGCAGTTACTCTTGGGGCTATCAGACCACAAATTAAATGTTTGAAAATCACCTACTTGAACTTTCAGGAGTCAAGATCACAGAGTAAATTGTAAGTGCTCTTACCCTCCCTGATTGGAAAACCCAGAAAATATTGCCCCTGAAAGAATCCTAGAATAGTGGAGCCAGCAGAAGTGATAAAATGTCTTTTATAGTTAGGGAAGCTAGGGAGACCACTGAAAAGATCCTTTGTGCTGTGGCAAAAGAAGATCAATGAAAGAACAGAAATATCCCAGCAAGCCCTACCTGGGGCAACCAGCAGAACATCCTGAGCCCAAAGTGGGTGTGGTGTGTGGAGCCAGTAAGCACCAACACCAGCTGGACCTTAGCACAGTCAGGGGAACTGGGAAGACACCAGCACAGATGGGGGTCTACCAGCCACTGAACCTGCCTGTGCTCTAGCTCAGTCATAGGGGAGGAGGACCTCAAGAGCCAGACCACTCCTGCCCCACACCTCACACCAAGAGTTTAAGTGTAACCCTGGAGAAACTCAGACTTCACCTAACCTGGGCCTTGGCACACACCAACCAGCTCAGCACCAGATAGTTGAAAGAAGCTGAGGCTATAGAACACAAAGCCAATAAACAGGACACTAACACCCAGTGCAAGAAATGTGGGAGAAACAGAGTTCCACTTTAAAAGCCAGGAAAAAGGCAATCAATGTGAGCAAGAAGCAAATCTGAAAACCAAAGACCCTAGCATCTTGTTACAGGGAAGATCAAAATATGAATTCAGAAGAGGACAGAATTAACACTGTACCCACATTTGAAACCTCCAAAAGGAATATGAAGTGGTCTCAAGCCCAAAGAGACTTCTTGGAAGAGCTGAAGAAGGATTTTAAAAAATAAATTAAAGAGGTAGAAGAAAAATTGACTGATGATTTTAAAAATATATTCAGCTCCTTAAAAAGTAAAATTGGCCAAATGGATAAGATATAAAACCTAACTGGAGAAATCAACTCTTTTAAAAAGGAGGTACAAAAACTAAATGAAGAAAACAATTAATTAAAAATGAGAACTGGGCAATTAGAAACTAATGACTCTATGAGGCATCAAGAATCAGTCAAAAAAGATCTAAAAAATGAAAAAAATAGCAGAAAATGTAAAATACTTCATTGCAAAAACAACTGACCTGGAAAATAAATCCAAGAGGAAAAGAAAAAAAAAATCTAAGCATTATTGGCATACCAGAAAGCCATAATAAAAACAAGAGCCTAGACAGTATCTCCCAAGGAATCATTCAGGCAAACTTCCCTGAGGTCCTAGATCCAGAGTCACTTAAATAATCCACCAATCACCTCCTTAAAGTGATGCCAAATTGAAAACACCAAGGAATATTGTTGCCAAATTCCAGAATTATCAGGTCAAAGAGAAAATACTGAAAGGAGCTAGAAACAATTCAAATAGTGAGGAACTACATCTAGTGGGATCATACAGGATCTTGTAGCTTCTACATTAAAAGATTAGAGTGATTAGAATATGATATTCCACAAGACAAAGGGGCTTGGACTACAACCAAGGATCAACTACCCAGCAAAATTGAGCATTATCTTTCAGACAAAGAGATGGACATTCGATGAAATAAGGAATTTCCAGAAATTCCTGATGAAAGGGCCAGAGATCAATAGAAAATTTGATCTTAAAATATAAAACCCAAGAGAGGCATAAAAAGATAAATATGTGGAAAAGAAGGAAAAAAAAGCTTGTTATTCAATATGGGCAAACTGTTTACATCCCTATATGGGAGGATGATACTTAAACTTGAGAATTGTATATTTATTACAGCAGTTAAAAAGATACACATAGATAAAGGGTGTGGATATAAATGAACTGATATGATAAAAAACCTAATTAAGGGGTGCAGAGGGAGAAGAGGAAAGGAGGAGGCAGAAGGTAAATTACATTACAGGAAGAGGCACAAAAGCATATTACAGTAAAGGGAAAGAAGGGAGGGAGATGAGCATGGAGCTTTACTTTCATCAAATTTGATTCTAGGAGGGAATAGCATTCTCAGTTAAGTATAGAAATCTAACTTGCACTACAGCTAGTGGGAGAGGAAGGGGGAAAGAAAAAGGAGGGGTGGTTAGAAGGGTGGAAAGAAATAGTAAGGAAAAGGGAAAGAAAAGAGGGAAGGAAAAAGAAGGGAGGGAAAACTGAGGGAGGCTGTGGTCAAGAGTAAAACCTAAGATTTCTTTTCATGGTAAATAAATTGGGACTGCGGTTTTACTCTTCAATTGTGGCTTCTGAGTGAAAGAGTTGTGGAGGAGAATGGCATAGCTACCCATAATATCTTTCAGTGGACAGGCTGATGAGGGGTGTTAGTACAGAGGCAGCTTGCACAGTGGCCCAAAGTCCTTGCTCTGCCAATGCTATCATCTCTAGAGGGATGGCTGTCTTTGCTGACTAGCTCCTGTGAACGTAATTCAGTCAAAGTTCATTGTCACAATATTGCAAGCATTTGAATTCATTTCATTACATATCCTAAATGAAAGCTTGAGAGAGAAAAAAGAATTTACATTCTTTGCTCAGAAAGCAACAATGTCTAATAAGTAACCTGTCTACCAATGTCTTAAATTTGCAATAGTATGACTGTAAAGAGAAATGTACTAACAATCCCAGATAGTTTTAATTACTCCTTTCAGTTTAATTAGAAAATGAGAAGAACTTATTAATCAATTTCACACTTATTGGTTGCTAAATTCTATTGGAAGTGCAAGGCAACATTGAGACAATGAAGCCAGGGGTACCTCTTGGGTTGGACATAGCACTGCTAAAATTAAAATAATTAGAGAACAATTAAAATATAAGAACTTTGCAAAGTAGATGACTAGTTGACTGAGCTCTACTTCACAATCCCATAGCTGTCAATACTTCTCCCTGGCCAAGTGGGATACCAGGCAAAAAAAAAAAAAAGCTTTAATTTTCTGTCCAGTCAAATCTTAGTGTATCACGCTCAATTTTCCTTCCTTAGTAATCTAAATAATTTCCCACCTTGCTCATGATGAATGTCTTGCCATTTCCTACTCAGTCCCTCCACTTTACACGACCTAATTAAAGAAAACATTCCATGATTGCCTATTTTTCCTCATGCATGACAACCTATTATTTTTTTCTACCACCTGATTAGGGCTTTATTATCCTTGGATTTAGATTGATTTGCTGGACACTTTAATAAAGCAGTACTTAGTTTGATTTAAAGGGCTACAGGTTTCTTTCATTCATACAATTATTCTTATAACCAACTCACATACTAAGTACTGTATAGTCTATGGAAAGCGATTTTCAATTGCTAAAGTAAAAGGTTATAAAATCAGAATCACAGGTGACATTCCTGTTGAATATAGTGATGTGGTTTCCACTGTGGGCAGCCATGAGAGGACGTTTTGCAATATAATTTGTCAAGAGTGATAAATCTGTTTCATCATATCTGTCATGGAGGGCTCCTGTGTATTAAAACTACTATAAATGTTTGCCTAAGATAAACCAAAACTTTGATGTGATTAAATAATAATACATTTAAGATGACAAATTGCATTTATGATGTGTCTACAGAGTGAGCCAAAATTAGGTGGTAATAGTTCAAATGGATGATGATTCATTTTGATTTCATATCTAGTGAATTTTTATTAAATAAATGGTATTTACATCATTATTTTCCTGGATATAAAGTTTTTTTTTATTTTGGACTTTTACTGAAAAGTTATACTCTGGCAGAAAATCAAAGTTGGACTTATATTTAACAATAATAAAAAATATCTGGAGAAAAAAATCACAGAAATGTTTTAAAATTAAGTGTATGGTATACTCAGTGCTTGACATGGCACTTTATAGAAATGGAAATAAATCACAGCTTTGGTGAAAGCTAACAACTTTAGAGGGAGTTAAGAGAAGTATCAACATTAATCTGGGGGAAAGGGTTTAGGGAAATAGGGAATGAGGAAATAGGTCACATACCATAGGGGTCAGAGAATGACTATGAAGTTGAACAATAAAACTTCATTTACTTAGACTATCTCTCTTCTCTCATTATCTACACCTTTCAAATTTTTTGATCCTTCAGGGCTCAGGTAAGATGCTACCTCTTCCATGAAGTCTTCCCTAGCAGAGAAGTATATTCTCCCCTCAAGTATTCCTGGACACTTTGTCTGGCTATGTCCTTAATCTCTATATCATAATTATACACCCCCCCCATTTCCCTTTAGGGGAAAGGACTGTCCTTTTTTTGGTTTGGGCTGCTAACCCATAACCCACGATAAAAAGACAGAAAAGAAAAAAGTCATTGTCTTCAGAGAGTTTATCAGGGAAATAGCATGCACACAGATAAAGAATATATACAGCATATACATAGAATATATACAAAGTGAACAAAGGTAATTTGCGGGTAGCATAATGAAGGCACTAGCACTTAGAGATATCAGGAAAGGCCATATGGAGGAATTGACATTTGAACTTAAGTAGAGAAGGAAACTAGGGATTCAAAGAGATAGAAGCATATCAAAACCTGGGGAAAGGCAAAGAGGTGAGAAATGAAATGTTATGGCTTTTACGCCACAATTATCTCTTATACTTCTTACATTAAAATAGAGAAATTTATAACAAGAAAAAGAGTTACAGATTTGGTGCAAGAAGGGGTCTCTTGGGCTGCTTACTAAAGTCTCTGTGTTTTAAAACTGACATCCAGAAAGGTATTTGATGGTTGAGTGATGTACCAAAGTGATATTGTAAGAGTATCAGAAAGCAGAATTGAACACCAGTATTCTGATGAGGCAGTACAATACTACACAATGCTTCCTACCTTGATTCCCTTTAATTCTTGTACCTTTCCTATATTCTATTATTGATCTCCAATTTATCCTCTATAGAAATTGTTGGTAAATAGTTATTTGTCTGTTTTCTCCCTCATTAAACTTTTCTTTTATGGTGAGGGCTGTCATTTATTTTTCTTTGTAACCCAGGACTTAGCATAGTTTGCAAGACATAGCACATACTTAATAAATGTTTCCTTATTATTGACTTTTGTATTGCCAAGGTAGTATTTACAGCACTGAGGGCAACTATGAATATGCCAGCATAGTTCTGAATTGCAAAGTATAACAGACTCTCCATATAAAAGGAAGAAAAACACTTATTCAGACACCAGAAAGTCAAATTCCAACACCAGAAAGCAAAATCAATCATATTAACTAAGAAGTCAATAGACATTAGCATTGTAGGGAACAAATCCATTCCCAACACCCCATTTTCCCCACTATTGGAGCCTTCCCACAAACAAATGAACACTCATGAGCCTAGCTGTACCTCTTAGCCCATGTCCTCTCCTCCCTCCACCTGAACTGCTGTCACCAATTTCCTCCCAGTTCTGCTCCACAATTAGAACCACCCAATACCTTCCTGTTGTACCTGTTCAACAAGGTCCTCCCACCACATGTGATTTGGGCTTCCATATGATTTAAGTATGTCACATGGGCCTATTAATGAATGGGAAAAATCTTTCCACTTAAATTACCATTACAAATTTGCAGCATTTTTCTTTACCAGTCCCTGTCAAGTTGAGGACCAAAATCCATCACCTAATGCTCTTTTCACTCTATATGTAAATGGTTGTTTCTTTAGGGATCAATGATGGAACAGTATACAGAAATATAAAATCAAATCCATCTTTCAAGTTATTGAAGATTCAGAACATATACTTTGAAAAGATAACTAACGTTAAAACTAATGGGTAATGACAACCAAATGAATGATGTGCATAATATATGCTATAAGACTTCAGTAGTTACCTTACTTCTGGTTACAACAGTGGAAATGTTTCAAAATAGTGGGGGAATTTGACCTATATTTTTAAAAATAGATAGAAGAGGATTCTGGAAAGATGGCAGAGCAGGTCAGAAAATTCCTAGCTCTCAAGATTTTCCTCTACAAAAAAAGAGATAAAATAGCACCTTAGTAACACTCATCTTCCTGGGACAATTTGAGATCAGAAGAAAAATCATTGGATGAGGTTTGGTCTCCGTGAAGAATAAACACCTAAAGGCTTTAACCACAATCAACAAGCAGCAAGCCTAAAGGTTAGCTGGTTTGAGAGGTTTCATCAGCCCCAGTCACAGGCATTTCACCCCCAGGATAGTAAGGGGAGTTGGGCATCTGAGCCTGGGAAGATCAAGGGTTCTTCTGCTGAGAAAGAGGATGCCTGGTAAGTATAGAAGCAATGGGGCAGTAGCCCCGAGCTATGAGAACTTACAAGAGGTTGGAGATTTAGATTTGTTTCCAGGTTAGAGGGAAGAAATAAAGATCTAGGGTAAGAGGCACCATCCCCCATACCCCAGAGCTAGAGGTGATTACAAAAATTAAGTTATTATCACAAAAAAATGCATAGGCAAAGGAGAAAGAGTCCAACCATAGAAAGCTATTATGGGAATAGAGATGACCAGGGTTTGTTTTCAGAGGAGGATATTGAAGTAAAGAAATCCCTAAAGTGTAACATCAAATGGCAACCTGCCCAAAAAGAATTCAGAGAAGACCTTTAAAAAAAAAAAGACTTCAAAAATCAAATGAAAGAGATGAAGGAAAAGGTAAAAAAATAAGAATAGTCCAAGAAAAAAAGAATATGAGAGGAAAGAAAACCAAATTAGAAAAGGAGATGCCAGAATCTTAAGGAAGAAAATGACACCTTGAAAATTAGAATTGGAAAAGGCAAAGCCAGAAAGATTATTAGAGATCAAGAAATAATTGAATAAAATATTAATAATAAAAAAAATTGAAGAGAAAATGAAACATAGAGAAAATAACAGATCTGGAGAATAGGTCAAGAAGAGAAAACATAAAAATAATGAGACTAAATCAACACTATGATAAAAAAAAATCTTGATAGAATAATACCAGAAATAATTAAAGAAAATTATCCTGAAGCATTAGAACAAGAGAGAAAGTAGAAATAGAAAAAACCCATCAATCATAGGAATATCGTAGCCAAATTCTGAAACCCCCAGCTCAAGGACAAAATATCGAAAGCAACAAGAATAAGGCAGTTTAAATATAATGGTGCCACAATTAGAATCACACAATACCTACCAGCAGAGACTTTAAAGGACCACAGGTCTTAGAACACTATATATTAAAGAACAAAAAAACTATGCTCAGTTGAAAGTATGATATCCAGAAAAGTTAAGCATAATCCTGAATGAAAAAAATAGTGGATATTTGATGAACTGTCAGACTTTTAAGACTTTGTTATAAAACAAAGAAACATCCCGAATTTAATAGAAGATTTGACTTGCAAGAGTCAAGAGATATATAAGGTACATATGAAAAACTAATTATGAGGGATTCAATAAGGACAAACCATTTACTTTTTGCATATGTAAAATGTATGTCTAAGATTCTTATTAATAATTGGTAGCTCATTAGAAAGATTGGGGTAAGCCTGAGTATGATATGAATTTTAGAAGTAAAACCATTTAGAAACAGCTGAAAAGAGTAATTATTTTATATAAAGGAGGAGCAAGAAGAATTTGTATCATTAGATGGGGACAGAGGGCTGGTAGTTCTGATAATCTACTTTCATTAGGAATAGGTTGAAGAGGGTCCAATACATATGAAAAGAGTACAAAAGAAGAATATAAAAGTCTTCTAAATTCAGAAGAAATAAAATGATGGAGACATAGAGAGGAGGGAGAGTACAAAGGAAGGATCTTTAGAGGGGAAAGTGAGGGAATAGGCAAAAGAGAGGTAGAGAAGGGTGTTTTGATTTATGGGAATGGGAGCATGGGGGAATCCTTGGAGAGGAGTAGACAAGTAATAGGAGGACGAGGTAGAAGGTAGAAGTAAAGTAGAAGGGACAGGACGGATAGGAAACAAGAAATATGCACCAACATAAAAACAAATATAAGGAGTAGAATTTGTTTGGGAAAGTATATGTGTATATATGTATATATGTATATATGTATATATGTATATATGCATGTATATATCTATAGTTATAGAGAAACATATCCAAACTTAATTGTAGTCTTTTGGGGGTGGGAAGAAGGAACGGGGGAAAGTAAAAAGTGCACAGCAGGGAGCAAAGGAAAACATAATCAAAGAAAAGATGGCCATTTCTCAAAACAATGTGTATTATTTATCATGTAGGCTTTCTTGAAATGAAAATTTATTGGTACATATTAAATCCACTCTGTTGTTCTGCTATGCACATGCTTTGCCTTTTTTTCTTTCTTACTTTGTATTTAAGTTATAATGTTTAAGTTCATGATATGTTTTTGCTTCTTTTCCTATTCTGTATTTGTGTTCTGGAGTTTGTGTATAAAATAAAATGTGAAAAAAAACTAGATAAGCAGAAAAGAGATGGGAGAGAGTAATTATAAACCGATGAAATTTCATGAACAGAAAACAAGAAAGAACATAATGTGTTTGGTTGGAGTTGGTGGTGGTTCACTGAATAGAAACAGATTATTTGAATAAAATATAGTAGGAGGTAGGATTCAAAAGGTAAACTGAGGTCAAATTGAGAATACCAAAATAAAAAGTATGAACTTTGTTTCTGTAGTCAAAAAATGGTCATTGTATACAAATTCCATGAAGGAATAGTTTTTATAGCAAGGTCCATTGAATTTTGGTATGGTACAATGGAGCAGAAAGGAGAACCTGGAGATAGGTAGACTAATCAAGAGGCTGTTTCAGCAATTTAGATATCATGACATGGCTCTGCACAAGGATTGTGACAAAGGAAAAAGAAAGCAAAGGATTCAAGGGTGGAGAAGCTGTGGCCTCGAGACCTCCATGTGGACCTCTAGGTGCTTAAGTGCAGCCCTTTCACTGAGTCCAAACTTCACAGAACAAATCCATGTAACCTTGACGCCATAGCTTCACCACCCCTGATAGATGGAAGTGATATTCCAAAGGAAGGACCAAGAGATGACTAGATTGCACTGTATAATTGAATATTAGAGAGGGAGGACTCAACATGAGAGATGAGGAGAACGGTGATGCCATTATTAGAAACAAATCAATTGATAATGGGATCTGGTATATTGGGGAAAACTAAATTCTATTTTACATATGTGGCGTAGATGGTAGCATTCTCCTAATAGAAAGTTTTGCCAGTCTACTTTGAAATGGGAGAGTTAGAAGCTAGAAAATTAAATTTACATATTACTGACAAAGGGCTGATACTTAAAACTATGGGAGCAGATATTTTCAGGGAATAGAGCTTATGGAAAAATGTCAATGCCCTTTCACCCTTTTTTATCTTCCTTTACTTGGCATTATATCCTGCTGCTACAACCCTCCTTTCTCTCTCTCTCTCTTATACAGTGAATTATGTTTTGCCACAGAATATCTTGGGTCAAGCTCTCACTCTCTGTTCTCTCTTTTTTCCTCTCCACCACTAACTCTAAAAATCCAGGACTGAGCTCTTTTCTTAGGTCAAAGTAAATAAACAAAATAGAGATTGATATTGAAGAGAGCTAACTTTTGATGATTCATACATGGGACATGGCAATCTGTCATTGAAATTGCCCTCAATTTACCTCTTTGATTAATAATCTGGTTTGTTTTAAAATTCACTGGTTGAAATCAGAGACACTACTAACCAAATGGCAATGTATTAAGTATTATGAAATCTAGAAGTATGAGTGTTGCCTCTCTCTGCACAGTGAGTTCATTTTGCGATGTTACCTCCCACAGTGAGGCTTGGGAAAGTACTTGGGAGAAATATTTAGCTTGGGCATGTATGAAACTTTCAACTATACCATAGAAGTGTGGAGAGTTATGAAGTCTCCATTATCAACCAGACATCTCACACATAACTTGCCAAGATTCTTATGCCCCACTTCCATTTTTCTTTTCTTTTTTGGTACTGAGAAGACTGCAGGGGCAGCCTAGAAATTTCAACATGCTTTGGACCTTAGTGAGCTTAGGGCTACTCTCTCTGTACATCTGTAAGCTATTAGAACACTCTTATAAACTGCCCTGGATTCAACACCATTGTAGGGATGAGCAGAAGGTCACAAAATGTTGATCTGCCTCTCTAGGTCAGTCACACAGTTGAGTACACCAGTCAGCAGAGGCAGGTGCTCTAGAAAAAAATGCATCTTACATAAAACTAAATAATCTCTACTCTAACTTGATCTTTATTGATTCCATATTGACTTTGAGGACAACATTTCAGAACAGCAAAATTAACCTTTATGGACACTTCTTGCTATGGTTTCCCTCTGCTGCTCCATGACACAGTTCTGATGATGTGTGTCCACCAGAGGATGATAAGAAGCTGTAATTAAGTTGAGGGAATAATTTTTAATGTTCCCTGTTTGCTATTATAGATATTTGTAAATAAATTGTTCTTATGAAGTTTTCATGATAATACACTATAAAAAAGCATAATTTCAGACTTAAGAATGTTATTCTTAACCTAGAGCCCATGAACTATAGATAGATAAATATAGAGATACATATATGTATATATGTGTATATATTTAGATAGAAAAATAACAGCATGTTAATATAATTGGTTTCCTGTGTATTTTTATATATATTATTATAATAAATTATAATATATTATATATAATATTATATAAAATTATATAATTACATTATATAAAATAAAATTATGTAATAAAATAAAAATAATAAAAATTTATTTAATTATATTATACTACCTATAATATAATTATATTGTTATATATAATATTTTTATTATATAATATATAATATTTTAATTGTATTTATATAAAATCACACATATAATTTACACAGGATATAGATTTATGAATATATATGTGTGTAATCTGTGTGTTGTGTAATTTAAAAACATTATTCTGAGAAGTTTCTAATCTTCACCAGAATGTCGAGTCCATGATTCAAAAAAAATTAATTAATAACCCATCTTCTAAAGTAAATAGCTACTGAGTCCACACTTTTAAAAAAAATCTAATTTCTATTCCGCAAAACAGGCCTAAAACAACTCAAGTTTATGCAGTGAGTCACTAAGAAGAAAGATATGGATTTCTTTTCAAGCTGGCAAAATCTAAAATATATTTTTTAGCAATGATCTTTTATTTTTTCCTCACACAAGGTAATCAACAAAGACAAAAGCATCTTTTCATTTTATATCTCATGTGTCTGCTTGTCATTATGAGTGGTGCAAGGGATGGGACTAACTTAACTTGTGTTGACAGAGTATCATCATCCAACCATGTTCGGTTTGAAAAATTAAAAAAGGCATACATTGGCAAAACTTGTCTATCTGTACAGCAGCCAAGGCTGTGAAAAATGAGGATTCTGGCCTGCTTAATTTATATAAATTGATTCCAGAGTTTCAACTTCATTTGCAAACATAGTATATACTTTGTATTACTTATATGTGAGTATGTTGTTTCCCCCAGTGGAGTATAATCTTTTTTTTTTAAATAGAACTTTATTTTTTCTATAATACTTGTAAAGTTAGTTTTCCACATTCATTTTTAATAAGATTTTGAGTTTCAAATTTTGTAACCTACCTTCTCTCCCATTCCCTCTCCCCAACACAGCAAGCAATCTGATATAGGTTATATATGTGCAGTCATATAAATACATTTCCACATTAGTTATGTTGTGAAAGAAGGAACAGAACTGAAGGGGAAAGCCACACACACACACACACACAGACACAGACACACACATACACACACATACAGACACACACACGCACAAAAAGTGAAAATAGTATACTTCGATTTGCATTCAGACTCCATAGCTCTTTCTCTGGAAGTGGATAGCATTTTCTGCCACAAGGCTTTTGGAATGGTCTTGGATTATTATTGTATTGCTGAAAGCAAAATTGATCATTGCACAATATTACTATTACTATAGAATGTTAATCTTGTTTTGCTCACTTCACCCTTCATTATTTTATGTCTTTCCTTTTTTTTTTTCTGAAATCCTCCTGCTAATCATTTTGTATAGCACAATAGTATTCTATTATATTCATGTGCTACAACTTGTTCAACCATTCCCCAACTGATGGGGAATTGCTCTCCAGAATGTTTGGATCAGTTCACAACTCTACCAACAATGCACTGGTGTCCCAATTTTTTCCACGTCTCCAATATTTATCCTTTCCTGTCATATTAGCCAATCTTATAGGTGTAGTGTGGTACCTCGGAGTTGTTTTAATTTTCATTTTTCTAATCAACAGAGATTTAGAATATTTTTCATATGATTATAGATAGCTTAATTTCTTTATCTGAAAATTTCCTGTTCATCTCTCAATGGTGGGAGGATGACTTGTATTGTTATAAATTTGACTCAGTTCTTAACATATTTGAGAAATGAGACCTTTATCAGAAACACTGGCTGAATATATTATTTCCCAGATTTCTGCTTCCCTTCTAACCTTGGTTGCATTGCCTTTGTTGGTGCAAAACTTTTTAATTTTATGCAATCCAAATTATTCATTTTGTATGTCAGTGTTCTCTTTCTCTAGTTTGATCAGAAATTCTTCCCATCTCCATAGATCTGACAGTTAAACTATTCCTTGCTCTCCTAATTTGTTTATGGTATCACACTTTATCTATAAATCATGTACCCATTTTGACCTTATCTTGGCATATAGTATAAGATGCTGGTCTACATCTGGTTTCTGCCCTACTAATTTCCAGTTTTCCTGGCAGTTTTTGTCAAATAGTGAGTTCTTATCCCAGAAGTTAGAGTCTTTGGATATATCAAACACTAGATTACTATAATCATTTGCTACTTTCTTTGCATTTTTTAGATTACCTTTTTTTGCATTTTTTCATTAATTCATTAATTTTTATTTTTAGCATATTAGCTTGACCTACCCATGAGAAATTGGCATTTTTCCAGTTGTTTAGATCTGACTTTATTTGATTGAAAAGTGTTTTGTAATTTTGTTCATATAGTTTCTGGGTTTGTATTGTCAGATAGACTCCCAAATATTTTATATTGCCTATAGCTGTTTTAAATGAATTTTCTCTTTCTAGCTCTTCTTGCTGAGCTTTGTTGGTAGTATATAGCAATGTTGATTATTTATGTGGGTTTGTTTTATATCCTGCCACTTTGCTAAAGTTGTTAATTGTTTCAATATCAATCTTATTTGATTCTTTAGGATTCTCTAAATACGTCATCATATCATTTTCAAAGAGTGATATTCATGTCTCCTTATTGTCTGTTCTGATTCCTTCCACTTCTTTTTCTTCCCATGCTACTAAAGTTAACGTTTCCAGTATAATACTGAATAACAGTGGTGATAATGGGCATCCATATTTCAACCTTGATCTTATTGGGAATGCTTCTAGCTTATCCCTGGGTTACAGATAACGCTTGCTGAGGGTTTTAGATAGATACTACTTATCATTTTAAGGAAAGTTCCATTTATTCTTATACTTTCTAGTGATTTAATAGGAATGGGTGCTGTGTTTTGTCAAAAGTATTTTTCTGTATTGAGATAATTATATGATTTCTGTTTGGTTTGTTATTGATATGGTAAATTATGCTGATAGTTTCCTATTTTAGAACCAGCCATGCATTCATGGTATAAATCCCACCTGCTCAAAGTGTGCTATTCTGGTGATAAATTGCTGTAATCTCTTTGCTAATTTCTAATTTTAAATTTTTGCATTAATACTTCTTAGGGAAATTTGTCTATAATTTTTTTTCTCTGTTTTAGCCCTTAATGGTTTAGGTATCAGTTTCATATTTGTATCATAAAAAAAAAAAATTGGTAGAACTCCTTCACCTATTTTTCCAAACATTAGTGACAAACATTGAATGACATTCCAAACATTGGTGACAAGCACAAGGATCAAGCAATGCTCACATCCTTCTTTCTCTCCCTTTACTATACTTGGCCTTTTGTACTTTTCATGTGGCATAATTTACTTTATCCACCCCTCCTCCCCTTTCCTCTTCTACTGATACATCTCATTTTTCCCTCTTTAATTTTTTTTTGTATATCATCACATCAAAGTCAACTTATACCCACACCCTCTGTCTAAGTATACCCTTTCTGACTGCTCTAACAGAGATAAGGGTCTCAAGAGTCAAAAGTATCATCTTTCCATGTAGGTACGTAAACAATTTAGCTTTATTGAATAAAGTATTCTTTTTTTCTTTCCTGCTTACCTTTTTTATGTTTCTCTTAAGTCTTATAGTTGAAGATTAAATTTTCTGTTCTGCTCTGGTCTCTTCTTCAGGAAAGTTTGAAAGTACCCAAATTAATTGAATGTCCATCTTTTCCCCTGGAAGATTATGCTCAGTTTTGTGGGGCAGTTGATATTTGATTGTAATTCAAATTGTTTTACCTTCCAAAATATTGATAATATTGATATTCTAAGCCTTCCAGCCTGTTAATGTAGAAGCTGCTGTGCAATCTTGACAGTGGCTCCTTATTACTTGAATTGTTTCTTTCTATCTGGATGAAGTATTTTCCCCTTGATCTGATAATTCTGGAATTTGGCTACCATATTCCTTGGATTTTTCATTTTAGAATCTCTTTCAGGAGTTGGTTGGTGGATTCTTTCAATGACTCTTTTACCCTCTAATTCTAGAATATCAGGATGATTATCCTTTTTTTCTTGAATGATGTGACCCAGGCTCATTTTTTTTCTCCTTCTCATGGCTTTCAGTTAGTCCAATAATTCTTAAATTGTTTCTCCTGGATCTTTTTTCCAGGTCAGATGTTTTACCAAAGATGCATTTTTCTTTTTCTTCTTTTTTCTCATTATTTTCATTTTGTTTGATTGATTCTTGATGTGTCATAGAGTTCTTAGTTTCCACTTACTCAATTCTGATTTTTAAGTAATTACTTTCTTCATTTAGCTTTTGTACTTCCTTTTCTGTTTGTCCAATTTCCACTTTTAAAGGAGTTATTTTCTTCGGTGAATTTTCCCCCCTTTGGCCAATTTTGTTTTTTAAGGAGTTGTTTTCTTTGGTCAGTTTTGGTACTTTCTTTTCCAAATTGTTGTCTCTTTTGTTTTCATAATTCTCTTGCATATCTCTCATTTCTTTCCCCAGTTTTCCTTCTACCTCTATAATTTGTTTTTTAGATTCTTTTTGAGCTCTTCCAGAAGGATATTTTGAGCTTGAGATCAATTCATATTCCCTTTTGAGGCTTCACATGTGGGCTTCACATTTTAACCTTGTTCTCCTTTTATGGATTTGTGTTCAGATTTTCCTTGTAACCATAATGGCTTTCTGTGGTCAGGACTTTTTCTCTTTTTGCTTATTTTTTTTAAAGTTGAGCTCTGCCCCTGGTGCACAGGAGACACTGTCCCAAGCTTCTTGCACAAGGACCAGGGTCCTGGTCACTAGCCTTCTCCTCCAGGGCTTCTGGGGCTCATTGCTTTAGGGCGGCCCACCATAGCTGTGTCAATTGTGGCCTAGGTTTCAGGGTTGGCAGTTTGCCTTCTGTGTTGGTGAGGCCAGCCTCACAGCTGGCCTGCTATGCCACTGATACTGAGCCAGGACTGCAGGGCCTCTGTTGTTGATTGGTGCTATTGCTAAGAGCCTCCTGCTAACTTGCTCAGACACTGTCTATGCTGGGCTACGATCCCTTTTTATTAAAGTGAGCCAGGCCTTTTCTGAAGTCCTTCTACGTTATCTTGGGCTGGACAAATGTTTCACTCTGTCTTTGCACGTTCTGTTGTTCCAGATTTCTTCTAGAGACTTGATTTAACACTGTCATGACTCCTCAGGCAGTCTTAACATTTCAACCAACATACTTTCCCCCAAACTGATAAGACAGCAAGATTGTAGACCTAAATATGGAAGGGACATCAGAGGCCATGCAGTCCAATCATTTCATTTTAGGGGGTGAAAAACCTGAGACTCAGGGTGGCTCTGAGACTCAATCAATTTCTCATAAGCAGAGAACATCAGAGGCAGTTTATAAACTTAGATTTCCTGAGGTAAAAGCTGTTCCTGTTTCCACTATGCCCTATTGCTTCCTTGCTTTTGTGAGTTTTACTTTTTGCTTTTAAATCTGGGAGTGGGGGGATCTAGCAATGTTATAATTGAAGAAGCGGTTGAAGAGATAACTAGAGGAAAGAACATACTTTAGCAGACTAACTTGTTCAGCTACAGAGATTCCTAAATGGCAATTCACTTCTAATTATTCTTAGATAATTATGAAGTAGAATAATAAATGTTGTAAGAATATTTTAATGTTCCCCATTAAAAGTCACTTAATAGACTCATTTACTCCTGGCACAGTATATGTGCTCTTGCTTTCCTCTGCGCTTGTTTGGCTGTTCTGTGTTGAAAGAATACCAAATTTCAAAGTGAAATGAAAAACATGTTGTGTAACCAATCAAAAAATATTTTGAGTATTTATAATATTCAAAGAAGGCACTGGGATAAGGGCTGAGTGAAATAGAAAGATATACATCGCATGGTTGGTCAAGACTTTCACATTAAGTTAAAGGTAGGTGCAAGGTGACTGTTGGAGACAATAAGGGTTATTAATAGCTTAGAAGAAAGAGGGACATTTACTCTATCTCAACTCATACTTCACAGAAAAAAGTAGTGTTTGAATTGGATTTTGAAAGAGGAAGATGTTTAATATAGCCTGGATAGAGAGGAAGGATCCTCTAGGAAGAGATAACTAGGAACAAGAGCACAGAGGTAGGAAAGAATAGGATTTGTAGTATTGGGGAGAGAAATGATCACTTTGGCTGGATTAGAATTTAGAACAATATTAGGAGATAAGATTGAAAAAGAAGATAAATTATACTCAGTTTTATAGAGTTTTTAATACCAAGCTAAGCACTAAGGATGTCTTATCTTGTAGACTGTGGGAAATTGGGGGAGGGGATGACATGATCAAAACAGTGTTTTAGGAGGATTAATCTGATAAGAGGATATAAAATGGATTAATAACCCCCCAGAGAAAAATGTAATTTTTTTCATGTTGTTTTCATGCTCAAAAATGACCAATAGAACTGCCTGAGACCAGCAGGTTTTGCCACAATTTTGTTTGTGACAGATGTGTCCAACTCTGTAAAGAGGGTTTTGAAACTCACATTGATGGTTTACGGTTTTTTATTTTACATTGGTGATGGATTGCTATAGATAAACTGAAAATGTGGTCCCTTAGGGTCCCTTTTTGTTTCCATGTGGAATATGCCTGGATCATTTTCTTATAACATGTGCTACATCCTGCTCATAATGTTTTAGATTACCTTAACAACAAAAATCTTCTGAACCTTTGGTCGCTTTACTTTTGATGAGCTTATCTGTTTAGAGGGAAAACAATTCTTCACAAAACCTAGGTTTGGGCTTCTGGATCACTAGCACTGATGTTATTCCAGCCGTTTTATTGGAGATTCACATAGATTAGATAACATACCCATCATCTTATTGCTACTAAGAGTCAGTCAGGATTCAAAAACAGATCATTTGGAAGTCTGACTTTCTATTAGGAATCTTTTATTAGTTTATTTTGGTGTTAGATATTATATTTTAATAGCATCTTTGTATCTGCTTATCTCATATATGTATAGTACTGTCTTTTTGTTCCCACTGCATCCAGGGCCATCTCCAGTCATCCTAATATATTTCCATCTATATATTTCTAATATATTTCTATCTATCTATCTGCATACACTGAGATAGAGATAGATCTATGTGTGTATGTGTGTATGTGTGTATATGTATGCACAATATATATAGATATATATGCATATTTATAATACACACACACACACACACACACACACACACACATACCTATATCCCACTGGCTCTGGAGGAGGAAGTGAGGCTGGTGACTGCACAGCCATCCCTCACTTAAAACCAATTCATTTGCATGTCATGGTATCACTTCCCTGATGCCATATTCGTCTTTGAGAACATAGGTCAAACAACAACAGTGGTGTCTTCATACTTGATTCGTGGGATCTTCAGCAAACAGTATTTTTAGCATTTGTCACAATATTTTAAGATATTTCCTTGGTGTCTATAAGCTCCTCAAGGTCAGAGAGAGTATCTTCCAGTTATCTGTATTCACTCACATTCCCCAGTGCCTAGAATAGGGCCACACATACAGCAAATGCTCAATTAATATTTATTAAATGATTAAATGCATGAATGAATTGGTGCATATGAGAAGGTAGAAATTCTCATCACAAAGGAGTTACCACTAGACTAAATTACAGAGCTGATCTGACAGTTCTGCAATTTTATTTCTTCAAATGTTGGTGCATTTAAGATGATTTGAGGGAGAGGTGTAGACTGATGATTTCATTGTTCTAGTGCATGGAAGAACCAGTAGAATAATCTCCCTCCACCTATCCAGATCAATTTGGCAACTTCTAGTCTTAGATAACAAAAATACAAATCATGATATAACAATAGCCCACATTTATACAAAACTTTCAAGGATTTAAAATGCTTTACAAATATTATCTCATTTTATTCTTACAACTAACCTAGGAAATAGGTACTATTATCATCCTTATTTTATAGACAAGAAAATGAGAAATACCAAGGAAAAATAACTTGCCCAGGGACTTCCTAATTCTATTGACAGTATTCCACACACTACACTGCTTTGACTTATTTGGGATCATATATCAGACCTTAGAGGGACCCTCGAGGACTCTAATCCAATGTCATCATTTAACATATGAGGAAACTGGGGTTAGTAAAGGCTAAGTAAGTTTTCCAAAGTCACAAAGATATTATGTAGGAGAAGTGGGATTTGAATCCAGATCCTCTGACTAGGAATCTAGTGTAATCTCCACTGCACCATGAAGCCCCATTTAAAATGATAATTCATATTAAAAATTGAAGTAATTACAGGAAATAATATGGCTCTTTCATCTCCCCTCTAGGACTTTTCTGGACTATTTTCCACTTTTTAATACTTCTCTTTAAGATTAAATAGAGTGATAAAAGGAGGGGGCATTTAAAGATTGAAAATCTAACTATGTGTATACTTTTCAAAAGCTTGAGAGAAGAAATGTTTGAATTCCATGTGTACAATGAAATTTTAACTGTCTTTGGTTTTCATATAGAGACGTTGCTCCCTTAAAAATCGCAATTGTGGATACTACTTATATAATACTTGCATGTCTATTCTCAGTTCGTCCTCATAACAAACTTTTAAGGTGTTTTCTTATGGCAGATGTTAGGATAGTCATTTGACAGATGAGTAAGATTCAAAATACTTAAATGACTTGTCCAAGGTCACGTAAGCAAGCATTTATATAAATGGGATTAAAATGTCTGTTTCAAAAACAAACATATTCAACATTAAGAGGAAGCACTTGTACTGAAACTAGATTATTTTTAGAATTATTTTTTTTAAGACATATTTTTTAAGCTCTTTACTACAGGTCAAATTCTGTGCTAGGCTCAGTATGATTTTTTTAAAAAGTTCATCTAGCTTCATGGAGCTTACAATCGATATACAGTCAAAGTATGTTCCAAATACTTCACACACAGAGAATTGTGTGTATGTGTGATTACATGTTTATGCATATATACATCAATACATTAAACCAAATACATAAAGCTATATGTAATTTAAAAATTAAATCAGAGCACTATGTACTTTGATGTGCCAAAAAAATTCAATTATTGTGGTAATTAATAGTTTACTCAAGAGATCAGCTTTGCAATCATTGTTCCACTATTCTTACCTGATCTCCAACAAATCATGTAACTTTTCTGGGTCCCAGGTTTCTTCCTGGAGAATAATACCTTTCCTATCCTTCATCAAATGATTATTATAAGATAATTCTTTTGTACTTTTTGGAGGCATGATCAATATGGAAATTCTCTCCACCACTGCCAGTGAAGATTGGGGCAGCTAGGTGGTGCAGTGGATAGAGCACCAGTGCAGGAGTCAGGAAGACCTGAGTTCCAATCTCACCTCAGACACTTGACACTCACTAGCTGTGTGACCTTGGGCAAGTCACTTAACCTCAATTGCCTCATCCGAGGTCATCTCCAGTCATACTGCTGCATATCTGGTCCCTGGTCCCAGATGGCTCAGGAGGAGAAAGTGAGACTGGTGACCATGCACAGCCCTCCCTCACTCAAAACAAAGCCAAGTGCAAGTCATGTCATTATTTCTCCGATGGCAGGGTCTTCTTCGGCAATGAAGGATGAACACACACACACACACACACATGCCACTGCAGATTGTAGCACATACAAACCTCATGTTTTGTGCTTCATACCCCAAACTTTTCCTAAGTACTCTGGAGAAGAACCACCCAACCCTCCGGAAGCTTTCCCTGGGCTCTTTCAATATTCTGAGCAGTATTCATTTTGTCCACCTATGATCTTCAGTCTCATTATAGGAATGATGCATTGCCTTTTCTAGACATATGCATGTAATTCATATGTTTAAATTCATATGAGATAATATATGCAAATGTTACTAAAATAGAAATTGCTATACTGAAGAATGACGCTAGGCAAGGCAACATCCAAAGTACAAAAAAATCTTCAAAGAAAAGACGATGGGATGTAAATCTTTCTCTGACTTTTACTTACACAGTGTGATCATGGACAAATGATTTTTCTTTGGGTCTTGGTTTCCTAATTTATAAAATGATGATGATAATTACAATAATATTTAATAATAATAACATGATCTCCCTTGCTATACAAAAGTGCTTTACAAACCTAAAAGTTCAATCTGAAAAGGAGTTTTGATTACTTTAATAAATATGAAGCGAAACAGAGTCTGAAGATATGTATACGCAATAACTATGACGATAGAAGAAAGGGAAAAATACGTGAACAAATTTTTCAATTAAGTTAAGTATAGTATAGAGACAGAGAGCTGGAGGAGATCTTAAAAGGTCAACTAGTCTATCCCTCTCATTTTTCAGAAGAAAAATCAAACACAAAGACAAATTAAGTGAGTTGGCCAAGTTCATACAGGTATTAAGGGAGAGGAACCCTGCAGGAATCAAATTCACTTCTCTGGCTTCAAGCCCAGTACTCTTTTTCCTAAACTCATTATCTTACCCTCGTATACAGGTCCTACTGGGTTTTTAAACACTATTCCAGGAGAACACTGGCAAGGCTTATCAGACTAGAAAGAATGAGAACACAAATGTGGATGGAATAAATGTTGACCATGTCTGTTCTCTGAGGGCTAGCCTATCTTAGGAGAGGGTCATCACTAGAAGGCTGGCCACAGATACACATGAAAACCAATCTCCTCAGGCATGGAAGAAATGAAATTTGTAATGATGAAGAGAGTATTCACACTGATAAAATCACATACCTTCTGAAATATTGAAACATATGGCTCTTTTATATTTAAGATAAACACTAATTTTCATTCATTATTTTCTTTGAAGACTAGATTATTTATATAAGTAGAGACTTAAATAAAATCGGGAGCTTAAAGCTTAATTTTCATTTTCTAAAAGAAAAAGTGCCTCCCTTTTAATCTTCCAGAGGAAATTGCTGCTATCCTATAGAATTTGTAAGTCTTTTAAAATATATTAAAATCTCACAATTTCTGTGATCCCTATTTTTTATACAGAAATTATGAAAATGCTAATGTTTTGATAAATATTAGATTTTGACTTTCTCTTTGTAATGAGTCTTTTTTCTCCTCCCTTAAACCAAATAAAATAACCTTTATTAAGGGCACAGGAATTAGAACAATAAAGTCACTTTAGGTTTGGTTCTAAGGGTTCTAAGGTTCTAAGATTCTGCACCTTTTGTAAACTAAACCAAATGAAATGTTCCTAATCATTGACTTGTGAAGATAGGCAGACAACTAGACCCAAGAAAGTCAATTTTCAAAAATCTAGAATTGTGTCCAGTAAAGCAAGGTGAATATTGAATCAGGAGTGGAACTGGGGAGGTTTTTTCAATTTCTTGACATTTTGATTAAAAAAAAAATTATTCAGGGAGGAACATGGAGGTAATTAAGACCTTTGAAATTATAATATTCCAAGATGTCATGGATTGTCAAAAGTAGCATAAATGTGTATGGTGAGGGACTTCTTAAAGGAAAATTTCCTTTATCCCTCAAAAGAAAGCTTTCAGTTTCAGAGAGGAAGTCCAAGGCTGAGTCTCACAAGATGACATGGCCTTTCCTTGAGCCAGTAGAACTTAATGAAGTAGAACATTGTTTTATCAAGGAAAAAATTGATCCCTTCCTGGAGAAAGTGTGGAACCAAAGCAGTAATAAAGGATGTCTCTTTTCTCTAAAACTTTCCCTCCAAATTTTCCACTTAGAGGCAAAGAACCTCAAGTCATCATTCTCTCCACCAAATGAGGGGCTATCCCTAAGCAACAAGTGGAAATAACCTCAGGTCTTAAGCTTGGATTATAAAAAGAATTCAAGGAAGAGTTCAATATCTGTGTGGGCCTGGATCATCATCATCTACTTCAATCAAAGCAAGATATCACAATATATTGAAAGCAGAAATGGATATGAGAATCCAGCTGTCTTCTATTAAGCCAGACAGTAAAGAGATTTGGAAAAATATATTTAAACATTGCCACTCTTTTCACTGAAATGTTTTTAATATGGTTATTCTTCATAAAAATGTCTTCTTTGTGTTAACATTTAATGGGTTTGTTATTGTTATGTTTAAATGAGTCAATAAATAAAAGTGTAAAAAATTTATCAGTTTTAATACCTAATATGGTAAATAGATACATATAATCCACACAAACAAAAGCTCTCTGCAGTCCCCAAAACATTTCAAGAATATTTAGGGATCTGAAATTTTAAAAAATGAAAATTAGTCATGTACACTATCCAAGTCTTTTTTTTTTTTAACAGTTTACAATATCACTTCTTCTGATTTTTTTTGTTGAATTCAGAACTAGATGTTGGGATTATTGTTTCTTTCTATATCCTATGTCATTTATTGCTACCTCCAAAAAGTTCCAATATATTAACATAATTTTTAAAAATGTTTAAAGGCATATAGCAGTACACAATCATTTCTTAGAAGCCTTGTTGAACAATATTAAGAAAATTATTGTAAATACTTGGAACACCATATATTTATAAACCTCACAGCATTAAATTATGCTGATATTTGTTCCTGCAAACTATAGAATTTTGCAAAAGTGTGTAAAACTGAAAATGTAGGAAAGTCAGACAAATTTAAGGAAGGAAAGAAGGAAAGAAGAAAAGGAAGGAAGGAAAGAAGGAAGGAAGGAAGGAAGGAAGGAAGGAAGGAAGGAAGGAAGGAAGGAAGGAAGGAAGGAAGGAAGGAAGGAAGGAGGGAAGGTGGGAAGGAAGGAAAGAAGGAGGGAAGGAAGGAAGGGTAATGGTAATTTAAATGGAAAATCTTTCCCATTCATTGATAGGTCCATGTGACCTGCCTGGGTCACACAGAAGCCCAAGTCACATGATATATTGATAATGTATTTTTGCTTATTCTTAATGTAATTTTGCTTCTTAATGAGAAGATCTTTTCCAGCTATTAATAGGTACCCCTGGACCTGCCATCGATAAAGCTCTTGATGTCAACAACAGAACTGACCTCTAAAATGGGACCTCTTAGGCTGGGACAGCTCTATGTGTAATCTCAGCAAGAAGTAGCTACGGAAGAAGAGACCTTCACCCCTTACCCCAAGATTTTGGCTCCTATTCATTCAAGGGAGAAATGATGGGGTGCTTGTGCTCAAGCCCCACCCTGAGATATTTATGTGCTTATTTTGAGTGATCCCTGTTATATTGTTGAAAAGTTCTGTTGACACCAGTTGCCCAAGATATTTTTTATGTGCTTATTTTCTGTTGTCCTTGGTACAATTCTGTTGATACCAATTGTGCCACCAATTTACTTAATGAATACAAAAAATCTTGGAGCCACATGTAATGGTAATTTAAATGAAAATGATGAGGGCTGTAAAGCGGGGATGGCCCATCCTTTTGCCTGTAAGCCTCAGAGATTGGTATAGAGAGGGAAAGGTTACCAACACAGCGCCTGTAGTTTATACACTTACGTCAAGACATCCCAAGAGCTAGTAACCCCACACAGATCCTCACAAGCCATCCCTTGTCTCTGGGAGGATTGCGCTGGAGCCTGTTGAAGGGTCCCCTCAAACCCCAGCAAGCCTTTACAGGTGCTTAAGTGGTGAACCTCAACTATAGGGCTAGGAAAGAGGGAAGACTTGGGAAGCTTACCTTGACTTGAAGAATGCTTAAGACCTCAGACTGTGCCCTACATTGGGTGCCAAAAATATGAAGGAGGGACGAGACCCACCCCCACCACAAAGACTAGGGTACCAGGGGCAGATTCCTTAGAAGGAATTCACAGACTCAAGCATTATTGAGGTCAAGGTAAAGATTTATTATGCTTTTCAGTAGGCAAGAGTTTTTAGGCAACCTGCAACCTTAGAGGGGTACAGGTACAGTTTATATAGGATATTCCACAATAAAGCATGTGCCAAGTATACTAACTAGGTGTTTTGAGGTGGGATTAGACAGTGGTTAAGGAATGATCAGTTCTTATAGGAACATGCACTTTTGGCATTTACTGCATAGATATTTTACCCAGAGTTCTTTGGGAAATAGACCTGATGAGAGCTACACAAAAGTGTGGTTTTGGACCTGAAACATCACTAAGTCAACCAGTGGTCAGGGCTGAATGAGAAATACCCATGTTGCTCTCATCAATGTCTTGTTAGACAAGATAAATGTAAGAGAGTATATGTATATTTAAGTCTTGGTCAGTGAGCAGTTAATGTCGTTATGACCCAGTGCACAACCAGGTTAGCCAGTACACAGCTGGTTCAGACTAATAAGTTCAATAGGGACGGGAGATAACAGTTGTTGCTGGGGCTGGCTGTGTCTTGGGCTTGGGAGAAACTGCCTGGGATAGCATTTTGAGGCTAGGGAGAAATGTGATTTTTAGAGAGAAATGTAAGTTTAGAATTGGGGCCCAAGCACCCCATCTTTCTCATTCATTAATACACCCATGTGACCTGCCTGGGTCACATGGAAGCCTAAGTCATATGAATTTGAGTCACATGAAGCCTTTGGTGGAAGGAGGTTGCTGAAGGGGTGGAACAGGAAGAGGCAGAGCTAGAGCAGAGCTGAGAGGAAATTGGTCAAGAGTTTGGTCAGAGCTAGGAAGGATGCAGGCAGCTGGCAGGAATGAGCGAAAGAGCTTATTTGTGATTTTGTTTAAGTGAGGCTCCTTGTGATTTATTTAATGGAACTGGTTTGTGGGAAGTCTAGGAGGGGGAAGGCTTGTGGCTGATGTTGTGTTCTGCCTTGTTATTGTGTATAGATTTTGATGGATTTGGCTTTCTGGTGTCTGAATAAATGGTTTGGTTTTGTTTTCCCTGTGGAGGGTCTGTTGTATTTCATGATTCAGAATTGCACTGGGATATTCACAGCCACTGTAGGGCTATGAATATTACATTGTCAAGGAAGGAAAGAGGGAAGGAAGGAAGGAAAGAGGGAAGGAGGAAAGGAAGGAGAGGGAGGAAGGAAGAAGAAATGAAAGGAAATCCAGATTCTGGGCACTCTGAATACTTTGTTATGTAGACAAAAATTAGAAAGGGATAGTTTTAGTCTCTTAAAATATAGGCCAAAGGGCTTTCCAATGAATTCTCAATGAATACAATCAAAGGATACAAAAGTTCTTGGGTGGGTAATAATAACTAATATTTATATAGAGAATTAAATTTTCTAAAACATTTTTACATATGTTTTCTCATCTGGTCCTCACAACAGTTCTATGAGGCAGGTCTCATTATTATCATCCCCATTTTACAGAGGTTGAGAGAGATTAAATGATTTGTTCAGAGTCATATATATTTGAGTAGGAGTCTGAATTCAGGTCTTTCTGATTCCAATACCAGCACTCTATCCACTGTGCCACCTAATTGCCATCAATGGTAGTCATCACTACCCTTCAACAAGTTGATATGGATTTTTTCTGAGAATATTGTGTAGGAACAAACTCATTATTTTGTGTCCAGTACCATAAAGAACATCTCCAGATTTAATTAGACTAGTCTTCTAGCAACCCATACTTGAAGACGTTCTGGATTGACATTTGGATTCCAAAGTCTGTTCTTTTTTGTCAGACTCCTGGAGCAAGTAGTATGTGTAGCCAGCAGTAGGAAGGCCACTGGGATCAAATCTCACCTCAAACAGTTTATTAACTGTGTAACCCAGAGCAAGTTACCTAACTTTCTGAACCTCAGTTTTTCCAAATGTAGATGGAGCAATCTAAACTAGGAAGTGGCTGTGATGGTTCCAACCCTAAAATTTATGATGTTGTGATCTCTACACCATGCTGAGCTGTGGTAGGAATTCTATAGTGGAGTGACTGAATAAAACTTAAATAATGCCTTTCAGCTCTATAGAAGACTTTTTAAGGTCTAAAAGGGCTTTCACATCTGCTGGAGCTTAATCAGAGAGTTGTTGTGATCCCATCAGCTCCATCTTATTGATATGAAAGTAGTGGTTAAGTAACCAAAAGCTTAATGATGTATCCAACTTCACATATCTAAAGAATGCTGGCACCAGGACTGGGTCTCTGAGCTTTGGAATCTTGGAATAGTATTCTTTCCAGTATTCTGCCTTTTCATAAATCTCCCAGCATGATAGCTGTTAACCTCAACTCTTGGCCTGTTTGTTAAAATATTCATTTCTTTTAAAATTTTGTTACTTTTTAAATTAGAAAACATTTATTTTTCTCTCCTTTTCATCTACCCCAATCAAAAAGAAAACCCTTATAACAAATATGCAGAGTCCAGCAAAAAAAAAAAAAATTGCCACATTGACCATATGAAGTGATGTTTCAAAGTGTTAAAATATTTCCAAATGCTCTCTTAAATTCCATTGTATTGAAATATGGCATGTTTTATTTATAATTGGAAGATTTGAGTTTCATACCTCTTAGGAAAAAATAACTTTTGAATTCAAACTACTATTATTAGAAGCATTTAAACTTCATTTTTTCCTAAATAACTGTTTGAATTCAACTGATTTATTATTTTCAAGCACTTTTTCACATAAACAGCTTTGGGTCATCTTTAACTCATTGCAGAGGTGGTGCTCAACCTGTTTTGGATTAGTGTTTCTACATCTTCTTAAAGCAAGTCTTCCTGTTCTATTGACTCTCATGACAGGCCAGAAACTGGAACAGCTACTCACTGTCCAGCAGTTCATGTAGTAGTATCCCAGGAGCATAAAATCATAGATTTAGAAATGATTCAACCTCCTTATTTTACAGATGAGGAACTGAGACTTAGAGAGGAGAAAAGCAAGTAGCTCAATGTTACACAGTTAGTAAATAAGAAAGCTTTAGGTTACTCTCTTGTAAAATGAAACAACTGGAATAATAGGTTACAGGACCACTTTGTAAAACTTATTGAGAGTTGGAAATGATCCACAAATTAAATATTTAGAAAAAATAGTTCATTCTTAGGATTGAAGGCCAAGGGGAATTTTAAAAAGTAGTGACAGGTGGTGAGAGTTCGAGGCTTCCACTATTCATTACTTAGGGGTGAAAAAGCATCACCCCAGTTTTTTTTTCAAAGAAAGAAAAGAAGACATAGCAAGTAGAAAAGTGATAGCCTAATAATTCTGCACTATTTCTAACTAAAACATGGAGATGGAGATTACATGTCACATTTGAATCCTACTCTGCAATTTGCAAAGACAAATGATTAGCACAGATAAATTCGAACTTTCATTGTGAATATGTATTTCAGTAGACGGGCCTTTGTTGTAATATGCAGAAACTTGAAATAGGAGATCTACTTAATTAAAGGAATTATTTATATGCATAAAACCTACACTCAAGTGTGTACATGAAAACAAGTTGAAGTTTCCCCCATATCCAAAATATGAGGCTGGTTCTGCCCCCATTTTTAATGAATTTTTTGCCAATTAAACATAAAAAAAATAGTTTTCTGCATGTGTTGGAGGTAGAATAAGGTGCTATATTAGAATAATAGTTGAGAATGATATGCTCTAGTAGCATTTTGATGAATTACATGATTATAGTTAAAATGAACAATTTCATCATGCTTGAATTAATAATAGCAGTACGATTTGGCAAGTGCTCTTGCAACATTCTCTAACTCATCACTTGAGAAGACAGACTTTTATGGCCCATCCATTGTCTAGGGAAAAACAGCTTCTCAAGACAGTTTTAAAAACAGAAGGGGCAGGGAAAGAAAGCCTTCAGCGCTGGAAAGTAATCCATTCACAGATTTTCATCTCATCACTGTCTGATTGCTTTACCTCTTACAGCCTCATTTTAATCTCTTAGGCAACTAACAGTAAGTCAGGAAATAAAGAGGACCATATTTTTTTGTTGTTCTATTTGAGGGTTGGGCTGTTTATCTAATTTAATTTAAAATAGCATGTTCCCCAAGTTCACTGCAGTGCCAGCGAAGCTCTGTGTATGTGTGTGTTTGTGAGTGTGTGTGCCTATGTATGTATGTGGTGCTTTCTGTGCAGATTGGAGGGGATTAGGAAGAATATGATATAATCAATGCTACATTCATTTGGGTATCAATCAAGTAAAACACACACAGGGCTGAGCATTACATAATTTCAGTCATAACGAGTACAATTGTGAACTGATTTAACATATTCATAACTAAGTATTCTCCTTTAATGTAACTGGTAATTTGTTTTTTAAAAAGTATTCCTATTAAATTTTTATAAAAAAATAAAACCTTGCAAGCTTAGATGAATTTTCCTAAAAGAAATACATTCTACTTAGGATTTGTGTATATTCGATCTTCTAGGTAATCAGAAGTAACCAAAATAAACAGGTTAGCATCTTTTTTTATGGAGACATTTGAGTATTAAAATTAAGCACAGCAGCATTTTTCTTCCTTTTGGAAACAACAAGCCAATCTTCTTAGAGAGATTACTCTATCATATATCCACAATGAAAGTTCAAAACTAATCTGCACTAATCAGTTGTGTGGTATCTGCAAATTGCATAGCAGTATTTAAAAGTGATATATAGACTTTATCTCTACATTTCAGTTAGAAATAGCACGAAATTATGCTATCACTTTTCCACTTGTTTCTCTTTCTTCTTTGTTTTTTTTTTCAAAATTAATATATCTACATAATTGGAATTTTTTCCATTTATAATTGCATCAATGATCCAAAGTAAAGAATTACAAGTTCCAAAGGGAATAGTAGAATATTTCAAAATTGGCACAGTTTAAATGCATACTTTATCTTTGTTCCTTCTGATGGTTTGCACATACACTGAAATATGGAAGCTGAAAATTAAATAAGTGAAAGTTTGACAATTATCATCAAAAGCATTCATATGCTAAGTACCTGCTTTCAATGCCTTGTAAGACCAGGTAAGCCGATATGTGCTGTGCTACTTAGAAATTTAAAATCTAAAAGTGAATCAATATAATAGGAAGTGAAGTGGTAATAGGCAATCATCTGGTCAATTTGATCAATATAGCCAATTTAGATAGTCAGGTCATAGAATGGATTGTGGAGTATGTCACTACTGATCAAATTAATTAAATTGTGGGCTGTGTACTTGCCATTTCATGAGCTACATTGATTATAGAGAGGTCGATGGTCAGCATGAGCAGGCTAAAGCATATGAAAAATAAAGGTTTAGACTGGAAAGGTAACATAAAGGGTATCAGGGAAGGTATAAGACCAGAAAAAAAAAAATGGGCTGGTCATGTAGCTACAAATGACCAAAATCTATTGTTACCCATGACATGGCAGTATGCACAGTGGAAAGAATGCTGGATTTGGCATCAAGAGGAACGGGGTGAGAATCTGGCCTCTCTTAATTACTACCTGTGTGACCATGGTCAAGTCATTCAACATTTTTGTCCTTAATTTCTTATAATAGTTTTCACTAGATGACCTCTGAGGTTCTGTGAAGTTTAAGTAGATGAAGAACTCAAGGATAGTTTCTAATACTTTGGATCTGCTTTGATATATTTATAGGAAGGAATGAACAAGGGTTGCATAGGATGGACAGGCACAGATGGGTTGTCGTTCCTCAGTCATTTCTAATCATTTCTGACTCTGTGTGACCTCTTTTTGAAGGGATGTGGGAGGGAGGGGGGCATTTAAGGTTAAGTGACTTGCCCAGGTTCACATAGCTGCTAAGAGTCAAGTGTCTGAGACTGAATTTAGCTTCAAGCCATCCTGACTCCAAGGTAGATACTCTACCCATATACCAGTAAGCACCCTAACATACACAGGGAGATCTGCTATCATATGTTCTTTGATCTGCTTCTCTAAAAGGAAAGCAAGTTTTGAGGGGTCAATAATCACTTTAATTGAGCACATATATCATTCACTTAGTTCAGGGGAAAAAAGCAGCACCTTGAAGTTAGAGAAAGTACAGAGAAATGTATAGATCAACAGACATGGCTTCCAACTCTCTGACATAAACAATGCATACATCATAAATCAACAGACAGATCCAACTCTTTGACCATTACATACATGCATAGTTACCAGAGAGAGAAGCACCAAGGTATGGGTTTTCAAAGCCAGGGGGATCCTTAACAGCATCCCAGAGTTTCATCTGACCAAACAAACACTTCTAAAAACTAAGCCCTAAAGTAAAGCCTCACCTCAGAGTATTTATACATTTTTTAGAGCCAGAGGTCATCACAACCCTTGAGAATCAGTGCCTCATTAGAAACTTAACAAATGGTATGGGCCTTCCTACAAATCTTCCTTAATCAAACTCTCCTTAATGGGCAGGCCCATTGATGCATTGGGAAAACCTTTAATCACATTAAATTAATTAACAATACAGATACAGGTACTGTTTCTAGTTAAAGAAACCCTGGAGAAGACTCTTGGTTGATAAAGCCAAGATTCAAACAGAGGCACTTGATTATAATAAAACAAAAATAGCAAAAAATAATACTTTGCTTGCCATCACAACCCATTGCACCATCTAGGTGCCCTCCTGAAGTTTTTTTGGCAAAGCTGCTGAAGTGATTTGCCATTTCCTTATGCAGATAATTTTACAGATGAAGAATCTGTGGAATGATTTGCCCAGGATTACACAACTAGTGACTGAGTCCAGATCTGTACTCAGATCTTCCTGACTCAAGACCAAGTGTTCTATCTCTTAAACCGTCAAGCTGCATGGATGGGTTACAATCTACATTATTTAAAGGGAATACCCACACTGTGACTGAGGTGAGAAGTGGTAGCATAATAAATCAATAACACTTTGTGAACTCAGCTCAAAGACTTATGGATCTAAAGTTTAAAGGCACCTTTGAAATCACCAGGACTGACACCCTCATTTCATAAAATAGGAGACTTGTGCCTAGAGAAACCTACTCAGTCTGTCTGTCAACAAGTATTCATTAAGAGCTTAGTATACACCAAACATTGTGATAGGTTCTGTTGATACAAATGAAAGCAAAAAGATAGTCCCTTCCCTCAAGGAATTTACAGTCCAATGGGCAAAACACTACATACAAGGAAGCTGAAAAGTGAGGTTAGGTTAAGGAGTGAAGATAGCAGGTAGGAGGAACAGGACAGAGAGGTCTGGAGTGGTGAGGTAGGATGAGAAACTAAAAGATGAATGATTTGAGTGTCTCCCTGAAATGGAGTTGCAGGGAAGAGCCATCCTCTTAGAAGGAGGGGCCCCATTTCCAAAGCTGAAGTGGTTTTCTGAGTTGAGGAGATTACCGTTAAAACCTTGGGGAGGGTATGGAATGAAGATTGCAGAGAAAAGCCAGGAAGTTGTTCCCAGTTTTTTTTCAAAAACAATGTTAACTCAAACTATAAATAAGCAGAACCTACAAAAAGATGGAGTGGAACAATTTACCAACTTAAGGTAACTTAGAAGGACTTAAAGAAACATCTACCTCACTTGGGCAAAAGGGAAGCACACCCCACCTCAGACAGTGTTCGAGTAAACCAGAGAAAGGTTCTTAGCCACAGCACACATCAGCAAACAAGGCCCCAAAGCTGTAGCTCAACAGGGCAGTGGCACAGCAGGCCAGCTGTGAGGCCTCTAGCATGAGCACAGAAGTTAGACTCTCAGAACTAGATGCCAGGGTACAGGCACCACTAGGCTGGGTAACCCCAGTGCAGTGGGCAAGCTTCCAGCATCTGAGGCCCTGGCACAGAAACCCATTGGCCAGACTGCTGGCTGCAAGCATGAGAAACTTGGAGAGTACCTGCTGTTCTTCAGGAGCAGAAGTCTTTTAAAGTCACAAAATAAAACAAAAAAAATGAACAGAAAACCATAAAAGCAGCCTTACCATAGAAAGCTAATATGGCGACAGGGAAGATCAAAGCCCAAATTCAAAACATAAACAATAATGGCAAAATGCCTACATATGAAGCCTCAGATGGAAATGGGAATGGGTCTCAAGCCCAAAAGCCTTCTTGGAACAGTACAAAAAGGATTTCAAAAATCATGTAAGAGAAGTAGACAAAAAATTGGGAAAACAAATTAAAGTTATGCAAGAGAGAGCCAACAGTGTGGAAAAGGAAGGGGAAAAAAGACTTAAAAAAATTCCTTAAAAAATAGAATTTACCAAATGGAAAAGGAAGCAAATGCTAAATGAAGAAAATAATTCCTTAAAAATTAGAATTGGACAATTGGAAACTAATGACTCTGTGACACATCAAGAATCAGTCAAACAAAATAAAAAGAAGGAAAAAATAGAAGAAAACATAAAATAGCTCATTGGAAAAAAAATCAACTGCCAGCAAAATAGTTGCAGGAAAGATAATTTAAGAATTATTGTACCATCTGATAGCTATAATTAAAAAAAGACAACAAAAAACCCCAAACCTCACAGCATCTTTCAAGAAATTAAGGAAAACTGCTCTGATCTCTTAGAACAAGACAGTAAAATAGTCATTGAAAAAATTCACCAATCACTTTCTGAAAGAGATCCCCAAATGAAAACTCCAATGAATATGGTAGTCAAATTCTAGAATTATTAGGTCCAGGAGAAAATACTCTAAGCAGGCAGAAAGAAACAATGCAAATATCAAGGAGCTACATTCAGGATTACAAAGGATTTAGCAACTTCTACATGAAAGGATCAGAGTGCTTAGAATATCATATTCTGGAAGGTCAAGGAGCTTTGGTTACAACCAAGAAGCAAATACTCAGCAAAAATGAGCAAAGTATTGCAGGGGAAAAGATGTACAGTCAATGAAACTGGGGATTTTCAAACTTTCCTGATTAATAGAATATAACTTAACAGAAAATTCAAATTTCAATTACAAGATGCAAGAGAAGCATAACAAGCTAGGCCAGGTCTAAAACTACATTATAAAACGGGCTTCATCAGAACTATTTGGTTTGGTATTGCCTAAGAAATGCTGCAGTGGAGGAATGGAATAGGTTAGATATACAAAGTACAGTAGTAAATGACTACAGTAATCTATTGTTTGATAAACCCAAAGACTCCAGTTTCTAGGATAAGAACTCACTGTTTGACAAAAACTACCAGGAAAACTTGAAAATAGTAGGATATAATTGAGGCATTGATTAACATCTCACACCCTATACCAGGATAAGTTCAAAATGGGTTCGTGGTTTAGACCTGAAGGGTGATGCCATAAACAAATTGGAAGAGTGAAGAAGAGTTAACCTGTCAGATCTATGGAGAAGAGAAGACTTTGTGACCAAACAAGAGATAGAGAACACTATGAGATGCAAAATGGATAATTTTGATTACATTAAATTAAAAAGTTTTTTGAACAAATAAAATCAATGTAGCCAATATTAAAAGGAAAGTAGAGTACTAGAGAATATTTTTTAACCACTGTTTCTGATAAAGGACTCATTTCTCAAATATATAGAAAAATGAATCAAATTTATAAGAATACAATTCATTCCCCAACTGATAAATGGTCAAAGAATATGAATAGGCAGTTTTCAGATGAAAAAAATTAAAACTATCTATAGTTACATAAAAATGCTCTAAATCACTATTGATTAGAGAAATGAAAATTAAAATAGCTCTGAGGTACCACCTCATACCCATCAGATTGACTAAAATGCAAGAAAAGGAAAATGATAAATATTGGAGAAGGTGTGATATAAGTGGAACACGGATGCATTTTTGGTTGGCAAGTGAAATCATTCAACCATTTGGGAAAGAATCTTAAAACTGTGTTGAAAGAGCTATCAAACTGTGCATAGCCTTTGATCCAGCACTAGTACTACCAGGTCTGTATCCCAAAGATTTCGTAAAAATGAGAAAAGGACGCACATGTCCAAAAATATAGCAACTCTTTTTGTGATGGCCATGAATTGGAAATTGAGGAGATGCCCATCGATTAGGGAATATCTGAACAAGTTGTGGTATATGAATGGAATGGAATATTATTGTGCTACAAGAAATGATGAATAGGTGGATTTCAAAAAAACCTCGAAAGACAACATCAACTGATGCTGAGTGAAGTGAGAACCAAAAGAAGAATGCACACAGTAATAGCAGCATCGTGCCATGATCAAGTATGATTGACTTAGCTCTTCTCAGCAGTATAATGATCGAAGACATTTCCAAAAAAACTTGTGATGGAAAATGCTATCCACCTCCAAATAAAGAAATATGGAGCCTGAATGCTGATTGAAGTTCATTATTTTCAATTTGTTTTTGTTTTTTCTTTCTCGTGGTTTTCCCCCTTTGTCCTGATTCTTCTTTCATAATATGACCAATGTGGATATATGCTTAAGTGTGATTGTACATGTATAACCTATATCATACTGCTTCCTGTCTTGGGAACAGGGGGAAGAGGGGCTCTTCTCATTAAGACATTCCTTAACTGTGACTTTGAATATATCCCTCCCATCTCTTCTAGAATATTTAGCTCTCTCTTTCTCTGTTCCCCACCTTCTTTAATTTCATGTGTCTACTGGTTTCTTTGCTGCTTCCACCAAACAGTCCCAGGTCTCATGCACCCGTTGACCCTTCAATCTCCACAAACTTTTGACCTTTGCCTCTCCTCCCTTTAACAGTCCAGTAAAAACCTCTCTAAACCAATTACTATATATCTTCTTCCTCTTGTTCACTTAACAAAATATTGCAATCAGAATTCAAACTCTATCACACAAATTAAATTACTCTCTCCAAAGTTAGCAGTAATCTTTAATTGCCAAGTATAATGTATTTTTCACAATCCTTTGTTTTTCAATACTCTGAAGTATTTTACTCCACTAACAATGCTTTTCTTCTGGTCTGGGTTTTTCTGACAATGTTGCCTCTTGGTTTTCCTCTTATCTGCATGAGCATTTTTTCTTACTCTTCTTTGCTGGGTAATCACTCATGTTGTACCCTCTAATAAATACAAGTTATATCCCTAGGCTCTATACTAGATCCTCTTCTCTTTATATTTTCCTTCTTGATGAACTCATAAGCTCCAGTGGAATCAATTATCATTGCTATATTGATGACTTTCAAATTTCTATATATAACTTTCCTGAGCTCCAGTCTCATCTCACCAATTGTCTATTTGACATTTTGAACTAGATTCATGCTGTATAGGAATTTCAAAATGAATACATCCATAACAGAACTTACATAATTTCCTTCAAAACCACTCCTTATTTTTTCTATTTCCATCAAGGGTACAATCGCTGTTTCAGTAATCCAAGTTCAGAAATCTGTCTCACAATTAATTACTTGTTTCCTTCAAAACTCAGTTCAGATGTAACCTTCCACTAAAAGCCTTCCATGTTTCCCATAGTTGCAATGATTTCTCATTTTCCCTAGATCCACTTATCCAATAAATTGTCAGATTCTGCCAGAGCTATGTCCACGATCTCCTTTCTCCCATATCTTTCTCTCCACTCACATTGTCACTACCTTTGCTTAAAACCTTTACCACCCTCTCACCTATTCTATTACAATAGCATTCTAATTGATCTCCCTGACTCAGGTCTCTCTCCTCTTCAATTAATCTTTCACAGAACTGCCACAATTATATTCCTAAGTATGTGACTAACCATGATACTCACCTGGTCAACACACTCAAGTAGATCTCAATTTTCTTTGGAATCAGTAATCAGCAAACATTTATTAGGCATCAACCATAAGCCAGTCACAGAATCAAACACATACTCCAAAGTTTGGCATCTAAAGCCCTTCACAAATTGGATCCCCCTTCCATCACAGCTTCTTTATGTGGTATTCTCCTTCATGTTCTCTGTAGCTATCCAAGTTGACCTTCCTGCTATTTCTTGTATTTTTTCAAGTTGCCCTCTATGTATTACCCCTTAGAATTTTTAAGCTCAAACTGTATTCCATACGTATGACTTCTCTCTTATCCTTGAAGTGGGTGGTTCCTACCCACAAAACAACTGTGTATATTCTATGCTCTATATTTTCATATATGTATACATATGAATGTATACCTATATTATACATATGCATGTATATACTTTATATACACACATATACCCACATATATATATGTGTGTGTGCATATATATATATATATATATATATATGTATGTATGTATGTATGTGTGTATAGACACACACAAATATCCATAGGGCATAGTGGGAGAATTGAATACCTCTAGCATATTTATTTTACCTTATCATGCTCATATTTAGTTTATAAATTTTATTTCATTTTGAAAAATAGTATCTTTTTATTTCTTTGGGTACACATATTGTTTCTTCCAATAGAATTAAATGTCTTTGAAAGCAAGAACAACATTTCATTTCTTCCTTTGAATCCTCGGTGCCTAGCATGAATCTTGATATAATAGGTCCTCAAATGTTTATTGATTGATAGATTATCTTTCCATGTCTACCTCCACTTTATATGTACTGTTTCTCCCACTACAATATAAATTCCTTGAAGGTAGGGATTGTTCCATTTGTGTTTGTGTCTCCAGGGCCTAGCATAGTGTATGGTACAAAGTAATCACTTGATACCTGCTTTTCATTCATTCATTCATTTATCTACATAATACATTTTCATATAATATATTACAAATACCTATTGATCATAGTGTGAGAACTAAATACTTTTGTCACATTTATTTTACTTTACTTCTATAACCTTTTTTATAAGCACTTTAAAATTTCATTTTAAAAATGAATATCTTCTTAAGTTACTTTTTTCAACTGGAAAAAGAAGTGAACAATCTTGTCTTTTATTTTAGCAGAAGGTTTGGTGAAATTGAGCTCCATCCTGTATGTACAGTGATTTTCCCCTTCTCCATAATGAATTCCTGCATTTACCCATATCCTCAAATATTCAGTGCATTTGCCTCTATAAGAGAGAGGTCTGGTTTGGAAGTCAGTTTCCAAACTTTAGGTGATACTTCTTAAGTCTCTCATGGGAAGTACTGAACCATTTAGTTGTGTGTTCATCATGTATTTATCTTACTCTCACATAGTTACATAATCACAATATCTCAGGCTGGGAGAGCCTTCGGTAGCCACCCAGTCCCATTCATATCCAGAAGGAATCCCCATTACAACATTTCTCCTGCGTTCTTGTCCTCATATAAATAAATTCAAGGTCTTTCACTTCCAATTTATCAATATCACTTTAAAACTGTGGTGTCCAGGAGAGAACCTGTTATTTCAGGTGAGGTCTGAAAAAAAAAAAAAGCAGAGTACAGTGGGATATCAAGGTAATTCCAAACAAATCAATGAGTATCTATTAAGCATCTATGTATTATATACTCATGATTATACTCTCGCCTCTCTTTATTTCTCAAAGCTAAACCAATTTCATTTTGACTTTTTCTTCTGTCATAATCTCACTGTTCTCCCTCCAGAAGATATACCATACAAATGGACCTCTCTACAGAAATGGCTAGTATCTTTGATAGCTTCTCTCATTTTACACATGAATTTATGTTAATGTTACATTTAAACAAATGTCTAATATAAGCATCAACTCAGTTTCTGTCACAGCAGAGAAGATGAAAGTCAGTTTAACTGACATAAACTCAAGTATAACACAGAGAAATCCCTTTATAATGCTGCAGTCAGGGGTCAGGACTAATCTCTGCCTTTTAGACCAAACACATTTCAAACTTTTTTTTTCTGGGAGTAATTATTATTTTTTTAGGAAATGTGACTAATTTAAAGTTATCCACATATGAATCAGCTGAGTGATAAGATGATATTCTGCAACATGAATCTGACTTAAATAGGTTTTAAATATCTAGCAGGGATTATTTTAGAATATAAGACTGTCAATAACTTTTCATGTCTTTATTTTTTATAAATCATGAAGGCACACACATAGAGACATACAGACACACACGCACACACACACACATACATATATACCCTCCCCCACATTGGATTTGGCATTAAGAAAAATCTGCTTTTAAATCCCACCTCAGATACTGATAATCCCATCAGAACAATAAATAGCCTTTTTTTTATTTCCTTTTTTTTTTTTTTTTTTTTTTGTGGTTTGGTTAGAAAATATCTACAGTGAGAAAGTAACTACATAGATGCGAAACATTGTATTTCTTCTCATCATACCTGTGCAAGTAATTCATGTCTTTTTTTATGTTATGTTAAGGCTTAGTTTAGCATCTTATTTATGGTAATTGCTTAATAACTGCTTGTTGAATAAAGAATCTTTTAAAGTCTCGAGCACAGAGGCAAGAGCCACCCTTTCCTTCCTAAGTGGATAAAATAAGGCACTGACAATTTAAGACCTTCCCAAATGATTTATTTGAGCAAGGAATAATATTTACCTCTACTCTTACAACATAGTGCCAGATTTCGTTAGTGTTAATATCTTCCCACTGTGTTTGCTTTAAATATGAAATTTGGATACATGCAAATAACTGAGTAATTATGTTGATAAATATGTTAATGGAATTGATCTAATATTATTTTGAGTTCAGAAATCCCTGTGTGTTCCTAGGATTATAGCTTTCTCCAAAGACATTCTTAATGATTAGAGTGACATTGTCAAATCTATATAATCCATTGGAAACCAAGCGATAAATACTTATACATTCATTCATTTCAGTCATGTTCGACTCTTCATCACCCCTATTTATAGTTTTCTTGGCAAAGATACTGGAGTAATTTGCCATTTCCTCCTCCAGCTCATTTTACAAATGAGGAAACAGACAAACAGGGTTAAGTGACTTGCCCAGGGTTACATAATTAATAAGTGTCTGAAGCCAGATTTGAACTCAGAAAGATGAATTTTCCTGATTCCAGGACTGATGCTCTATCCAATGTGTCTGTTAGTTGTCTTGTATATTTACCATGTATAGAAAATTCTAATAATAATTGTTCCCAAACAATGAGCCATCTAAAATAGGTCCACACATAAAAGTGAATATGCTTTTCATTAAAAATAAACAGGTTGCTTTTTAAAAGAGAGGAACTGATAAACTCTAAAAATCAAGAAATTATGAAGCTTGAAAGGATCTAGTATTTTTAAACTTAACCAAGAGTCAGTTTTAGTTGGATTGCATACGCTCTTTAAGATGGGGTGGGGCTAGGGCATAAAAACAAAAGAAAAAACAAAGCTGGAGTATCAGAAAAAGAGTCATTCAATGCTCCGGTTAAAATCTGTATTATTTTCCCAAAGGCGAAAACAGTTACAGATCCACTGTTCATTACTTTGGATGTGTCACATTTGCTAGTATGACAAGATGTATTATGGATGGAGAGTTTTACAGATGGGAGAGAAATCTCTTTCCAAGTTGTTTATTTGATTTTTTTCCCCATTTGTTCCTTTATACTATACTGGCCAACCTTGGGATAATGGGATTACTTTATGCTTTCTGCACCATCATCAGGCTCTGGATGACTGAACAGAGGCCAGTGGCAAGAGAAATAAGATGGCTGTAAAAAATGCAAAAAATTGGAACTTAAAAAAAAAAAAGGTACAACCAATAACTTGCCCTTAAATTTAAAAGGAACTAAATGAGGAACTTCTGGACAATTTATCTTGCTGTTTACTGATAACAAGTCACTTTGTTTTTATGTGCTCAGTCTAGTATTCCATAATTTATTTGAAAGAAGATGAGAAATAATGTAGATAAATGATGAAGTGTCAGGGTCTGACGCTCTTAAATGAAGCTATTATGGTCAAAGAGAAAACGTAAAACCTGCGGCTCATTATGAGAGTGTTCTACTTGTCAGTTAAGTGAAAAGGCCTGGAATGATTTCCAGTTTATTTGTCATTGCAGTTATTAAAGCTGTCTTTTTGGTGCCATGAAAATGAATTGAAGACTTTATTCGAAGTAAATTTGTACTAAAGCTTTCAGATGTATCTTATGTGAGCTCAGTGAGGCAGGAAAACAGCTTAAAAGCTGAAATATTACAAGAAAGCAGCTACCAAAGTCTTGAAACCCATATGAATATATGTCTTAAATGAGTGAAGGAAGAGTTCTCTTAGCTGGGGAATAAAGGGTCTTCTTTCTTCTTCTTCTTCTCCTTCTTCTTCTCCTCCTTCTCCTTCTCCTTCTCCTTCTCTTTCTCCTTCTCCTTCTCCTCCTTCTCCTTCTCTCTTCTTCCTTTAGTGATCTCATGGAATTCCATAGATAGAGTCAATTCTTGCCCTATGAGACTGAAAGCAACCAGAGGGGATGTAGAGTCTCATTTTTAATCTTCGAAAATGTAGTGCCCAGGACAGAAAAGAAACCTTATAAATATATGTTGGATATAATTTAAATGCCTCAAAAACATGCATACGTATTTATGCTTCCCCATACATATACCATGCCTCTTCCACACACTTGCTGGTTTTTCATTTAAGAGTTTGTTTTAATTTGTTTTTTTCACTTCTTTAAAAAATACTTTTATCTCTAACTAAAAAATTTATCAGACTAGTATCCCTAAATGTTTTCTCAGAATATCTAAGAAATTTGTCATTTTAAATCACATACATTAAAGAAAATTAAATGTTTTATTAATAACCATGGAAAATATCAATACAAACAACTAAAGTCACCACGTTGGTATTGCTATTTAAATTAATTGAGATACATAAAATATAATATAGCACTTCAAATTGCACATAGTTAATAAAATTCATTGAGAAGCAAAAGAGCTGGTATATCACAGAAAAGGGAGGAAATTTAACCCCCTTCCAGGCACAATAACTTATTTGGCACAATAGCATTCAACCTGTGCAAATAAGGAAAATAAGGAGCAGAGGAACACTGAATGAGTGTGATCCATTTCCCTAATTGAATTATTAGACTACAAAATATTGCATCTTACTACAGGGAATGGTAATATTATTGACATTTTTAGCTCACATGAGCTACTCTTAAAGCATCTTACAATCTCTGCTAATGTGTGTGATTGCACACATTTTAGCTTGCGTCAGGTGGAAATCAAGTTGGATTGATGAATGGTATTATTGAGATGGAGTTTTTGGCTGGAATTTAAAAATAATTAACTCTTTACAGATTCCTCATCTCCTGGTCTATAGAGAGACCTTTGACATTTGCTTGTAACACTCTCCACTACCAATACCTCATTTTATACAGTTATGTTAGGTGCTTACTGTGATAAATTGTAACTACTTAATGATGGGATTGACTGAAAGGAAATTGAGGATCTCTGCCTTTCCTCTTTTACCAACCACCCTCCCCGCAGCATCACCTCATGATATGAAAACAATAGAAACACTAAACTGAATGTTTTACTCTAAGCTCTAGCAATCTTCCAGACCAGCTAGTGACACTTTAATGCAGATATTACAAATGTTATGACACATCTTCAGGGTCAGTTTAAAAACAAAAAAGAGTTCTCCAGCCTCATCAGATGTAATCTGTCAGTTTTGTCATAAGATACTACAGTGGCTTTTAGTGATATTTTCACCATAAAGGGTTTATTGGGCTCCATAACATGCACCCTGATTTTCAGGGGTTTAAAACTGCCAGCAAAATTTTCTTTCATCAGAAACTTTGGAATTGCCACCCAGAAGTCCTTTTATATAAGAATAAAATAATCAGGGCTATTTTGTTTGAATTCTGGAGGACATGCTTGGAATAGAGGCATTTCTTTTTCAAAAATCTTTTTCCAAAGAAAACCTTGAAGGTAGTAAGTATGGCCAAATGATATTTAATTCACCAATCAGTGCACAGGCATTTATTAATATCTTCAATGTCCCAGTAACTCTGGTAGGTGCCTGAGATACAGAGACAAAAATGGAACAGTCTCCTATCTTGCATAATTATATATCAACATCTATGCATAGGATCTATTTATCTTATATTGTCTTAAGGGGAAAAACCTGCATGACAGACTGACAGATAGACAGATAGATAGAAAGATATAGATATACTACATACAAGATAAATCCAAGTTAATTAAATGGAAGGCTTTTATTGAGGAGGAGTAAACCCATCATTTCTCAGACATTTACAATGCACAGACACTAAGCTAGGCAGCAGATGTGCTCCAGGAGTGTATGGGACATTTCTGTCTTTGAGGGACTAAACAATCTTATTTCAAGTTAAACAAAGGTTTAGGAACATTTAGAACATAGGATTCATAGAGGACACCTTGGAGGTTTCAGGTCCAATCCTCTCATTTAAATAATGGGAAAGCTCTGGGATAATGAGGTAAAAATGACTTGTTTAAGGCACACAGGTACTGAATAGCAGACCTGGGATTTAAACTTGATATCTTTGATGCCAAATCCCAGATTCATTCTGCCACCAACTACCTTGCTACTTCGTGGGGATTACGCTTACATCTATAAACTGATTTAGGCAGTAGGATTTGCCTTGGTCAACTCACTGGCTCTAGGGGAAGAAAAATAGATCATATTTTTAAAACAGTTTTCGAATTTCAAAATTCAATATCCATGCTAGCTAACTATCCATCTAGAGTTGTAGTACCAGAAGTAGCAGTGGCAGCAGCAGTAGCAGCAGTAGCCATGAGAATAGTGGTGGTGGTGGTGGTGGTGGTGGTGGTAGTGGTGGTGGTAGTAGTAGTAGGTAGCAGCAGGAAATTATCCAGTTTTATGTGAAGTTATAGTCAATAATCTCTACACATCAAGATAACAAAATTCCCTTGGTAGTAAGACCCTGAGATAAATTTTTAGGGGACAGAGAGCAACTCATTCATTTTTCTTATATACCAGATAAGTAATAAAATTTAATTCATCCTGTAGCTATCAGAAAAGCCAGAATTCTAGATTATTTAATAAGTTAGTGATTGATAAGGTATCATCATTTCTTCTCTGTATAAATATTTGCAGATTAAGGTAAAGTTGAACAGAATGGATAAAGAACTGGAATCAAATCCTACTTCAGATACAGGACCCTCTTAAAGTTGATTCACCCCTATGTGCTTCAATTTCATCTGTAAAATGAAGGAGTTGAACTAGATGTCTTAGCTTCCTTCCACGAAACAGTTGGTAGATAGAATGTTGGGTAAGGAAGACCTGAGTTCAAATCCAGCCTCAACAACTAATAACAGTGTGACTTAAGCAAGTCACTTTACCCCTGTTTGACTTAGTTTTCTTAACTATGAAATGGGAATAATCACAGCACCTACCCTCCAGGGTTATTGTAAGGGTCAAATGAAATATGTGTATAGCATAATCCTAAGCATATTGTTAGCACTTCATTAATGCTTATTTTCTCCTAGCTGCAAATCTATGATTCCATGATTTTCATATTCTATCCTTGACACATGCACAATTAGCCAGTAACAGGTTTTTGCATACCTACTACATGAAGACTCCTACTTTAAACAATGGAGATAATGAAATGTTCAGGGGGAAAAAAGAAGGCTCAAGACCTACCTCTAAGGAATTCAAAAATCCAGCTATAATAAGGCAAATGTGAGAAATCTTAGGTTAAACATGTCGAGGTAACAATAATTGCTAATCTTTCTTAAAAAATAATAGATAAACGAACAGATAAATAAATGAATGCAAAACAAATAAATAAAATATTGTTTAATCTGACTTCTGGCATGGGGAACTGAGGAAATCAAAAGAGAAGATTCTTTGGTTTTCTTGATTTTTAATATTTTAATTTTGAGAAAAATAATCGAATTTAATTTTGTTAATATCAAGCTTGATTTTTATATTTTTTATAACAGATTTTAAATATGGCGAAAATTCAAAGAATAAATTTTATATTCTGGTATAAGGAATAGTCAGCATAGACTTTTTAAAATTATGCTACAGTGTGTTTATATTAATCTTACATAGGTGTTACCTTTCATCTTTGAAAGCTGACTCTTGCAAATATTGACTTATACCTATGTGTAAAGGCCAGTGAGCAGCTACTAACTTCTTCCATGTCAGGGCATATGCTGAGCCTGTCTTTCAGACAAGGGCAGCTATTAGCAGAGCCTGATTCTTCACCTTTGTGTCAGTCACCCAGGCCCTTCCTTTGATCAAAAGTCTTGTTTATCCCTGGCTACATAACTGCAAAGTAAACCACGAAAGGACAGATTAAAGCTGAAATTTATGTAGAACTATAATTTCTGCTTTAAAAGAGATAAATAGTGAATTTCTTTCTGTTTGGAAGCTAGAGAGAAGCATATTAAAATTATTAGAGTGGCTCAGAGAATTTGTTGAAAGTTGAAGATTTTCATTGTTTTCCTAAATTTTCTTTAGTTTCCTTTTTCATACAGGAGATGAAACTGCCATTTAGAAATTTATATATATGTACACATTATATATACATAGACACACAGACATGTATATATGTATATATATGCATGTGTGTATCCATGTGTATATATGTATATGTGTGTATATACATATGTATGTATGAATATGGATACAGATATATAGATATACATCTTACCCTGGTCCCTCTCCATAGGAGAAAAATGAAACTAGAAGACAAGGGGCACAGAAATAAGATACAGCCTAGAATTTCTTGTTCTTTCCATGCAACCTTTCTTCCTTCTCACCCTGCAACTTCCCTATCCTCCATATCCTAAACCAACATATTGGTTACATTTCCCTTTTGTAGTTCATTTATTTCAATGGTTTGGTTGATTGCCTTAATAACAGCACCAATAAAAACTACTTCATCTCACTAGCGGTTTCCGACAGAGAAATGTTGGACAACTGACTATATTTCCTAATCCCAATGCTTACTGTTCCTAGTTAGTTTTGCTTACAGAAAGGTGTTGAAAGGAGTGAGTTATTTAAACCAGGAGTGAAGTACAGGGATATCAAGTTGCCATCTCTGTTATCAGGCATGGAATTAGACTAAATGTGGCAAGCATGAAGTCATCCTTCAGGGCATGTGACTACTGAGAAAACTAAATCCTCTTTGGGTCAGGCACTGGCTGAATTTCTTGAAGAAGAAGGGAAAGATTCACAAACAACATAAGTAAATGAGCACAGAATCAGAATTCTGTGTCTAGCTTTCCTTTCCTTCTATCTCTATGTTAAGAAAAATAATTTCCTATTGAAGCCATCTGACAACTTGTCTTCACAGAATTTTGAAAATGTCTTTTACATAACATGTACCTCCTATCCCACCCACGCCCATCATCATCACCATTTCCCCCTTTTCTCATTTCCTTGTTCTCTTTACTTCTTCCCCCATTTTCCTTATTCTGGTATTATTTATAATCTTGTACCATTCTTTCACGTTTCCTGGTGGTTTTGGAATCCAAATCTCTTTTGGCAGCTTTTCCATACAGTAATTATATGTTCATAAAACAGGTTGCCTAAAATCTCGTTATTTATGCAGTGTAAACATTTTTTTTTCTCTGGTGAAAGACAAGAGTCAGACCTTGACATTTTCAATACTTGTTAAATGAAATAAAAACATAGACACATTTTAAACTCCAGAGTTTGCTTCTTTGACCCTGGACCCATTTAGCAATCACCAAATGCTAACCACCTCTAAAATGATGTATCTGTTCTAGTGGAAGTACGATAGTGATTCTCATGGGACTGTTTAAAAGCTTTGAGCATCTTTAAAACAGAATTCCATAGATTGCTGAAGTCACAAAAAAACCCACAAACATAAATTCAAACAAATAAACAAAAAACATAGCATATACATGTTTCCATATACTGGTTTGATAAATTAAATCCAGTGAAATTCTATATAATTGCCTTGGATAATCACAGGAAGCCATTGGCTTCATGTATCAATTTTTTATATGACAACACTTGGGCTCAGTGGCCTGATCTCAAAAGATGTTCTGTTCAATAAAGGATAGTTTTGGACCAAGAATATGGTGAGTCTGGGAAGAGCCAGTGATATCTGAGTGTGCTATTATTTGCTAATATTTAAACTCATGAATAGAAAATGTAATTTTTTATCTGAATGTGTACACTTTTTGTTTTCTAAACACTAAGAGAAACCTGATCGCATAAATTCTAAATTGCATAAAGATCCTAGATGGTGAAGAGATTCTTTAAATGAGAACTAGAAGGAATGTTGAATGTCTAGGTTCCTCAAGTTATAGAAAAGGAAATTGAAGATGTAAAGATGGTGACATGCTCAAGGTCATACAGTTAGTAAGTACTAGTGATGGGGAAGGGTTCTAAATGACTGTTGTCAGATTCCAATAAATCTTTCTTTGGCGAAACCAGAATAAATTATCTTTAATGAGTAGTGAATTGGGAGAAATTAATTTTCCTGTTAGCTGTTGACCCATGGAGAAGGAGCTTAAAGAAAGAATAACATGAAAGATTCCTTTATTTCTAAAGGAAACATATGCAATCCTTTTAACCGTTAAAATTCTGATGTCCTAAAAGTAACACCTACATGCTTTTGGAACATTAGGTATCCTGAACTTGATTTTTAAAAGTTAAAACTCCATGTTATAGTACAGTACTGAGTGTTGGTAGAGGATTTAAGATTCGTTAGTCTTCAATAAAAGTGGAATATTATTCCAGTCTGGGTATAGGTTTCTGAGTGAACTGCTATTATTGAGTCTCTGAAAGATGGACATCTCATTTATATGACTGAGCATTATATAATATCAATTTCACAAACCTTTGTCCCAAACTCATTCCCTTAAAGTGATTGTTTGCTAATTCACTAATTTGCTAATTTCAGTTCTGAGCAAGGAATTAAGGACCTTGCTCTAGGAAGCAACGTTTCTGGTAAAATCAGTAGTAACTCAAAATGACAAAATGTTCTACTGATGGTTTCTCTGTTTCCTAATGAATAAGGAAATTTCCTACCTATGTGCTTTTCATGGAAAGAAATTCCTTATTTCATGGCATCTATCCACTAGTCTTTATTTATGAAGCTCTCCATCATAGCACCTATGCCCTTGTGATTCCCAAAGTATCTTCAGTTCCCTGGTGGGACCAACTCAGTCCATTTTATAGTTTTTCTCTTCCCTAATGGAATAATGGAGGGTCTTTATATTTCAAGTCATCATTTGATGAGGTGTGTCGAATGATAGTGTTGGGAGGTTGATTTTAATGGCAAGTAGGCGTACCTTTCAGCTTCACAGACAGAACAAAAAGAAATGAAAAATCCAGATAAAATTGTAAGAAAAGATAATTATATTTTAGTTTTGATATAAGGATTATGCAATTTGAACCTATAGAGAGAAAAAAATGTTTTTATGAAGCAAGGCTGGAAGTGAAAGAAACTGGTATGTGAATGGAAGGCAGGAAACATTTTGGAATACTTAAAACAATTTGATTGAAGGTGTATAATAAAACCAGCTTCAGTTCTTATTAGAGATCATCATATAGTTCTCACCCTTCCCTGAAATTCAGTGCAATATTCCTGACATACCTAAAGATTTTTTTTGGAGTCTATTTTGGTTCATTTCTTATATATCTCATAATTCAGCATATGTAAAAGGATTTCCTTCCCCTCAAATTGGAATGCGTTTAAAATCTTTTACTTTTGGTTCAAAGTATTTTGTTCTTGTTTTCAAGGCCATGTTTTGTATTGAAAACTAAAAAAATATGTATTTTTATATCTAACTTCAAGTTATCTAAAGAAAGTGTTAATGAAATCACGCAAAAAAGTGTTGATTGAGCAACCAGTATGTGTCAGGCATTGTGCAGAGCCCTATAAAGCCTACAGGATAGCTTAAAACCTTGTCCTGGACGTCAGAAAGTCCGTAGCTTATTTGGGTAGACAATATCAGAAAAAATCAGACTATCAATTTAAAATTGTATGGGATCTTAGAACTCATCTTGTCTAACCTTCTCTCTTGATTAGTGAAGGTAAAATAGGTAAAGCACTTCGCCCAATGTTACAGAGCAGGGAAGTGGCAAACTTGGATTTCTCACCTAAGTCCTTTCCCTACAAATCTATTAATCTGTATTTTTGCAACAGTCCTATGATGTATGTAGTAGAATCATTTTCATTTTTAACCTGTGGGGAAATTAAGAGATAGAATTTCAGGAAAAAATAAGTAATAAAATATATAAATCACAGTTGAAGAAAATAATAAATTATTTTTCACAAGGGTGACCCCCAATTGTTTGCCCAGGTAATTATATAGATAATGATTTCTAGGGAAGAGGGATTACTTCAAGCAGTTGATACAGTCAGACTTTTCGGAAGAAGTGAAACTCGAAGTAAATGTAGACAGGGCTTGAACAAGATGAGAAAGGAATTCTAAGTCAGTAAAAGGATATGAGGGAAAAGGGCATTCAGATTTTACTTAAGGCAGATGGTCATGTATGTGGGTAAAGAAGTATAATACAAAAATATTTTGATTACATACATGGATGTATTAAGTGGAAGGATTTAATTTGAGATATTATTATGAGTCATATCTGGATATAAATGTATGTATGTATATAATATATATGTACAGGTAATTTTTATTTGATTTGTAAAAATTGCAATATAAAAAAAGATTCAGCAAATCATTTAAATATTTTACAAGGCCTGGCTTTCTCACCATATTGATTATGTCTGAATAAGCATCACAAATAAAGAGATGTGGGCAGTCATTCATCAAATTTGATCACATTCACCTATAACATATATTCTGAATATAATTATTTAGAATAAGTTTGAAGGGGGCAAAAAGATTGACTTTACTTCTCATTTCAATTTTAGCATGGAGTGAATGGTGCCCATTGCTCATAAAATTTATGTGTAGTCTACTGGGTAATAGAACTCTCTCCAAATCTGAGCTGTCTGTCTTTCAGAATGTTGTTTAGATGTGAAATGATAATATGTTCCACCTCTCAATGCAAACTCCTTGAGGGCAGGGGCTCAAGAGTGTGTGTGTGTGTGTGTGTGTGTGTGTGTGTGTGTGTTTATTTCTAGCAAGCATTGTAACTCCTGGCATACAGAAGGTACTTAAAATATTCTGTAATTTACTAATACATTAACTCTTTTTAAATGTTAATGTTAATAACATTTTAAAATTTTAGTTAACAATGTTAATTTTTACTTAAATATTAATTCTTGTAAATGTTAAATTTTTATGTTAAGCGTGTAAAGTAGAAAAAAATAAGGATAAAAGGTCTTAATGCAAACTATAAATATTTCTTCTATAAATATTCTACCAAGGGAAAATAATATTTACATTACATGGAAAATAATACTTAACAGAGTAAAAAGTTACCATTGTAAACTATCATGACTTTGCAACTTACCTAAATATAAGAAGATTGAAATTATGTATTCTGTGGGACAAGAACTTAACTAATGAATTGAAATAAGCTACATTGCTAAATGTTATGTCTCGAAACAGGAATGACAGGAAACTTTATGTCCAAATCAATGATACAAGAATTATAAGAATAAAATATTTAAAAATACATAAAATAATTATAAAAAGACAGCATTTCTGTACATTTAAAAAACAAACTAGGAAAGTATTGATTTAATATGGCATAATAGTGTTTTGGGGTTTTAGCTTTACATTTAACAGTACTTTTTCTGCTTTAGCATTGGCAGCATTTTTTCACTATGTAGTCAACTATGTAGGATACCATGTTGGAACAGTAAGCAGTGTATAAAGCTCTTTTTTGCTAAGCAAAGAAAGGATTGAGCACGTGACAAGAGATGATGAAGCCTACAGAATGACTACAGCAAAGAATGTTAAGTATGTTAGAGCAGTCACATGGAAGTATCCATTAAAGCAGTAGTTATTTTGACTGGCTTCTTCGGACATGCAACCCTTATTCCAGGTATAATCAAGCTACTTGGAAGTCATTTCTAAAGAACAATAGTAGACTTAGAGAGTTTTCTGTTTCTTCCAGTCAGGAATAGGAGACGACAGATAGCATCAGAAAATTGCAGAGCAGGTGGCATCAGCAATCATTTGGTCAATCCTGCCCTTGGACATAACTGGAGCTAAATTCTATTGTTAAAAGTTATTAAGAAAAAAGTTTATAAAGGAAATTATTGAAAGACTTCTCTGAAGGGATGCATATTGTTCTATCTAATCTTAAAATGCAAAGATAAACTTCATAGATGCATACAGATTGATCTAGAATCAACACACTATATCATATATATTTTTATTTTACCTGACTATAACAGATGATCTAACATTACAGCTTTTCTTTTTAATCAAAAAGTAAATAATTCAAATTCTTAAAAAAAGAGAAAAAGCTTGTACAAATCAAGTGAATTCTATAAATATTTACTAAGTGTTTTCAATGGGCAAAGCACTAAAATTCCATGACAGTGTTTCATTATTCTCATCATTGAAAAGTTCTTTCTTAAGTCAAACCTGCTAACATGGTTCATTCTTTATTTATAGACTACAAAGTGGCCACATGTCCCCCTCCTTTTTCTTGAATAAAGGCTCACTTAGTCTTTCCTCAAAAGCACAGGATTCTAGGCAAAATTGTGAAGTAAGTTAATATGATTTTGGGATGTTTAGTTTCCTGATTACCACCTTGGTATCTTACTATTCTATCTACATCCTCACCATCATACAATCTGTTCTCAAGTTGTCAGTGTCCTCATATCCTTTCCCTATCAAAAAGAACTGAAAACATTCAGGCTAAAGTGGAAATGTCTGATAGCTTAAAGTGTGTTTATCCCAAAGGGTTTGTTTGCATTTTGACAAAAAACAAAGCGTTATACTGAAGGGCTAAAACTTAGCCCTGAGAGGTAATCCAAGGTATCATCAATCAGATGAGAAAGGTTCTCTCCCACTTTTGATGGGAAGAAAGTCTTCTCCTTTACTTTGAAATGCCTTTAGACCTTCTTGAAAAATTTGTTTTTACCCTTTTTTTTTGTTTGTTCTTACCCTGATCACTTTACAACTTCTTCTTGGGACCCTTTTGGTTTCTTTATATTTCCTTCCTAAAAGGTGAACTCCAGAGCCTCTATAATAATCTTAAACACATCTGACTGGCTCTAACTAGACCATAGCACAAAGGTTTCTTCTCAACTCTGGTTCATCACATTCCCTTTGAATACCACACCACATCTTCAACTGAGTAGAGTGATTGTCTCTTCTATTTTATAACACATCATGCAAGTTTCACTTTCAAAATCTTTTTAAGTAAAAGGAATTAAATCTCCCTTCACATATTTGTAATAGATGTAACACAAATTGGTAACATTTGGGGAGCTTTATATTAAAAATGACACCTTGTCCTTAATGTCTGCTGTTTGTTTTAAAACATATTTTTTAACAATGGCTAGATCTAAAGAGAGAATCTTTGAATAAGCTATGACTTTCCAGTTATTTGTCACTATGTATCAAACATTATTCCAACATATTTACTAGTATTTCAGCAGCTAGAAATTCATAAGATGTTTCTATGTATAATTAATAATGTGATCAGTAAAAATTAGTATACAGAGGAATCAAACTCATAAAGTTATACATGAATTAAAGATAAAATTGGTGACAATTGAGTACTTTGGTTTTTTTCCTATCTGATCTATCTATAATTCAGGCTGCCTAACTAAACTTAAATATAGATCCTAGAGTTAGGGTATTTGCAAAGCTCTAAGCTGACAAGGACAGAGTGCTGGCTATTATTTCTGTTTGGAAGTCAGAGACTTGAGCTATTCATTTTGTAGTTCAACAGTCATCACCACAATTCCTTGAATTCCCAAAGCTTTTCATATGGCTTCCTCAAGGACAGCTATCATGTCTTAGCTGCTGCAATGACAGATGGGATATAACATGTCATGTGATGGATAACACTGGAGCCACAGTACTTAATCCTTCTAATACTAATAGCTGCATTATCATAGAGATTTATGAGAATGTCAGTTTCAAGTTCCCAGTTCCATTCATGGGTTTTTAAAACTTCAGCTGCAAAAAACATGCATCCATCCCATTAATTCTAATTATCATGGTTCATCTTCTCAGCAGTTTTGCACTCCGGAACCTTTCAGTGCAAATTAACGTACCAAAAAAGTGTATTAATTAATATTTGTAGCTTTTAATTTCTGCAAGAGTGTTGTCTGGAAGCAGCTGGCAGTACAGGGCCGCCGCTGCTATTGAATCTTTGCCAAACAAGTGCAGATGTAATTTTGTTATCTCTTGCTTAGTCATTTACGCAAATTAATTTGAACAATTAGCCTTTTACTGGTCCTTCATGAATCATGCAAAAGGGATCTGCCAAAAATTGCTAGTTGACAGAAAAGAATTGGTTAACACTGTGCATTTTGTAGGAAGGTAGCATGGAGTGCAAGTCTACATGATTTCATACCATAGAACATATGTTTAAAATTCTATTGTATGTTTTATTTACCACTTTGAAACAAAAATTGAGAAATCCTCTTAATGAAAAGCAAACCTACAATGAGAAAGTTCAGTTCATAGCAGTTTTCAAATGTTGAGTGTGTTATCTGATGCAGAAATGAGCTGAGTTAGGTAGATCTGCAAAATGGGACTAGATATTACATTAGAGAATAATCTTTTTATAAGAATTTATTGTCTTCTCTGGCTCCTTAGGCCAAATATTTCTTTAAGATTTCCTCACTCTATTCTCCAACATGAATGGATATGCAGTTTACAGTATTTGTATATTGGTTTATAACATATATGAAAAGATTTCAAGCTTTATATGGATTAGGACCTTGTCTCGTTTAACTTTTTATCCCATGATGCATCAAGCAGAGAATCTTATGCATAGTTTATACTATCACGTTGATAAATTTATCAGCTGAATTGATACATAGACACTTTTTAATTTAGTTTTTTTTAAGTAACTTTCCAAAAATTTTAAAATGACTCAAGGCTCATTTTAGCACAACTCACATTGTTCATGTGGAACTATCTGATAAGTTCTTTATAATAAAGTTATTTATTTTTTAGGTAATTGAAGAAATACATATTAAGGTATTACACAAACCAGTCTGAAACTAAATTCTAATCTTTTGTAAATAGGCTTTATAAGACATTTTAGGACTGGCAAATTGCTATTTCGTGAATAATATTAGATGCTAAACCTAGGATTGTTTTATGTTAACTGCAAAGCAGATTAGATTCTGCATGTCTTAATTTACCTAGTTCTAAATACGCTGCATTATGAATCACTGAGCTTAGAGTTTATCTACACTCCTTTTCTCCACAGCAGGATGATAGCAATGGTTCTGTTAATATTTTAGCATGTTCACTGTGACCATAAAATGTTGAATTTACGTAAGTCTTTAAGTTATTGATACAAAAATGATGACACAGACCAATCTCTGTAGACATCAATATTCTTCTATTCAAGTTATATAACAGAATTGTGGAACATTTTGGTCTCAAAAGACTTGAAATTGAAGATCATCTAAAGGGTAGTTGAAAGGCTTATTGTGGGCACAAGTAGAGTATAATCCATTACAAGCAAGAGATTATGCAGGTCAAGAAAGATTTGACTGGAGGGGAAGGAGAGAAAATGGGCTAAGAGTTCATGTGCTTCATCAGTATCCAAACAATGCAAAGCGAATACAAGAAAAGTCCCTAGAATATTGAGTGGACTACTGATTATGAGCTTATTGTATATGATTGGTGAGAATCTCACAGGAAAAGCAGGTGTGAATGGAATATAATTTGATATTGATACTAATGAACTCATAAGTCCAATGAAGTATTTTAAATTATGCTCACTGGTAATAGTCAAGTTCTCTTACTGTTGCCTATGCCATTGAATCTTGAACCATATATTAAAGGATGAAGGAGACATGCATTAAGACATGCACCTTGGTTGTATGCTAAGGTACATGCCAAGTTAAGTGTACATATTGACATATGTTATATGTTTTTATAAATATATTTATATTGCTTTGATTTTATATCTCTACTAGATTTTCTTTCCCTGTGAGAAGTGTGCCTAAACATATATACATATATATATATATATACATAATGCAAATGCATATACAAAATATTACGTATTTTATTATATATTGTAATCATTATCATTTATTGTACATTACATTATATGCTATATGTATATTGTGTACCTATTAAAAGAATTCCTAATGATGTTAACTTGTATGATTAATGCAAAGGGAGGCATGAACTTTCAGTAAATGATTCAGAATATATGTATAATCATGGATTTCACAGAAAGGTAAAAGAAGAGGAAGGACAATATCCCATGAATTTCCTACACTTGTCATTTCAAACAAAACAAAGATGACCTCTATAAAATCACAGAATCAGCTGTTTATGGGTCAAAATGTTTTTCCTTCATCTTACCAGACAATTGCTGCATTGTTAATCCATTTAGTCCTTAGAAATTTCCAGGACACAAAACTGTTTTCCAATCAGTCATTTTAGTATATAACATACACTGTCTCCTTAAGGAATATCTGTTCACATGAATTTTTGGTGAAATCATTCAAGTATGAAACAGGTGAATGCTGGGGATGGACTAGAAATCAGGAAGCCTAGGTTCATGTCCTATGTCTCCTATGTCTACCGTTGGCTGACTGTGTAACCTTGGACAAAGCACATCACTTTTCTAGGTCACAATTTACTTATCTGTAAAGTAATAGTGGAATGGAATCTACTTCATGTGACACTGCTGACCATCACCTGCTCCTGCGTGCTCTTCTTTGAATGTTACTCCTTTTCTGGTTCTCCTCCTCTCTGACTATTCTTTCGTCTACGTCCTTTGCTGGCTAGTCACCCACGTAGTGATTAACTGTGGTTGTCCTCCAAACCTCAGTCCTGGTCTCCCTTCTCCCTTTCCCTCTCAACAATATCATCATAATATCTCTGCAGATGATATGCATGCACGTGTGTGTGTGTGTTTGTAATATAGTATGTATGGTGTTGAGTTGTTTTCAGTCATATCTGACTCTTTGTGACCCTATTTGGGGTTTTCTTGGAAAATATATTGTCTCTTGCCATTTCCTTCTCCAAATCATTTCATAGATGAGGAAACTGAGGAAAACATTTCTTAACTTGTCCAGGGTCAAATATTTAGTAAATTAGCTGAGACTGGATTTTGAATTCAGGGAGATGTCTTCCTGACTCCAGGTCCAGCACTCTATCCACTATACCACCTAGCTGCCCAACCCCACATTACTAATTGACTCTTGGCCATTTCATAATCGATGTCCTGGAAACATCACACATTCAACATTTCCAAAACAGGTTGCATTTTCTTTCCTCCACAATGCACTTCTCTTTCCTTTCATATCTTGAAGGTATCACCCTTCATCACATCTTTCAAGTTTGTAATCTCAGCATTATCCCCAATTCCTTACTCTCACCCTATACATCCAATCAGTTGCAAAATCTTTCCATTTCTTCCTTCACAATATCTCTCAAATATGCCTTCTCCCCGTTACAATATATACGGAGAAAAATCTTTCTATTCTTGTATTATTTAAAGTGTTGATGAAAATTCAATGCAACAACTCATTTTAACATTTATTAAACACCTGCTATGATCAAGGCATTGTTCTATCTAGGCTCTGAGGATTTAAAGCAAAAAAATAAATTCCTGCTCCAGAGTAGCTTATATGCTACCTGTTGAATTTCACATGAATTCACCAGCTAATCAGACAACCCTAACTTGCTTTGCTTGGAAATAGATGCCTTTCTATTCATTTGAAAAATATAGAAATCATATTTGCAGGGTAAGCAGTTTTTAAGGTGCAAAATATATTTCTTCATATTGCTTAATAAATGTGGCAACACATTTGCCTTCAGTTTTGTGGACTGAAAAAATTCAACATGATATTTGACAGAATTTCAAATTCACATAATCATACCTTTAAGAACTTCCAAATGTTTTTGCTTACTGTTCTGTAATCCTCAGCATGTGTCCTTTTATTATAACGTACCTAAACCAAGTTGGTTTATTTTCTAGCTGGGTGCAGAGATTTGAGAATACTACCCTCCTCTCTCTCATCTTACGTACTTAGAGAGCTAAAGTTAGTTTCTCTATAATTGAAAGTATCAGTTGTAAACTTGGCTGGAGCTTGATTAATGGTATATTAAAATCAGAGCCTTCTTGGTGAGTGCTGGATAAGGAGTTTGGGGCAAATTACTGGGTTACTGAGAGGCCTTTAAATTTTAATCATGGAGGTACTTCAGTGTCATTAGGCACTGAAAGGACAATCGGCTCTGGGAACAAGTCCGGTGAATTGTGCTTTTCAAAACCTTCTTCTGTGGTGATATCGAGAGCAGTGCATAGGCTGCAATTGAAAATCCTCTTGCTCCCCATGACTTTGATTAATAGTATTATAATTTAATGCTACACATTTTCTTAAGATGAACTAGTTGATGGAAATGAGAAAAGATGATGCAAAAATAATTCTCAATTGAGATTTGAGGGTCACTCAAAACTTGGTTTAAAGCTTTGAAAATTTAGAAACTTTTTTCCAAATTACAATTCAAAAAGTAAAGTTTTTGTTTTAAGTTTGTTGTCCCCAACTCTGAATTTTCCTGGGAAGAGGAATGGGGAAGGACTTATCTCTGAAATAAATCTTAGGTATAGGTCATGTCTAGGTTTCCACATAGATAGATAATAGACCTCTCAACTCCTGCACAAGCAATCAACATGCTAATATTGGTTGTGGGACAACTTTTATTTTACCCTCACTGAAAAGGGAGAAAATGCAAAGAAGTGATGGGAATCCATTAGCAAAAACCTAAAACAACAAAAGCACCCAAACAGACCATTAAACTCCCCATACAAGGTAATCTTACTTCAGGAGATGTCAAACAAACCCTCTGTTTCAAATGGAGAGAACAAGAAGTGTCCAGTTTTTTCTTATAGACTGATGAAATGACTTTTAGTCACTATTCATGTTAGATGCAGCCCCAGTCACTGGGAACCAAGTAGTGGAGTTTCTTTGTCCTTGCCTTTGTCAGGCAAGAATCCATGTCCTGAAATCTTAGGTTAATCAACTCATGAAACTGCTAAACCACTGTTACATTTACATAGATCTATAATTCCTTCAGTGTAGGTAATAATGTTCAGCGAGAAACTTCCTTCAAGCAATTAACTACTGAGCTACTTCTAGTCTTAGAGAATTGCTTGAATTACTGATATTAAGTGATTTGACCAAGCTACCATGTCTAGTGTCTTCCAGAGAGAACTGAAGTCTGTCTGGTCTTCCTCACTTCAAGGCCAATACTCCATCCACTACTCAGTCTGTGTTTCATGTATCTACACCATACTGCTCCATATATTTGGACAGATAAGGAGTTATGTAGCTGATAAGCCAAAATAGAATAAAAGAAAGATAATATGTTTAATTCTTAGTCTCTACTAGTTATTAAATAAGACAATTATAGTACCTACTAGTACTTATGAGTGAACTTTATGACTTTGCCCATGGCCTTTGTCGACTGTAGCAATTCCACTGATCTGAAATTCAAAATATAGTTATTTATTACTGTATCAGAATTTTTAAGAGAAAAAAATCCTCACAGAGCACACAGATTTTTCCCCATTTAAACATCAAAGTGCAATCCTCCATTAAGGTAATCTTTGGTTATAATTTTAAATAAAAATAAATATAGAATAGAATTTTTAAAGGTATCCAAGCAAGAAGCATCAATATAATTTAATCTGACTTTTTTTTTAGTTTTACAAATGTAGAGACTAAATCCAAGCTTTCTTAAATGATTAAGTGATTTAGAAAGTATTACAGTTACAATATCTGTGTTTTTGTCTTAATCCACTAATAGACTAGTGTTTACTTTTGACTTTAACCTTTCCCAAATTGCACTCCCTTCTATCAGCTCCCTCTCTCCTCCTTCTCTTATACCCTTCCTTTCCTGTATGGTAAGATAGATTTTTATACCAACTGAATGGGTATTTTATTCCCTTTTTGAGACAATTCCAATGGTAGAAAAGTTCATGTGCTCCCCTCCCCACTTTTCCCATTTCCCCCTCCACTGTAAAATCTCTTTTAGGCTTCTTATATGTCAAATAATTTGTCCCCGTCTTCCCCTCTCCTAGTATATTCTTCTTACTCATCCTTTAATTTTATTTTTTAAAGATAATCATACCATCACATTCAACTCACACCTTTACTTTCTATGTATGTTACTTCTAAGTGTCGTAATGATGAGAAAGGTTTCTTTTAGGAGTTATAAATAGATTTTCCCATGTAAACATATATAAGCAAACAAACAGTTTAACTTTATCAAATGCCTTGTGATTTCCCTTTCCTGTTTTACCCTTTTATGCTTCTTTTGCATCTTTTATTTGAAAGTCAAATTTTCTATTCATGCTTGAAAGTCCTTTATTTAATTGAATATTCATTTCTTTCCCTGAAGAATTATGCTCAGTTTTGCTTGGGAGGTGATTTTTGCTGTAGTCCTAGCTCCTTTGCCCTTTGGAGTATCATATTCCAAGCCATTCCATCCTTTAAGGTAGAAACTGTTAAATCTTATGCTATCCCAACAGGGATTCCACAGTATTTGAATTGTTTTTTTCTGGATGTTTGTAGTATTTTTTATTGATCTGGAAGGTCTGGAATTTGGCTATAATATTCTTGGGAGTTTTCATTTTGGGATCTACTTCAGGAGGTGATTGGTGGATTATTTAAATAACTATTTTACCCCTGGTACTAGGATATCAGCACAGTTTTCCTTGATAACTTCCTGAAAGATGCTCTCCTGGCTCTTTCTTTAAATCATGACTTTCATGTAGTACAATAATTCTTAAATTATCTCTCCTGGATCTATTTTCTAGGTCAGTTATTTGTCCAATTAGATATTTCACATTTTCTTCCATTTTTCATTCTTTTCATTTTGTTTGGTTGTTTCTTGTTGTCCCATAAAGCCATTAGACCACTTGTCTAATTCTAACTTTTAAGGAATTATTTTCTTCAGTGCTTTTGTACCTCCTCTTCCATGTGGCCAACTCTGCTTTTCAAGGCATCCTTCTTTCCACTGGATTTTTGTGTCCCTTTAACAAATGTATTTTTTCCATATTTTTTTCTGCCTTATTTATCAAGCTGTTGACTCTTTTTTCATGATTTTCTTGCATCACTCTCATTTCTCTTTCCAGTTTTTCCTCTACCTCTCTTGCTTGATTTTTGAAATCCTTTTTGAGGTTTCCAGGGCCTAAGACAAATAAATTGTTTTGGGGGATTTGTATGCAGGAAATTTGATTTTGTTGTCTTCTGAGTGTGCGTTTTAGTCTTCATTGTCACATAGTAACTTTCTATAAAGACTTTTTTTTCCTGTTTTATCATTTTCCAGTCTATTTTTTTTTTACTTTTAACTCAGCATTAAAGTTGGGCTCTTCTTCCCAAGGAGGGAGCACTGTTCCAAATTTCAGGGTTTTGTGCAACTGTTTTCAGAGGTAATTCTGGGGGCCTATAAGCTTTTGACTCTTCCAAGGTGGTGTGATCTAGGAGAAGGTGTGTTTACTACTGTCCTGGTTTGTGAGTGACCATAAGCATCTTTTTCAACTCTGGAACCCTGCTTCCCTGTAGCCACAAGCTCTGCTGTGCTAGTGCCTCTCCTCACACTGGGATTAAGACCCAGAATTGTGACCCAGATCTAAGAATAAGCAACGCACCAGAGCCCCATCCCTGGTGCCAGAAAAGGGACCCCTGTAAATGACCTTCTGACCCTTCTGACTCTCTTACCACCTATGGGCTGAGAGGTCTGGAAATTGCCACTGCTAACACTGATTCAATCACCCCAAGGGGTGCTCCTGATTTTCTGAGGCCAGGTCTGCTCTGAACTGTGCTTGCCTTGGTGCAAAAGATATTTCTTGCTGATGGTCTAAGTTGTCTTGGACTAAAAATTTTTTTTCACTCTGTCTCTTTGTGGCTTTTGCCAATCTAGAATTTATTTAGAATAATTATTTAAAGGTAATTGAAGGGGTTTGGGGGAGAGTACATGAGAGTTTCTGTCTACTACACCATCATGACCTCTTTATGAAGTTGAACTCATATTTAGAGACCAAAAGATCAGATTTTGAGGGGAAGGGGATTGCAGAAATTAGGAATCACTTAACTATGAATCCCATTCCTCTCAGCTATTTTGTGATATGGTAGAATAGTTGTATTTCACACACGTGTGTTGGTAGGTTGTTGGCCTTTGTCTTTGAAGAAGATCAAAATGACATTACCATTGCAAAGTGAAATTTCAGTGGGTCTAGCTATGGCTGATCAGATCAATATGAGCTCGGAATGCTCTACCACAGGTTGGGCACAGATAGTCCATGTGAATATTTGGGGTGGATATCCCAAATTTGCGCATCCTGCATTTATTTTCTGCTGTCTCAATTCTGCTTTACTCAAAGAGCACAGCACCTTTTCTTATGTGGGCACACCATGCTGAGTGGTCCTGTGCCACTGTCTCCCATGTTGCATAGTCAAATCCAAAATTCTTGAGACCTTGAGAGTGTCCTTTTATCATTTTTTCTGGCCACTATGTGATCGCCTGTCCCATGCAAGTTCTCCATAAAATAGTCTTCTTGGTAATCATACATTTTACATTCGAACAACGTGGCCAGCCTATCGGAGTTTTACTCTCTGAAGCATAGTTTGAATACTTAGCAGTTCAGCTTGAGCAAGGACTTCAGTGTCTGGTACCTTATCCTGCCAGGTGATCCTCAGAATCTTCCTAAGACAGTTCAAGTTATGTACACATATACATGTGTGTATACACACACTATTCTACAATATCACACACTTATATATATGTACAGAAATAGGGATAGTTATATTTTATACACACACACATAAACACTATTCTATCCCATCATACACATATTTATATATACACACAGAAATACATACACATACATATGTGTGTGCAAAACATAACTATTCTATCATATCACAGCACAGTTTAGAATAAATGGGACTCATGGTCAAGTGAAATAAATAAGAAAAGAAAGCTGTATATTCTGTCAAGTAACACTTAGTTTTTCTTTAAAGCAGACTTTTCCTTCATCATTTCTAAGAGAGTTGATTAAAATTTGCATATAAGTAGGAATATCTTTAAATTGATATATTATCAGTTCTTATGTGGAATTGTGAAATATGTCCTTTTTAACTCCTCTTACCTCCTTTATCCACTCTTAGACCACCCACTAAGTTGCACTGATTATCAGTTTTTGGACAATGGCAATCACTTCAGGGGTACATTAAGAGCTATTAGGGAAAACTGATTGATTAAATATCTATGAGTGCCTTCACTATTAGCTATTCTACAGAAGACAGAAGTGATCTACAATTTTAAATCTGAAGAAACCTAATAGATAATATATAGCTTTATATTTTAACTGTATTGAAGATAGGAAATGTATTCTTTTTCCTTATTTCATGTGACCTGGCTAAGCTTTGTATGTCGGTAGAATAGAGCAGTGAGATGCAGTTTTAAGTCACTTGACAATACAACTATTTGTTGAATGAACAAATATAGAGATGCAGATCATTCCAGGAATATAGAATAGTAAAGGATAGAACACTTAAAAGTGGAATCAATAAGAGAAATAGGGCTGGTAGAGACTCCAGAGGACATAAGAATGAACTGAACCTAGTGCTGGACCTTGAGGCAATCACAGGAAAAAGGAGAGGAATGAAAACAATAGCTCAAGTCAAATCAGGACATTTACAAAAAATAAAAATTAACTCACATGTTTCTTGTCATGGATCCTCAATCAAGTCACTACATGTATTCTACTTTTGAGCATTTGTGAAGTAAGACCTTCAATTCCAAATGTTTTTGGCAAAAATCGAACCAAATCGAACACCCTCCACTTTTCCTGATTCTAGTTATTTTGTTGAGGCCAGGTAGGTGATTGGGTGGAGAGAAAAAATTACAAGATTTGAATGGCTTCAGTAATAAGACCAAATCAATCTGCACCTCCATAGAAGCAAGATAAATTAATCACAACAGTGCCTGTTCCAAAGGAAAGTTTTGCAGAATAACGAAAGGATGCAATTCTCTCCCTCCCTCTGGAAAACCCAAAATACAACCCTTGCTCTTCCTCTACCAGTGATATAATGAAAAGAATACACACTCTGGAATCTGAAAACCTTGATTCAGATCCCACCTCTGACACTTAAAAACTATGTGACCTTGGGTAAGTCACTGTTTTCTCATCCGTAAAACAAAGGGGTTGAGCTGGAAAGCTTCTGAGGTCCCTTCAAGCTCCAAATCTATAATCCTATGACTAGAGGATGTCTGATGTTCTGATGTTACTTCAAGCTCAAGAAGCATTAAATTTGAATGAAAATGATGAATTTTTACTGTGTTCTGTTTTAGCTGGAACTATATCAGAGAATCCCTGTTGAATGCCTGAAATCAAGTGCTCCATTTAATATTGTGTATATGTATGTGGTTAGTTTCTACTGTTCTACAATTGAATTGCAGTGTGGCCTACTGGAAGCAACACTTGATTGGGAATAGCAAAGTGAAGTTAACAAACCTGACTCTACCATTAAATACTTATTTGACCCTGGACAATTTAACCTCTCTGGGATTCAATTTCCAATATGAAATGTGTGAACAGTGAGAGAGCTGGACTCGATTATCTTTTATTAGAAAAAAATATGTGTATTTAGTCACTTTTCAGGTGTGTATGATCCTTCATGACACCATTTGGAGTTTCTTAGCAAAGATATCAGAATGATTTGCCATTTCCTTCTCCAACTCATTTTACAGATGAGGAAATTGATCCAAATGGGATTAAGTGACTTGCCTAGGGTCACACAGCTAGGAAGTGTCTGAAAATGGATTTGAACTCAGGAATATGAGCCTTCACAAGGCCTAACACTTCCAGACCTAACACTCTATCTACTCTGCTACCTAGCTATTGAAGAAATAAAAAATAAAAACCTTTGTTATGTTTCCAGAGATATACTCACATTTAACTGATAACTGAACTTTGTGTAGTAACTAGAATTCTCTTGATAAAGAGTTGATAGTTTCTCAAAAGGCGAGATTAACTAGATATATTTCCTGAATGTTCTTTGTACTCTCAATGGCACTTCTCTCTGAATGATCCATTCAATTATCCCTTCACCAGCGTAGATTGCAACTCATCATACTGACTCTCCCTGTACAATTTTTTGTCCATATATTTCCCCAGATTTGGCATAGATTACCTAATATTCACTGTAGGTTTTCTTCATTTTTTAAAAAATAAACACAAATATGTGCTAAAGATGTCTGTGGCTCTAGTTATATAACCATTTCATGTCTTTCCACTTATATATGTCTGTGATGTCATACTTAGTTCCATGTCTGAGGCATAATCAGCATCAATAGAATACTACAATCTATTTAGACTCAACATGAATCTTTCTATTGATCCTGTGCTTATTTAAAATTGGATTTTCCTGGGATGCTGGTGTCTTATACTCATAATTTGGAAATGTTGTTATTTACATGTATGTGTTTTGTGCATGTGTTTTCCTTTTTTAATATCAAACCTATGATTTCATTGGAATAGAGCACTCCCTGTGAGGAAACTCCCTCTAACAATCCAGATCATAAAGTTCTCCACAGTTCACCATCTCAGAAAATTGTCTATTGTTAAGTAACCTGCTCCAGTGTCACAGAACTAAAATATTTTTTTTCTTTTTCTCTTTTTATTAATTTATTCATTTGTAGTTTACAACATTCATTTCCACAATATGTTGAGTTCCATATTTTCTCCCCATCTTCCTTACCCCCACCTAAAGATGACATGCATTCTGATTACTCCTTCCTCCTCCCTCTGGCCTCCATTCTGTCACCCCAGCCCCATCTCTTATCCATTTCCCCCTTACTTTCTTATAGGGCTAGATAGATTTCTGTACCCCATTGTCTATATATTTTATTTACAAATTGCATGTAAAAACAATTTTCAACATTTTTTAAAAAAATTTGAGTTACAAAATCTCTCCCTTCTTCCCTCCTCATGCTTATTGAGGAAGTGTGCCATTCAATATAGGTTAAATGTGCAGTCATGCAAAACACTTCCATAACAATCATGTTGTTAAAGACTAACTATAATATTTCCCTCCATCTTATCCCATCCCCCAATTATTCTATCTTCTCCTTTAACCTTTTTCCTTGTTCCTTTTCAAAAACGCTTCTGACTTCCCGCTCCCACAATCTTTCCTTCCCACCTCCACATACCTCTCCTTGTTACTTTCCTACAGGGAAAGATATCAACTTCAGTGTGTGTGTGTGTGTGTGTGTGTGTGTGTGTGTGTGTGTGTGTGTGGTATTCTCTCCTTAAAGGAAATATGATGTGAGTAAGAGAACAAGAATATTTAAAGAAAAGATTTGAAACCAAGTTCTTTTTTTAATAATAAATTTATTTATTTAACTTTTTACATTCATTTTCACAAAATTTTGGGTTCCAAATTTTCTCCCCATTTCTCCCCTCCCCTCACCCCAATACACCAAGCATTCTAATTTCCCCTATCATCAATCGGCCCTCTCTTCTGTCATCCCTCCCTTCTCTTGTTCCCATCTTCACTTTTGCCCTGTAGGACCAGATGTATTTCTATTCCCCATTACCTGTATTTCTTATTTCCTAGTAGCAAGAACAATACTCAACAGTTGTCCTTAAAACTTTGAGTTCCAACTTCTCCTCTTCCCTCCCTCCCCACCATTCCCTTTGGGAAGGCAGGCAATTCAATATAGGTCATATCTGTGTAGTTTTGCGAAAGACTTCCATAATAGTTGTGTTGTGTAAGACTAACTATATTTCCCTCCATCCTATCCTGCCCCCCATTGCTTCTATTCTCTCTTTGGATCCTCTCCCTCCCCAAGAATGTTGATTTCAAATTGTTCCCTCCTCCCATTGCCCTCCCTACCATCATCCCCCCCACCCTGCTTATCCCCTTCTTCCCCACTTTCCTGTATTGTAAGATAGGTTTTCATACCAAAATGAGTGTGCATTTTATTCCTTCCTTTAGTCAAATGTGATGAGAGTAAACTTAATGTTTTTCTCTCAGCCCCCCTCTTTTTCCCTCCACTAAAATGTCTCCTTCCTGCCTCTTCTATGAGAGATAGTTTGCCCCATTCCATTTCTCCCTCTCTCCTCCCAATAGACTTCTCTCTCTCTCAATTCACTCTGCGCCCTTTGTCTCTGTGTGTGCATGCACATGCGTATGTGTGTGTGTGTGTGTCTGTCTGTGTGTAATCCCACCAACTACCCAGATACTGAAAAGTTTCAAGATTTGCAAAGTTGCAAATATTGTCTTTCCATGTAGGAATGTAAACAGTTCACCTTTAGTAAGTCCCTTATGACTTCTCTTTGCTGTTTACCTTTTCATGCTTTTCATTCTTGTGTTTGAAAGTCAAATTTTCTTTTCAGCTCTGGTCTTTTCATCAAGAATGCTTGAAAGTCCTCTGTTTCATTGAAAGACCATATTTTCCCCTGAAGTATTATACTCAGTTTTGCTGGGTAGGTGATTCTTGGTTTTAGTCCTAGTTCCTTTGACTTCTAGAATATCATATTCCATGCCCTTCAATCCCTTAATGTAAAAGCTGCTAAATCTTGTGTTATCCTGATTGTATTTCCACAATACTGGAATTATTTCTTTCTAGCTGCTTGCAATATTTTCTCCTTGACCTGGGAATTCTGGAATTTGGGCACAATGTTCCTAAGAGTTTCTCTTTTTGCATCTCTTTCAGGTGGTGATTAGTGGATTCCTTGAATATTTATTTTGCCCTATGGTTCTAGAATATCAGGGCAGTTTTCATTGATACTTTCATGAAAGATGATGTCTAGGCTCTGCTTTTGATCATGGCTTTCAGGTAGTCCCATAATTTTTAAATTGTCTCTCCTGGATCTATTTTCCAGGTCAGTTGCTTTTCCAATGAGATATTTCACATTCTCTTCCATTTTTTTATTCTTTTGGTTTTGTTTTGTGATTTCTTGGTTTCTCAGAAAGTCATTAGCCTCCATCTATTCCATTCTCATTTTTAAAGAACTATTTTCTTCAGAGAGCTTTTGAACCTCTTTTTCCTTTTGGCTAATTCTGCTTTTGAAAGCATTCTTCTCCTCATTGGCTTTCTGAACCTCTTTTGCCAATTGAGTGAGCCTATTTTTCAAGGTGTTATTTTCTTCAGCATTTTTTTGGGTCTTCTTTAGCAAGGTGTTGACCCCATTTTTTATGCTTTTCTTGCATCTCTCTCATTTGTCTTCCCATTTTTTCCTCTACCTCTCTCACTTGATTTTCAAAATCCTTTTTGAACTCTTCCATGGCCTGAGCCCATTGAATATTTATTTTGGATGTTTGGGATACAGAACCCTTGACTTCTATGTCTTTCCCTAATGGTAAGCATTGTTGTTCCTCATCAGAAAGGAAGGAAGGCGATATCTGTTCACCAAGAAAGTAACCGTCTATGGTCTTATTTTTTTTCCCTTTTCTGGGCATTTTCCCAGACAGTTACTTGATTTCTGAAATTCCTTTCCACACCCACCTTGCCTCCAGATCCACCCAGATAGTGCTTGGGGGCTGAGATTCAAATGCTACTTCCCAGCCTCAGGGCTTTCAGCAGGGGAAGGGCTGCTATTCAGTGTAAGATTAAATTCAGGTGCTCAGGTGGGGGCAGAACTGCTATTCAGTGTGAGAGTAAGTTCAACTGCTTGGCTGGGGGCAGGGCTACCACCAGGGGCTCAGTTTCCTCAAGGGATTTATGTGGAGACCTTTGATTTGGGAGCCCCTGTCTGCTGCTGCCCCTGCTGCTGCTTCCCAAGGGGGTCTGAGTTATGGAGATACCCTGCTCCCCTCTTGGCTAGCCATAAAGACTCTTTCACTGACCTTTGTGCCTGTGGGTGGAGGGACCTTCACAGCCACTGGAGATTCCTTCCCCAAATCCTGCTTGGATCTGCTCCTCTCGGTGCCATGTGGCCAAGGCAGGACTGGGCTCTGCTCCAGGTCCAGTGCGTGATAACCTTTGGTGTCGGTTTTTCAGGTCTCTCTGGAACAGGAATCTCCTCCAATCTGTTGTTCTGTGGCTTCCACTGCTCCAGAATTTGTTGGGAGTTCTTCTTTACAGGTATTTTATGGGCTATGGGTTTGGAGCTAGCTTATGTGAATCTATCTACTCCACCATCTTGGCTCCTCCCTCCGAAACCAAGTTCTTTTGACTCAAAAGTCAGTCATCTATTAACTAGGACTCTCTTCTTGGAGACAATTAAGCATTTAAAAAATTAGACTTTTTGAAGCTAAAATGGGAGAACAAGAAATGCTATGTAGTTCCCAAATATGATCTTCTATGATCACTTATTCAATAATGTATTCAGCTCATTGTCAAACACCAGCATCTAAACAAAGTAAATATGCTATAATTCAGTGGCCTACCTATCCAAGTTTAGGATACACTTGGTATGGAAATCTGTTTAGTATGCTATTGTAGGTGTATGAATGTGTGGTCACTCATTTTCTGACTGGCAGAGGATCTGATTAAAGAGGCTTTGTACTATTTTGGGGTTCTATAAAGTGGAACATCTGAAGAACTTCACCAATGTAAGAGTGAATGCCTTTCTAAAATTGGAACTTGAACAGTCTCTAACCTCACCTTACATTCTTTAGGGGCAGCAAAATATACCTATATAAGAATATGCAAAATATATTCATGCAAAGCAAATAGAGGATAATCCAGGAGAGGAGTGATTTTAACATTTGGTTTAGGGCAAGGGGAGGCATCAGGAAGGCTGAGGATGAACTCAAGCTGAATTGAGCTGAACATTCAAGAAAGCTAAGGATTCTAAGAGAGAAGCATAGGTGAGATTGGAGTATGTTTCAAGCATAAAGGTAGATGATGGATTAGCATGTGTGAACTGCAAAAAAAACTGCTTACCTCAAACTTTATATATATATAAAGTTTGAGGTAAGCAGATTTTTTTGCAGTTCATATATATATATATATATATATATATATATATAGAGAGAGAGAGAGAGAGAGAGAGAGAGAGAGAGAGAGAGAGAGAGAGTATAAAGGGGGAATGACACTTAATAAGTCTAGAAAAGTATACTGCCATCAGATGACAAAGGGTTTTAAATGCCAAACAGAAAAGCTTGAATTTAATCCTAGGGGTACTAAGGAACCATTGGCATTTCTTGAGCAAGGGATGTACCTGTTAAGATGTGTGCCTTAGGAATGTCACTTTCCCAATTTTGTGAAGTCTAGAGTGGGGAGAGGAGTGATTTCAACCAAGGAGACTAATTACCAGACTATTGCAATAGTCCAGATGAAAAATGAGGGTCTTAACTAGGGTTGTGGGTATTTGAATTAAGAAGGAAAAGGATACAAGAGATTTTGTAAAGCTAACAAGGCTTGGCATTATACAAATTTCTCAGTTCAACATCTTTTATCCATTTCCCATTTTTTAAGTATATGGTTTAATTTAAAAATGCTAGGTGAGAGTTAATTTCACACACACGTACACACTGACTCATTTTCTTCTTTTGATTTGATATTGATTTTGACCTTTATTCTAGCAGTTGATGATCTGTCCACACAAACTATTGACTTTGAAAACACTTCTGCTTTGGAAGCTAGTCACTTCGCATCCATTACCTAGTAATTGTGTATGCTTGTTATACTATGCAGTGTTTTTCAAGTATGTAGAGAAAATTATTCATGGTATAGGAACATGGAGTTTTTGACCAACTAGAACACTTTTTAAGTGCTATGTACTGGACTTTCTGCTAATAATGAGAATTCAAATACAAGCAAAAAAGGAGAGGGAGAGGGAGAGAGAGAGAGAGAGATGGGCACTCTCTGTCCTCAAGGAGCTCACATTTTAATTGGTAAAGACAGGGCATGAAAGGAAATTAGAAGGCAAAGGTATGGCGATGGTGAAGGAGAAAGACATCCACATGGGGCCAAGCTTCTGGCAAAGAGGTAGAACATTAGAACACTCTACAGGGTCAGGGGTGTAGTTAGGAGAGGAGCAAGCCTAGATAACCTGAACACTTCAGGAAATGGTGTTTCTGTCCAGGGATCCATGAAAAAAGCAGTCTTCAATCCATTCCTCCCTCCTTCTCCCTTTTTTTCATTCTTTTCTTCCTTCCTTTTTCCTTCCTTCCTGCCTCTTTTCTTTTCTTCTTCCTCTGCTCCCATCCTGTTTTCTTTCTTTTCTTCCCTCCATTTTTTGTGGGGGGAAGGGAGACATAGGCAGATCTATTAGAATTTTTAAAATGGACTTGTATTTCATAAAACATTGGGAAGTCGTGTATAATAAAGCTACAATATTTCAAATTTTGATTTAACCACTTTTATTTCAGCATATGGATGGAAGAATTGAAGTGATTTCTTCATCTTTGCCTTTATCATATAGAGAAATGCAGAAAAAGCAGGTGTTTTAGGTTTTTGAATTTGATGGGGCAAGTTCAGTTGTACTGTGGGACAGTATATCACCTCTGGAGGATCATAGAAACATAAATCAATCCAAAAAGTTTTACAAATATTAACCAAGAGTCCACAATTAGATATCATTTTATGTTTTACCAAAGACTTTTCTCACAATGATCTTGGTACATAAGCATTGAAAGTATTGTCTCCATTTACAGGAGACAAAATATTCCTCAGAGAGGAAATTGAGTCTGAGTGACTTGCCAGTGATTACATACGTGTTAAGTGTCAGAGTCAGGACTCAAACCCATCTTCTGACTCTAGGACTAGTATTCTTTCCACTATATATCATGCTGCCTAGTAATTACTTAAATGAGGCAGCAACTGTTCACAGGACCCTAAATGGGTGTCTTAGTCTTTGTGAGTGCTCAAGACAAATTATGGAAATTCATCAGTCAATCAATATTTATTGAACACCTACTTACTCTAGGCAAAGCAATGGAATAACTGCTAAATTAAAAAAAAACCCAAAGATAAGATAATGTTTTCTATCATAAAGAAGTTTGCAATCTAGATTGCAAAATCAGATATAGATGACTGACAAAACAAGAGAGTGGCTGAACCTTTGAATTATTAGTGATAGAACCAACGCAAATCATAGGACTTGAAGAAAGAAAGAGGGTTGAGATAATACAGCATCTTGTTACTGGCCTCTGAAACACTGTGTAGAACCCTACTGGGCTACCCTTCCCCATACCCCCAATTTACAGTCACAGGCTAATTCCACCAGAGGAGGACAGGTATCCTAAGTGCAAGATTCTAAAACTGCAATTCGCAATGTGAACTACTGTGTTCTGTTTCTAATACATAGCCAGAAGACGTAATTAGCTTCGGAACCTGGAATCTGAACATGTTGAAAAATATTTTGACAACTTCAAAGGCAGCTAGGTGGTAGTGCTGGGTTTGGAATCAGGAAGAAAAACAGTTAACTGTGTGATTCAGGCAAGCCACTTAACCTCTGTCTGTTTCAGTTTCCTCATCTGTAAAATGGGAACAATAACAATGCTTATCTCCCAAGATTGTTGGGAAGTTGCAATGAAATGCTATTGGCAAAGTGCTATATAAATTTGAGCTAGCTTTTAATATGACTGCTTCAATGTAAGGTTTTTCTTTGGTAATTCTATGTATTTTATTTTATGTATTGAAAACATGACTTTGAGAAAGGATCTATGGGTTTCTGGGATTTTCAAAAGAGTCTGTGACATAGAAAAGGATACGAACTTTTGCTTAGGACAAAGACATTTACTAGAGTAGCATAATGATTTCTATGAAAATCATTCTTCCATAAACCAGGGGTACATTATCAACAAATATACAAACCATCAATGGGAATAATGAACAAGCACTGAAGTCAGGCTGAAGGTCCACCATGGTAAATACATGTGAAGGGGCAACTCACTCTTCTGGAACACCCACCCCTTATTGGGCTAGGTATCTCTGGGGGCATGAAGTTCTTCTATGCTCCCTTAACCTGCTCTCTCCTGGACCTGGAGTCTATTCTAAGCTGGGCCCAGATTCTGGCCCAGCTGAAATCCTTGGGTAAGGCCCTTCTATGCTTTTTTTTTTTTCAGAGAGAACCACAATCCTTTTCCTGGTACCAATAGGAAGCCTTCTGGTTCCACTACCTCAGAGTCTGACCAATATCCATGTTACAGGTGCAAAGTTGCCTCTCTTCAGCTATACTCTGCAATATTGTGTAACATCCTATTTAGCTGTCTCCCTTACCACTCACCCACAATTTGTAGCCATACTGTAGTTCTACCAAAGAATGACAACTACTCTAGATTCAGGGTTCTCTATGGATCTGAAATCTTAAAACTAAAATTCATAAGCCTTCCTTAGTATGCTTGCTTTAAAATAGTTAGCCAGAACATATAGCTATCTTTCTAATTTGGTATCTGTGAACATTTTGAAAAATATTCAATAGTTATCAAAATAATAACTACAGAAGCATCCTCATAAAAGATTGGATTTCAGGGAGCCATGTTCTTGGATTCCTCTGTCATACTACATGCAAAGACATACCTCTTATAGCCATGTACTTCTAACACAAGACATTATTGCAGATGCGGGAGGATAGCTAGAGAAATCCTCTCCTCCCAACTCCCTCCTTGCATCTTGTTGCTTCTGTAAGTAGTACAGTTGAGAACTGTGAGCATACTCAAGAAAACAGTTCTTCCTTCTTCCTTCATAGTTGTCTTCTTGATGGGCTCACCAAGGTAGTTTCTCATGTCCTTAAATGTTCACGTTCTTCTATTTGCCCACCTTAACGAGTAGGAGAAAAAAGGTACCTAGGCAATCTATGTCAGGGACAAGTACATCTTCTCTGCTAATCATCGGTCATTTTTATGACCCTTCAATATACAAATGCTCCACTCAATATCCAAAAAGTTTGTGTTTTTTGTGGGGGTGCCTCTTATTATTTTCTTTAAATATATAAATATGGCTACTTAAGGTCTAAATTATAATTTGATCAAGTAGGTTGGAGGATCTACTTATTTAGTGACCCTTTAATCAGTTCTACAGAGAGAAAGAGAAAGAGAGAGAGAGGGAGAGAGAGATAATATTTATAGGATTTTAAGTATTTTCCATAGTATAAAATTTTGGCTAGAATAGGGGACTCAGAGGACTATAGAGGGAGAAGGACAAGGAGGAGGAGGAGAGAAAAGAATCAGCTGAAGAATAATTAATGTGTCAGGGAAACGATCACTATCAAATTATATCTACATATCCTATCTTCCCATTTATTATCTAACAAGTAGTTTATATAATCCTCATCTATTAGTCTCTTAGTTAGCCTTTACAGAGAGCAGACTTTTAAGGTGTAAAAGGAATAGATAACTGAGGAAGCCCAAACCTCAGTGAGTTCAAATAAAGGTAACTCGAAAGATGGTTTTGCCAATAACAAAGAACAATCAAAAGAAAGGTCAGGTTTTAGAAGGAAGATGGGGAATTAATTTTTAGATAAACTGAGGAAGATGTAATGAATACACAAATGAAAATGTCCAACAAAAAGTTGGAGATATGGATCAAAGAGACAAATAAAGTCATTTCAATCTTGATCTACCTTTGATCTTGTTGTCCTTAGCATTCTGATTATTAAAATTAGTAAACCTAATTCTGCATCTATTCTTCCCCTAAATAAGTTCAGAATTATGCTCCTTAGAAAGGCTAGCTTAGCTTATTCGGATCACTAGGCAATGTGAAAATTATCTGTTCCTTGAGGCCTGATGAAATTGTAGTGCGGAATTTTGAAAGTTCACAAATCTCATCATCTGTGGATAGCTAGAGACTTATTCCAATTATTTCTGTTAAGAGATGAAGTAGGAACTACATTAAAAAAAACAAAATCAGAAAAAAGATTCTGATTAAGACGAAAGATTCCTTACAAATTAAGGAATAAAAGTATAATACTGGTACTTCAACTTAGAGCTGACAATTTTAAAAAATTATGAAGTGAAACATAAGAAGCTTAGAAAAAGTTTGGAGTAGGGAAGATAAATTATTAGGAAGGCTCTGTACTAATCTACAGTAAGTGTATGAATCAATTTAGCTGATAGGGCCATGAGTGACTTGTGTTTGATATCTGGATTTTTCAATCAGCATTTTCTGAACATGGTTTCTCATTAGGATAATGATGAAGGGATTAATTATCACCACGAGAACAGTGATAATGGCACTTTGAACTGTACTTGTCACCATATGACACAGACTATTACTTGTTTCTTAAAATTTAGGGGAGATGTATGCATTTGGAAGGATTTGATTTGAGATGCTTCCTGGATAAGTTCTATTGGAATCAAGTGATGGGCAGACAACAATTAAAAACATTCAGCTTCTGTGCTGGTCATCCTTACTACAGTTTTAATTGACCAGCTAAAACAGGGGATAATTAACAGTGCTGTTTGCAGTAGGGACGTCAAATAGATAGCCCAATTAGAATACTTACTGATTCCTTTTAAAAACCTCTCCTATAGTAGATAATATATGTAAGGAACAGTATCACTAATTACCCTTCCAAAACAATATCCTTCGCTAACTCAAGTGCAACAGATTAGATGTAAACCATTTAATGAGAGCAATACAACAGAGTAGATTTTAATTTTAGGTTACTAGGTGCATGTATACGGGTGATTGGTATGATTTAGAAATAACTCTATGACTAATGCTAATTGAGACAAAATATAGATTTTTTCATTGGTTCCATTTTTGTAGAGACTGGACATAATTGTACGCAATCCCATCCAGTGGTCAGTCATAATTTTCTCTCACATAATTATTTTATAGTATAGCAGACTATTGAATGGAAACGATCTGATTTTATAAGAATGGATATACTTATTGCTGATAATTGTCGCTTCTTGATACGATACATCTCCTGAAGCAAAATGAATTAATAGCAATTTAATAACTTTACAAAGGAAGCTAAAGGGTGCATTAGGAATTCAGTGGCATGAGTACTACCTTTAAGTGTCTGTTTGCCTTTGGTCACAACACTCAATTGCCCTAGGCCTTAGTTTCCACATTTGCTTTAAAAAACATCAGAGGTAAGACCAATCCTTTTCATTCCTAAAGACCAGGATTCCTTTGTAACATTCAAAACTCATCCTTTATGCTATCTCACCTTGATATATTTGCCCATGAGATTATCTATCCCTTCTCTAACTCTCTGTCTAATACCAACCTAGTTTAAAGCCTATTTAAATGTCACCACCTCCAGAAAGAATTCTTTAATTCCCCTCTAAGCATAAGATTCCCTCTCAGAACTCACATAGCATTTTGCGGTATGAAGTTATCTAAGGCACTCATTTTAAATGCTCTATTGATTCTTAAAAAAATAAAAATAAAAAAGGTATTTCCCAATACCAGAGTCACTCAAGGTATCCTCTCATAACCAGGAAGGATAATTAAATGAAACAAACCAACATATGACCATGTGATCCAGGATAAAACTGCATCTGTCCCTCTAACATAACACCTTTCTGCTGAGAGGAGTCAGTCTTCTGGAGTCAAGCTTAGTTATTACTTAGAACTTAGCTCTAATATCTTTTAGGTTTTTATTTTTCTCATTGCTATCAGTATTTCTGTGGTACCCTTGATTCTGCTTGCTCTAGTATACATTTGTATACATCATTTGATATAAATCTTTTCAAATTTCTTGGAATTCTTCAAATTTTTATCTTCTTAGGCAAAGTATTTCATTAAATTTTCTAATTGAGAGTCACTCGTATTTCTATTTTCCCATTTTTATTTCCATTTTGACTACTTTAAAGAATATTATTACTAATATTTTGGCATCTATAGGAACTTTTTTGTATTATTTATATCATTTTGGTAATTCTAAAGATTCTACTGAGTCGCAAGCATCAGATGTGGTTCGGAAAGGACTAACCAGGAAGTTAATAACGTTTATCAAACATCTATTATATGGTGGGCACTGTGCTAAGCACTGGGCATACAAACAAAACTTAAGACAGTCTCTACTCTCAAGGTGTCATAGTCTAATGGGGAAGAGGAGGAGGGGATATCTGAGAACACACCACAAACACCTATGTATAAACAAGTCAAATTGGAAATAGTCAACAGGGGAAAAATACTAAAAACTAGGAGGGACCTGGAAAGGCAGTAGGATTTTTTGTGCTGTCACTAAAACTCCACTCAAATGGAAAATCAAGGAATAAAGAGGAAGAGAAGAGGAGGGAGAGCATTACATGCATGGAGAATAGTGTCAATACCAGAATGAGGGCATGGAGTGTCCTGTTTCAAGGAACAGAAAGGACTATATGATTTGCGCTCTCCCTTAATAAATGACGTGCTTATTTTGCACACTTATGTGTGTACATGTCTTCCCCAAAAGAATTAAGGTAATTCCTAAAAGCAGGTATTTTTATTTTTGTCTCTTTATTCTCCATGTCTAGCAAAGTGCATGGCATATAGAGACATACGTAAGTAGGCAATCAAGAAACATAATTTGAGTGACTGATTTACTCCTAAGGTCCTTTCCAGTTTTAAGATTTTTACCTTGTTAAATGACAAGTCTGCATTCTTTTAATATTGCCTAGGACAAGACCAGTGTAATATTATATTGGATTATAATGACAATATCAGAGGAAAATATATATTGTTGTAAATAAATAGGTATAAATGACTTAATGGACAAATTATATGTCATTACATAGAATAATATATTGTTAAAAGTTGGAAAGGACCTTAGTAAAGACAAGGTAGGATTATCAGGACCACTAGTGTACCTACCTTTAATCTTCCTTTAATGACCTCTAACCAAAGATTTTAGAGCTGGTAAAACCCTAAGAATGCATCCAATGCGGTCATTATGCAGTTATGAGTTAAGGAACCGTTATTACCACCATTTTTCTCAAAAAGCAACCAAGGCCCAGAGAGTTTAAGTGCCTTGCTCAACTAATCAGTCAGGAACCATTTCTTAAGCATCTAGGACATTCCATACGCTTTGCTTGGTGTAGTGGTTACAAATGAAAAAGTGAGGCAATCTTTCATCTCAAGAACCTGAATGCTAAAAATTACATAGGGTTTAAGGAAAGACTGAAACCTGCATATCCTGCCACTTCCCACCAAACTACATGCTTTTTGACCATGGATATTTTGTACAACAGATGCCAGTAATTTTGCATTCTTCAAGAAATGAGGTGAAATGAAAACTTTAAAGTGATGAAATGAAAAAAAGATAAAATATGCTTGAGGAAAGAAATAAAAGACAAAAAAAAACCCAGAATATTTTACTTTGTTTGAGAAATATATCCAAAGACATTTTATGAACATTTTTTTTCACTTTAAACCTCAGTTATTGTAAAGGAAAAAAATAGAATTATATACATTTGCAACTGACTTTTAAGATTTTGAATTGTGTCCATGCATTACAACTCATTTTCTCCAATAAAACCTTTCACAAACAGTTGTCACTGCAAACTACCTTGGCCTCCAAATGCATTAATGATGCCCTGATATCAGCCAATAGTGGAGCTATTAATGTGTGTTCTCACTATAATCATTTTAAGTGACATATAATTAACTTATATCTTGCATATACCTAGTAACACTATTCAATTAACATGCAGTAGCTACCTTAGTAAATCAAAATTAAATGCTTACTTAAGACACTAAGTTGAGAGTGCTACTGTCGGGAGCTTTTCGTGATTTATTCATTTATATGGCAGTCTCACGTTGACGATTAGTGTGCCAGTCCTTGACCTGTGACCAACTTTGCCATTTTTTTAAAACAGAAGGCCAAATAAGGTAAAGAAGAAGAACTTCGTTAATCAGCTAGAGATGGGCAAAGAGTCTGCCTTATTAATGTATTCATTTCGAGCTCTGGAAACTTACCCCATGAGGCAAGTATCAACTTTTGAAGTTAGTTATTGGGGGATTTCTCCTGGAATAATTTTTAATAAGCATTCCTCTCCTCCTATGAGAAGGATTTTCAGGGAGAATTTACTGGTCTTTTAATTTCTTCAAGGGAAAGGGAGCACTTTTCTGCGTTGAATTAATCTTTCCTCTTTGCTTTGCTTCTCTTAAATTTTAGAAGAATAATACATCTACTTTACTTAGCACTTAGGCATATTCTCTCTGTCACCCTACCACCGTGTACTTGTTCATATTGTTACTCTCCACTTCTCCAAATTTTTCACATATGATTGTTCTGTTAACTCCAACTCTTTGAAGGCAAGAATCATTTTCTTTTCTCCTTTTTGTGTCTTCCAGAGCCCAGAGTAGTGTTTTTCATGTAATAACCCTTCCTGCTATTCTTATGTCCATGAACTCCAATCTCAGTTCTGCACATTTACCTGGGATATCTTCTTGCCTTGAATGTATTCTTGCCTCACTTCTGTTTCTTAGGATTCCTTACTTCCTTCAAGAATTAGTCTGAACATCACCTTCTGTAGGGAGGTTTCCTGATTTCCCAGCTGCTTTTACCCTCCTTCTTAAACAACCCTATATAGTTTATATCTAGCATGAATGTGTGTATGTATGTATGTATCTATCCATCATTCTGGTGTATATTAAGTACATAATAAATGCTTGTCACTTGCTGACTTGATTCTAAATTACTAAACTGGTAGAAAAGGAGAATATATTCCACCATCCAGTAAAAATGGCCTGCTTGTTGTCTGTTTCACATGACACTGGCAACCGCAGATGCTACATTTTTGCTGGATATTCACCATGCCTGGAATTTTGTCCCTCCTGCTCTCTATCTTCCTGATTTCATTCAAGTTGTGTATTAAATCCTACCTTCTACTAGAAGTCCTCCTGGATTATCCCTCCCCCTTATTGACAGTGACTTCCTTCTGAAATAATGTGTGTGGGCATGCACCCATACAATATTGTTGCTGTTGACTTTATTTCGATCTTGTCCAATTCTTTGTGACACCATTTTGAACTTTCTTGGCAAAGATACTGGAGTGCCTTTCCTTTCCCTTCCCCAACTAATTTTATAGAGGAGGAACTAAGGCTGACAGGATTAAGTGAACTGTTCAGGGTCACACAGCTAGTAAGTGACTGAGCCTGGATTTGAACTCAGGTCTTCCTGATTCCAGGTCTGTGCTGTATCCACTCACTGTACTACCTAGCTGCTATATATAAATATGCATATGTATTTGTATATATGTGTATGTATACATTTTTTATATCTTTATATGTGTATATATACATATGTGTATATATACACACAATTGTGTTCGCGTATGTGTATGTCTTGTCTGTGTGTACGTGTGTGCATATGTGTGCACATGTGTATATGTGTATGTATAAATGTTATATATATGTGTGTCTTGTTTGTATATATTTATTTACCTGTTGTCTTCTCCCCATTATATATTGTAAGCTTTCCAAGGGAAGGGGCTTCTGTTTTTTTTCCCAAGGGGGGAACAGTTCTTTATTAACATCCCTAATGCTTAGCACTATATCTGACACATAATGGACATTTAATAAATGCTCACTGTCCTTGTTATTGACTTTCCCTAGATTTTAGTAAAGTGTTTTATTCAGAGTCAGCCTGGAAGGAAGTTTCTAGGGCCACAAAGATTTTAGCACAGTGTTATTTGTTATTTGTACCAATGACTTGGATAGAGGTAGAGAGGGCATGCTTATGAAACTTACAGATAATACAGACAAGATCATATTTGTAAATAGGACTTAGAACAGTGCTTGGCACACAGTTAGGTATTATATAAATGCTTATCTTGTTCACTGCCTTTCTCCTCCCCTTCCCCACATCCCTCCCACATGGGGATGGCTCAAATACTATACCCCAGCATTAGGATCCAAAAAAGATAAGGAAATATTATAATACTGGATAAAATCTCATAAGATGAAATTTCAAAGGGATAAATGTAAACCTTCTACTTGTATTCAAAAAATGATTTTACAATTTCAAAAATAGGGGAAAGTAAGTTTAGACCTTTTATGGTTGTCCTCAGAGATAGCAGGTACTGACCAATGAGTGCCATTTAGGCAAGGTGTAGAGGGAATTTCTTTATAGATATTTACTAGATTTGATAAGTAATAAAGTCCCTTCTAATGTTAATTGATGTGATCAATTTGGTTCCTGGCTAAACGGAAAGGCATGCATATATATATATATATATATATATATATATATATACATATATATATACACACACATACATACACATATATATGTATTTATATGTACATACACACATATATTTATTTATTTATATTAATGAATGGATGTTATTGCTAAAGTACTGTATTTGTCTGATTTCACCAACTTGACTGTAAAGTCTTTGAAGATGAAAACTATGTCCACAACTTCTTTTATGTCATTCATAATGCCTAATATACTGATGGACAGAGTAGATGCTTGATAATTGATTCTTGAAGTAAAAATGAATGAAAAAATATTGTAACCCAATAATAGAAAACATTGCCTTACATATACAATTAATGGAAAAATATATCCATCATGAACACCTACATCTTTAACCTTACATAATAATACACTAATATAATTTACACTAGTAATGCACATACACTTAAATAATAATTCACTAGTAGCTGAAATTTAAATAGAGCATTAATATTTTCAAAGTCTTGTTTAAATATTATCTCATTTGATTCTCAAAATAATCCTGGGAGGAAGGGGCTATTATTATCCCCATTTTGCAGATGAGGAAACTGAGTCAGAAAGAAGTAACTTGCCAGGGTCACACAGCTAGAAAGTATCTAGGGCTGGATTTGAACTTAAGCCCTCTTAACTCTAGTTCCAGCATTGTATCCACTGTGCTACCTAGTTACAAAAGTGACAGAGTGACCTTCTGTAGTTAATTAGAAACAATTTCAGAAAGAAACATTATGGGTGTCTTTTCAAAACACAGATTAGAGCTGTTTTCACATATAGACATAATGACTTCACCTGTTATTTCAGACAGGCAGGGATCTTTTGCAAGAGGAGGCTCCTTCCACCAATTCCAATTGACTTCTCTGCAAATTCTAGTCAGAGTTGCCTAGAAGAGAAGCAGTAAAGGGATAAAGTGATAGCCCAAATCATACAGCCAGTGTGTATCCAAGGTAGCATTGGAACCCAGATCTTCTTGGCTATGAGGCTCTTTAACTTTCTACTACCTCATAATGAATGTTATACTTATGGACCATTATGCCTCTGTATCATTTCTATAGCAAATAAATACCAATATACGCTTCTGAAGATTTACCCCAAACCACATGCATTCTGATCATGAATTAGAATCCAAAATTAAAACCTTTATGTTTAAAGTAATTAGTAGTACTGAGTAGTCCTAGCTGCCTGACACTAAAAGTGTAGGATCTTCCATGAACTATGAATAAATACTTATGTCAAATACCATCTAAGTTGTGTACAATAGATAGCTAATTATAGGGAACATGTAATAGAGGCCCTGGAAGAGTTTTGGCAGAAGAATGTGCATCTGGAAATTGATTAGGATTGATGAAAGCTTATGGGATGCTTGAGATGAATAACATTTTAAAAATATGGCTACTTTCACCCTATTTCAAGTTTTAATGAAAATATCTTGAAACAATAATTCATGAATATTTTTTAATTCTACATACTTTTAAGGTGATCCTGGGCTTCCTTTGTGAAAACTGTTAGAATGAGTGAAACTGTTTTAATCTGAGGGGTATTTTTTTTGTTTGTTTTACTTTGAAGTATGTGCAAAGCTATCTAAGCTCAAATGAAGGGAAAACATTTACATGATGGGAAATAATCGGTACCTTTAAAACTGTCTTCCACCATATGCTGATTATAGATATCAGCCCTTCTATACATATGAAGGTTGTAAAAATGAATTACTTCATTGGATAATGATAACTCTAGAAGGTAAGCTAGAATAATTTGAGGTCTATGACATGGAATTTGGGGGCACACATTCATTGATGATCAGAGCATGATAGCTTTGAGATGTAAGAAAATGTGATTTTTAAAAAATATTCCTTATACCCTGGAGTGGTTTCTATTGGTAAGTTGCCATAGAGTAATTATGAATTGGCAAGACCTATGGTTCTACTCCTGAAATTGGCTATACTTTCAATAGAATAAAACAACAATATAAGGAAATTGCATATAAATATTCGTATCAGTACAATAATATATCACAAATTTAAAACTGTGAAATTTCCATTTTGGCCAATTTGCAGAAATCTGTATTTAATACCCTACTTGGTAATGAAAATGGAATAAATCATTTTAAAAGTGGACAACCACAGGAAATATAATTCTAATGTCATTTTGCCTTCTCATAGAATTTCTCTTCATGTTGGTGGCACAGTGAGTACAACACTGGTCTTGGAACCACAGAGACTTGACTTCATGAGTTCAAATTCAAGCTCAGAGACTTAGTAGCTGTATGACCTTGGGCAAGTCACTTCAGTTCTTCATCTGTAAAAATGATCTACAGAAGAAAATGGTACTCTAGTAGCTTTGCCAAGAAAACCCCAAAATGGGGTCACAGAGTCATACATGACTGAAATGACTGAACAACACCATATTGGGTAGTTCTCTCTTTCCTGGGTTCATCCTGCATGGTGGAGGTGGGGGGAGAGAAGACATGATATGTCTTAAGTCTTTGAAGTTTCATATGAAAGAATGATTGTATTTGCTCTACTTGACCCAGAGAGCAAAACTCAGAGCAGCAGGTAGAAGTTGAAGAAAGAAAAAAATTAGGCTTGATGTAAGGAAAAAATTCTCAGCAAGTATCTAAAAGTGGGATGTGATGTCCTGGAAGTGGTAGGCTGTCTTTCATTGAAGGTCTTCAAGACTAGAATGCTATAATGACAAGTACGCTGTAGATAGCATTCTTGTTCTAGTATAAGTTGACTCCTTCCAAGTGTGAAATTCTAGGAAAGTCTTTTACCTGCCTACTTTTATTTTGTCACTCTATCTCCCAAGTGTGTAGATTTTTTGCAGCACAGGACTGCTCAGTATGGCATGTCTCCATCAAAGAAGGCACTGTGTTCTATGAACAAAGCACAATTACAGTAGCTCAAAAGAAATGTGAGGTGCATATATTTAGCGACATCTCCCTTCCAAACGTTCATAGAGACTAGTTGTGCTTGACCTGTGGTAAACACTTTGATGCTTGTATTGGTCTGATTATCCAGTCGAATATATTGTACCTCGATCCCAACATAATGATGTAGTTTTGACCCTCTTTGAGAATAAAAGACAACGACCAATCAGGTTTTTCCTCAACTCTGTAACATTAAATACTTAAGTTAGTGATTGACATCTACTTTTTTTATTTCATCCACGTTTCTGTGTTGAAATCCTATCTCTCTTTCAACAACCTGCTTCAATATCACCTCTTCCAGGAAACTTTCCCTAGTCTGAACATAAATTTCCATCTCAGGCCCCTCATAGAATTTTTTTCTTCCCCCATCCATCTATTTATTTATTTATTTTTGACTTATGGAATGAAACAATTTCCATAACAGTAATCTAAAAAAGATGATTTCTCATGAAACTGCAAATCTAATATATACAATTTGCTATTCCTATTAAATATGTAGCAAAGTTATCCTATAAATTTATTTTTTCTTCCCTCTCCCCACCCTAGAGATGGTTACCATGAGACACAAATAGCTGTGTTGTATATGTACATGTATAGATACACACATACACGTATGTATATAAAATAATTCTATATGTAAGTCTGTTTATCAGTTCTAGAACATTCTACTTCATGTAACACTTCATAGCTTCAACTATACTATCAATACATATTTTGTCATCTACAAGATTATAAATTTCTTGAGGGAAATGATAATGTCATTCCTTATTGGTTCACTGAGCATCTAGCATGATAACTTTGTAAGCACTTATTTTATATTTGTTTAAATAAATTGAAAGACCTAGGTAAACATTTAAATAGCCTCTACCCTGGAAGTGACATACATCTGTGTTTAGAAAATCTATTGTAGACTATACCGAAAAGCTTGCTCTCAGGCAGTCAGTTAATTAACCACCAAGGAATCTTATATGGAATGACTTTATCTCTATAATGTTTATTAATTCCTAGTAGATAGCACTTCTCTTATGTACTGGATAGTCTGTGGGCACCAAATGTATTCTACAGTTATAGTCTTCTCGACCTTTGCTTCACCTGAGATCTGGAATGTATATAATCATAATTATAAAATTGATATAATTATAGAATGCCTGGGGAGGAATATTAACCATCAATGTCTTTATTTTTCAGAAAGAAACCGAGACCCAGAGACAGGAAATCAGTTGCTCAAATTTCCAAATCTAGCTGGTGGCAATCCTGGGACAACAGCTCAGGGATCCTATGTCCTCAACTCTGCTCTTAAAAACACAATTGTCAGAAGATATACTAGTTCCATGCACAAAACATTTAACAATGTGGCAAGATAAAATACATGGAAATTTTGCATGCTTCCACAGATTCCTAAGCAACTGGTGGGAGATAAAATCCATATGAAAGAGCATATGCCTGTACATATGCTACGACTGTGAGCCACCTTTACCTCACCTCTACCTTCCTTAGTTCTTACTATGCAGACCTTCTGATGTCATCCATCAATCAAGCTTCTTGCTGCAGGGTTCTTTGCTTCCTTGCCATCTTCTCATCCCTGTTGCTGCTGTCTTTGGGTTCTGTGTCCACTTCTGCGCCCACCTTCTGACCCCTGATAGCTGAGGTGCCCTCTGAAAGATCCAGCATTACTGTCAGTTGCCATTTTCTGGGTCCCTTCAACTGGGGCTGCTTTCTGCTAGCACTTGCTGCTATGAGGCCTTTTCCCCATCCATCAGAAGAAGGGTTTATCAACTCTTCTAAAATCTTGTCTGAGTGACTATCTCATTCTTCCGTGATTTAAACTCAGAACTCGTAGCCAGCTAGTAAACCTCTGGTTTGAGGTAAACCTGACCTTTTATATCCTTTATTTCTAGAGTTATGATTCCCTAAGCTTAGTTCAATATTTAAAGTGCAAAAATTCCTTTTAAGTCTTTTGTACTACCATAATGCCAATCGTAGCTCATGAAAATGAGTTCCTGGGAGTATGATTGAAAGAGACTTGGGTGGAGCTGACAACCGTTGTGCTATTTCCCTTCTTAGAACTAAGTCTTCATCTTCCTGATAAACTAGGACAGTGAACGCCACATAAATATAAAAATAATAATGCACAAGAGCCCAGTATGACAGTCCTACATCATCTTATGTAGTTCGAATTGTAAATATATACTTAAGGAAACAAAAAAAAAGTGTTTAATGTGATACTGATGAGTCCCAATTATTATGAATTATGAATTCCCTGAAATTGTTGTATGTATTTGAATTTGTACTATTTGAAGTTATAATTATGTGAAATATGGTAAATAGCTCCAACCCTATAGAAAAATTCAGTGCAAAATCAGATAACACAACCACTTCTGGGAACTTCATTATACTCCGTAATTAAGATCTGTCTCTCTGAGTTTCTTTCAGTATGTTTGAGACAAAGTGTATTAGTAGTGAGTTGGTGGAGAACTGTACTCTATTTCAAATCTGTCTCAGACATTTAATAATGGAGGTCCCTAGGTCTTAATTTTCTCATTTGTAAAAATGAGGGGGTTAGACTCAACAATCTTAACCTATCCTAGCTTTAAATCTATGATTTTCTGATGCTCTGGTGATGGGACCAATGCCTTGGATTGAAAGAGTTCTGGATTTGGTAGCAAAGGTCATGGGTACAAATCCAGGCTCTACTACTATCTATGTAATCTCAGATAAATAACTTCCCCCTCTGGAATCCAGCTTATTCTTCTATAGAATAAGAAGGTTAGTCTGTATAATCTCTAAGGTCATTTTTACCTCTACCTTCTATGGTCAATGATTTTATATCACATTATATTGAAATGAAGTTCAGAACATTTTTTTCTTTTTTTCTCTTCTTGCTTTTTTCCACTAATTTAATTACTCATGGCATCTTTCAATTTTTAAGGTAGGAGATTGTATTGAAATGGATATAAATACTTGTTTGACAGATGGGCTCTATTTTCCTAGCCTGTCAGCAGGTAGTTTAGAGAGTAAATGCATTACCTTCCAGGGGAGATCAAGAACATTTGAATGAAGAAAATCATCTTAAAACCAGGGATTCTAAAGAAGTGAAGGTGAGGAGGGAGTGAATTCTAGGCCAGTAAAAAGGCCTAATCTTTTTTTATTCTACTTGCCATATGAATGGCGTGTCTGCCAGCAGCAATCACGACAATGCAACTTTTTTTACCCAGTTACACCCTCTTCCTTATAATTTACAGAATATTACAGAGAACAATTTGTATTAGCAGATTTCTTTTTCATTCTTCCCATCAGGGAAGAATATTTTCTACCTTGTAAATACAGCCTGGAGAAAAACCAGGATGTACATTTGCAGTTTGAGTTCTCTTTGATGTTGGATTTCTCTGGGACTCTTACATTTTCATCAATCTGAACTGTTTCTGGTCATGATCAATGCACTCAAAGCAATAAAAAAAGCATCCTTTAAACTTTACTATCTATAAATCAAGGATAAAAAGGATATGAGGATAAAAAGACAAAAAAAAAATTAAAACATTTCCACAAGGAGTTTATATTCTACTAGAAATAAAAGGAAATGCAAACAGAGAAGTAAAGACAAAGTAATTGAAGGAGGAGGAGAGAGCTAAAAATTGGGAGGAAAGTGCAGAACTTCCAGTAGGAGGAAGCATCTGACTTCCTCCTTGAAAGAAACTGAGAACTGAGGGTGAAAGGCAACAAATTCCAAATCCAGGGACAACCTCTATAAACATATGAAGAATGGAATGCCCATTGAGAGAACATAAAAGAAATCATTTTTGCTTGAAATAATGTGTGTGAAAAGGAGTATGTGAAAAAAAATCTGGAAGAATAGGCTGACACCAGCTTGAGAGGGGCTTTAAATGCCATTGTGAGGTGTTTCTGTTGTATCCAACATGAATTAGGAAACCACAGGAAATATTTGAACCTGGAAGTGATTTGGTTAGACCTGTACATTATGAAGATTATATCTGGCATATCTGGGTGTAGAAGATGGAAGGGAAGAGACTAGATATAAGAACCAGAAAGTTATTGTGATAGCTCATGAGAAAGATGACAACAACGTGAATTAAGGGGGCATCCTTGTGAGTGGAGAGGGGGAGATGCAAGAGATGTGAGTATAGGAAAAATAAAGCTCAAGCAACTGATTAAAGATTAAGCATGTTTATAAAATGAAACATGATACACTATTATGCCTTTAAAGGAAGAGATATCTGGAGTTATTTGGTTTCATATTTTCATTATCTTTTTTAAGTACCAGATTTCAGTTCTTATGTTCTACATAAAGAGCAAAGCAAAACAAAGCCTCAAAAATTGGTCCTTCAAATATGTTGCCCTGAATCCAGCATGGCAAAATGCAGGACTGTAACACTTTTGTTTGTAGCCTTCACATCTAAATCAATAAGTTAAAAATGTTAATCATGCTGCAGTTTGAGGAAAATAAACCATATCTTTCAAAATTCTTTCTATCTACCATATAAATGGATAGTCTTTGAAAATTTTCCATGTGACTCATATTAGAGTACCATTCAGTAATAGAAAGTCCTTTGCTGATTTGTATGTCTGCATCATATTGGTTTTCTCTCATCCAGTTTTGTAGTCTCTCATTGAAATGACTTAAAATACTTGCAAAGTTTAAAAAAAAATCACTAAAACTTCATTACACTATAATACTTAAGGGGAGAAGGAGATATTACCAAAGGGGGAAAAAATCATTGTTTCATATATTCTAGTTGCCCTGAAATGTAATTTTATTCTTAGGATATACCTTTCTAAAACTAATTTGGTTTAATTCTTGTACTATATTTTTAAAATAATTTACTGGCTGGGTCTACACCATACATGATATAATGGATAGAGAAAGGAGCAAAGATGTCACAAACTCATGCAGTGCAGTTAGCTACACCAGATAATTTAGTCCTATGCATTTTCCTCAACTACTGGAAAATTCAGGGAAAATGACAATTACACATAATTATATCATGGAAGTACATTTGAAAGTAGCTGAAGATCCTACATTCCTGTCCTTCAGATGGGCATGTTCGTTTTTGTTTTTTGTTTTGTGTGTGTGTGTGTGTGTGTGTGTGTGTGTCTAAGAAGCCTATATTTTAACCTAGTCTTATAAAAGGGTATAAGTTTATAGGGGAAAAGATAAATTTGTTTAACAAGTGTTCTTAATTCTAAGTATAAGCCTTGTATTGGGACATTTAAAGCAAGTATTTCTGCTATCTACCATTAAAAAAAAGTTTGGAAGTCAGGGGAGAGGTGTTCACATCATTCAGTCAAGGGATTTCCTTTTCCCTATCCCTGAACCTTAGAATTCTCTTGTAGCTAACAGCTAGCAGCCTGTAGATTTAATTCTGGAGGAAGACTGAACTTCTCTTAATCCCTTAAAAATGTTTACTGCTATACACATTATTTGAGACAAAGAAGTGTCCTTCAAGTATGATGTTGGGCCAAAAGGCCTCGGTATTATTTTTTTATATGCCTCTATGTATATACAGTATATTTAACAAGAAAATGGATTTCCTCTCTTACCCTACTCTTACATATATAGTTTTAATATTTGAGTTTAGGCCAGGTTGAAATTGATCTCATTTACTTACTTCTGTCTTTAAAACAAAACAAAGCAAACAAACTCTACTTCCTGAAAGGTAGAAACTAGAAACTAAATGATCCTCAAACCTGGGAAGCCTAGGCAAGAAAGAGGGAAGAGAGAGAGAGAGAGAGAGAGAGAGAGAGAGAGAGAGAGAGAGAGAGAGAGTGCGTGTGTATGTGTGTGTGTGTGTGTGTGTGTGTGTGTGTGTGTGTGTGTAAACATTCTTTCTCCTTGCCTTTTCACATCCTCCAGATCATCTGGCCTGCTGGTACACCCTTCCTATTTCTAGGCCTCTTTGTGTGTCCTGAAGCTGCTCTATTTTATATGTACTATCTCAATTAGAGCGTGAGCTCCTTGGGACCCAAGACTGACTTGTTCTGCTAACCCAAGAGTAGGGAACCTGAGTTCTTGAGGTCACATGTGGGACCTTTAGGACCTCAAGAGTGGCCCTTTGATTGAATTCAAATAAATTTGTTCCGTGAAGTTTGGATTCAGTCACAGGGACACACTTGAGGACCTAGGTCACAAGTTTCCCATCCCTATTCTAATCCTTTCCCTTCCCTGCTCACCTATTTGTATCAACCAGCACTTGTCATAGGACTTGGCATAAAGTAAACACTTTATAAATGTTTTCTCAATTGTCAGTGTGGGCAGTGTGGTGATGCACTATGGCTGAGCCTCAGAACTTGTCAAAGGTTGATTCAAAAGCCAAACCAAGATTTCCTTTAGCCCTTACTCATGTGGGTAACTCCTGTCTTTTTTTTTTCTGCTCCTGCATCTCAGATGCCAAGAAGAAGCTGGATTAACCTCCAAGTAACTACAGTGTATGCTTTTGGGAAAGAGCATAGAGAGCAAACATTTCACATTTTATCTTTTGGGTCAGCGCTGTCTCACAGAAGTGTGTTTGTGAAAAATCGGGAGAGGAGGAAATTTCTGACCCCACTGATGGGTAGTGGTAATAGGGATTACCTGGGAACCCTCTCTTGAAGTATCTTGCCAAGGGACAGCCAGGAAGTGATAATAATGTCTACAGGAGTCAGAATAAGTGCTTAATAATTGTTTGTTGAAATGAATTAGATGGATGACATATACATTAAATGGAATATTGGATGACAATAGGAGAGTAGAGAGTCAATGATGGTAGGCAAAATGTTCTGAGATACCATCTTTAAGAAAGCAATCCAGACATTGTAACAATGATTCCCAGACCTAAGTTTTATCACATCCATCTAATTTTCAAAAAAGCTCCGTTGACATTTTAAAAAAATCAAGATAAAATCTATTTTTGTTCAATTTCATCATAACATGAATTTATATCATAGATAAATTTTGAGAAAATAATAGGGTAGAATCGCAAATTAAAGTAATTCTTAAAACTACAATGATTGGAAACCCGCCAAGCCTACTTATCAAGGCATTATCATATGGAAGATAAAAACCTAATGCAGAGTAAAAATGATTTGCATTCGAGTCCCATTTTTGATGATTGGATGTGTAACCCTGGGCAAATTATTTAACCTCTTAGTGGAACTCTAAAAGTGTAACTTGCAGAACAGTTGATGGTCTATATTGGTGGAGGGGTTTTCCTCCCCTGTGAGTTCCTTATTTATGAAAATGACATCAAAACTATCTGTCTCCAAACAAAACGAAACAAAAATAAATCTATTGATCATAAGATAAGGGCAAGTCAAGAATGGTCTTAAAACCAGTAGGAAGATTTTACATAGGCAAAGAGTACCTCAAAACCTTGTTAGTAGATTCCATACTAAAGAGAATCTAGGGCTCCACCGTGGAGAAACAAAAGTATGATTAGAATGGTGGGAGGGAGAATTCCAGAGCCAAAGTCAAACACCAATAAGGTCAGGCTTTCTCCTTACCTGAAATAGGTAATGTCATATGTCATATCTGTAAGTGAAGTCATGAAGTTATTTCCAATTAACCTTGACTGTGCCTTCTTAGAATTTTGGATGAAACAACCTTTCAGATATAGGAAATAGAAGATGTGAGATATTTCACATATGTGGCTTATTTAATATCTTCCAGAAATTTTGGTACTGTTTATATTCAAACACTTTAAAATTTGTCATAACCAACACAATTTAAAGCTACATGCGTGTTGTTTTTTCTTTACAGTGCCTGTGGCCTTCATAACCCTGCTTCTCTCTTTCTCCTGTTTTCTCTTCCACACCTCCCATTTTCAAATGTATAATTAAACTCTGTAACTTGAGAGTTCTATGTACAGCACCTTGAGCTCTTTGGAGGCGTGCCATTTCAGGGATTTAATAAATAACTCATGTGGTGTTTCTAAATTGGCATGGTGGGGGCATATTTTTAGAAACCACCCTCAACCAAATCTGGTGCTGTTGCCTCTTAGAAAGGTGTCAGCAGATGGGGAATGGTGGAGGTTTCATATCTGAAGCCTCTGTTGACACCTTATTCATGGGGAAGGTGGAAACCATGGTTGCTGCCAACTGGCCACTAGGTAGCGCTGAGACTCCAGAGTTCTCTGACTTCTCTTTATTCCTGTAATGACTTCTCCAAAGGAGAAACTAGCGAAAAGTTCTTACAACTTTTATGAGTGGCCAGATTTTGTTTTGTTTTGCTTTTAATTTCTGTCTGGGCAATTTTGGGATGCTCTGTGGGTTGCATGGAGGTTGGCATTATCTCCTTTAAGTCCATGCAGTCAATATTTATTCATCCCACACAGAGGAACAGTGAAATTTAGCCTATTAAAAAAATCATACAATCATTGCATTTTAGAGTTGGAAAGGGCCTTTTGAGATCATCTGATTTAGTCCCCTTATTTTACAGATGAGGACATATGACTGAAGCACAGACTGCTGGGAACCTAGAGTACCATCAAGCCATGCTGATTTGACATAAAGGGGAAAAGGGGGTCTGGAGGAGCTGTCTCTCAGACAATGCTTCAGACAGGATTTCAGTCTAAGAGGCAGTATGGATTCTCTACCCACACAACATACAAACACAGGTCCATCATCATAATAATAGCTGGCATTTATATAGTACCTTAATGTTTCTAAAGTGCTTTATCTACATTATCTCCAGGCTGAATTTCATTAGACTGATTCTCTTAAAATAAGTTGGACTAAATTCAACCATTTCCCTTCAGCTAGTTTGTGTGGGCAGGAAGAACAACAGATGTAATCACTGTTATATTCAGAATGGTAGAACAAGCTGACAGCTTGGTGTAGTGGGAAGAGGGAGAGACTTGGAGTCAGGAAAACCTGAGTTCAAGTTTTTCCTCTGATGCGTATTTGCTGTGTGATCATAGGCAACTCACTCAGCTTCTCAGTGCCCAACTGTCTAGGAATAAAAAAAAAAAATAATGCCAATCTGTGTTTGTAAACAGCTTTTCCACATTTAGAGGATTTGTATCTGATTTTATGTTGCCCTCAATAGATCACAATTGAAATTAGCTTGCTTTTACTATATTCATGCAGGATAAAGATTGCAAAGAGCCTCCCCACCCCCTAAAACAAGATAACTTGTTTTATATATACATATATATATATATATATATATGTATATATAAAACTCAGCTAAGTCACTCAAACAAGTACTAGGTTCAAATATTTCTAACAAAAAATATCTTCTCAAAAATATGATAATAAATTCCATTGGCAACTGTTGGCCTTAAATGCCCAAGAATGATAGTAAATCAATTTGGAGATATTATATCATATACAGAATATGACTTCTGTAAAAGGACAAAGAGAGTAATTTCTGTTGATGACTGCATAAATTATTTTTATTCACTAATACAGAGCTTTGATGATCTCTTTACATTGTGTGGATTCAAATGTCCCATTCCTGTTTGGATCAAGTAGTTCTATTCACTCTAAAGATCTGATCACTTAAAATTGTAAACTACCAAAAACAAATAAAGAAAAAACAGGATACACAATTTGTTCCAATCCTGGTCAAAATAATGGAACCCATTCATTACCAGTAATTCTGCAGATACAGTTCCTTCAGGAAAGATACATGGTATAATATACTCAGTCTTCACAAAAAAGCAATTCTTTCTTTATCAGTTAGTAGATTTATTAATATGTTGAATATATCATCAAAAGTCCAAGTCAAATTAATTTTTTAATAAGTCACAGGTCTAGGTTATAGTTTACATATATATGTATATAATATTTATGTATATATGTATTATATATATGTATATATAATGTGTGTATATATATGTATATATGCTGATTTTAGGCTGAAAGCAATGTCAGAGGCCATGTAATTTCACTCCATTTTAGATCTGAGAAAATTGTGGTCCAAATTGGCCATAGGTACTTAACCAAGGGCACACCGGCAGAAAACCTTAGAGACAGAATTTGAACTCATGTCTTTATATTCTAGGGCCACTACTTTTTCCAGTGTATCATGATGTCTTCAGTTCAACAGCTCTTATAAGAAAAAAAACAAATTTGAGATATGACTATTTAGTGAGTTGTACAGTGTCACACAGATAAGTAAGTAGTCAAGCTTTATCCCCAGGTCTGACGATAAATCACCTAGCATTCTGTCCACATCTGCTATATATTATCTAACACAGGAAAAGGGAATACAAGAACCTCCCTCAAGGCTGATAATTCAGGTTATGACTTAGGTGACACAATAGAGCACTAGAATTGGAATCAAGAAGACTTGTCTTGATGAGTTCAAATCCAGCCTCAGGTACTTACTAGTTCTGTGATTCTGGGCAAATCATTTAACCCTGTTTGCCTCAGTTTCCTCATATGTAAAATAAGCTGGAAAAAGGAAATGGCAAACATTCCAGTATCTTTGCCAAGAAAACCCCAAATGTGGTCACAAAGAGCTAGACACAGCTGAAATGACTCAGGAACAACTATTACCTCAAATTAGGAGCTGATTTATGAAAGCTGTTTTTCTTTTTTTAACCTGTTGGTTAGTTATTGGAAGAGGGAATAACTTGGCATCAAAGTTAAATCAAATAAAAATGACTATATTTAGTTGACTTTATCCTGTATTTAAATGGACTATGATAAAAGAGCTCATCTTATCGGTCAGTTTGCCCAGTTCCTTTGAGGTCTATTTTGCATTAAGTACATTTTAGTCTTCCTTTTGTTTTATTTTCGTTTCATACATGTTCTTCCCTCCCTTCCCTCATATTGCTATTCCCAACATATATAAGGTTCTGGTGCCTACAGACTATCCATTTTTCATTAGTGTAACCTCAGATTCTAGCACGGCACCTGGCACATAGTAGACACAATAAATGTTTGACAATTTATTGATTTAAGTCATCGATTCAAAATTAATCACCCTATATCTTATTACCAAATGAGATATTTGTAGATAACTTAGCAGTGCCTATAGTACAGATATAACATATTTATCATATAAAAAGCATATACATGCTTATAAATATAGCATATAATAAGCACATAAATGCTTGCTTCCTTCTGTTCCCTTTCCCTATTGTAGTAGTACTGAGGTATACTTGGGGTTGAGGTCTTCTTGTTTTTCTTGAGTCATTTCAGTTATATCTGACTCTCCATGGCCCTATTTGGGATTTTCTTGGCAAAGATACTGGAGTGGTTTTCCATTCCCTTCTCCAACTCATTTTACTGATGAGGAAACTGAGGTAAAGAGGGATAAGTCACTCATTCAGAGTCACACAGTAAGTTCAGGCAGGATTTGAATACAAGAAGATGAATCCTTCTGACTCCAGGACTACTGCTCTCCAGGACATTGTGCCACCTAGCTACTGCTATTATTGGTGACATCTGCCCTTAAACCCTTTCAGGTTAAAATTATCTCTTTTGTATCATATGGTGTAACCCCCTGGAAAGTCAACTGAGTCCCATGTCTTGTGCAAATACAAAGGTACTTGAAGAAGAAAAGATAGAGCCCTAGACTTGGAATCAGAAAGACTCATCTTTATGAGTTCAAATCCAGCCTCAGACACTTTTGACCTTACCTTAAGACTTCCTTTCACAGTTCCAAAGAGTGCATGATGAAAAATATTATCCACCTGCAGAAAAAGAACTAGTGAACTCAGAGTGTAGATTGAAAGATTTTTTACACTTTTTCTGTCATTTTCTTTCTTCTTTATTTTCCAGCATGCTAATACAGAAATATGTTTTATATGATTTCACATGTGTAATAAGTATAGTATTGTTTAACTTGTTAATGGCTGGCACAGCAGCTGGAGAGAGGGGAGATTTGGAACTAAAAACTTAAAAAAAAATAAGGTTTAAAATAATTTCATAAAAAGATTGAATGATGCGTGGGCTGGCCTCCCTTCTAGATGACAATAAAGGTCAAGCTTCTAAACTTTCACAATTCAATATTTCATCTGTGTCTCACACTTCTGGATTTAAAGTATATGAATCGCTTGTTAATAGGCAGAACAGAATCTTTGCTCTTCAAGCACTAATCAGAGAATTAAGTCATGAAATGATGGTGACCTTATTCTCACCACTGTATTTTCTTAAGACTCCGGGATTTGAGAATGAGAGCTTAGAGGACATATTAGTTCTCCATTCTTTTTCATTCCCTGTTTTATTTCTATTTTAAGAGAAAAAAAAATTCTTCATAAGCAGAATCTAAAAACCTCAAATTCCAGTGGATTTATGGTTTCACAGCTGTTCCTAATCTCTTCAAGGCTGCTGATCACAACCCATCCATGCCTGTCGATCCTGTTTATTTCTTGTTCATACGGTCATATAATGTCGCTATATACAGGTCTGGCCTCTACAGTCTCCCTCAAAGTCCCTTGACCTCATGAGGTTAGCAGTGGAGCACTGAGTCTACACATTAGCTGTCCCTCACTGGCTATTTATGTGGTCAGTTCATCTTTCTTCCCCCCTGGTCATGTCTTTCTCTGACAATATCCCTTACGCTACTTCTCTTTGACAATATCTTGGTCTATGGTGTGAAACAGTCTTCTTGCGCAAAACATGAAACTCTCCATCGCACAACTGGGAGGCATAGTAGATAAGAGCACCGAGCCTAGAGTCAGGAAGATCTGGGTTGAAATATGGCCTTAAATATTTATTAGCTGTGTGACCTTAGGCAAGTCACTTAATAGTTGTTTTCCTCTGTTTTCTCATCTGTAAAATGGGGATAATAATAGACCTATATCAAAAATTTTTGTGAAAATCAAATGAGATATTTGTGAAACAGTAGTGCCTGCCACATATAAGCACTATGTACATGCACTATCAAAAAGCACTATCGTCATTACCCACATTATCTTCATTTAAAAATCTCCAGAAATTGCATTAATTTATGTTGCAAAACTAGATAGAATTGTCAGAGGTATGATAGTATTAAAACAATATGCCTGTGTCTACCTCATGAGTCTTAATGCTAAAAATGTAAAAAAAAGAGAATTCAATAATGTCATGTTCACACTATGTATATTCTTTGACAGACCACCCCTTAATTTTACAAACAAAGGATCAGAAGTCCCTGAAAAATAAAATTACTTGCTCAAAAGTTGGTATGTGGGTAAACAGGGCTCATTCTAGCACCCATGCCCTAGAGCACATCTACCTTCTAATTGTTTGGAAACATGACATAAAAAACATCTCAGCCCCTCTTGGATTTCTTATCATTGTGTCTCTAATTTTATTTGTCCAATTTTATAATTTTTGACTTTGTAAGTTGTTCCAGTGCTTTTAAGTAGATGGAAGAATCATTCTAATTTTTAAAAAAAAATATTCCGACAGGGGGGAGGAGCCAAGATGGTGGAGTAGAAAGGTTCACATATGCTAGCTCCGAACCCATAGCCCATAAAATACCTGTGAGGAAGAACATCCAACAAATTCTGGAGTAGTGGAAGCCACACACCAAAAGAGTGGAGGAGATTTCTGTTCCAGAGAGACCTGAAAAACCAACACCAAAGGTCCATTGCACACCAGAGCTGGAGCAGAGCCCAGGCCTGCCTTGATCATGCAACACCAATAGGAGCAGATCTGAGCAGGCTTCAGGGACAGAATCTCCAGCTGCCGCGCAGATCCCTCCTCCCACAGATGCCAAAGGTCAGTGAGAGAGCCTGTATGGCTGGCCAAGAGGGGAGCGAGATGTCTCCATAATTCAGGCCCCATTGGGAGGCAGCAGAGGACAGGAGCTCCCAAAATAGGAAGGAGCTCATATCCACTGTTGAAGGTCTCCGCATAAACCCCCTGAGGGATCTGAGCCCTGTGAGGCAGCCCTGTCCCCAACTGAATTTAATCTCAAACTGAATAGCAACCTTACCCCCCGCTGAAAGCCCTGAGGTTTGGAAGCAGCATTTGAATCTCAGACCCCAGGCACTAGCTGGTTGAATCTGGAGGCAAAGCAGGGGTGGAGAGGAATCTCAGAAGTCAAGTAACTGGCTGGGAAAATGTCCAGAAAAGGGGGAAAAAAATAAGACCAAAGAAGGTTACTTTCTTGGTGAACGGATATCTCCTCCCATCCTTTCAGATGAGGAAGAACAATGCTTACCATCAGGGAAAGACATAGAAGTCAAGGGTTCTGTATCCCAAACATCCAAAATAACTATTCAATGGGCTCAGGACATGGAAGAGCTCAAAAAGGATTTTGAAAATAAAGTGAGAGAGGTAGAGGAAAAAATGGGAAGACAAATGAGAGAGGTGCAAGAAAAGCATGAAAAGCAGGTAAACACCTTGCTAAAGGAGACCCAAAAAAATGCTGAAGAAAATAACACCTTGAAAAATAGGTTCACTCAATTGGCAAAAGAGGTTCAGAAAGCCAATGAGGAGAAGAATGCTTTCAAAAGCAGAATTAGCCAAAAGGAAAAGGAGGTTCAAAAGCTCTTTGAAGAAAATAGTTCTTTAAAAATGAGAATGGAACAGATGGAGGCTAATGACTTTCTGAGAAACCAAGAAATCACCAAACAAAACCAAAAGAATGAAAAAATGGAAGAGAATGTGAAATATCTCATTGGAAAAAAAATTTACCTGGGAAAATAGATCCAGGAGAGACAATTTAAAAATTATGGGACTACCTGAAAGCCATGATCAAAAGCAGAGCCTAGACATCATCCTTCATGAAATTATCAAGGAAAACTTCCCTGATATTCTAGAACCAGAGGGCAAAATAAGTATTCAATGAATCCACCAATCACCACCTGAAAGAGATGCAAAAAGAGAAACTCCTAGGAACATTGTGCCCAAATTCCAGAATTCCCAGGTCAAGGAGAAAATATTGCAAGCAGCTAGAAAGAAACAATTCCAGTACTATGGAAATACAATCAGGATAACACAAGATTTAGCAGCTTTTACATTAAGGGATTGAAGGGCATGGAATATGATATTCTAGAAGTCAAAGGAACTAGGACTAAAACCAAGAATCACCTACCCAGCAAAATTGAGTAGAATACTTAGGGGAAAAAATGGTCTTTCAATGAAATAGAGGACTTTCAAGCATTCTTGATGAAAAGACCAGAGCTGAAAAGAAAATTTGACTTTCAAACACAAGAATGAGAAGAAGCATGAAAAGGTAAACAGCAAAGAGAAGTCATAAGGGACTTACTAAAGGTGAACTGTTTACATTCCTACATGGAAAGACAATATTTGCAACTCTTGAAACTTTTCAGTATCTGGGTAGTTGGTGGGACTACACACATACATACACACACACAGACAGAGAACACAGAGTGAATTGAATAGGATGGGATCAAATCTTAAAAAATGTAGTTAAGTTGTGAGAGAGAAATGTATTGGGAGGAGAGAGGGAGAAATGGAAAGCAGCAAATTATGTCTCATAGAAGAGGCAGGCAGGAGACTTTTTAGTGGAGGGAAAAAGAGGGGAGCTGAGAGAAAAACGTAAAGTTTACTCTCATCACATTTGACTAAAGGAAGGAATAAAATGCACACTCATTTTGGTATGAAAACCTATCTTACAATACAGGAAAGTGGGGGAGAAGGAGATAAGCAGGGTGAGGGGATGATGGAAGGGAGGGCAATGGGAGGAGGGAGCAATTTGAAGTCAACACTTGGGGAGGGACAGGATCAAAAGACAGAATAGAAACAATGGGGAGCAGGATAGGATGGAGGGAAATACAGTTAGTCTTACACAACACGACTATTATCGAAGTCATTTGCAAAACTACACAGATAGGGCCTATATTGAATTGCCTGCCTTCCCAAAGGGAATGGATGGGGAGGGAGGGATGCGGAGAATTTGGAACTCAAAGTTTTAGGAACAACTGTTGAGTATTGTTCTTGCTACTAGGAACAAGAAATACAGGTAATGAGGAATAGAAAGTTATCTGGCCCTACAGGACAAAAGAGAAGATGGGGACAAGAGAAGGGAGGGATGATAGAAGAGAGGGAAGATTGGTGATAGGGGAAATTAAAATGCTCATTGTATTGGAGTGGGGTGAGGGGACAAATGGGGAGAAAATTTGGAACCCAAAATTTTGTGAAAATTGATGTAAAAAGTTAAATAAATAAATTTTACTAAAAAAAATATTCCGACAAATAGTAGTGCAGGATAATGGAAAAATGCAGAACTTCTGGGGATATTTTCTGTTTTGGAAAGAGCTCTATGCTTAATTCAGAGGTCTCAGGTTCAAATCCCTGACTCTGCTATTGATTACCTGTATAGGGAAACCTCTGTTCTTTCTTGGGCCTCAACCTCTTTATCTGCAAAATAAGTGGTAGAGATTAGATGATTCCCAATAACTCCTCCAAAGGACAATTTTATGAACTCATCATTTAACAAAACTGATCCAGTGTCCTTTCCTCTTTGTTCACAGCATACAATGTGTAAATAGCATTTATCACCAAATTCTACAAGGTATAGTCAAAGTTTAATTAAAAATCCATATCAAGTTAACTTTTCAAAAACTTGGAACAGTTCATGATCCCTCAAAAGCTAAAAAGAGTTCAGAACCAACATCTTACATATACCGTGAAGGACCCATAAAAGGCCATCTAATTCAATCCTGTTATTTTAGAGAGGAGGAGAGATTCAAAGAGGTAAAATGACTTGCCTAAGGTTATATAGTATCCACTACATATATGTGAATGAATAAGATATATTTTCAAAATACTCTATGCTTAATCAGAATTTAAATTATCCTTTCATAGATTTGTATAATACTTGGCATGGTACCCCCAAATCCTGGCCTTAAAAATGAAGTCAATGAGGAATTATTTTTTTTAAATTAGCAGTCTTCTAGAGTAGAGGTTTTTAACTTGGGGCCCATGAAAAAAATAGTAGACCTAAGATATGACTAACCATTTAGCAGGTTGCAACAGGAAGGAAGATGGGCATGATTCCATTTGAATCAAGAAGATTCAGATCAAGACCTCTGACACATGGTAGCTGTGCTACTCTGGACTGGTCACTTAACATTTTGACAGATAGAGGCACCTAAGACTGTAGTATAGAGGGAATTTCTGCACAGCAGTTTTTTCTATCAATGAAAAATAAGTCTTCATGAGGAATAATTTTATTTAAAAAGTATTAAGCTACCTAAGTAAAATAACCTACTAGTTAGCTAATATTGTAAACAAGGATTTTTTCAAAAAATCCTTTAAAAATCCATTATGATCTATTAAGTCACTTAGCAAGAGCAGAATTCTGAGGAAATAGGATGCAGAGTAAGTTTTAATGGGAAGATGGAGATAGCAAAATATCAAGAGCATGTAGGGTATTACAATTTGGTCACTAGGCAGCTAGAGACAGTGAAAAGAATCTGATGTCAGGGGTGGGTTGAAGTCATCAAAAGGGAGAATCAGGGAAGAAACGAAGACACAACTTGTCTTTCTTACCATCTTACCAAGTGTTTGCTTTGTTGCCCCTTTGGAGACAGGCTCCAAAAATTGTTTAATTTAGTGAAATAAGAAAAAACAGTGTCTAATATAGGTTGAACAAGCTGAAGTTATCTTGACATTTCATTTTCTTACCCAAACCCCAAAATGGTAAGATTAAAAGTGTTATATTATTGTTGGGACTACTCTGAAACTAGAATCTTACCCAAAAGATCTTTTTTCAACTCTCCAGTGAGAGCATATTTAGTAACTGTCTGTATGTTGACCTGAAAAGATAGTTTAGATGTATCTTAAGTTTGTTTTCAACTTTGTTCCGGCTTTCTCCATTAACTCATTCCTATAACAATTTTGTTTTAGCAGCTTCTCTGACAGAAAAAGCTATGAGGTTTTTCAAATTCAATAAGCAGAATTGGAAAGGTACCATCCCTCAATCCAATTTGCACTGAGGACTGTGGATCTTCAGCATTACCCTCTACACTGGGGGTCTTTGCAGTGATCAGTCTGCTGAGAACATGCTGACAGTTCAGAGTGCTTTTATGGGGTCAGCAGTGCACAGGCCATGATCACTGGATTTCATTGTAAAAGGACTTTGAATTCTGGAAATTTCTCACTCTGTTAGGTACAAGTATTAAAGTGTGCTCACAGTCTTTTCAGATATTCAGAGAAAAGAGAGAGAGAGAGAGAGAGAGAGAGAGAGAGAGAGAGAGAGAGAGATTGAGAGAGAGACAGAGAGACAGAGAGAGGAAGGAAGGAAGGAAGGAAGGAAGGAAGGAAGGAAGGAAGGAAGGAAGGAAGGAAGGAAGGAAGGAAGGAAGGAAGGAAGGAAGGAAGGAAGGAAATATATTATTAGGGGAATATGAGAGTGAGCAAAATGTTTTCACTCTTCTGGCATTCTAGAAGTGACTCTTTTTTTTTCCCCTCCAATGTGCCATGACTCTCCGCTTGATCACTCCTATGCACTTATTTCATTATGACTTTTAATTAACAGTGTATATACATCACCTCCTTCACTAGAATACCAACTCATTAAAGGCATGGACTATGTAATTTTATATTTTTGTTTCTCCAATGTCAAGCATCATGCCATTATGTGATACCTCTTTAATATGTCCTTCTATATCTTTGTCTTAGAATTTAGAATGAATAATCACAACTTCTCGTTGAATACTTCATTGTCTTAAGTGTGACACTAACATATTGTCCTTTAAGTAGCATGAGAAAGACTCTTCTAAACGACTACCAGTTGTGATAGAAGACATCCATGCCAAGCCAAATACAAATGACAGAGCTACTCTGTATGACTATTGTCTACACTTTCTGAAAGTTTATTTGCTTTGGAAAGATTTTTGTATAAGAGTTTAACATTTATTTAACATTCTGTTAAGTGACTACACAAAACAAACAAACAGCATTGCATCTGAATTTATAAAGGAAAGGTTAAATGATATACAGGAAAAAAATAATACACTCTATTAGTGGGGAAACTCAAATTTCCCCTCTCAGAGCTAGATAAGTATAACCATAAAATAAATAAGAAAGTAGTTAAGGAGATAAATAGAATTTTTAAAAGCTAGATATAATGGACCTCTGAAGAAAATAGAATGGGACTAGAAAGGAGTATACCTTTGGCTTAACTGTACATGGCACCTTCACAAAAATTGACTATCTATTACAGCATAAAAACCTCAGAAACAAATGCAAAAAATCAGAAATATTAAATATATTCTTTTCAAGATATGATGCAATAAAATTACATCTAATAAAGTGTCTTGGTATCGTAGACAAAGTGATTATATGAAAAGTACTATATTAAAGGTAGCATGTGCAAAATATTAGGCTAAGAGACAGTGTGGCACACAGCAGAATAATCCCTGAAGCTGCATTCAATAAACCTGTCTTAAATCTCAGATCTTCCACTTAATAGTTTTGTAATTTAGCAAAGTCATATCACCTTTTAGAAACTCATTTTCAATAAATGAATATTGAAGTTGATCTCTAAGGTCCCTTAGGCAAGTATCCTTCTAATTTGTAATAAAATGTGGTCCTTACCCTCATGGAATTCATAGTCAACTGGGAGGACATATGCAAATAAGTATAATATAAAATAACATATAATAGTTGTATAACAGAGGTAAAAGGAGAGTGCTCAGTGAAGCTCAGGAGGTAAAAATTAGGTCTAATTTGAAAGATCAAGATTTGATCTCTTTTATCATGCCCCTTTCCCTGCTATTGCCATTTGCCTCTTTCCCAGAGGCTAGATTGTGTAATATAAAGATATAATATAAAGGTCAAGAGACCTGTTTCCCATCTTCATCTGTGTCTAAGATCTGTAGGTTCTTAAGTAAATCAGTTCATGTCTTGGATATCAGCTTTCTTATCTCTAAGGGTGATACTTCAAATGATCTACAAGGTCCCTTCTAGTTCCTTCCTCCTGTACTAGGTATTTTATGCGAGGCTATGCAAAATTTCTTCTGCCACTTCAGCCTCTGACACCTGTTCCCATAACTTGGGCTATCAGCACTGTTTCTATCACATCCCCTTTGACATCAATGATGGAGGGCAAGAAGACACTGAAAGTTAATTTGCATGTTCCATCAAATCATAAAAAAAAAATCAACAGCTAGGTCTCTGGAGTTTGTCTTGTCACAATATAGCTTTGTGCCTAACTATTTAAAGTCACATTCCTTTCTAGAATTCTCTCAATCTCCTATCTGGGGATGAAGGTCTAATTTGTGTTATACTATGACAGAAACTGACCTTTCCAATTTTCACATTTTCATTTCTCTTTTCTCATTCTGGGTTGTGGCAAAAAGCATTTTATATAAAACCAGTTGGATAGCTGCTGCCCACTGGAAGAAATCTATTCATTCTCTATCCAAATCAGTGAATTATCTACTCTCCTATAAAGCAGTACCAGCAGCACAGCAATAACAAGGACACAAAAGAATTGGTGCTGACCCCAGGTCCTTCAATATATTAATTAATTGCTTTGTAACAACACCTACAGGCAAAGTAGAACTTGAATGCATTCAAATGTGTCCCAAACAGCTTGGCTTGAAACTGCAGCACATTCTCCTTCTATCCTTTCCGAAATCTATCTATATTTTATTTTGTCTTGGGAAAAGATTAAAGAGTAGAATTATATTAGAACTGGTGGAGGCATGAGCCATGCCCCCTTGATTATATTGAAACATTAAAATGTCATCAGCATGTTAATTTTGTCATCTCAACTGTATGAGATTTATTCAGCACTTCTATCTATTACATTAGTCTGGAAACACAATTTATTCTGATTGTGGAAATGTCATAGACAGCGACTAAAAACATCTGGAATTCTTAGTCTGAAAAGAATGCCTGGCTTTGATAATGCCATTTCTAAATTAATTTTATTTATGAAGAAGGCAGGAGTCAAACATTTCTACATTATTCAGATTAAAATAATCAATTGGCTCACCATTTTTAACCAAAGAAGAGGCCAAAAAGAAAAAACAAAGATTCCAAACCAAAACCAAATAGCAAATGCTATCTACATTTTAGAGTGAGGATCCTGGAGAGATAGTTTGTCGAGGGTATTGTTTCTTATCTGAAAAAAAGGAAATAGTCTCTGGGCAAGATTTCTGTTTATTTCAGTAATCTTTGACTTTGCTGTAGGGAAAATGGCTATTGCAGAAACCAAGGTGACCCCTTTGTAGTGTACAGACACCCCAAGAACATAAGTATAAAATACCAGGATCAAATCATATGACATTTGAATTTCATATGTTGTTATTTTGGTTGCTCTTATTCTTTCCATAGTTTGCAAACAATTTAAATATACTTGATTCTCCTGTGGCCCCAAGGAGGAAAAAAAAGTTTTCATACTAAGGGCATATATGTAGTTTATTCCAAGTCCACTCCTGACTCTAACTTTTTCTCAGCAAGATCTACTATAAAATACTTCTTCAAATCAGAAGTACAATTTTGGCTTGAAATTTTGATTTAAAAAAAAGAATTTTGTTCTTTTCCTAAAGAAAGCCATCTTTATTGATGGTCATAATATGCACTTATATTTCCCTGTTACCCATTTCATTGGTATGTCACAAAATTTGAAAATCATGAAATTATCATAAGATATTTTTACAAGATAAGATACACAATTTTCTCTCTATGAGTACTCCAATTACTCACAGATATTACAACCTCTCTAATCCTTTGCCCAATCTACGTGTCTTTGAAATATCTTGTCCATTGCCTTCTACCCAAATTAATTCTATAAATGTTATTTCTTGGGAACTATCAATTGTTCAGAAACAAGTGGTTTTATCTGTATGTGTTTAATTGAAAATTTCCATTTACTTTTCTTCTAAACAAATAGAAAACAATTTTTTCATAGCCTAACAATAGCAAGGTTACTAATAATGATCATTGATATTTGGAATGATGACTTTGAGATACCATAAGATCTTGGAAGTGCCTTCTGAATCATCAAATAAAATTGTATCCCACATGATATAGTTTTACTGAAAAATGTGCTTTATTTTAATTCAATTGAAATTTGTGAATTCACAGACAATAAATAGGACAGATCTTAACTCAATTAAAGATTAAACTAACCAGGCATAGTGCCAATGCAATATCCAAAGTGCCTACAACAGCATGAATATGCTGGCACATTTCTGCATTACAAAGTATAACAGACTCTCCATATAGAAGGCAGTAGAAAAACATTTATTCAGCTACCAGAAAGCTGAATCCCAACACCAGAAAATCAAATCCATCATAGTAACAAAGAAATTCTTCATAATAACGAAGAAGTCTATAGACATTATCAGACCTTTCCACAAATGAACACTCTTAAGCAGAACGCTCTTCTCTCACCCACAACCAGCTGTCTACCCTTCTCTCTCTCCCAGATGTGACTAGTCTGACAAACGTGCTGCTCTACCCATTCAGTAAACTCTTCCCGCCACAGGCTCCATGTGACTCAGACTTCCACATGACCCATGCAAATCACGTGGACCTATTAACGAATGGGAAAGATCTTCCCATTTAAATTACCATTATACCAGGCTATCCCATTCCCATTCATTCTTCAAAAAACATGGTGAATTAGTCCAATATGGTAATTATGAATAAAGAAGTTAAAACTATTGACTTCAACATCCTCTTTTGTTTTAAAAGGATGTGCATGTATACATGTAATACATATATGTGTATATGTAAATAGATGTATACACATAATATATGGAGATACACACATGCATATATACATATATCTATACATATATACATACATATATCCATACGTACATATATATATATATAGCCAAAGAAATTTGACTAGAATTTTAACCTGTCACCAGAAAAAAAAAATCTCAACTAAGTTTATAGATTTTAAATTTTGATTTTAAGTTATTAGACATTTTTGTATGCCAAGAGATACAAACTTCAGTGCTGCAGGACTTTACAGACCATGACTTTTTTTATCTCTGGAATAAACTGATAATTTTGATTGTTTGGGCAACTACTGCTTGATCTCATTGAGATTTTTTCTTACTAGTTCATCAAATCTCAAGATGTCAAGAATGCATTTTTGCATGAAATTTAATTTCACAATGAAAGTTGAGAAATTATCTTCTGTCTCATCAACAACGGGAAGCACTTACACTTTTTTCAGTCTTTTGTCAGGGAAAAATAGTCACTCAAATCATCTGTATAAAATATTTTGCATTGTTCTGGCAATGTTCTGGCCTCATCCTCTGATAGGAAATTGGGCATGTGTGGATAGGCATTCAGTGGAATATGTTTACCAATGAATTGTATGCCAAGGTTTTGACACTACCATCAGTTATGCCAGATGCAAATCATTTACTCTCTGTCAGTTCAAATACACAATCTTGTTTGGATGGCTTAAATCTACACTGGCACCCAAATACAGCAAGCAGTATTGCTCAACTTTAGAGATGAAAGCATAGACAAATGTATAGAGTGCCAAAGCATAAAACAACACAGTGGAGACTGCACTTTGCTCAGTGTTACTTATTGCTAATATAGCATGGGAATGTCACAGGAACACCGACATTTACCACTGAGAAAGGGGATGTTTAATATTGAGAGATATCTTTGATATGAGGGTGATGAATTCTAAAAATATAGTTACAATCACATGAGCAAAAGTCCTGTTAGATACTTTAAGGTCAAGGATTCTGATCCAGGCAAGAAAATCTTATCAGTCTAAGTAAATAGTGTAGATCTAAAGTTAGAACTAGCCATAGAGATCCTATATTTCAACCAACACATTTTATAGATGAAGAAACTGGCCCAGAGACATAGAACAACTTGCTTATTATTAAACAGGTAGGAAACAGAGCTGGGACTCTGGGATACCTTAGTCAGACAGTAAGACAGTACTCTTTCTACTTTGCCACATTTTGTGGACAGACCAAATTAAACCCTGAAACTTTGGATCGGGTGCTATTTCATTACCAAATTTTACCCTCTAAATTAGCATCTGATCTTTTTCTAACATATTATTAGATGGATTATAGATAGGCATAGTTAACTGTCTTTTGAAGAAGTACATTATATAGTGTAGACCTTTTAAGGCCATGGACTGTTTCAGTTCTGTCTTTGTAACCCCAGCACCTAGTGCAGTGTAGTAGGTATTTAAGAAATTCCTGTGACTGGTTTTCTATAATAATAAAGTAAACAATAGTGTAGATTCAATCCTAGCATTATAAAGATGAATTCAGATGACCTTGGATATTCTTATAAGATTGAAAAATGATCTCTTTATAATGATACTGGGAAGCCAGACTTCTATTGGTCCAAGGTCCTTACTGTCAAGTACCATTAGACCCTTTTACCAGGTGTCTCATGGCCTAGGCTTAGGGATGACCTAGGAGAATAGCTGGGTCAGAATGTGACTAACCTCCATGAGCTAGGATTGCCACTCTAAGCGTTAAGATTTAGAGCTCAGCCTTTGATGCCAACATCCCCCCAACACACACACAAAGATCATTATGTATGCAACTATCACTAGAAGTGGTTTCTTCTCCCCCAGTGAGTTACAGGCAGCATAAATTTCATATGTTTATAAGGGGTAGGGGGATTAACCCTTCAAAATTATTGAGGACTTGCCCTACCTCATCATTAGAGCATGAACTCCTTGAAAGGAGGGTCTAGGTGATTTCCTTCCTTTCTTCTGTCCTTTCTTCCTTTCTCTTTCTCTTGTTCTTTCCTTCTTCCTTTCTTTTTTTCTTTCTTCCTATACCATTGTATCTTGCACACAAAAGATGCTAAATAAAAGTTTCTGAAAGAAAAAAGCTTGATAAATTGATCAGATTTTGTTTTAGGGGTATTAAAATGAAAAGAACCTGGGTGTCAGTTCTTAGATTGCATAGGAGCAGTTACATCAAAATAGTTGACATTAATGAGTTCAATAATTATTATCAGTTGAATATTTTAATTTAAAAAAAATCACAGCTCATGTGTCTTTGAAAAAAAATCACAATAATAACATCAAATGTGGAATTGATATATTCAGCTGACTTAAAAATGTTTCTGACCGGATTCATGACAATCTTCACATCCAGGTTAAAATTCAAATGTTTATGTTATCTTGGAAAGTGATCTGTAGTAGACTGCTAGAGAAATTTGTCTTTGGTTGTGTGCCACTTAACTTGAATGAAGGCTTAAGTGGCATGCTTATCAAATACTAAGATTTCACAAAACTAAGAGGGATATTTAGACTGTTGGATGGTAGAAACAGGATCCCAAAAGATCTCAACAGGTTAAAAAATTGTGATAAATCGAATAAGATGAAAATTTACAGGATTAAATGTAAAGTTTTATCTTTGGGGAAATGGAGAGACATGGATAGATGGTAGATCATCTGTAAAAGACCATAAGAGTGTTCATAGACTCTATGTTCAAAATATTACACCATTGTGGTATGGAAGTCAAGGAAGATAATGCAAACTTGGGTTGTATCAGAAGTACGGAATATTTTAAAAGAGTATTAGACTAAATAGAGCAAAGGATAGGCAAGAAGGATGATGCAGGCAATGACTTTGTTTGACTACCTTACAGATATTAAATCCAAACAAGTGGTAAACCAGGGGACCATATGTTCACCAAAGTTTTTTGTCTCTATCTTGAAGGATATCAGCCCCATTAGATGTTAGGCTGTAATGCAACCAAATTTGGTCTTCTTACAATGTGTTCATCATGCGTTTAATACACACAACTCTCCAACTCTGACTTCATGCCTTTGTACTACACATCTTCCACCCCAGAACACACCCTCTCCTCATAATCTGCCTAATAGAAGCCCTCTCTTCCTTCAAGACTAGCTCAAGCACCACCTTGTAAGTGAAGATATTCATGATATCCTCCCAATGTCAAGTGCCCCCTTCCTTATATTTAACTACCATGCATATGCGTTTATTTTCTATTTATTGTGCATATTGTTTTTTCTTCTGTTAGCATAATGAGCTACGTGTTTAACTCTTTGCATTTGTATCCTTAAAACTTTGCACCATGGTGGCATATAGTAGGAGATTAATAAATGTTTTATGTTTGTTTGATTGATTGATATCTAGCACTACAGTTCAAGAATAATTCTTCTTAATGGTGAATTCCTCCAGATATTCCTTTTTTTTTTCAGATAATACTATGGTAACTGCATTAAGTTCTGGAATATTTTAAGGTCTCTTAAATATGATTCATATTCACTGACAAGAGGTCAAACCAACAATCTAAATAAGAAAAACCAAGGGGATGAAGAATGCCTATTGTTCAGACTAGGATATGAATTTGAATGGATAGCTAAGAGAGTTTAGTTTAGTTCAGAATATACAATTTTAACAGACATTTCAAATGAACAACTAGCCAGACTCAAGCAATGGTTCAGACTCAGAATTAAGTGGAAAAGAGAGAATGGAATGAATTGCTTTTCAGAATCTGCATTTGTTTTCCATGACTTCAAGCTCTTGAACTTCATCTCTCTAACACCAATATTCTTCCTTCAGTATAAGGTGGCTACAAGTCATAGAAAGTCACTGTCTCTAAATAATCAAAACTTGGTTTCCAACAGTGATATACTATAATAAATTACATGCACAATAAATTACAAGTGAAAATGATGTTAAAATGCTGTATCACTAAAGTAATACATGCCCGAAAAAGGACATAGGGATGTTACGCAGTGTGAGGGAAAATAACAGACGGACAGCCTGTTTGGCACATTGGTACACATCTTAACATTAACTAAGAAGTGTACAGAAAATACTCCAGGACATTGGGTAGATGTCTTATAAAAGATTTATGAGAAGACACACAAAAAAAGAGTTACAGAGGATTGCAAGACATGAATGGAATATGACTTATGAAATTAGAGGCAACACATATATTCATGATGATGATGATAACTATTGCTAACACTTCTGAAGTGCAAATGCATTGAAATATTAACTAACCATCCAGAACTCGAGAGGTGATAGTCTACAGCTCTTTGGCCTAATCAGAGCACATATGGTGAATTGTATTCTGATCTGGACGCCACATCTTACTAAAAATGTTAATAAGCTAGAGAACATTCATATAGGAGGTGAAGAAGAGTTTTGAGATCATGATATATGGAAGCTGTTTGTAGGACTTGGGTATATTTAAGCAGAAGAAGATGAACCTTAGGCAGGACATATATAATAATGCACATAAAATGTTGTCAAGCCTTGCTTTTCTTGGCCCTGAAAAGCTAAAGTAGAAGCAATAGGTAAAAGTTGTAGAGCAAAATTTGGGTTTGATATAAAGAAACAATGAAAGCTATCAGAAAGTAGATCAGGCTGTCTTAGGATAAAATGGGCCCTTCACTGAAGGTACTCAGGTAGAGATTGGGAGGTCACTTGTCAGGTATGTCATGCGAAGGCATGGATTGGACAATATAGACTTTTGAGATCTCTTCCAACTCTGAGATTCTGTGCCCAGAATTGAAACTGTACCCAAATCTAGCTACCTAAAGAGAGAAACACAAATAGAATCTGTGGGCATACATATTTCCAAATCTCTATAAAATACATAATGAAACATAATGAAAATACATAAAATACATAATGTGAAAATCACATCAAAATGGGTTTTAAGGACACTCAGAATTGATTACTGTCAAGGGCATCACCATCCTCCCGGTTACTTAGATTCATGACCTCAGTGTTATCCTCAACTCTTCACCTAGACTCACATACCCAATCTGCTTCCAAGTTTTATCTTTTTTGCCTTCACATTATGTTTCATACATAACCCTTTCTCTCCAGTCACACAGGCCACTACCGTGGAGCATCCCTTCATCACTTCACATATGAACTAAAGCCATATTAAATACTATGTTTAACATATTGATTTTAGGATTATGTACACAATAAACATATTCATTATTATCTTGAATGTCTTGAATATCTAGAGCGTCCCTTGGTTTACAGCACAATTCTAGACACACCACTGGTGGTCATTTCAAAATCAACTCAAATTTTGAGTCTGTTGATTATTTTTCTTCTTAGGGCTTCTGGTTGATCGCCTTTCCTCAAGTCTCTCCCTGGCTAGAATCCATGCTCCACTCAGTTGCAAAGTGGTCTTTTTGAAAACAGGGTTGACTGTGTCATTATCTCTCCCCAACACACACTCAATAATTAACTCCAGTGGATCCCTATTACCTTCAGGATAAAATATAAAACACTTTGCTTGACTTTTGATACTTTTTATGACTTGGTCCCTTCCTAACATTCCAGGTTTTTATTCCTTACTTCCTTCTGTGACATGGTGAACAGACCCACTTTCTATTCCTAAAACATGACACTCCCTTTTGATGCCTTTTCACTGGCTGTCCCCAAGTCTGGCATGCTCTCCTTCCTCCTCTCTGGATCCTGGTTTCCTTTAAGAATGAGCACAAATCCAAATAGCCATCTTACACGAAAGGCCTTTTCTGTTCCTTCACGTTTGCCCTTACCTCACACTCCTTCCATTTCTGACCCTCCAAGATTATCTTCCATGTATAGTTATAGAATTTGCACATACATAGTTTGTTTTCATTTTGTTTTTCTTTTTGCTTGTGTTTCAATCCTTGTTCCTGGCACCTAGTAAGCCCTGAATAAATGCTTGCTGATTAAACTGATTGTAATTACTATTTATAATACTAGACCTCCTATATGGGATATGTCATTGGAGATGAAATGCCATTTAATGGTCTAATATAATAGTGTCTTGGATATGCTCAAAATATATTAGAGGATGTATTTAGCATCATGCATAGGTGTCTGATTTTGAGTAGAAATCACGTACGAGTTTCTGTCACTTCCTACATAAGGACAGTTCACAGCATGATAAGTTCAGCTGCTCTAATTTAAGAGGGTGGAATGAAGCATTTTGTAATATAATTATTCCTGAAGAAAAAGCCACTGTGTATACCTGTTTATAGAGTACCACATGAAGTCTATTTAAAAAGTGAGTTGTTTGCTTAAAAAATTAAGAGCATTAGAGTCACAGGTACATATTGTATCTAGAGGAACCTGATTCTTTTTAATGTACTTTGTATTTTTATATATTTATATGCATAAATATATATTGTTATATATGTATATATATGTATTTTATATATTTCTCCCTTTCATTTGAACTACTGGATCACATGTTTCCCAACTATACTATGGAAGAGCACTGCTTTACAACAAAAACAGACCTTAGAAATGATCTAGTTCAAAAACTTCATTTTACAGATTTCTTAAGAAAAGTGAAGCCTCGAGATGTTAAATTAACTTTCTGAAAGTCGCACAGCTAATGACTGACATATCTGTTAAAGCCAAACTTTGCAGTCCTTATTGTTGTTTTTAAGCATCTTGTGGTCAAGTGCAACTCTTCATGACGCCATATGGGATTTTCTTGGCAGAGATACTGGAGTGATTTCTCATTTTCTCCTCCATCTAATTTTACACAAGAGGAAACCGAGACCAACAGGATTAAATGATGTGTCCAAAGTCACAAAGCTAGTAAATATCTGAGGCAGGATTTGAATTCAGAAAGAGGAATTTTTAAGATGCCAGTCCTCACACTGTAGCTACTCTACCACTTAGTTTCCTTAAAGTCAAACTTATTAGCACTTAAAAGAAAACTATCACAGGATTATAAATAAATCAACAGACATTTAGTCCAAGCATATATGAAAAGAATCCCCCTCTACCATACCTGAAAAGTGTCCCTCCCTTGCTTGAACACCTCCAAGGAGGAAGCGTATTAACATTCCTTTTATTTTAAAAGTTTATTAGAAAAATCAGTATTTCAGCAAAAGAAAAATACCCTTTGCAAAAGGACCAAAGGGCTCCTGCTTTCATAGTTTCTTGCATGAGGCTTTACTATAATGGCTTTCCAGTTATAGAAGCCAAAAATATGGCATCCTTAAAATGATTACTTTTTTTTTCAGCAGCTTCTCCATGGGTTTCTTTTATGCCACTTCAAACCCTCAAAGATAGAAGCATATCAATTTTTTTTCCACCTAGAGCAGAAACTATTGAAGCCATGAGGCATGATGCCCGGGCAAGTAACAGTGGTGCAGAATATAGTCTGATGGTGGGTTCAGTCACTCAAGGAAGTGGGATGATCCAGTTTTCACTATGGCAAGTAGGAAAGGTACAACACCAGGCTTTTCTGTGGCCACAGTAACTAAGATTATTGTAGAAAAGTATAACTTTCCCTTCCAGAGAGGAAGTACAAAGCCTTGAATGTCTACACCCTAGGGCAAAGTCCTTCTTGCCTCACAATAGATACAACTTTACTCAAGGATTCTGATGGCTTGGGAGAGTTGAATCACATATCCCCAGGCTTATTCATCTCTTATGTGATGAAAGTGTTAAATAGATTATGTTACAAACCTCTTTCATCATGAATGAGAGTCATTTTTTAATTATTCCAGTTCAACTTATAGGGGATTTAGTGGTTCACAAATAAGTAAAATTTAAGATACAAGTCTTGAGCTCAGTTTGTAAAGGCCCCCATTTCCAATAACAAAACTAGCAATGACAGTGATGTATGGTTTATTTTATGAGACCTGAAAACTGATGGATATGTGATCTTATAAATGCTTAGACAAACTAATGCACATAATTATATTTTCCATTTGAAGTCTATTGCTCGGCATTCTAATACAATATCATTAGTTGAAATGGCCACAATGATACAGCTTGGGCAGTTTGTCTCGGTAATTACAGGGTGATTATTTTTGACTGGAATAAAGATTTCAGTTTTACTATGGTAGAAAGCATCATCACAAATTAGAAACCATCTTAGCAAAGAATAATAAAAAAACTTTAAGGTTTTAAATGTGTATTATGGTATAATCCTGAAATAATTCCTTATTAAGACTAAAGTGCATGGATATTTGGCTAACTACATTATTTTTTTTCTACCATGCTTAAAATATGGCCTTGCCAAAAGGGTAACACTTATCTCATTAATGGTTCCCATGTATACAGACTTTTAACATTAGATAAAATTCTAATGTGGTAAATAAGGCTTGTGTCATAATTAACATAAGCATTAAAAAGGTTTTTTTTTTTTTTGTGAACGCAAAAATACAGCATTTGTCTTCACTATTTTCAGAATGGTTGATTAAAGTAGACAGTGTCCTAACATCTGCATTGAAAACTGTATTAATCAATTGATTAATCATGAGGCATTAATCAAAATCTTCCCTAAGTGTTTTAGTTTGGGAGCAGCTCTTAGTATTTTCTATCAGATTCCTTTTAAGGTGTCCATTAAAAAGATTAAATTTGGGTGGTAAATATTGAGGGGTTGTGGCACATGTGGCTTCCTACTGGAAGGTCACAGCCACTGCTCATTAGTGCTACTTTTAATGGGATAAGAAGCAAAAGTTCTGAATATGTGACTAAATCAATTACTCAGACTTGCAGTTGAGTTGTTCCAGTAAGGAATTTAGCATATGCAGAACTGACACCATGGATGACCATGATTTCTCCGTAGTGCTTTCCTTTAGAATGAAGAATAATACTTCCTACTTAACAAGTTTAAACTGGATGCCCAATAAACTGATGCCGCGATTGCTCTTCAATATGTTGGTTCACAGAAACCAGCTAAAAGTCAGCCTCCATTATTAAGGGCATATTTAAATAATCTAACTTGCCCTCTACAATGAATGTAAAACTTTCCATTATAGGAGTGAATGCCTACAGAATTAAATGAATTATTTCAGTGTTTAGTTAGATTCAATTGGACTTCACAGAACACTTTCAAGTATACTGAATAACTGCAAATTCCAAGATTTGTGTCCTGAATCTGGGTTGTGCTTACATTAAGAAACCTTCCACTTTATAGTTTTCCTTAAATAATAATTACATGGAGAAGATCTGAGAGACAGAGAGAGAGATAACAAAAGGTTGAATATACATCTTAGCAATAAAAATTATCTCAAATATGTATCTTAATTTAGCAACATTTATGTCTAAGAAGCATTTCTCATTTCTCCATTGGACCTTGCTTTCTTATTTTATTTCACATTAAATCACGTTCTAGAAAATTCAAAGCACAGATGTTCATGACCTTGCCTTTTGCTTACTACATTCATTCCTTACGATTATACTTATTTCCTTGGGCAATCTCATATAGTTCAAAATGAAGACCATCAAAAGAAGTCTTTGTTTCCTATACAAGATAAATGTGCAGGTGTGATCAGATTGAACCCGGAGTAGTTCTGGAAAACCAGTTTCCCCTTCTAGCTTCAAAGAACTCTGGTCACTTTTGAAAATGGGATGGCCCATCTATCTTGGGGCTGATGTCTAAGAGGGAATACATAAGAAAAGGCATTTCCTAGAACTTGTGCAAGATATATTCAGGTTTTAGCAATGCCTAACTAGTTCTGCATGGTGATTTAACTTTAGTTTTAAAATTTTTGACTTTAGAGACATATGTTGAGGTATCAGAATTTAGATGTGTCGTGAATATATTCAGTTTGGAAAAATTTTTGATTTTTTCTTTTAGTTAGTCACTCAGTTGGTCTCCTTATATGGAAATATAGCTGGGTAATATCTGATATATTTTGTCAGTCCATCATTTCTATATTATTCTCTCATTTGACTTTACCTGATATTACCATGACCAAGGGTTAGAGAGCTGCCTCAGAGGTCTAAAGAACTGGTTTCAGTTCTTCTCTTTGATACCAGCTGACTGTATAACCTTGAGCCAGTGATTTAGACATGAAGCACTTAGGGGATAAAATGGATAAAATTCTGGACTTGGAGTCAAGATCTAAATTCAAGATGTTTCCTAGCCCTACAATGTTGGGCAAGTTGCCTAGCCTCATTAAGCTTCAGTTTCCTCCTCTATAAAGTGAAAATAATATCATCTATATCATAGCATTGTTATGAGTTTCATGTGATATAACATGTGCAAGACGTTTTGTCAGTCATAAATTAATGTTACTTGGTGTTATCATCATAATTGTTATATTATTGTTATATATGATTATATTATATGTATATATAATAATGTATTATATTATTATTTTTATTATACAGTGTCTTATTCAATCTTTCTGCAATCCCTACTCTAATATATAATCTAAAGTCACAACTCTAATATATAATTTCCAGAATAAGACCTAAGTAAATTAACTGGAGTTCTCTCTACCAATGAAATAATAGGTCCTTTAGAAAAATGAATTCTAATACAAACAAACAAATGAAAAGCAACAAGCTAGTTTGCTAGAATTCAGGAAGCATTATGATAGGACATCCCACTGTAGCTATAAAGGAAGCAAAAATTACATTCTTAAACAGTGCTCAATTCGTATCTCCCTCCTTGGATGAACTGCTTTCTTTTTATTTCTTGAATAATTGTGTGAAGCTACAATCTAATACTGCAAAAAAATGAGTAAAAATAGATTATTAATTTTCTAAGTATCTGGATGGCCATAGGCAAGTTCACCTACTTTCTAATTCGATGTTACCAGTAGTAAACAGATTTAAGGAAAGGAAAACTTGAAAACTAATCATGGCAAAACACTGAGAAAAACTTAATTGTATTATTAACATGTATCTGTCCATTGGCTAGATTTCAGCACATTGCACAATTTGGAATAAGGTAACTATTTTTCCTGGCTGTAATTGATTAATGCATAAAGTCATTCAGGTACCGAGGAAATATCATAAACCTTTATTTATAGTTTTTGCTGCCAAATAATTACATGAAAAAAGAAACATGCTTTAAAATAATCACAAATAGATTTAATTGTGTCTCCAATATATAGTGTTTTATATTTGAGTCATATTTTCATTTTCCTATTGATGTGAAGCTTGGTTGCCTTCAGCAGGGAATGAAATGCAATCTGCATAATTCCCATTAGTTCTTCATTGGACAAATGCAGTCTGATATTCTGTAGTACGTTCCTTTGCGACTAATCATTTTTGTACTTAGCAGCAGGTGTTGCTGCTATATTGAAAAAGTATTGTAAGCATTTTAGGAATTATGGGCATAATTTAGCTATAAAACACCTAAGTTTCAATACCCATCAATTCATCAGTTCAGCTCATCGGCAACGTACTCAGTTGTTAGTAAGATTATTTCATACACATGTCAGCTTTTAGATGCTTTAGCATAAACATTTTATTAAGGATATATTTTTATATTGATCATGTGGCACAATAGGACTGCATGGCATAATATAAACCAAGGGAAGCTTACTTGCTGTACTTTGCTTTTAGGGAGAAAACACTGAATCAGAGACAGCCTTTGAGGTTGGAGGCGTTTTGCTTTATGGGTCTTGGCCAAGATTTTAAAATTTGAACTTTTTCATTTGGGATAATGTGAAACGTGGGATGATTTTAAAACAGATTTTCTTTTTCTCAGATGTAAGAATTGTATTATTTCAGTATGATTCAAAGTTGTTACAGGATGTTATAGTTCTGAAGAATAAACCTACAAAGGAGGGCTCAAATTGACTATGTTTAGAACAATATCCATGCTGTCGATCTTATAATTTGCACTCATTAATAAAGGCTGGCTAATATTCTACAATAAGTATATCCTAATATTAGAATGGAAAAACTTCTTTGAAATGTATTATCAGATTGTGTTTCTCATGCCAATTTCCTTCCTCTTAAAAATCCCAAATTTGCCTTCCAAGCACAAGAAGAGAATAGAGAATGCATTTTACCTTCATTGGTAAAACTGTTTATTTTCTCCCCAAAACTTACTATGGCTTCTTTTTATGGTTATGTTTTTAAAGCATAGGAGAGACTCTGAGGTCCATAATTTTAGAGGACTCCATGAAATGGATGGAAAAAATATATTTTCAATAGATCTTAATAGAAAATTTAGCATTACTTTCAATTATGAATATAGGCAATAAAACATCCTAATAAAGAGTATATAGCCAGAGGGGACCACAAAACCAGGGCAAATGGAGAATAAACATATTTCAACATTAATATTCTATGATCTTATCATCTAGAGTCTAAGTTCCTTCTGCAAAATATATATATATATATATATATATATATATATATATATATATAATAAAAGGTATGGTTAAATAACTAGAAATTTCTCATAGCCTTTTCCGAACAGTTTGTCTGGCTATCCCTATCTCCTCAGCCCTTTGCGATCTGGCCACTGGTACCATCATTTGACATACACTGCTCCAACACTACCTTTCAAAAATCTTTTAATGGATGGACTTTTCCTAATTCTCATATTTGATTTTACTGCAGCTTTTACAATCATTGACCACTCCTTCCTGCATACCCTCTCTTTCTTTTGGTTCTTTGTGTTTCTGTTTCTTCCTGGGGCTAGAAAGAAAGGCAAAGATGATCCCTGCCTTCAAGAAGTTTGCTGCCTGATAAGTGACACAATCTGTGTACAACTAGGTAAAAACCAAGATGTATACAAGATAAATTGGAGGGAGGAAAAGCGTTATCATTAAAAAGTAAGACTAGAAAAGGCTTCTTGCAGAAGACAGGATTTCATTGAAATGTGAAGGAAATTAGGAAAGCTAAAAATGGAAAAAAGGAGAAAGAGGAATGTCTTGTGTAAAGAGAAGCAAAGGGGCCAGTATCTCTGAATGGATTTTTAAAGGGGAATGATTAAGTATAAGAAGATAGAGAAGGAAAGGAAGGGATAAGCTATGAAGGGCATCAAAAGCCATAGATCCCAGATGTCGTAGAGAGCCAGTGGAATTTAAAGATAGTGTAGATGAAATGGTCAGGCTTGTACTTTATAAAGAATACTTTGATGGTTGAGTGAAGTATAAACTGGAGTGGGGAAACACTTGAGGTAGGGAAACCAGTCAGAAGATAATTGTAATAGTCCAAGTGTGAGGTGATAAAGATCTGTATCAGGGTTGTGGCAGTATCAGAGGAGAGAGGGGATGTGAATGAGAGATTCTGTGAAGGAAAAAAAAATCAATAGACCTTAGAAACAGATTGGGCTATGTAAGGAAGAGAGAATGACATTTAGGCTATGAGCCTGTGTGACTGGGATGATACTAGTGCCCTCAGTGAAAATAGAGACATTAGTAAGAGCTCAGGGTTGGGGGTAAAAAAATAACAATTTCAGTTAGGAATGTTTAATTTAAGGTATCTATGGGGTATCCAGTTCAAAGGAAGAGGTTAAATTACTTTCCCAGGATCACACAATTAATAAGCATCTGAGGCAGAATTTGGACCCAGATTCTACTGACTCCAAACCTAATGCCCTATTCAGCACTACAGACTGCATCTCAAAACAAGACCTGAGGTTTATTTCTCAGCCCTAACATTTATTGACATCATTTAACTCCTGAAAGGCACAGTTTCTTTAACTGTGAAATAAAGATGAGAACAAAGATGTTTCCATGACCTACCACAACAAGCTGTTTTTAGAAGCATGTATGATAAGTCTTAGAGTGGCCTGAATATTTGAAAAAAATTACCCTTCATTTGGAATTTAGAAAACTGTTTCTTTTTATTGTAAATTTATTAATTTAATTGTTTTCAGTTTTCAACATTCACTTCCATAAGTTTATGTTCTCCCCCTCTACCCCAACATTCTCCCCTAGAGAATACATGCAGTCTTATATGGTCTCTACACACACATTTCTATTAAATACATTTATACATTGGTCAATTGGTCATGTTGCATAGAATTATAACAAATTGGAGAAACCATGAAAACAACGAAACAAAACACAGAGAAACATAACAAAAAAGAAAATAGTCTGCTTCATTCTGAGTTCTGACTCCATAGTTCTTTCTCTAGATATGGATGGCATTTTGCATCATGAGTCCTTTGGAAATGTTTTAGGTCCTTGAATTGCTGAGAAGGGCTAAGTCAATCAAAATCAGTCCTTGCACATTGTGGCTATCACTGTACATAATGTTTTTCTGGTTCTTCTCACTTCACTCAGCATCAGTTTGTATAAGTTTTTCCAGGTTTTCCCAAAGTCCACCTGCTTATCATATATCACAACTTGTTCAGCCATTCCTCAACTGATGGGCATCCCCTTAATTTCCAGTTCTTGGCCACCACAAAAAGAACTGCTATATCTTTGTACATGTGAGTACTTTTTCCATCTTTATGATCTTTTTGGGATACAGCCCTAGAGGTGAAATTTCTGGGTCAAAGAGCATACACATTTTTATAATCCTTAGGGCATAATTTCAAATTGTTCTCCAAAATGGTTGGATCAGTTCATAGGTCCACCAAAAATGAATTAGGGTTCCAACTTTCCCACATCTTCTCCAATATCTATCATCTTCCTGTTTTGCCATGTTAGCCAATCTGATAAGTGTGATGTGGTACCTCAGAGTTATTTTGATTTGCATCTCTCTAATCAGTAGTGATTTAGAGCATTTTTTTCACATGGCTATAGATTGCTTTAATATCTTCATCTGAAAACTCCCATTTATCAATTGTGGAATGACTTGTATTCTTGTGAATTTGACTCAATTCTCTATATTTTAGAAATGAAGGCTTTATCAGAGATTCTAGTTGTAAAAAAATTCTTTCTCAGTTTTCTGCTTCCCTCCTAATTTTGGTTGCATTGGCTTTGTTTGTACAAAAACTTTTAAATTTAATGCAATCAAAATTATCCATTTTGCATTTCATAATGTTTTCTATCTCTTATTTGGTCAAAAATTCCTCCATTCTCCATAAATGTAAAAGAAAAACTATTCCTTGCTTCCCTAATTTTTTTATAGTGTCAGCCTTTATATGTAGGCCAGGTATCCATTTGGACTTTATTCTGATATATGGTGTGAGATACTGGTCTATGCTCAGTGTCTGCCACACCATTTTCAAGTTTTCCTAGCAGTTTTTGTCAAACAGTAAGCTCTTATCCTAGAAGCTGGGGTCCTTGGGTTTATCAAACAGGATACTGCTATAATCATTGACTGCTATATCTTGTGTACCTAATCTATTCCACTGATCTACCCCTCTATTTCTTAGCCAATACCAAGTGATTGTGATGATAGCTACTTCATACAATTTAAGATCTGCTATGGTTAGGCCACCTTCCCTAGCATTCCTTTTCATTAATTCCCTTGCTTTTCTGTACCTTTTGTTCTTCCATGAATTTTGATGTATTTTTTCTAGCTCTATAAAATAATTTTGGTAGTTTGATTGGTATGGCACTGAATGAGTAAATTAATGTAGGTAGAATTATCATTTTTATTATATTAGCATTGCCAATTTGGAATGATTATCAATCTTCTGATTTTTCAGTACAGATGTGAATATATGCTCAAAATCTGCTCAAAACCACTTAAACTTTGCCCAAGTTGTGGAACTTTTGGTTGTTTAAAATCTAGTGAGTTCATATCCTTTCACTGGAAACACTTTGCAGGATTTACAATTGTAAAGGACTTTAGAAATAATCTAGTCTGTCACCTTCATTTGACAGGTCAGATAACTGAGGCCCAGAGATGTAAAATGACTTGCCCAAATTACATATGTAATGTATTAACCACACTCTGTATCCGGGTCCTCTGGCTTCAGATCTATTGCTCATTTCAATGTCCGTAGTTGTGAAAATAATACAGATTCTTCTTAGAAAATTCATCAATCTCAGGAACCCTTCTTTAGTGAAATTTTATTCATGTCATTCCTTTGCATTAGTCCCTGAAAAAGTGTTCCCTTGAGTATATATTTCCCAGCAGTACATTCTTTAACCAGTATAGTAATGAAAGTTACTTTGGACTGAGTGTGAACTGCCATGTAAAACAGTATATTTCAATCAAGGGGGAGGATCTAAAAGACAATTAAAATATACATTAGGCATTTATTTTATTAATTTGGACATCTCATTCAAATGAGCCTGAATATATATTATGTATGTGTATCCTGTTTGAAAAACAAATAAAAGCAAAAATAGGGCTCAGCTATTGTTTCCACCTGTAACTTGCTAGTACAATGCCTCTTAGAGAGAATATTCTTTGTCAGTAACCTCAATATTTGTCATATGATCAAAGTTAGAGCAATACCCTAGTCACCAAATGAAATAAGGCTATTTAACTTGTAATGGTGGCATACAAAGCCTAGACAAACTACTCTTCCTATTACCACCCATTACTACTTATTCTTTACTGTCGTATCTGGGATCAACAATATTTGAAAAGTGATACCATTACTTTAATGCTGCCAAAAGCCTATGCCTGACCTTCCTTTGTTATAGTGTCACCAGATGAATCTTACTCAGTTCCAACCCAATCATCTCAATCTGCTAAACCCTTTGGGGGTTCACTGGTTAATTACTGCCAAGTGAATTTGTAATTTGCTCGAAGATTACATGGTGAATATGGTCATTACTGCAGAGTTTATATTAGAAATTGCCACTAGAGGGAGCTAAGTAATTGTATTTGGGGGGGAAAAGAACATTCATTTAAAAACTTGCATTTTCCCCCCTGAACCTGCTGATTTTACAAATATGGCAGCTATGCCTCAGCAAATTATAAGCAATAATGAATTAGTTAATTTTCTTTAGTGAAAACTGCTATGCTAAGATTATTAAATTACTGTATTTCTACTTAGTGAAAGTAGCTACCAGTCGGTAAATTAGGATTTCTAGGACTCTTTGGGGAAAGGGATTATTACTATTATCCTTGTTTATCATTATTTTGGTCTTAACCGAATTAAAATGTTCATAGATATCATCTTAAAATACAAGTGTGGGCTCCCAAATTTATAGTTTGATAAGAAAATGGCTTTGTAGAATAGGAGCACTGTGCAGACCAAAATGAGAGGCTTTACTCTCATGGAATATTTGGGGGATTTCCTTGGTTTGATTACTGTGAAGAGCTGATTCAATTTAACAGTAAAATTCTTCCCCAGAAAGCTTGACTTAGGCAGAGCATTGAGTGAAATTGTAGCAGTTCCTACTTTCATGCTTGCCTCTAAAAGTGAGCTTAAGTGTACTTAGACTGCAGACCTAAGATCTATGAGAAATTGTCAACCACACAACCAAAGTGCTTAGCACCAAGTCTTGGCATTTCCCATGCTTGGAACATCAGCATCTCTATTTTACCCCCTTCTGAGCACTACTTGGCCCAAATCAAGTTGGGGAAAACAAATTTCAGAAAACATCTTCCTTAAAGTCTTTGCAATCGTCAGTCATGATCAAGAAACTGGTAACTTTAATCACACACACACACACACACACACACACACACACATCTATCACACATCTATGTAGACATTTGTACGCGATTTATAATCTCAGAATTGAGAAAACTCAGAGGTCATGTTGTCTGACTCCTATTGAAGCAATAATCCCCTCTATAATAATTCTCCCATAAGTGTTCATTAAGATGCCACTTGAAGATATCCAGGGATGGTCAATTCATTAACGCTAAGGCAGTTTATCCCAATTTTGCAGATAATTAACTTTAAAGATTTTTTTTTGCTTTTATTTTGTTTTTTCCCTCATACCCATCTGAAATTGCATTCTTCCTCTGTATGATGAGTTTTCAAATACTTTAAGACAACTGTTATTCCTTTTTCTCCAAATGCATTTCTCCCACAGAGTAAACACCAGTTTTTCAAAATAATCTTTTCAGTATAAATTTTCTGGTTTTCCTTTTACTTCTGTCTTCTCCTAATATTGAGGAATCTAGATTATACAGCTCTTCTTCCTGGGGGATGGGCTGCCACCATCTGATTACACCTGCATTCTAAAAACCTCTGTACTGAGTTGATGTGATAGCCGAGGTGATAGCATTAGTCATTCCTGCAGGGTAGGTAATCTCTTTCCCACCCTGATCCACATTACTCTCTCCCCTGTTGGTGCCCTCTCCAGCAATAGGGTATTCTGATGCCCCTATTTCTCAATAGAGTATCTTCTCATGGTTCATCCCACCAGAAAGCTTGAGGCCTCTCCTCAAGGTTTCCTCCCATCTGCTACCACCACACCTCTTAAAAGGTAACTTAAAGAAGCTTATTTACTCCATGGACATTACCTCCCTCTAAGTAAGTACTTGAAAAGGCCTAGCTTAGGGGCAGAGCCAAGATGGCGGAGTGAGAGCAATGACTCACCTAAGCTCTCGGACAAACTCCTTCAGGTACCTCTGAAAGGAGAATCTGACCAAATTTTGGAGGTGCAGAATCCAGTGGGAGACAGAGTGTGACGGATTCGGAGCTCAGGTTGGACTGGGAGGTCCACGGGAAGGATCTGTTCCACAGGGGTGAGCCCACAGCACACAGCGCGGCATGGCCAGCACAGTGTGGCCAGCACAGTGGAACAGAAGGGACCCGAGAAATCTGAGAGTGGGTGGAACCAGTGAAGTGGCACCAAGGGTGAGAGACAAGCTGAACCTGAGCCAGTGAGAGCTGCCGAGTGCCAGATATCAGTGCAGCAGCTCCTGAGACCTTCAGCTCGAAGAAAAGGCCTAGCTTAGAAAGGGCAAGATCTCCCATTGCTCCCTGGGCCATCTCCAGTCATCCTGATGAATATCTGGTTACTGGATCCAGATGGCTCAGGAAGAGAAAGTGAGGCTGGTGACCTGCACAGCCCTTCCTCACTCAAATCAAAGTCAAGTACAAGTCATGTCATCATTTCTCTGATGTCATGGTCTTCTTCGAAAACGAAGGACGAGCACAACAACAGCCACACTCCTTCCAAAGTTCTTATCCCAGGCATTAAAATTGTGAGATACTGCTCTGTAAGATATAATGCTCATAATCACTGAAAACTAGTCTCTGGGTGTGCTCTGAGCAGGGCAGAATACAGGAAGGCAAAAACAACCCTCATTCTGAATATTTTTTCTCACTTCTGTAATGTAAGATCACCCTAACATTTTTTCCCACATCACATCAATCACTCATGTTGAACTTTAAGCCACTAAAATCCCCAGGCAATATTTTACATGAAACTTTATCTGGCCATGTCTCCCTAACACTGTACTTATACATCTTATTTTTATCCAAATGTGGAACTTTCGCTTCATCACAATTCACATTCTTCTTATTAGGTTCTTCCCACAATTTTAACATAATGAACTTTTTTTGGAACATGACTGTGTCATCTAACATGCCAATTATTATTATGAGCTTCACATCATCTGCAAATGTATTAATCATTTAGATATGAACTCATTCAAATCACTGTTATAATTATTGGAAAAGAATTAGAATGAGGAAAAGCCTTGTAATACCACATAAAAATTCCTAAGTTCACATCAATTCATCAGTCATACACTACTTCCAAAACCCATTAACTGTGCTATTATTCAGACAAGCATCTCTCTATCTTGTCCACAAAAATATTTTGACAGTACTTTTTTTAAATGAAATACAGGTAAAGAATTTGTATGGAATGCTTCTGTTATACCAGCCTAAAAACTTTTTTTTTTTTATAAAAAATGAAATGAAAATAGTCTGGAGTAACATTTTCTTGATTAAATCTTCCTTCACCAGAATGCTCACTGTTTCCCTTTTTAAATACTTACCTACCATCCCTTTAATAGTATGTCTAGAATTTTTTCAGGGGCACCAGTCTGGGCCACCAATTTGGGGATGGAAGAACTCAATTTATTATCATTTTGGAAAACAAGGACAATATTTTCTGATCACCTTCCAATTAGATTTCTGATCAATTTCCGAGGGTCAGTGACAGCTCCTTGTCAATCCTATTCACCATTCTCTAGCATCATAGTGTGTAGTTCATCCAGGCTTGGCAACTGAAACACATTGAGGCAGCTAAGAGCTCTAATTTACCCTGGAGTTCATTTCTCATAACTACTTTTACATAAGGCTGACCATGATTCTCCTTGGTGGGGAAAACAGGAGTTTTTGCTTTCTCTCTACTTGCCATAATCAACATCTCAGTGTAAAAATAAAGACACCATCTTCACTCTTTGATTTTTTTGCCTCAATATAAATAATGAGAAAACAAAAATCAGTATAGTATATTGAAAATAATGTGGAACTTGAAGACCAAGTAAAACTGGATTCAATCCTTCCTTTGTTGATTTCTAAATGTGTGATCATAGGCGAATTGCTCAAGCTCTGTCAGCTTCAGTTTTCTTTTTTTAAAATGAGAATAATAAATCTGGGCACCTACTCTATAGGAGCAACTAACAAAGTACACTAATAATGTTAATTATTAGTCAAAAACTCTTTTTGCTGTATGTAAAAATATAGAAGCAACTCTATAAGTATCTGTCCTTCAGTTCAATGAAAAAGGGGGAAATGATGCTTGCTTTCTGAAGTGCAAATAAAAGGATGGTAACATATAGCAAGATTGACATTTGATACCTTTCTGAGGTGAAATGTTCTTTGGATTTATTTTCAGCTATTTGGTTTAATATGCCTGCAACGATATCTTTCAAGTGCTCCAAATATAGAATTTCCACCTGTGTCAGCTTAGATTCCTTCATAGGAATATATTGATCTACTGATACCACTTCCTTTTTTCACTGGAGCCAGATGAGCATAAGGCACCATCTGTGAGATTCCAGTAAAAAAAGGATTGTGTGTGTATTTGTGTGTACACTAAGTATTGTAATGCTATCTCTACAGTCTGCCAGTTTGTTTTTCTTTTCTCTTTTCTTCTCTTCTTTTTTCTTCTTTTCTCTTTCTTTTTCTTTCTTTCTTTCTTTCTTTTTCTTTCTTTCTTTCTTTCTTTCTTTCTTTCTTTCTTTCTTTCTTTCTTTCTTTCTTTCTTTCTTTCTTTCTTTCTTTCTTTCTTTCTTTCTTTCTTTCTTTCTTTCTTTCTTTCTTTCTTTTCTTTCTTTCTTTCTTTCTTTCTTTCTTTCTTTCTTTCTTTCTTTCTTTCTTTCTTTCTTTCTTTCAGGGTCTGGATTTCAGAGAAGGGAGACTGCCAATTTGATCCTTCTATATATTCCTGACTGAATGTGCAGTGACTTGTCATAGGCCAGATCCCATTCTGAGCTTTGAACTGTGCTGATTCTAAATCCACCACTTCCAGCCTTTTCAGTTGCAGGGATTATGGGTATATGCCAACACACCCAGTACCTTATTTTCTTTGACAAAGAAAATGTTATCCTAGCTCAGAAATGGAATTCATGAAAAATCAGAATTTGCAGAGAAGGGGAAAATGAACATTTTATCTTTAAGATCTATGCCCCCAGTCATGAGTTTGTATCACTGTTCTTAGAATTAGGAAGGACAGCCACAATCTATGAAATTTCTAGAGCGACAATACTATCTACAACCATCCATGGCCTAAACTTAAATTCACTTTAACCTGGGAAAATTGGATTCAGAAGAATTAAAGTTTTTTTAGAAGAAAACCCCTAGAAGTCCTACAATGAAAGGTGACTATTCTTTCTTCTATAACGCATGAAGATGCACTCTGTAAATTTTTATTGATGCTTTTCAATGACTACTAGAATTAAATTGACTTTGTTTTGGCAGGTTTTTTGATACTATTTTCAATTCTAGCATTTTTTCCTTTCTATTATCACTTCTTTAGATTTGAACTACTTTAACTATAAGATAATTTGCTTCCTATGTACATTTGGTTCTTAAACCTGAATTGTTTGAGACTCTGACAAAGAAGATTGATGACACTGTTATACATTTTAAAAATGCATTCTCTCATTATCTTTTGTTGTTAAATTGCCAACATTTCTCCCAGGTTCCCTCCCTATCCTGCTTCCCAAAGAGTTGTCAAGTGCAACAAAAAAATATTTTAAGAGAAATCTGAAAAAAAGAAAAGAAGAAAAGAAATCTATAAATACATACACACATATAAATATATGTATACATATATATATGTGTGTGTGTATCCGTACACATAGATACCCATTAATACATTAAAAAATATGTTTGTGGAGCTTTCATCTTGCCAAAAAATACTGGGAGGGGAGAGAGATTACCTCATTTCTCCTTCAGAGCCATTTTCAATTGGTTTATGGTTATTATTCTATGTTTGTTATAGTCATTGTGTATATATTTTCTCCTCTTCTTACTTGCAGTGGATAGAGCACCAGTACAGGAGTCAGGAGGATCTGAGTTCAGATCTCACCTCAGACACTTGACACTCACTAGCTGTGTGACCTTGGATAAGTCACTTAACCCCAATTGCCTCATTCTGAATCATCTCCAGTCATTCTGATGAATATCTGGTCACTGGATTCAGATGGCTCTGTGAAGTGACACTGGTGACCTGCACAGCCCTCCCTCATTCAAAACAAAGTCAAGTGCAAGTCATGTCATTATTTCCCTGATAGTGTGGTCTTCTGCGGCAATGAAGGACAAACACACACACACACACACACACAAACACATCAATTCATGTAAGTCTTTCCATTCTTCTTTGCATTCATCATGTTTTATTTGTTATTTCTTAAGCATAGTAATGTTTGGTTGTATCCATATGCTATAATTTGTTTAGCAATTCCCTAATAAATGGGCATCAACTTTGTTTCCTGTTCATAGATATCACACCAAAAAAATACTACCAATATTTTTGCAGTATGTGGGAATTTTTTTCTTATCAATGACCCTTTTAGGTAATAGAACTAGAGGTGGAGTCATTGGGTCAAAGACTGTGGAAATTTGACTCATCCTATTGCAGAATTCCAAATTGCTTTCCAAAATGGTTGGACTAATTCACAGCTTTAGCAATGATACACTAATGCGCCTATCTGCCCATAAGTCTTCCAAACACTGGACGATTTATTATAGGATCTTTAAAGTTAAGGATACATATCCATTTTGAATTTATTGTGAAATATGATGTAATATTTTGGTCTAAGCCCAATTTCTGCCAGACTGTTTTCTAGTTTTTCTATGTGTTTTTTTTATTATTTTAAAAAGTATTTATTCTTTCCTACATGATTTTGTTTGGGAGTTTATCAAACACACACTTGACTGGGTTCCAGTGTGGGTTCCAGCGTTTTTAGTTCTCATTAGACTACTTTCTTCTGTCTCCTCCAATCAATATCCTTTGTATTATTATCTGTTATATGAAAGTGCTATCCCCCCTCATCTCCATCTTGTTTTTCTCGTAATTTAGGCAGTATTCTAGATTTTCCCATTGAAATGAATTTTGTTACTATTTTGTTGAATTCTACAAATGATGCTTTTGATAGATTGGTGAACATTAAAACTATAAATTGTCTTAGGCAGCATTGGAGTTTTGATTATATGCAAAGCATTTCAATGAGATTTTCTTTTCTTTGATCATTTATTGGACTTTATCAATAAAATAGAGAAATGATTATTATATTTGTGGATTTATTTTGGTTTAAATTTTATTAAAACTACTAATTTTCTTAACTAGAATCTTTAATTTCCTGGAATTTCTAAGTAAACCATCATGCTATCAATACATAGGGATGGGGGGGGGTGGAGGCAAGATGGCGGAGTAGAAAGATTCGCATATGCTAGCTCTGAACCCACAGCCCATATATTTCCTGCAAGAAGAACTCCCCACAAATTCTGGAGCACTGCAAGGTGCGTAGAAACACAGTGGAAAAGATTTCCGTTCCACAGAGCCCTGGAGAGCCGTCCCCAAGGGTCCATCGCGCTCCGGACAGCGGAGTCCACCCCTGTGCTTCCCTGGCCACGTGGCCCCAGAAGAGCAGATCCGAGCAGGCTTCAGGGACAGAATCTCTGCTGGGCAGGAAGGTCCCTCTGCCCACAGATGCTACAGGTCAGTGAGAGAGACATCTGGGCTGGCAGAGAGGGGAGCGGGGTGTCTCCATGGCTTCGGCCCCTTCGGGAGGCAGTGGCAGAGGCAGCGGCAGAGGAAGCAGCAGAGGCCCAGGACTCCCAGAACAAGTAGGAACTCCATTACTGAGGGTCTCTGCATAAATCCCCTGAGGAAACTGAGCCTGGGAGACGGCCCTGCCCCCACCCGCCCCATTACTGAAGGTCTATATATAAAGCCCCTGAGGGAACTGAGCCTTGGAGGTGGCCCTGCCCCCACCCAAGCACCAGAACTTAAGCTCACATTGAATAGAAGCCATGCCCACTGCTGAAAGCCCATTTGAATCTCAGACCCCAAGCACTAGCTGGGCAGATCTAGGCGGGGGACAGGAATCTCAAAAGTCAAGCAACTGGCTGGGAAAATGCCCAGAAAAGGGAAGAAAAATAAGACGATAGAGAGCTTCTTTGAGCAGATGCAAATGTTCCCGCCTTTCAATCCTGATGACGAGGAACTATTCTTACCATCAGGGAAAGACATGGAGGTCAGAGCCTTGGTATCCCAGATATCCCGGGTGGATGTCCAGTGGGCTCAGGCCATGGAAGAGCTCAAAAAGGATTTTGAAAATCAAGTTAGACAGGTGGAGGAAAAACTGAGAAGAGAAATGAGAGAGATGCAAGAAAAGCATGAAAAATGGGTCAATACCTTGGTAAAAGAGACCCAAAAAAATGCTGAAGAAAATAACACCTTGAAAAATAGGCTCACTCAATTGGCAAAAGAGGTTCAAAAACCCAACGAGGAGAAGAATGCTTTCAAAAGCAGAATTAGCCAAATGGAAAAAGAAGTTCAAAAGCTCACTGAAGAGAATAGTTCTCTCAAAATTAGAGTGGAACAGATGGAGTCTAATGACTTTCTGAGAAACCAAGAAATCACAAAACAAAGCCAAAAGAATGAAAAAATGGAAGAGAATGTGAAATATCTCACAGGAAAAACGACTGACCTGGAAAATAGATCCAGGAGAGACAATTTAAAAATTATGGGACTACCTGAAAGCCAGGATCAAAAAAAAGAGCCTAGACATCATCTTCCATGAAATTATCAAGGAAAACTGCCCTGACATTCTACAACCAGAGGGCAAAATAAGTATTGAAAGAATCCATTGATCACCACCTGAAAGAGATGCAAAAAGAGAAACTCCTAGGAATATTGTGGCCAAATTCCAGAATTCCCAGGTCAAGGAGAAAATATTGCAAGCAGCTAGAAAGAAACAATTCCAGTATTGTGGAAATACAATCAGGATAACTCAAGATCTAGCAGCTTCTACATTAAGGGATTGAAGGGTTTGGAATAGGATATTCCAGAAGTCAAAGGAACTAGGACTCAAACCAAGAATCACCTACCCAGCAAAACTGAGTATAATACTTCAGGGGGAAAATATTTTCTTTCAATGAAATAGATGACTTTCAAGCATTCTTGATGAAAAGACCAGAGCTGAAAAGAAAATTTGACTTTCAAACACAAGAATGAGAAGAAGCATGAAAAAGTAAACAGCAAAGAGAAGTCATAAGGGACTTACCAAAAGTGAACTGTTTACATTCCTACATGGAAAGACCATTTTTCAGTATCTGAGTAGTTGGTGGGACCACAGACACACATACACACACACACGTACACACACACACACATACCCACGAGCACGCACATACAGAGACAGAGAGCACAGAGTGAATTGAATAGGATGGGACCATATCTTAAAACAAATTAAGGGTAAATGGTGAGAGAGAAATGTAGTGGGAGGAAAGAGGGTGAAATGGAATGGGGTAAAATTATATCTCATTCAAGAGGCAAGCAGGAGACTTTTTAGTAGAGGGAAAAAGAGGAGAGCTGAGAAAAAAACAAGAAGTTTACCCTCATCACATTCGACTAAAGGAAGGAATAAAATGGACACTCATTTTGGTACGAAAACCTATCTTACAATACAGGAAAGTGGGGGAGAAGGAGATAAGCAAGGAGGGGGGATGATGGTAGGGAGGGCAATGGGAGGAGGGGAGCAATTTGAAGTCAACACTTTTGGGGAGGAACAGGATCAAAAGACAGAATAGAAACAATGGGGGGCAGGATAGGATGGAGGGGAAATACAGTTAGTCTTACACAACACGACTATTATCGAAGTCATTTGCAAAACTACACAGATAGGGCCTATATTGAATTGCCTGCCTTCCCAAAGGGAATGGGTGGGGAGGGAGGAATGGGGGAGAATTTGGAACTCAAAGTTTTAGGAACAACTGTTTAGTATTGTTCTTGCTAGTAGGAAATAAGAAATACATTTAATGGGGAATAGAAAGTCATCTGGCCCTACAGGACCAAAGAGAAGATGGGGACAAGAGAAGGGAGGGATGATAGAAGAGAGGGGCAGATTGGTGATAGAGAAAATTAGATTGCTCGGTGTATTGGGGTGGGGGGAGGGGGAGAAAAGGGGAGAAAATTTGGAACTCAAAATTTTGTGAAAATGAATGTAAAAAGTTAAATAAATAAATTTTTATTAAAAAAAATAGGGACAGTTTCATCTCTTCTTTGTCTATTTCTACACCTTTAACTTGTTTCTCTCTTCTTATTGCTTTTATTATCATTTCTAGAACTTAATCAATGATACAGCAGATAAATATCATCCTTGCTTTACTGTGGCTATTTATTGAAAAAGTTTCTTATCTATTTTTATTTCATTAGGCACTTTAATTTCCTTTGATAGGTACTTTATGTGCACAAAAAATTGTTTGTCTACGTAGGAATTAGGGTCCAAAAGGACGTCTAGCAGAGCACTTTTTCAGTTTTGAAGAACAATTTTTACTGCTATTAATTATTTTTAAGGAAGAACGTGGGCAAACATTTATTAAGTGCTTAGAATTTCCCAAGTTTTGTGTTAAACACTGTGAAAGTATCTTATTTGGGCCTCCTGACAATCCTGGGAAGTGAGTGCTACTATTATTCTTATTTTATAGTTAAGGGAACTGAGGCAGATAGAGATAATGTAACTTATCTATGTTGACACAACTAGTAAATGTCTAAGGGCAAATTTGAATTTTATGTACTCTGTCAACTAGGTGATCTATATCTAAAAAAAAATGATAGAATTCTCCTGGGAATCCATCAGGAGCAGGAATTTTTGTTTATTTTGTTTTTGGTTTTCCTGTGCTAATACCTTTACAGCTAATTCTTTTTATTTTTTTTGAAACTGGATTATTTAAAGTTTCTATTAGATCTTCTATTACTTTGGAGTTATTCTTTAGATAGTTATCCTTTCTTTTGTGTTCTCAGCATAATAGATTCTGATACTTTGAAAAAAATCTCTTTTTTTGCTGTGATTTCACATTGTGTTTTTTTTTAATATTTAAAAATGTCACACTAAAAAGAATTCTACTAATAGAATTTAGGTTATTGATGCAGAATAAGAAAAGGATAAGGGATAGTTTGACTACTAACTTCAAGAATATGAAGATTTTATTAGGAAGATGTTTATCAGTTATTCTATACAATAGACCAAACCAAAAGGAATCAGTTTAAATTAAAGGCAGAATGATTTATGTTAGATATAAGGCTGTTCTGACTAAAGCAGTGATTAAAAATTACAGTTGACTGTGGAAAGAAGCCACAGCACTGAAGCTGTTTGAGGAAACAATAAAATGTGCATTTACCCTAGCTCATTTTAGAGAATTACTTACTAGGAAATTTTTGTGAGGTCCTTCCCAATTCTGCTATCCCAATACAAAGTAAGTACAAATCCAGTAATATTCAATATAAAGATATTTAATGGAATACATATGCAAATGTAATTAGGTAGACACAAAATAAACGTAAAATATGACTGATAATTTTATCTCATTTTCAAAAATAATATACATTTTGAGGTCACTGACATAGAGAAAAAAAGAAAGCATCATAACAAGTATTCAGCTAACAGCAAAATGAAAAAAAGGAATTTGTTGTAATTGTTGTGACTAGGGTATTGAGATAAAGAAGAACATGTATGATTTCTATATCCACTGAATAAATTCTTAGAGAAAAGTCAATGAACTTATCACCAAAGGTGTACAAGGTATAGTTTGGGAAGAGTAAGAAAAACTCTTCTATTAAAGACTAGCTGAAAATAAGCAATGTATTGGCTTTGGGAATCTTTGGAGATGAGACTTTGCATCTAATCATTTGCCCATTACAAATATTCAACAGGTGCTTTTGAGAATCTGTATGCATTCATAGCACAAAGTATTATTGGGGATAAAAATGGGTAAAAATAAACAAACAAACAAACAAACAAACAAATAAATAAATAAATAAATAAAAAGGCAAACATGGTGGCTGTCCTTTAAGTGTTTTCAGTCTACTTGCAGGGAATTGGTAATATTTGATTTATTCTTTGTCATTTTTAGTTAAGCTAATCAGTTGGAGTACCCTATAAGACAATGCAACCAAAAGTCAACATAGGAAATACCATTGTCCCTGGGTCTCTTGGATTGTATCTGTTTGACCAAAAATTGTGATTGGAATGCCTTCAGATTTGTTTTTCCATGTATTACTGCACATAGTCTATTAAACATTCAATATATCTTTTCAAGCATTTGCTTTAGAAAATGACTAAATATTTATTATATGCGGAACCTAAGGCAGATATTGTAGAAGATAATGATTATGTACTGTGATTCTACTTTTCTTTGACCCTTCTGAAAGTCTTCTCATAATCCATAGTTGGTGCAATGGTAGGGATGGTGGTCACAACATAATGATGTCTTTCATCTATTTCACTAAGAGGAGGAGAATTTAACATCTAACTCTAGTAAGATGTAGAATTGGCTGATACAAGAATACTGACAGTGATGATGTGAAGTGTGTTGGGCATGGGGAGGGAGTGGGTGGTAGGATATAATAAATCTTGCTGTCAATACTCTGAAATGCCAGTGGCTGGGGTCCTATGACTATCCTTATTATAATCTTTATGGTACTTTCCTACATATTTGAGAAAAATCTAAGAATCTGGCCCATTTGCCCAAACCTAATAATAAAAGATAACTTGTATGCTGGTTAAGATTTCTGGATCTAACTTATATAAACATCTCTGACTAATAATAATGTAGAATTTTTCCCTAAGGAAAGCTACTGCTTTAATTTTTTTAATGTATTGTTATTACTGTGTGTGGTTTGTGGAAGGACACATCAAATAACTGTTTAAAAATTCTTTAGGTCTTTTGCCAGGTCTATATTTGTAGAGCACATCATGAGTTTGTTGGTTATCTTTAGCTATTTGGTGAGAGAAGTCATGTTACATATGATACAAGCAGATGACCCATTAGTACATTGTCATTGACACCACACCCAATTCACACTCTAGTACCATTTCTCTTCATCTCTATTGACTTCATGTGTAGGGCTCAAACAACACTACTGTGGTATAATTGTTCATAAAAAACATTCAGTCATTTTAATTAGATAAGGATGGAATCAATATGATTAAATGGAAAGAAAAATGGTTTCAAAATCAAAGTATGTGGGTTCAAATATCAGCTCAGCCATTTAAAACCTGTGTGACCATAGGTAAATTATTTCGCCTTCATATGCCTCAACTTCTTCATCTGTCAAATGAAGAAACTGAAACATATGTTTTTTAAAATCCTAGTGAAATTTCTGATCCTTGTCACAGTTCAAATTTATAATGTACTATAAGGTTTACAAAAGCCCTGCTGCTCACTTGTGACCACCATGCCACAACTGCATTTACTTTGGTGATATTAACATGGTTCTTTCACAAATGCTTTGTCATCCACCCCAAAGCATCTCTTCCTTATTAATCCCTAATTATATTCTTATTCTATTTTTTAAAATGAACCAAGGACTGTTTTGTTATAAAGCACCTGAACAAAATTCATGTGGTTAGATGAGGTGTCAGCTAGCTCATGTCTGTGTTCAAAAAGCTTCCATGGGTTATATTTTTCAGTATCTTTAGACTAAACCCCTCTGCCTGTTGTTAAAAATCTAGTCTTATTAATCACTGCTTTTCAATAAGTTCTGCGTTCTAACCACATTGGTTTCCTTCCCATTTTACAAACACCCCACTTCTACAGTTTGCTGTGTCCTTTTACCAAAATTCCTTTCCCTTATTCTTCATTCCACACAAATCCTACCTATTTTTCAAAGTTCAGGTCAAGTAACTCCCTTTCTTATTATTTGAGCAGATATATTTATCAACAGCATGGAAATAACTCCCATATCTGTGACTTCAGTTCTGATTTCTCTAAGTTCCAGTGACATTTACTCATTTGCTGGGTACAGTTTCCTAAATGCTGTGCTGGCAACTCAAATTCAAGATTCTCCATGCTGAACTTTATCAGATTTTCTCTCCTGTCCCCAAATGAAACGTTCACCTGATTTTCCTAGTATGAATCCTTTTAAGTTTTAGTTCCAAGATTTCTCTCATCTGATTTCAATTTACCTTTCTAATCTTATCTCTCATGGTATATTTTCAATTATTTAGATTTACAATAGTTTCCCTCAACTTCATACAGATACCGAAACACAGACATATACACCACTACTACCACAACCAACCTCACTGTCATCACATTAGCTTCCCCCTCAATTCCTGGAAATCTCCACTTTTTGGATATCCCTCTTTCAAATACACTGCTGTGAACCTAGCAAAATAGGTTGTGGCATTTATTTATTAAGGTATTTAGGCTTCACTTAACTACCAAGTTGGGAAGAAAAACTAAGTATAACAAGTTTTTATCTCCTTGGGAAAAATGTATATAAACTTTAAGTGCAAAGTTGTTTATTTTTTATCTTAAGAGTTAAAGCGGGACAGAGTCATGATGGCAGAGTAGAGAGACGCGCATACTCTAGCCCTTCCCACACAGTCCATAAAACACCTGTAAAAATTTACTCTAAACAAATTCTAGAGCATCAAAAGCCACAAAACAACAGAGTAAAAGAGATTTCCAGTCTAAGGTAGCTGAGAAGGCCAACAGGAAAGGTCTATCACACTGGGTGAGGAGCAAAACACAGCCCAAGGAGCCCAGGCCAGACTTGGCCACCTGGCCTCAGGGACAGGACCAGAACAGGCCTCTGGGCTGGAATCCTCAGCAACAGGGGTGGTTCTCAGATCCCTCTACCCACGATGTCAAAGATACTTTAAAGGTCAGTGAAAAAACTTTTTCTCCTGGGTGAGAAGGGATCAGGGTCCTCTCCTAGCCCTGGTCCCAGGCAGCAGTGGCAGCAGAAGCATCCACTTTTGGAGCCCTCAGCCTAAATCCCCTGGGGGTATTGAGTCACTGATCTGGGTCTCAGTCCTGAGTGGTAATCCGGGGGTGAGGACAAGTTCTGACTGGCATGGTGTTGCTAGTGGAGGCTATTGAAAGGGAATTCTGCTTGCAGATCCTAGGCAGAAAAGCTTTGGTAGCTCCCAGACCAGAGCATAGACCAGGAGAGGAGTAAACTCCTCTCCCTTGATTGTGCCACCTTGGAGGAACTGACAACTTACAGGTCTCCAGAGCCCTTGTTGACAAAGGACTCAAAAGTTTAATAACTGACTGGGAAAATGCCCCCAAAAGGGGAAAAAACACAAGACTATAGAATATTATTTTCTTGGTGAACAGGTATTTTCTTCCATCTTTTCAGATGAGGAAGAACAATGCCTAACATCAGAGGTCTCCAAAATAAATATGAAATGGTCTCAGGTCAGGGAAGAGCTCAAAAAGGATTTTGAAAATCAAGTAAGAGAAGTACAGCAAAAATTGGGACGAGCAACGCAAGAAAATCATGAAAAGCAAGTCAACAGATTGCTAAAGGAGGTCCAAAAAATGTTGAAGAAAATAACACTTTTAAAAATAGGCTAACTCAATTGGCAAAAGAGGTTCAAAAAGCCAGTGAGGAGAAGAATGCTTTAAAAAAGAAGAATTAGCCAAATAGAAAAGGAGGTTCAAAAGTTCACTGAAGAAAATAGCTCTTTGGAGCAGATGGAAGCTAATGACTTCATGAGAAACCAAGAAATTAAAAAACAAAACCAAAAGAATGAAAAAAATGGAAGATAATGTGAAATATCTCATTGGAAAAACAACTAACCTGGAAAATAGATCCAGGAGAGACAATTTAAAAATTATGGGACTACACGAATGCCATGATCAAAAAGAGCCTAGACATCATCTTGGATGAAATTATCAAGGAAATCTGTCCTGATATTCTAGAACCAGAAGGCAAAATAAATGTTGAAAGAATCCAGTGATCACCTCCTGAAAGAGACCCAAAAAGTGAAACTCCTATGAATATTATAGCCAAATTCAGAGTTCCCAGTCAAGGAGAAAACATAGCAAGCAACTGGAAAAAAACAATTCGAGTATTGTGGAAATACAATCAGGATAACGCAGGATCTGCCACTATCTACATGAAGGGATTGAAGGGCTTGGAACATAATATTCCAGAAGTCAAAGGAACTGGGATAAAAACCCAGAATCATCTACCCAGCAAAACTGAGTACAATACTTCAAGGGAAAAAAATGATTATTCAATGATAAAGAGGACTTTCAAGCATTCATGATGAAAAGACCAGAACTGAAGGGAAAATTTGACTTTCATACACAAGAATCAACAGAAGCATGAAAAGGTAAACAGGAAAGAAAAATCATAAAGGACTTTCTAAAGTTGAACTGTTTATATTCCTCCATGGAAAAATAATACTTGCAACTCTTGAGACTTTTCTCAGTATTTCAGTAAGTGGAGGGATTTTATACACACACACACACACACACACACACAGAGAGACACACACAGAACAAGGTGAGTTGAATAAGAAGGGATGATATCTAAGAATAAAATTAAAGGGTGAGAGAGGAATATATTGGGAGGAGAAAGGGAGAAATGGAATGGGGCAAATTATCACACATACAAAAGGTAAGAAAAAGCGTTTTCAATGGAGGAGAAAAGGGAGGAGGTAAGAGAGAAAAAGTGAAGCTTGCTCTCTTCACGTTTGGCTTAAGGGGAGAATAGCATGCTCACTCAATTTGGTATGAAAATCTATCTTATGCTACAGGAAAGCAGTGGAAAAGTGGACAAGTGGGGTGAGGGGGATGATAGAAGGGAGGGCAAATGGGAGAAGGGAGTAATTAGAAGTCAACACTTTTTGGGGGGGACAAGGTCAAAAGAGAGAATAGAATAAATGGGGGGCAGGATAGGATGGAGGGAAATATAGTTAGTCTTACACAACATGACTATTATAGAAATCTTTTGAAAAACTACACATATATAGCCTATATTAAATTTCTTGCCTTCTCAGTGTGAACGGGTGGGGAGGGAGGAAGGGAGAGAAGTGGGAATTCAAAGTATTAGAAACAAATGTCGAGAATTTTTTTTTGTGTACAACTTGGAAATAAGAAACACAGGTAATGGGATATAGAAATCTCTCTTGCCCTACAAGAAAGAGAGAAGATGGGAATAAGAGAAGGGAGGGGTGTGATAGAAGAGAGGGCATGCTGAGAGAAGGGGTAATCAGAATGCAAGGTGTTAGGGGTGGGGGTGGGGGAGAGATGGGGAGAAAATTTGGAACTCAAAATTTTGTGGAAATGAATGTTGAAGACTAAAAATAAATAAACAAACATTAAAAAAAGAGTTTATAGTCATTCAGTGTCATACTAATAAAACTACCAAAATGTTTTATAGAGTAAAAAATAATAACATAATTCATCCGGTAGAAAAAAAGATCAAAAATATCAAGAAAATTAATTAGAAAAATGCTAAGGAAGTTGGCCTAACTGAACCAGATCTCATACTATATTATAAAGCAGTAATCACCAAAACTATTTGTCATTGGCTAAAAAATAGAGTGATGGATCAGTGGGAAAGATTAGGTACACCAGACACAGTAGTAAATAACCATAGTAATATAGTGCTTGATAAATCTAAAGATCCCAGCTTCTGGGATAAAAACTCACTATCTGATAAAAACTGCTGGGGGAACTGAAAAACAATATGGGAGAAAGTAGATATAGACTAACATCTTACACCATATACCAAGATAAGGTCAAAATGGGTCCATGATTTAGAAAGAAAGGGTGATGCCATAAGCAAATTAGGAGAACAAGGAATAGCTTACTTGTCAGATCTATGCATATGGGGAAAATTTGTGATCAAACAAGAGATAGATCATTAAGGATGTGAAATGGATAATTTTAATTATATTAAATTTAAAAAAGATTTTGCACAAATTAAATCAATGAAACCAAAATTAGAAAGAAGGGAGAAAGCTGAGAAACAATTTTTATAGCAAGTGTGCCTGATAAAGACCTCATTTCTAAAATACATAGAGAATTGAGTCAAATTTATAAGAATACAAATCATTCCCCAATTAAGGGGAAAATACATGAACAGATAATTTTCAGAAGAAGAAACCAAAGCCATCTTTAGTCATATGAAAAAATTCTCCAAATCACTATTTATCAGAGACATGCAAATTAAAACAATTCTGACATTCCACTAACATATATCAAATTGGCTAATATGACAGAAAAGGAAAATTATAAATTTTCTAAAGGATGTGGGAAAATTCACAGACTAATGCACTGTTGTTGCTGAAGTGGCAGAATGATCCAGGCATTCTGGAGAACAATTGGGAACTACGCCCAAAGGACTATAAAACTGTGATACAGTTTGATCCAGAAAAAGCCCACTAGTAGATCTAGAGATCATAAAAGGGAAAAGGACCTACTTACACAAAAATACTTATGCTGACAGGTAATTGGAAATTGAGAGGATGCCCATCAAATGATTGAACAAGTTGTAGTATATTAATGTAATGGAATATTATTGTGCTGTAAGAAATGACAGGCAGAATGATTTTAGAAAAATCTAGAAGGACTTACATGAACTCATGTAAAGTGAAGTTAGTAAAACCGGGAAACATTGCACAGTATCACCAACATTGTTTGATGACCAACTATGACTGACAACTTTTCTCAGCAACATAATGATCCAATACAATTCGAAAAGATTCATGATGGAAAAAGCTATTCACATCCATGAACTAATGGAGTCTAAATGCAGACCAAAGCATACTATTTTCACTTTATTTTTTTAATATTTTTTTCTTTTAGTTTGTTTCTTCTTTCACAACATGACTTAAATAGAACCGTTTTACATAATTGCACATATATAACCTGTATTAAATTGCTTGCCATCTTAGGGAGGGTGGAAGGGAAGGGCCAGAAAGAGAAAATTTGAAATTCAAACTTTATTGAAAAATGATTTTTAAAAATTGTCTTCACATATAATTAAAAAATACTGCTTAAAACAAAACAAGTTCAGTCTTAGCTTCTTCTTCCCTCTTTTTTTGACCCCATCTCTAGAGTTAGAAAGCATTGCACAAAATTAGAAGTCATTTAGTAATTTTTATTGGTTAGCTTTATTATTTATCACTGAAATTCTTCACCTAATGGGAAATTGGTCAAAAAAGAGCTCAGAAAAAAATAAAGATCATAGATATCATAATTCAATAATTATCAAAAAACCTGCCCTGATGCCTTAAAACCAGAGGGTAAAATATAAAATGAACAAATCCATCAATCCCTTACTGAATGAGATCCCAAAATTAAAAGTTCCCAGGTATACTATAGCTAAGATGAAGAGATCCCAGGTCAAGGAGAAAATGCTACAGGTAGCCAGGAATAAGCAATTAAAATATCATGAAGCCCCAAACCGGATAACTCGAGATTTAACAATTTCTAAGCTAAAGGACTGGAGGACTTGGGAAATGATATCCTAGATGGCAAAGTAGCTAGGATTACAATCAAGAATCACCTACACACACACACACACCACCATCACCACCACCACCAGCAACAACAACTGGGTATAATTCTGCAGGGGGGAAATGATATTCAGTGAAATAGAGGATTTTCAATAATTTCTGATGAAAAAAACCAGAGGAGGAGGGGGAGAAGGAGAAGCAGGAGGAACAGGGGGAGGAAGAGGAGGATGGGAGGAGGAGGAAGAAGAGGAAGAAGAAGAAGAAGAAGAAGAAGAAGGGAGAGGGGAAGAAGGAAGAGGGAGAGGAGAAAAGAGGGAAAAAAGGAAGAAAATTATACTGATAAAAGAGAAGGGAGAAATAGAAGAGGCTAAATCACCTCACAAGAGGAGGGCCAAAAGACCTGTTATATTGGAGGGAATGAAAGGGGGTGGCAGGAAATGCTTGAACCTTAGTTTCATTGAAATTGGTTCCAAAAGGGAATAATATACACAATGAATTGAATATAGAAATCTAGCTTACCCTATAATGTAGGAAGGAAAATAAGAAGAGGGGGTTACTGATTTTAAAAAGGAAGAATTGGTAGAGGTGGTGATCATAAGATAAACACTCATGAGGAGGGGCAGGGTAAAAGTTAAATGGTAAAAGGGAGAGAAGGAGAGAGATAGTGGGAGAGATAGAGAAAGAGGAAAGAGAGAGAGAGCAAAGGAAAAATATGATTGAAGTAAATACATCATTAATAGTCATAACAGGGCACCCATAAAATGAAAGGTGAAGCAGAGTGGATTAAAAACCAGAATCCTATAATATGGTGCTTACAAGAAACACTTTTGAAGCAGAGACATACACATATAGTAAAGTTAAGAGACTAGAGCATACTCCATTGTGCTTCAGCAGAGATTTAAAAAATTGCTACCAGGTAGCAATTATGATCACAAACAAAGCAAAAAGAAAAATTAGATCTAGTTAAAAGATAAAGAAGGAAACTACATCTTGCTAAGAGGTACCATAGACAATATAATATAATATAATATAATATAATATATAATATCAATATAAAATATGTGCACCAAATGGTATAGCATCCAGATTTTTAAAGAAGTTAAATGAGTTCCAGGAGAAATAGTCAGTAAAACTATAGTAGTGAGTGACTTCAACTTTCCCCTGTCAGAACTAGATAAATCAAATAAAAAATAAACAAGACATTAAGGAGTCAAGTACAATCCTAGAAAAGTTAGGTAAGATAAACCTTTGAAACTGAATGAAAAGAAATTTTTCTTTTTCTTGGTGGTACATGGTACTTACACAAAAATGACCATTTATTAGGGCATAAAATAAAGGACCATGGAAAAACAGATTAAAGTTAATTGGAAACTAATCCAATCTTAAAGAATGAGTGAGTCAAAGAATACATCATAGAAATAATCAACTGTTATTAAAGAGAATGACAACATTGAGACAACATATCAAAATTTATGGGAGGCAGCCAAAAAATTCTTAGGGGGAAATTTATATCTCTAAATTCTTATATCAATGAAAGAAAGGTGAGGCAATGAATTGAGCATTCAATTAAAAAAATTTTAAAAACACTAAAAAAAAATAGAACAAATTAAAAATCCCATGTTAAACACCAAATTGGAAAACCTGAAAATCAAAGGAGATGAACAAAATTGAGAGTAAGGAAACTATTGAAGTAATAAATAAAACTGGGACTTGCCATTACTACTGAAGTTTAGTTACATTTGGGATACCTGCATGTACTCTTCTAGCAGTGACAATATGCTGCCCAGCCCACTCTGCATGACTCATAATGAGCAGGTTTTCCATGAATCTTGAATGGCTTGAAAGGGGTCAAGAGGCTGCTGCAGACCTGTGATCAGCTTTAGACTAGTCTTCCTGGGAATTCACTGCTGTTGCTTCTGGTTCAGTGAATTCAAGGATCTTGTGATCACAGTCTTGACTTTCTTTAACTATCTCAACTGAGAGAGTTGAAATATAAGCAACCTTATACTTATATATGCACACATATTCTCACACAATAGGATTTCAGTTGGTTAAAAATCCAATTTGAGTGCTTTTTTCTTAACTTTACATCTCTAGGACCTAGCAAAGGCCTTGGCACATAATAAGTAAGTTATTAATAAATACTTGCTTACTTTATTGAATGGTGTTCTGCAGTCAGCACTATTGCTCCTAGTTGATCATTTAGCCCAAACTATAACCAAACAAGAATTTACTCTAAAAGAGACCTGACTAGTAGTTTTCCAGTATGTGTTTTAATATGCCCATTGAAGGAAAACATACCACCTCCAAAATCAATCCATCCCTTTTGAATAGTTTTACTAGGAAGTTCTTCTTTACATCAAACACAAATTTACCTCTCTGTAACTTCCCATTAATCCTACTTCAAGATTATCATAGCCAAGTAGAAATTCAGCCCTAGTGTTTCTTCTGAGTTACAGTCCTATGTCATTAACTGTCTTTTAACTATCTCTAACTGCATGTTCACCATTAAAGACATGTTCGTCATCATGCGGAATCTTACCCTCCCCAAAATATTCTTCCTTCTCAAAAATTCCATATTGCTATTGAAGGAACCACATATACTTCCAGTCAACACAGGTTCATAACCTTGGAGTATGCCTTCTCTCTTATTTCCACAAATAGCAAATAAATTATCATGTCTTATTGGTTCTATCTCCATACTAATACTTTCTGCCCATGATAATTAGGCTTTCTTTCTAATCATTTCTATAATAGAGAGTGTTCCCTGCTTCCTGTATCAAATCTAAATCTGTTTCTTCACCATCTCTACCTGCTCTGCCTAATTCTTCCCTCAGGGGCCAAGAAGAACAAATTTAACCGCTCTTCCATATGACTGTCCTGCAAATACTTGAGACAAATATCACATCTCCACTATATCTTCTCTTTCCTACACTAAACTTCTTCAAGTCTTTAACCAATCCTCATATGGTATGACTCCTGGTCCTTTACCAACCTTGTTGCCCTCCTATTAGAGCCTTTCTAGTCTTGAGTAGTTTTCCTAAAATGTAGTGACTCCAACGGAACCCAATATTTCAGATGTGCTCTGAACAAGACAGAGTAACTATTAGTACCTTTATTAGACCTTTCTTAATGCAGTCTAAGACACCACACCATAGCTTTTTGGCTACTATATCACTATTAAACTGAGCATGAAGTCCACTTAAACTTCCATATTTTTCATATAATTTACTATCTAGCTATATATCCCTTATTTCATACTTGTGAAATAATTTTTTGAACCCATGTTTAAGACCTTATAATTACTGTTATTAAATTCCTGTCAATTAGTTCTGAAATAACATTTTATCCTTCTGAGATCTTTTTTTTTAATCTTGGCTATCATACAACATTTCAGTTATCGCTTTAAAGTCTTGATATCTATTTAAGCCTGTCATCTGTTTGTTTATCCAAAATACTGATAAAATATTTAAATCTGCTGAATTTTAAAGGCCAAAGGTAAGTATTACAGTAGAAACCACCTTCCAAGTGAACATCAAATCATTAAGGAACATCTCACCCATGTCCTTCTATTTTTTATAACAAGAATAGCACGAAACAGAAAAATTATAAATGCTGGAGAAGATATGGGAAAATTGAAACAATAATGCATTATTGGTGGAGTTGTGAACTGATCCAACTATTCTGGAGAACAATTTTGAACTATGCTCAAAAGGCTATAAAAATACACATACCTTTGAACCAGCAAACCCACTTGTAGGTCTGTATCCCAAAGAGATCATACAAATGGGAAAAGGACCCACATGTAAAAAAACTATTTATGGGAGCTTTTTTTGTGGTGGCAAAGAATTGGAAATTGAGGACATGCCCATCAGTTGAGGAATGGCTGAACAAGTTGTGGTATGTAAATGTAATGGAATACTATTGTGCTATAATAATAAGCAGGCAGACTTCAGAAAAACCCAGAAAGACTTATATTAACTGATGCTGAGTGAAGTGAGCAGAACCAGTAGAAAACTGTATACAGTAACTCTGATTTTCCTTCTGTTTCACAGTTTTGTTTTTTCTCCATTTTTTTGATTGATAATTCCTGTGATGTCCCAGGACCATGGGAGTTCCCTAGAGTCTGTGCTACGTTTGCTCCTTCTATGCTCTCTTTCTCAGCAACTTCATTAGCTTCCATGATTGGAACTATCATCTCTAAGTCAATGACTAAAAAATCTATAAATCCAGACTCACTCTTTCTACTGAGTGTCAATCTAACCCAACAATCTAATCTAATCCAACAATCATTTATTAAGCAACTACTATGTGCCAGGCACTGTGCTAAATTCTGGGGATACAATTAATAAAAAGAAAGACAGTCCCTTCCCTCAAGGAGTTTACAATCTGAAGGGAGAGATGCAAAGCAGAGAGTAGGGAAAGGCAAGGGATATCGTGTTCCATGAAGCTTAATCCAGACACGGCAATAGATGCAAAATGAAATCCTACATCACCAAAAAAATAAACAAATATTTTAAACTGGATATCCTGAAGACATTTTAAACTTAATATATCCATAACTGAATTCGTTATCTTTCTCCCCAAACCTTCACCCTTTTCAAGCTTCCCTTTTTCTGTCAAAATCATCAATATACCATACCATTACCCAAGTTTCCCAGGTTTATAATCTTAATCTCATTCTCTTTTTCCTCAAATTTTTTATTTGTTGCCAAATCTATTTTCACCTGGATAAAATCCTCTCCTGTGACCCTTTATCTAAAGTTATTTGGCTACCATCTTAATTGAGCCCCTCATCATTTCCCACATAGATTATTGTAATAACCTTCTGGTTGTATCATACATATTTCTGACAAAATAATTTCCTTTAAACATTTAGATATGACTATGTGACTCATTTACTCAATCAGTTCTCTGTTTAACACTTTAAATCTGGCTCAATTTACCTTTCAAGCTTTGTTGGACATGATTACACCTCATAAACTCTGCTATCCATGTAAACTATTCTTCTCTCTGTTCCTCTTAAATGGCTCTACATTCCTGTTTCTATGTCTTTTAACTGGCCATCCCAAATGCTTAGAACACCCACCTTGCTTAGCTCTGCCTCATAAGGCCCTTCTTTTACTTTAAGAAGCAGTTCAAATATCTTCTGCATGAAGTTTATTTTTTATTTACTCAAGAGCCAGTATCCTCCCACTACCCAAGTACTATGTATTTAACTACTTTGTATATAGTTATATTTGTCAATCATATATTTATTCTGTACTTGTCTTCCCCCCATTAAAATTGCAAGTTCTTTGTTAATAGGAATTAGTAAAATAATTGCTTATCATTTTGTCTTTTCTGGTCCCTTAACCAATTATTATTTTTATTGCATTGTGGTCTAAAAAGACTGTATCAACAATTTCTGCATCTTTACATCAGTTTACAGTGTATCTCTACTCCTTATTGTAAAAGGGTGGTGCTGAGAAATTTGTATATTATTTTGAAGTCTTATATTGAAGATTATATGTGTTTCATCTCTAGCTTCTTGATCAATTGGTTCAGTTCCATCTTTCCCTCTTCGTTTATGTTTCTGTTAGTCTTATCCAAAAGTGAATATATTTAAATTTCTTGTCATTATTGTGTTACTATTGACTTCTCGTAGTTCAGAAAATGCTTCCTTTATGAATTCGGGTGCTAAGGCACCCGAGTATATAAGTTTATACTTATATCAGTGTGTTGCCTATGGTTCCTTTTCAGCATAATAGATTTTCCTTTTTTAAATTCCTTTTTATTTTAAAAAATAATTAAATAATTGTTTTTGTCACTCTTTGTAGTTGTGTCCTCAATGTCTGATGAATTTCCAAGCAAAGGGTCGGTAATAATAAATAATTGATTGACAGGTTGATCCTGAGCAACTGTCCTATCATTTTTTCATCTCTATTTTCTTTAATATAGATTTAGTTCTGTACCATTGTCAGATCATTATGAATATCTGACTTTTTTCTGACAAGATTACGCCTTTTGAATTGTTTCTCCATTACCTGTGCGTTTCCATTGTTTGAATATTTTCTTTAAATAAGTTTGTCATGAATTCTCTATTGGCACCCACATCAAGCTCTTTAGACAATCCTACCTTTTTCTTTTCTTCAGAATTGTTTCTCTTTGTTCCTTAATAACTATTTGATTGAATGATCACACCATTACTTTTCTAGAGACATTGTATTCTGTTGCAGCATCAAAGTAGATATTTTTTGAAAAGGGGGAAGGAAATGGGCTTTATTTTTGTTATAGGAGAAGGTTCTGCTGATGAATGTTCCTATGGGTAAAGAGTGATGGTAAACTTGTGTTGGGTGTGGCTTAGGGAATTTGGTACATGAAAAGTCTACTCATTCTAACTTAGGAAGGGGGAAGTTGGAACTTCTGGGGAAAAGTAACAACTTCAAGGGGAAAGCTTAGACTTAGGGAGGAGACTTTGAAGCAAATGAGGGGAAAAAAAAACAACTAGGGAAAAGTATAAGTCAATGGTGGACTGCATAATTAGAGACTTTAAATGTAAATGGATTAAACAATCCAAGAAAATGAGAAAAGAATGATAGTTTAGTTCAGAAAACAAAACACTACAATCTGTTGATTATGAGAACCATAAAAAAATACATGAAATAAAAATGAAAGGATGGTAAAATACTATGGATCAAATGAATTTTCAAAAAGCAGAAGTTGCAATCATGCTATAAGACAAACCAAAAACAATATTTTAAAAATGAAAAAGAAATTAGAAATAAGAAAATCTATTATGTTGTAAAGGACCATAAGACAACAGGTCAACACAAGTAATAAACATAGATATTCCAAATGCCTTAGCATCCAAATAGCAACACAATAATGACAAGAGATTTAAATATCCCTCTCAGTTTTTGCATAAGACTAACAGAAAGATGAAAGAGGAAAATATGGAGCCAAATAAATTGATGTAGAAGTCAGAGATAAAATACTTATGGAAACTTCAATGAGACAGCAAAAGTATAAACAAATTTTTCAGCACTTATTTTACAATAAGGGGCAGAGATACACTGTAAAACAACATAAAAGGGAGAAACAGTTAATACAGTTTTTATAAACCATAATGTGATAAAAATAGTAATTGGTTCAGGGACCACAAAAGACACAAAATAGTAAGTATGTAAAGAACAAATCATAAAACAAAAAGTATTTAATAGAAAATGATAATGATGAAACAAAATACAAAAATTTATAGGAATTGAATAAAGTAGTCCTCAAGAAAAAAATCATATCTTTACGAACATTAACAATATAAAAAAGATGATTAATAAATTGAAGCACTTTTAAAAACAGAAAGCCAATAACAAGTAAACACACTTAAAATGATCAAAAGAAGAGATATGAAAAATTAGAAGAGAAATGCATAAATCGAAAACCAAAAAAAAAAATAGAAATAAGAAATAAAACTACAAGACCAATAAAACTGATAAACCCTTTAACTAATTTGATTAAAGAGAAGAAAGTAGAAAGTAATATCACTAAAACAGCAAGCCAAGGAAAAAAAATGAAGTCATAAAAACAGGTAAAAAGGAGAAAAAATTATTTGCTCATCATATGATGGTTTTTGTTGGAAATCCTAGGGCAGCAACAAAGAACAATCAAAAGAAAAAAGTCTCCATTATTTGAGACAATTAATAGCTTCAGTTAAATTTTAAGTTACAAAACGAATCTTCAAAAATCAACAGAATTTCTCTAGAATAATAACAAAATTCAAGAAGCAATTTTAGAGAGCAAAATCCTGTTCTAAATAATATAAAATTCATGAAATGTCTTGGAAAGGACCTATCAAAGTACATGAAATACTTATATAGATTCAATTTTAAAGTGGTCCTTAAAGAAATAAAGAATAATTCAAATAACTGAATCAATATTCAGTACTCATGATTAGGTAGTGTCAATATAATAAAAATAACAATACTATCAAAATTAATTTACACATTCAATGTTATACCAATCAAATAACTAAGGGGATACTTTACAGAACCTGAAAAAATAATAACAAAATTTATTTTAAAAAAAATTATTTTATTTTATTAGTTTATTTATTAATAGATAATTAATAAATAATAATAAATAATTAATAAATAATGATAAATAAAACTAAATAAATTAGTTTATTTTAAAAAAAAGAGAAATGAAAAAAAGAAGTAGAGATGAAAGGGGATAGCATTTCCAGATCTCAAACTATTTTATAGAGCAGCAGTCATGAAAATAAAGGTGTACTTTCTCCCATAGCCCTTGGTTAAAAAAATAAAGATCAATGGATCAGGCTAGACAAGGAAGAATGAGAAACAATAGAAGTCAATAAGCCAGTGTTTGATAAAGTGGAAAACATAAATGAACTAGAAAAAATACCTTATTTGATGAAGTAATGGGAAAATTGGAAAGTAGTCTGGCAAAGATTAGGTTCTAATCAACAGTTCATTACACATTTACAATGTATTCTAAACTGATGTGACCTTAATATTAAATATCACAGTACAAATAATATTAGAAGACAAAAGAGATCATTGGCCTCTCAAGCTATAGGCAAGAGATGTATTCTTAACCAGACAAGAAATTGAGATAATTAGATAAAATAGAAGATTTTGAATAAAATTAAATTTAAAATAATAATAAATAATAATTTATAGATATTATATAAATTATAATATAATTATATAATTGTTTTAATTATGTTAAATTTATATTAAATGTTATATTTACATATATAAATATAAAAATAATAAAAAATAAAATAAAAGGTAAAATAGAAAACTTTGAATACTTGAAACTGAAAATGAAACAACTTCTTCACAGGTAAAATTAGGGTACCTAAGATAAGAAGAGAAGGCATCAAATGGGGTTTTTATCAAGTTTCTCTGACAAGTTTTTGGTATCCAATATATAGGAACTATTACTAAATGTCATTCCCAATAGGTAAGTGCTCAAAGGATATGAATCATTTTCAAAAGAAGTATTTTGAAGTCTTTACAACCATATAAAAGAATACTCCAAATCGCAAATAATAAAAGAAATAAAACCCAAAACAGTCCTAGGATTTTACCTCTCACTCAAAATATTAGCAAAAATAACAAGAAAAAATTATCCATAGTCAAATTAGAGAGTTTGTGTAATGATGGGTATATGATATGTTATTGGTAGAGACGTGAAATGATACAATTATTTTGGAAAGTAATATGGAATTATGCCAATAAAGTGCCAAAATATCTATCTACTTTGAACCAGAGAAGCTATGACTTGGCATTACTGGTAGCTCAAAGTAGCTATCAACTGGAAATCTTCATAGTCTCCAAAATATGTATGGTAGTATGTTTTGTGACAGCTGAGCTGGAAACAAAGTAAATGCCCTTCGGTTGGGGAATGGCTAAACAAATTGTTGTACATGATTGTAAGGGAATATCATTGCTCTGAATAGTTTCATTTCATTAGAAATGAAAGCAGAATATATTTGGGTTCCTTGAAATAAAAGTAATTTAGGAACAGGATTTTATGTGTATATGTAAAAATAAGATGGGATTCAATAATATATATTTAAAATGCTATATAATCAAAGCAATGCCTTTAACTTAAATTAAAGCACAAATCTGGCTATGTCAATCCCCTGCTGAAATTCCCTCTGTGTATCACTCTTAGATAAAATATAAACTCTGCTTACCATTTAAAATAATTTCAATAAAACTGCTACTTATCTTTCTATACTGCTTTCTGAATAACTCTCATGGACTATATGTCACTGCTGAACTAGCCTCCTTACTATTCTTCATATAAGAAAGAATATGGGATGGGACCTTTCATCTCTCCAATTCCTCCCTTTGCAGAGGCAGTCCCCTATCCCATTGTCTCTCCTCCCTTCTGTCTTTTGGAATTCATAGCTCCCTTCAAGTCTCAGTTGCAGTGTCACCTCCTCCATGAGACATTGCATGATTCTCCAGCTATTCTTAACCCTACTCTTATCTCATCCCCCCAAATTACATCGTGTCTATTTTTATGTATCTTCCAAAGAATTAAGCACCTTGGGAGGGAGGCAGACTTTATTTTTATCTTTCTATACTTAGCTCTTAGCACAATTTCAACACATAATAGGCATTTAGTAAATGTTGAATTTAATTCTCAGTGCTCATTCATAAGCATCGTTCGTAGCTCTCTGGTACTATGAAACGGGCAAATATTTTCTAGGTCTCCTTTATTCAAGTGAATTTCAATGCTCTGAATAGTGTGGAAGATCACGTTTTCTGTTAATTTTTAAAGACACACAATTATTAAATACTAATTTACACTTGTGCTATATAAAAATTTTTAAAGAAAATGACTAGTTACAAGTATAAAATAAGTCTCCTACAATCAACGATTCTATCATTGATCCCAATCTATCAAAGATCCCAAAAAGCTGAAATTAATTTTAACAGTTTGATAAAGTTATTCATGTTTCTGAAAGAATATCCAAATCTTAATTCCAGAAATTGAATATAGCATCTTGTGGTATGTAGAAATTTTTTAAAAAGATTTTTAGATGTTTATAATAGTTGGAACAATCACATATCACTGGAAACCCAAGAAAGGATTAAAAGAAATATATGTTGTATTGATGCAATATTATGCTTTGACCATGAGTAGTTCATAGTGTCATAAATAGCTGAGATACTAGAGTTCATATATTCTATCTCTCTCATTTTACAGATGAGGAAACTGAAACTCTGAGAGTAGCTTGCTAAAGTCTTCACAGGGAGGGGTAGAGATGTGACTAAGTGGGACATAGTGGGATTTTACTCTATTTACCTTTGTTTAGGTGGGTGGGTGGTTAGCTCTACTTTAAATTTCGTTTAGCAAGATAAATCTCTAGGAGGGACATCAAAAAATCTACTAAAATGATCTTCCTGAATCCTAGGCTGATTGGACTTCCCAGTTCAAGAACTTGTTCCTCTATGCTTCTAGGGTAGACGTATATTATTCAGTGTGATAATAGTAACACCATCGACTCTGATTCCTTTCTATCTTTCTGGACATTTCATGTTACTCCCCTTCATTCATGTCAAGTTCTGACCAAACTTACTCTCTGTTTTTTGTTTTAAACTCAACATTCCATCTTCTGTCAGTGGGTCATTCCATAGCATCCCCTGAGTGTGGAAGACCTTTCCTTCTCACGGGGTCCATTTATCAGAACCTTTTCATTTCCTTAAAGGCTCATTTTAAGAGTCTCCTTCTATGGAAAACCTTTCCTAATATTCTAGTTATTGACATGCGCTCCCTCCTCAAGTTACATTGCATTTGCTTATCTGCATCTTCTCCTTCCCCCAATAAAAAGTTAGCTCTTTATGAATAAGGATTTTTTTCAATTCTAGCACCTAGTGATTTTTTTTTTTACCAGACCTATAGTTTCATTGATAGAGCAAACTCATGGTGACAAAATTCCTTCCGTGAACGCAGATCAACATGTGCTCTGTAATTTATAGTCTTAGAAAGTTGCCTGGGGCATACAACAATTAAGTGACTTGCTCAGGATTATTCATCCTGCGTGTGTCAGAGATAGGATTTGAACTCAGTTTTCTTTGACTCTGAGGTCAGTTTTCTTTCCAGTATGACAGTTTTGCATAAAGTATCTGTGGAACTGAACTGTATGCAATGAAGTCCTCCCTTACTCAAATCAAAGTCAACTGCAAGTCTTGTCATCATCTTGATGTCACAGTCCTCTTAGAGAAAGAAGGACAAATACAGCAGTAACAGTAAAATCAAAATATAGTGAAATTATCTGCTCAGGGGCGTTATCAAAGTCCTGTTCCTCTTTATTTGGGGGGAGAACTGATCTCTCAAATTTAGGGGGTTAGATCCATTAAAACTGAATACAAAGGATCATGGTTTGAATAAGGTTTTTATTTATATTCTACTTTAGAATGAGGGAAACGTCTAATTCAAATGAACATCAATGAAAATTCTATAAATATTACTGCCTGAAAATAAGGATAAATCATCATAGAATTTCTAAAAAGAAATGCGATGCCATGTGGCATCAAAGGAAGATTTTCATCTTTGGCTAATTTTGCAACAAAATAGGCTAAGGAAATCTATAGCTACAGTACTTTGAAACATGAGTGATATGGAAGAGTTATGGATATTAATTCAGACTTTCCATGTGGTATTCAGTGAAATATTAAGCTTTAGAGTCTGTGTGGGAGTGTATCTATATATAGTTGGTATTTTGCATTTTTGTACTGCTGTTTCTCTAAAATATTCAAGTCAGGGAAAAAAAATAGCACAAAGCCAATGGTCCTCATTGCAAGGTCATTTCTCTGCAGCCAAACGATAACCATCTCAAATTTTATTTAGTGGTACCTTATTCAGCCTTCCCCAAAATCTGATTTGGTTTTCCCATTTTCATCAGTAAAGTTATGGGCATCTTTGGACAGTATCACCGGCTACAGGTCTAACAGCTCCCGTTGTAATTTCTCAAGAAGAATTACAATATTCAGGCCATGACTGATAAGCATTACCAAAACTAAGGATCAAGGCATTCTGTGACACTCTTTTGCTAAGATTATAGTCACAAGTTTCTGTGAGGTGGTAGAGACGGACACTTAAAAGTACCATGTGGATATTAAGATGTGTTCTCCTACAGCCCCAAATAGCAGTATATAATTTTTATAAGTTGAATATATCTTAGAGATTGTCTAGGTCAAGGCTCTCATTTTACATATTTTGAAACAGAAAAACAGAGAAATGTAGGGGCTTTTCCAAGGTTGCAAAGCTAATTGTATGTAAGCCCAAGTCTAAGATCTGATTCATTTGATCCTCATTTCAGAATATTGACTGCCACCAGCTCTGAAAGCTAATGTTTTTGGTTTTTTTTTTTTTTTTTACTTTTAATATTTTATTTCCCCACAATTACATGTTAAATCATTTTTAACATTTTCTTAAGTTTTGAGTTCAAGTCTATCACTCCCTCCAACCCTCACCTCTACCCTCCCTGAGATGATAATCATTTCAATATGTGAAACATTCCCATATTCTTCATTTTGTACAAGAAGACTCAACTCCCTCCAAAAAAAAAGTGAAAAATATGATTCAGTTTGTATTCAGACAACATCAGTTCTCTCTCTGGAGGTGCATAACAAGTTTCATCATGCGTCCTCTGGTATTGTCTTTGATCATTGCATTTCTGAAAATAGCTCAGTCATTCACAGCTCATCATACAATATTCTTATGTATGATCTTCTTCCCATTCTGCTCACTTCACTTTGCATCGGTTCGTGCAAGTTTTTCCTGTTTTTTCTAAAAGGATCCTGCTTGTCATTTCTTATAACACAATAATATTTCATGACAATCATATATTACAACTTGTTCAGCCATTTCTCCCAATTAATGGACATCCCCTCAATTTCCAGTTCTTAACTATGACAAAAAAGAGCTGCTAGAAATATTTTTGTACAAATAGGTTCCCCTACTTCTTTTTTTTTAATCTCTTAGAGATACGGACCTACCAGTAGTATTGCTTTATCAAAGGGTGTGCACAGTTTTATAGTCCAAGTTTTATAGTATATTGGGCATATACTAAATAGCTAACATTTGTAAGTAATGGCTATGTAACATTTAAAGGATTCCTAAGTATTCTATATCAATTGTGCCATTTAACCCTGTTGACATTATTAATACAGTTTTGCAGATAAGGAAACTGATATTTTAATAAATGATTAGTGATAGACTGAAATGCTTATTCAGGTAGAATTCGTGTCCAGGTCTTTGCTGATTCCAAATATAGCATTCTTTCTAGTACTCTCCACAAGTTCCACAATAATACACTTAATTGTATTTGAACTAAAATGTCAACCATGTATACGTATACACACACACACATACACACATATATACATATATAGTGCTATTGACAGGATCCCAAGCCAAAGAAATGGTTTGTCTATCAGATTTCGATTTTACTTATACTCTGGTCATGCATATATCCACTTCCAATATAGAGCTGAACAGCTTGGTTGAAAGTAACTAAGACCCCAAATTATCCATATTCTTTCAAGGTGAATCAAAGGTCTTTGTGCAGCTATTTCGTTTCATTTTGTTTGTTGGTGTTTTGTATGTGTGTGTTTCATCATTCCTGAATCAAGGAATAAAATGAAGCATTTCTCCAAAAGGGAATGTGGAGCAAGAAAAGGATAACAGTGAGGAAAATACCCCTTCCTACAAAAGAAGGATATGTTCCAGAACTTTCTAAAGCAACTGCAATATATTAGGTACATACTGTGTCTTGTGTTAATGAATTTTCAGCCTCCTTTAGCAGTCATTTGTATACCTCTAATATTTCAAGCTATCAGATTCCTCTAAAATGCTTTTCTGAATTGATAAGGCTATTTTGTTTTTGCAAGGGTAGGAATATAGAGTGTACCTAGGACATTAAAGGAAAGAAGCAAACTGTATATAGAAATTGTTTGGCTCTACAAATATTAATAGGTTATCAATGAATCATCAAGTATTTATTGAGGGATGACTATGGGGCAGGCATTATACTAGGCACTGGAGTTATGAAGACAAAAATGAAACAGTCCCCATCCTCAAAGCACTCAGATTCTGTGAGGGAATACAGCATGTTTATATATATATAAAGTGTGTATACACATGTGTCACAGAATTAGTTATACTGTGGCATAGAATTATGATATACTTAATTCCATGGTTTGTATGTGTGTGTGTGTGTGTGTGTGTGTGTGTGTGTGTGTGTGTGATTAGGAGATGTTGGAACTATCTGTGGGGCATCTAGGACATGTTTCATCCAAAACTGTTACATCAGTTGAGTTTTGAAGGAAACAAGGAATTTTAAGCAGTGGAGGTGAGGAGGAAGAAGTAGTATATTCCAGCGCTTGAGGAGACAGTTTATACATTGGCATAGAGACGTAATGTAGAATTTCACGTATGAGGAATAATGAGGAGATTAGGCTGAAATGTAGAATGAACGAAAATAAATCTTGTATAAAAAAAGATGAAGAGGTAGTTTGGAGCCAGATGTGAAAGGCTTTAAATGACTAAGAAAATGTATTTTAATAAACACTTAAGTCTAAAAGGGACATTGCTTTAACTCTATAATCCAGACTCAAATGGACATGTCAGCATGTTTCTGCACATTTTTCTAGGTGGAATCATAAAGTCTAGAAGTGGAAAGAACTTTCGGTGTCACCTAGTCTAGCCTCTTCATACAACATTAAAAAAAAACTGAGGATAAGAGATGTAAGATGATTTGCCTAAGATTTCACAAATATTAAGTAACAAATTGACTCAGACCTTGTGAAAAAAAAAATTTTAAATGTGAACATTTGTTCACAATCACATTGTGGAATAAAATAGTAGTAAAGTAGCAAAGCTGGGATTGAAACCCAATTCCTGGGAAAAAATGACTAAATGTGAACATTTGTTACTAACTATTATGGGAACAAAATCTGGTGCTGAGATCAAGGAGATACATATTGTAGATAGCGCTTTTGCCAAGAAGAAACATGCCCCTTTAGGCAAGTCACTTAGCTTGTGTCTTAATGGGCATAACGGGAATAAGAATGATGAGTTTACTGTGTTGGTGTTGTGATTCTTTCCCAGGACCTTCCAAATAAAAACCAAAATCCTTAACCTGACATTCAAGGTCCTCAGTATTTGAATTCTGACTTGTTTTCCCACTCTTATCACTTTGGTACCTTATCCAATTAGTTTCGCTTCTTTCCTCCAGCCATTTTGAATTTTCTTCAATGTCTCCAAAGTAACAAATTATTCCACATCCTGTCATGTTAGTATAAGCACATATTTATATTTTTTCATATGCATATTGAGTTTGGATACAATTTAGATTCACAGGCACTGTTTTAGAAAGAAGCAAGAGGAGAGGCTTTAGTTATCCCTTTAGAAGTGAACTATTGCAGGACTCCAAATACAAGCGAGAATTTGTTGTGACCCAGATACAACTGTTTGCAGTTTAACTACCTTAATTTAAACTAGTTCTGTATGTTATGAGGTGTGCAAATCATTGCTTTATCCTCCAGCTTTATACGTGAACACATTATAGAAGTGTGCCATATATACTAATCAACCATCATCATCTTCAGCAAGTAATTAGCAAAAAAATATTAACTATACATTTCACTTAAAATATATAGTTTTGGACTTGGAATGTTTGATGAATATTTGAAGAATACATTTCACTTTGGGGATAAAAATATGATTCTCATTACCGATATGCTAATCAGTCAAAATTCTGGGGAAGCAAACATTCTGCCTTTGTATTTGTTAGTGGAGAGACTAACCTATTTTTTTTAATTTTTAAAAAATGAAACAAAGAAATCCCTTTCAAAGAATCCTTATTGGGTGCTGCAGAGCTGTGGAAGTCTCTATTACTCCAAATTAGGAATTTCAGAATAATCCCCTGAGTCAAGGTGTTACAATGGAACTTGGCAGCAGGGATATTGAAAGCACAAGTCACAAGGTCAATTGCCTCATGCTAATATGGATAAGCTGCTGTGGTTTGTCTCCATTCTTCTGCAGTCCAGCTCCCTTGGCTTAGCTCACTACAGGAGGATGTGATTTTACTATCGACAGTGGCTCCCAAAAAAAGGAGACGTTGGACCAAAGTAGCAATTCAAAACTACTTTGTTGAGGCTCCATATCAGCTTTCTCTGCCTCAAAAAGTTTGGTAGGAAGTGAATTAATGTAATAGTTTTTACAGTCTGTAAAGTATAAAATAGACTCAGATTAAGCTAGCAGACTTGTTATTTGACAGTTTATAAAATATTTTAGTATCTTTTTGGCAGTAGCAGTTTGAATGTTGGCAAATGTACACATTGCTTGCAGTTTCAAAACCTTGTAATGAGTATTTTCCACTGTAATAGCAGAGAGCTGATATTTGGATAAACCACTTAGACTTGTGAACTCTGACATGCATGGTAACTATGTCTTTGTAAAAGAGTTTTGTCAAGTACTGGAGCTCCCACTAATAGCACATCCATCTTTTTGCACACCATAAATCTTAAGAAAATTTCTATTACTCTGCAATTTGTCTGGCTTATGCTATTTATTAGCCATTTTATTCTCCTGCTTTAAGAAGTAATGTGATGTTCATTTTATTGCTGGTTCAATAAATTGTTAATTATAATGCAGTGATTGCTGCTGACGTGATTTAAAAGCCACATTAGCACTATAGCATTAAGTTTTAACTATTTTGCCCTTCAATTCCCTGTTTATACAACAGTAAAAGGAAAATAGCCTTGGACTAATTTAAAAAATGAAGGTACTTGTATCTATTGATCACATGACACAGTAGAAACTTTTTTCCTCCCAAAGGTCTTCAAGTCTTGAAAGAGAGAAAAGTGGGTTAACAAAATGCCAGGTTACACTTGAGAGAATAGTGCCTGATTTTTAAAGCAGATTAAATTCTAAATGTAAATGAAATGAATTATCTCTACATGTTTTAAAGCCCTAACTATAAACAAAAAAAAAAATAGGTAAGCAGGCTGGTCAAGTTCAGGTTGAGTATATCAGATTTCTGGAATTCACATAAAGTCTCAATGATATTACACGGCAAGTAATGCTAGAGAAAACAGTCAGTGTAATAACCAAATGTGGTCAAACATGACCCTAGGCACTCCTTTTCTTTTTTGAATTAACAAATGGATCAACTTAAGAGGAAAGTTTCTATCTTACACCAAATAGCAAAGTATCATATATCCACCAGCATAATTATTATCTATAGAGGATGGTCATAGGATCATTTATTTAGAGCTGGAAAGGGCTTTAGACATCATCTAATCTAACCCTTTTATTGATTGATGTACAAAGAAAAATGAGATGAAGAGATAGATGCCCAATATTTCAGAGGCAAAAAATGTCAAAATCAGGATTTGAACCCAAGTTCCCTGACACCAAATTTATTTTCCACAATATCAGATAGCTTTTCAAACTATAGATTCAATTCAATTTTATAAGCAATTATTAAGTGTTATTGGCATGTACAGAGCAAGGGATAGGTATTCCAACCTGTGCCAGCTCAATCCCATTCCTTATGTGTGTGTATACTGTCTTAAGGGCCTACTATGTAATAGGCAGCTAGGTGGTACAGTGGATAAAGTGCCTGGCCTGGAGTTAGGAAGATTCATCTTTGTGAGTTCAAATCTGGCCTCAGATATTTACAAGCTGTGTAACCCAGGGTAAGTTACTCAACTCTGTTTACCTCAGTTTCCTTATTTGTAAAATGAACTATAGAAGGAATAGTAAACCACTCAAGTATCTTTTTCAATAAAATCCCAAATGAGATCATGAAGAGCCGGACAACTGAGCAACAAACATGCTAGACATTGGGGACACAAAGAAGACAACCATGGCAACAAATTCCTATCCTCAAAGACTTTCTATTTGTATCCAGAAGATGATAAAAATGGAAATATGACTGTACTTAAGCCTTAGATACACCAGAAAATGATGTGCTATTCACAGCACTGACTGATAGCCCATTTCATATTTTTGATATATGTAAATCCTACCCCAACTAGATTGTCAGCTCCCTGGAGACAGATACTGTTTTTGTTTATTCTCTACAATGTCAAGGACAAAGCTGAGCACAGAGCAGAACTGACTGGCTGATGGACACCCCTTCACTGTTTGCAGGCTCCCAGTTGTGTATCACATCAGTTGTATCATCTCCATAATAACTTTATCTAATGTAATCTGTGATGGTAGTGAGTGCTGGGGTGGAGGGAAAATATTTAGGGATCAATAATAGTTTAGTAAGGGTTTCAGAAATATACCTACAAGTAAAAACTGAGCAAGCACCGTACTAGGAAATCAAAAACTTTGAATTCTAGTTCTGTTTTAGTCATCCACTGGGAGTATTAAGTTTGGCCTGTCATTACCTTCTCTAAAACTCATTTTCCTCACATGTATAATAATAGGGACTGAATTAGATAATCTCTGAGGTCCATTCCAGATTTAATTTCTGTGATTTCTCATCTGTTTCAGTAAAAACAAGCATAAAATGAGAATACTTCCTTAGTTGGAGTGATCCGCAGTATGAAGATTCTACTTTCATTAGTGCCTTAATTCACAAGATTTGAAGGAAGTTATAAAATTGGCCTGTCTTGACAAAGTAAGAATTTAGCCATTTATTTTATAGAATCGGGTCTCCTAATTTTTAGTTAAGTGTACTTTGCATAATAGATATATAATGCCTCTATTTCAAGAAAACATGGTATTTCGGCTTGAATTTTTCAGATCAATATTTTAGTTGTTCACTTGCCCTTGTATGTATAATCAGTCTGTTCCGAAGTCAGTTTCTATACAATGGGAGAAATGTATGCAACTGTTTCTTCTCCAAGCTGCTCTTCCAATCTCCTCTACTACTTTCCAGCTCTTCATCCGGAAGTCTTGCTCCACACGGAATTCTTGAAGTGACCAGGGGTGTTAGGGAACAAAGGAGATCATGGATGTAAAGGGCTTTACAAGCCATAAAGCATTATATAAAGGCCAGTTAGCAGTAGTAGTGGTGTTGACAGTGCTGGTGGTGGTAGGATGAGGAGGTGGAGGAAAAGGAGAAGGAGCCTACAATCTCTAGGCTTTGGGCCCTGAGCCTTCTACTGTACTGGTGAGCTTGACAAATATTCATAGAGCAGTACAAGGATGTGTGGTAAATTTTTAACAACTGGACTCTCACCTCTCAAATACATACAGACACACACACACACATATAAGCATGTGTGCACGTGTATGCATATATTTATGGATGTATATGCATATATAATATATATAATAATATATATGCACATTTTTTACTTGAATTTGCATTAACACTTTCTTGAGTCTAGATAATCAACAGAACAATAAAGCGATGATCTATATAATCAATTTCAAGGTGTATATGCTCAAACTGAAAATTTAATAACTGGTTTTACAAGACCATTATAATAGTTTCCAGCACACTACTGCCTCCATCCTCTTCAACTTCTTCCTCTGATTGAATGATTCCTCCCAGAACTCCCATTTAAGAAAGGTGCTCAAGCCCGCCATATCTCACTCCTTTCTTTTTTTGAAAAAATGTTTTTATTCCATTTTAATTTGTGGAATAAAAGAAGCATTTCCATAACATAGTATAATATTAAAAGATTCCATATGAAACTGTAAATCTATTATGTACAAATCACTATTCCTTTTGAATATATAAAATAGTTCTCATATAAGTATCTTTTTCTTTTCTTTCTGCCCTTGCCCTAGAGATGGCTACCATTAGACCCAAAAATATATGAGTACATATATATGTAAAATCATTCTATACATACTTCTATTTATCAGTTTTTTATTTGAATGCTGATAGTATCTTCTGCTAGTTAATTTGGGTGTTTATAATAGTTAAAATGACATTCACTCAAATTGGTTAAAAATCTTGCCATTACGTATATAACATTTTCTTAGTTATGCTAATTCACTGTATTATTTCATGCAAGTCTATCTACCTTTTTCTAAGATCATAGAGTTCACCTTTTCTTATAACACAGTAATATTCAATCACAATCATATACCGCAACTTATTCAGTCATTCCCCAACTGATGGGCATCCCCACGATTTCCAGTTTTTACTACTGAAACGAGAATTGCTATGAATACATTAGAATATGTAGTTGTTTTTTTTCCTTATTCCTTTCCAAGCGGGGTCTGTAAGCTAATTGACTACTGGAACTATCATTTGTACACCTCTTTATCAAACAAGTAATTTCCTATAAAGGACCCTCGGTAAACATTTTGTTGACATTCCCTATGACACCCTCTAACCTGTGATTTTATCAGTTAAAGGAAACTCTTGGGATGAAGACTTCCTCCAGTGATGGAGATCAATAACCTTTCTATAACTTGGTATTAGAGAGTTGTCTGTGGGCACTGAGTAACTCGTTCATCATCACGTATCTAGGGTGCATAGGGGGTAGGTGTTCCTGACTCTAAGACTAGCTGGCTCTCTATGCCACAGACCATGCGGGCTCCTTTTTGAATTAATGTGTTCTTTGTCATATATATACTTTTGAGGGGGGCAAGATAGAATAATTAATAATATTCCAATTTGGGTAAATAGATTCTACCTACATGGCTTTCACCTGCTGCTTTCATCAGAAAGAGCCATTTTTTCTCTCTTTTTCATCTGCGTTCCTTTACATCTTGGGTGTTTTAAAAAACAGTTTTTTCATATGCATTCATGGAATGTTATTTCTCTTATTTTCCTCTTGGTTTATGCAGAACAGAAGACCCTAATGGGAAAGGGCCATTTGTCTTCTGTCTTTACTTAAACCCTGAGGCTAACAGCATTCTGGACCAGCTGTAATCCAATCTGGTCTTTCAAATATTTCTGCTATAATGCATATACTAATGTAAGCTATTTTGAGGAGAAGGTTGCTCTTTGTCCCCACTCTCAAGACTCTATAGCTCCCTTTTCCTTTTTTTCTGTCTATAATTTGTGACAAGGAAAGAAATAGTTTAGGAAAAAAGGAATTGAGGAAGAAAGAATTTAGAAGGTTCAACTCACTAACTTTTTTCATACCAGATGTGAAGTTTTCTTTAAATTGATTGTGGATTTTTTTCTGTATCTTTTAATATGTAAATAAAAGAACTTTGTTTTGGTTTTATATGTTTGCTGCTTGTTTTGTATGTGAATGAAATACAGAATGTGCCCTCTGCTGGATATGTAGTGGATCATCAGTAAGAATAAACATTAAGGACATGTAGAGATTGCAAAATGTTATTTCTATACTATTCTATAAAATGGAATATGGGAATTTCCCTAGTATGAAAATTTCTCTGAAATTTCTGACCTCTCCATTTCTTGCCCAAGAAGTATAAGTATGAGAAAATTATCAGATATATTTTGCTGCTTATTCACAATCCTCTGATTCCTATAAAAAGGTGAGAAAATATTATTCTGATCAAGAAGAATCCATAGAAAGGCTCCAGCACCTTCTCAAAGAATATGTTCTGTCTGGAAGAACGAAGAACAAATGGCGTTCTTTCCCTGTCAGCTTACTAAATAAATTTCAGAGATAAGATGGATAAATATAGGCCTAATTTAAGAGAGAAGCAGGGATGCCAAAGCAAAATCCATTTTTGAAATTGATTAGAAATGGATAAGGATTGAATAAAACCAAGGTAGCTGAAAGTGACCTGTCTGCACATGTGTTGGTTTCCAGATTTTTGTTATTCTACACTGCAATTCCATACAAAGCTATTTGAGAGAAAATTATGGGACTTTAAATCTGGTACATAGCTTAATTCACAAGCTCTCATTTTACATATGAGTAAACAAGACCAAGATAGGGTAAGCTATTTTCTCTAGGCCATGCTGCTTGTGCCAAAACTTCAGTCTAGGCTTTCTTGGCTCCCAGTCCCTTGAATGTTCAACTCTGGTACATGGGAATGGGAAGATCTTTTCTACATTGATTTTTTTGTGATTGTCATCATCAAACACATTGTGAATTGAATGGCGCTGTTGGTTAAGTAATACCACAATATTACTAAATATGGTAAAGTTACTAAATATAGAGCCTCAGGGCTCTAGGCCTCAGCCCTAGAGAGAATGCAATTCAAAGGTGAAGGAAGATACCCACGTCACAATATTAAGGACATACAGACAGAAGAATGACAGTTAAGAAACAATGCACAAGCTAAAACAGTAATGCAGTACACATACACATGCACCATTTTATTTATTTCCAACGTTTTAAAAAATTACACCCTTTGCAAAACTGCCTCAGGGCCCAAGTACAAAGAATTAGCGCATTACTCATAATAAGTAAAACATTAACAGCAAGAGCAATTAACAGCTTAAACTACTGTATTAAAAAAAGATAGCCTTAGTGTTGCCCCAGATAGGAAAGTCAGTTAATATTATAAATAGCATGGAGAGATAATTTTTGGAATCTCAAAAGGGGTAAATTTAGGACAAATAAAAGAGTGCTACTCTATTTATACCCACACATACACATAAAGCCCACCACCAGAAAGAAGAGCCACAATTAGAGAGAGGGGGAAGAGTCTGAAAATAGAGCCAGGTTTGAAAAGGGGTTACTCAGAGTACTCTCACTTGGAGTGAGTAGATTTCTGAATTTGGAACCTTATCTGGGGTGAGGGAGGATTCTAACTCTACTTATGGGACCCAGGACAAGGCAGTTAACATCACCGGGCCTGAATTTCTTCACCTATAAAATGGGAGTAATTTTATATGTAAGCTCCTTCAGGGCAGGGACTGTTTTATATCTATTTTTGGAACGGAGTAGGTGCTTAATAAATGCTTGTTCCAGGTACTGGAAATACAAAGATGAATATGAAATAACTCTTTCCTTTAAGAAACTTACATTCTATCAAGAGAATAACCACAAGCATATATAAGGACATAAGTGATGTATACAAGATAAATAAAACATAGTTATTATTTTTAATGGGTTCAAACAGTTGTTTACTTACAGTTCATGGCAATGACAAGAAATAGTCTATGTTAAGATCACATCATTAGTATCATCAAAAGCGTTTTGTGACTTGAACGATGCCATTTGCAGCCAGGATTCCAAAAAAACTAATGAAGAATCCTGCCTGCCTCATACCAGAGAACTGATAGACTAATATGCAGGATGAGAAACACATTTTTGGATATGAGAATTTGCTTTGTTTTACTATGTTTTAATACTCTAAGGATCCTTTTTCTTTCTCTTTCTTTTGTGGATGGGGGAGGTGGAAGAGAGAAAAATTCTTAATTACTAAAAAAATGTTATTTTTAAAATGTATAAATAATAGAAAGTCACGGTTCCTTTATACAGTATATAGAAATGTTTGTTTTGATACTTTTAAAGTTCATTATAAAAAGTTAAATAGTAGATTTCATGATCTTTGCCAGAAAATAAAAGGTCTTTGGTCTACAGAAAGAAGAACGTATCTCCTTGCTTTCTTTTTTCTTTGAAAATTTATATTTTGCTCATTATCAGTCAAAGGATCTTTTTATAAAGCTGGAAGAGAATTCAGTGGTAACTTCATAATGGCTTGTCCAAACTCAGACATGCAGGAAGTAGCAGAGCCTAGATTCATACCCATTTCTCTGGCTTTAATCTCCTATTCTTTCACAGTCCTGTGGAACCCGTGAACTTTTTCAAAGGTCACTGGCAATCATTTCTCTGATGTCATAGTCTTTTTCAAAAACAAAGGAGGAACACATCAGGCAAAACAGGTGATTGAAGGCAGCTTAACATTCTCTTTTCATTTCCTCAATGACCATGAGCATCAATTCTTTGCTAATCATTATTCTTCAGGACTTTCTAGTTTTAATGCTAGCATGAGGGTGTTCCCAAAAGGTGTTGTTTCAGCATACAATATGGAGATAGAAGTTGTATAAAGAGAAATCAGAGAAAAAATAAGAATAAAGAATTACATAAAAAATTCTCAGCTCAGGTACCACTTCTTACATGAGATCCTTCCCAGTTCCCCTAATCACTAGTAGTTTCTCCTTTTTCCTTCCTAAAATTATTTCTTAGGGGCATAGTGGATAAAGCAACAGCCCTGGAGTGAGGAGGATCTGCATTCAAATTTGGCCTCAGACACTTACTAGCTGTGTGACCCTAGACAAGTCACTTAACCCTGATGGACTCCAAAAAAAATTCTCATTTATTTTTAATATTCTGTATATCTATTACATCTCTCTAATAGACTGTAAAAAGACTTTGAGAACAAGGACAAATTCATATTTGAGACAGAGACTATTTCATGTTTCTATCTCCAATGCCCAGCTTACATATAATAGGTGCTCATGTGAACTGGAAACAATTTAGGAAGTAAGTATAAAATTGCAAATAATCATCACATATATGCCCATGGAAACAAAGAGTCAAACTTCTTCATCAAAATGATCCAGGCAGGAGTGGCAGTATATAATATATACAATTTTCTGATTATAAAACTACCTTGTCCATATGGAAAGGTGAACAGTAAAGTTACCTTAGATAAGAAATCCAGGCCTACTTAGAGATAGGAAGGTTAGAATCTATGATGGTAAGAGTTAGTAAATGGGTAGGAAAAAGGCAAGAAATGTCTGAACTCTATTAGAAATGAAAAATATCTTATTCAGTAGAAACATGTTCAATACTTCTTCTGTATAAGGCACAAGAGGCAGAAATAGTTTATTGAAATATATATGAATATAAATTGTATATTAGTTAGAAAGCAACCAAAAATTGTTTATGTGGTGAGCACTAGGTTACCCTTCGATTTTCTGTTCCATATTTAGTTATTTACCTCTTACAGCTTCCAGCCAAGGTGCTTTCCTTGGCGCACATAAGATGACATATGCCATTGTCTGGCACTAAATCTTAAAATTGACTTAATTTTTTTTCTCCTTTATTAAAAGAATCTAGAATGGAACTTATGAATTTTGTCCTTTCTTCATAGCCAATAATTAATTACACATTTTCCCTGAAATTACAATACAAGGAAGTAGGCAACCCTTAAAAACAGAAACGTAGCTCTCCAATGCCAAAAAATGACAGATTTATATTATAATACAGCTCTTGTATAGTTTGGCATGGAACACAACTGAAAAAGTAGCATTACCAGTTTATCTACACAATAAGGAAAGGCAAGTGTTATATACATATCAAATGAGACTCTGACTATCCTTTATGTGACAGAAATCATAGACTGAGATCTGTAAGGGATTCTCAAAGTTCAAATCCCACATTTTACAAATGAGGAAACAAAAAGCCCACAGATTAAATGATTTGCCCAAAGACACACTTAACAGTTAATAGGTGGTAAAAGTTAGATTTGAACTGAGGTTCTGTGAATCTAAAGGTATTGTTCAGTGTAAGAAAACTGTTGATAGTATGTTGCTAGAAGTGTTGCCAAAGACTTAAATTTCAAGGAGAGAGGCAAATCCCTAGGATAAATCAAATTGGGGCCCAGACTTTGGAAATGAAGATCAAATTCCCTCTAGATCATCTATTTTCTGAGGCAGGGTGGGGGAAAATTAGGGAGATTTTTTTTTGTTTTGTCTAATCAGGGAGGGTACGAGTGCTAAATCGGTTTGTCGGTTACCAAAAGCAGGTGTGTTCTTCACCAAAAGGAAATCCAAGAGGATATCACCTCCTCTCCATGCACTGATGATTGGAAATGGAATGAGACCACCCTTCCATAAAATAATCCAGTCATTTGGCTCATGGTGACCTAGACTCATAGTTCTGGTTTGTCCTGTTTTTCTGTGTTCTCTGTTCTCTAAAACAATAACAGATAAGGATTTGTCTTTTACCTGTACAGGTATGTTTCCTTTATCTCTTATAATCTTAGCTGTCTAGAGCGCTGAGAAGTCAAATGATTTATCTAGGGCCATGTAACTAGTGTGTTTCAGGGCAGGGCTTGGACCTTGGGCTAACTGGCTTCAAAGTCTGCTCTCTAGCTGCTATACCAGAATATACCTATCTCAGAATAGGAACAAAAAAAATTTAAATTTGGAGTCAAAGCAGCTAAGTTTGGATTTTGCTTCTATCATATGTGTGAGATTGGTCAGGTCACTTATGCAATCTGGAAGTGAGTTTTCTCATGTGAATGAAGGAAGTTCGATGCGATCATCTCTGACGTTCATCCCAGCACTAACTCTATGAGCCTATGAACTTCATCTTCCAATATGTACTTGGAATTGTTGATCAGTCCATGTAGGTATTGAAAGTGACCTCATGGCAGGTCATTGGAGCCTTACAGTTTTAGTATGATAGACCTGGAGACAGCCATTTACTATACCCATCCCTAGAGTGATCAAAGCTTCCTTCCTGAGAGACTAATTCCTCAAAGTGACATATCTGAGATGTAACTGGCAGAGTTGCTGCTCCTTGGTGATGATGATGACAGTAAGATTGGTACTAACCTAAAATGTATATTGGACGCAGGGGAGAATCGCTAATCCTATTTGTAAACCCACATAAAACATTTGCTTCTTTTTCTCTGTAATTCGGTAGGTTCAGATGACAACTAGTAGTCAGTAAACTCTTCTTTTCTAAACAGCTGTCCAGTCCTTAAAAACTCCCACAAACTAAAACAATAAGGAAAAATACCATGAGCAGTTTCTATGGGAAAATCTGGTTTTCATTTTCAGGCAATGTTAATGCTTATTCTCTGGTGAGTTGAGGTTTTTAGTCTGTATGTAGGAAATGGCAAAAACAGAGGCATGCACCACTTTACAGTTCAGTGACCACTCACACTTAGCACATCTAATTGCCTCTGATGACAGGAGTTACTTTGGAAAAATGGCACTTATTTTGTTGACAGGGTTTTTGTTTTTGTTTTATGCTTAACCTCATGAAAATTCACAAGTTTATAACAAACAAATTATCACTGAGACACTCTGAAGGAAGCCATGGTCATCTACATAATGCCAGACATCTGGAGGAAAATTTTTTTTAAATATATAATTTTAATGAATCTTCTTATGTTTTGTCAATACATTGCCAAACATCTGGATATTTGAAAATATTCAGAGACTAGATTCAGTTTTTCCATTCCCAGGACAACATGTGGTGTTACGTAGGCTTAGCCACAAAGTCTTGAAAGGAAAATATTTATTTATGTTTAATTTTATCAAAGTTAGGCAAAGATCCATTAGGTTCCTTTTGCTTTATTTCTGCATCAATGAACACAATCTAACTTTATTTTTTAAGGGATGTTTGGACAATTGATAGGGCTTAGCACAGTGCCTGGCATATAGTAGGCATCTAAAAGTGTTTCCTGGCTTGACATTTATTTTAAAACTATAAAAATCAAGCACCAGGTGACTGTTTTGCCAATAGGTCTTTTCAAAATGATCAGTGCTTTGACAATATTCAACAGTAATGTTGTAAGTACAGTAAGTATTCTCAAAGTGGTTGGTATATCAAACCCTGACATACATCTGATATGAATGCTTCAGTGTTGAGTATTATCTTGCTTTGTTAGCTTTTCCTTAATACAGGATATCTCAAAAGTCTTACTGCAACTGTATATCCTCCATGTTTTATCAATCTTGGATTTAAGTACTTAGATGGTGTCAGTCAAAAATCTAACAGAGGAAGATGGATGCCTAATAAATATTGCTACCAATTATTGTCTGTTACTGTAATTATGAACCTGAAAAACATTAACATTGCCATATGCAATGAAGAGGAAAAGTGTGTGTGTGTATATATATATATATATATATATATATATATATGAAAATACAATTTTTATTATATACAGATTGATTCTTTTTTCAGTCAAGGTCAAGACAACAAGTATTTCTCAAGAAATAATTTCCTGTTGACTTAGAAAAGAAACAAGAGAGACCTACTACGTGTTAGCACTATACTGTATATATAAAATTTAACTTGTTAGCATTAACATTGCCTTTCTTGTCTTTATCCCTCTCCTCTCTTCTGGGTCTGATGATTTCTTTAGATTTTAAGATCAATTCTTCTGAAAATTCTGAAAATGTTCATCTTATATAAAAGAGTCATTTCCATGGTACCTATCTAATGAATTCAATGTGTAATCCTTGTAATAAAAAAAAAAAGGTACTGAATGTGGAGGGCCTAGATTTAAATCCTGACTGTGCCTCTTACATCACAAGTCACATTATACCTTGTGCCTCAGTTTCCTCATTTACAAGATGAGGGAGTTGGATTAAATAAATTTGTGGGACACTTCTCAAAATCTATATTTCTATAAATTCAGCAACTATTTATTATTTGCCAATTATGAGTGAGGAACTATGCTAGATAAAGAAAAATGCAAACAGGTTTAATAGAGGAATTAATTTCTAAATCTTGTACTTCTACCTTGAGGTTTTATATCTCATTTATGCCCATTTAGCTGTCATTAATATAAGGAATAAAGTAAGGTAAGAAAATAGAATGCTAGAAATTATCCATTTTTCTCATGTAATCTAATATTAAAATTCTATAAATTCTCAAGAATAATTGTAGCAACTGTAGAAATTTAGGCAGCCACCTATTAGTGAAAAATGAGGAACAGAATACAATGTAATGTGCTTAATAATTTACACATTTCAAATTAGGAGCTGACAGAAAAATCTAATGGAATTATATAAATGATGGTTTCATTTATTTTAAATTAAACTATTTGTAGATATGCTCATATGTTTTGACTATTTATTGACAATGAATCTTTGTTTCATTTGCTGACATCAGAAATATTTTGGGGTGCGGTGATGAAGGAGAGCTTAGAAAAGTACAAGAGTTTAGCATAGGTAAAGATTTAATGAGAGAACGAGCATTTTAAAAGAAATGGATGTCTTTGCTTATTGAGTGACATTTTGTATGTGTCTAGGTAAAGGAATTTCAATCCACACACTATTTTTTGACTCCGAAGAGAGCCTTCCTCAGTCTCACTCCCCATTCTCCAAGCCCAATGTTCTAGTAGAGCCAGAAAATATTAAACATGAACTTGTTTAAGAATTTGATCCCCAGACCACAATCAGAAACCTTTGATTTGGAAAACTCTCTTCACTTGCCATTTGAAACAAAGTTTTGATGGAAATAACTTTAAAGAATTTTTTTAAAGTGCTTTGCAAACCTCAAACCACTATATAAACATCAGGTATCATCCATTGCCTTGATCCAAGTTTTATAATGTATGTCAGAATTGTTGAACAATTGGCCCAAACCACACCCAAGTGTAGCCTGACTCAAATTAAAATAAAATTGGGAAATAGTTATCAAAATACAATAAAATATAGAGAATATTACATTTTATAACTACAACAAGATGAAGCCTATAGGGATCCTTATTATGAATTAATGACTTCATTTCTATTTGAGTTTGATATCACTAATGTATATAATTGTTAGGATAGATGAAGAGATAGATAATTTATAAATTAGTAAATACATATAATGGGGATGTATGGTCAATTTTTTTAAAAATTGATAGGGGCAAGTGCCCCCCAAAATTCAGAGACTATTACTCTAACCTATCTGGTGATGCCACTTTAACTTTCCACCCTTGATTCATATTATTCTTCTCCAAGCATTTAATGTAATTAAACTGGTAATGGAGATAACTGAGATGGTGCAGAAAGTGGTGCTATCCATGCATGTGCAGAATGACTGATCAAGAGAAAGAGAGTTGGGATCCAACAGGTCCTGACACACCTAGACAACACCAGCCCACAATACTAACTGTAGCTTACATAGTTGCATAGGCTTACACAGTGGATCTTGTCCTCCAGGGATCTCTTCCAGCCAATATCCTTGGCTCCTGGAAGGGAGGCAGAGGGGAAGGATAGAGGAGTGTTGTGTTCTGTAGTAGTAACTGGGAGCATTAGGAAAGGCTTCCTCATAGGAGGAGGCATCTGCGTAATACTTTCAAAAAACTAGGCATTCTACAAGTATGAGAAGGGGGAGGATTACTAAATAAGACTGGAAAAGAAGAGCCTGATTGCATAAGCTTTGAAATGTCAAGCTGAGAATTATGGTGACACTTGATCTATCAAAGTTCTTAAGTCAGTATGCAGCACTAAAATTTCACCCTGACTTTGAGGCTGATGCAGTGAAAATATAAGTAAGATCAGATCATACTCTGGATAGTTTGTAAGTACAAAGATATTTTCTTTTTGCTTGATGGAAATCACATAGATATCAACATTTTAATTTCTGTATTATGGTGCTTAATGGTTTCACCAGGAAATATCACACTTCTTTTTCCATGGAGTCACTAATGGGAGAGATCAGTTAGGGAGAGATATTGGGGAAGGATAATGATGCAGCAGCTAAAGAATCAAAAATGAAAGGATGGAACAGGGAGATAAATATGTGGCGTACTGGAAAGCAAGGCAAGAAATACTCAGTAAAAGCATATTGATGAGGGAGGGGGGAAATATGCACCAAGTGGAAGTTTTAACAAATATATTTGACACATAGTGAGGAAAATCTGAATTCCAATCCTGCTTCAGACACATTTACTGTGTGTCCCAGGGAAAGCTACTTGTCTTTCTCACCCTCAGTTTTCTCATCTGTAAAACTGGAATAATAATACCACCTACCTCTCAGGGTTGTTGTGAGGCTAAAATGAGGAAGTATTTAAGCCTAAATGCCAAAAACTAAATCCTATAAGTGGCTACTAGGTTCCATGAATTCCAGATAGGTAAGACCTTTCAAAATTCATTTATTTATTCAACCACCTTCAGTTAAACTCCTGCTTAAGTGATTTAGTAGGATATTGCCATATTTTACATGATCATTTACTGTCCCTGGATTTCAAGGACCAAGTGACTGTACTTGACCGGAGCAATCTTACATGGACTTGGTACTTTGATAACTCTGTAACCTCATTAGTACAAGTACTCTCTTTACTTATTAAGCTCACAAAACCTTTTGCCTTTCTTTGTGCCCCCACCACTTAGCAATAAATATATGGCACACAGTAGGTATTTAATAAATGTTTGCTGACTTTAATTTTTGAGATCAAGTATCACAAATGGGATCCTGCCCTTATGCTTCCTCCTACACCATCATCACCATCATCAGCAGTATTTATTTAGTGTTTTAATATTTGTAAAATCTTTTATATATGTTTTCTCATTTGATTCTCACAACCCTTTGAAGTAATGACAATGACAAGGTAATGACAACCCCATTTTACTGATTTAGAACCTGAGGCTCAGAGAAGTTAATTGAGTTTTCTAAGGTGGCATAGCTAATAACAGGTACAAACGTAATTTAACCTCAAGCTTTCTGAATACAAAGACAATGTTGCTTCCAGTAATCCATATTGCCTCCTTAAAACCAACATCGAAACCTATCCAATTAGTGTAGCAAATGGAAAATGAAGCATTTTTTTAGGATTGGTAAATCGTTTACAAGCAAATGATATCCTTCTTATGCTTTAGGTCTCTCCATGTATTCTACAGAACAAGAAAACTTACTTACTTGCAGTCCCTGAGAAGAACTCTCAATCTCCTGTCTCTGGATTGATTGGCTCTGTCCCGTGAATGGAATTCTCTGCCTCCTCACTTCTCTCTCTTAGTTCTCTCAGTTTTCCTCAAGGCTTAGCTCAAATCCCACAATCTATTATGCTTTCTCCTAAGAACTTCAGCCAAAATTAGGAGGAATTCTCAGGTAGGTGATACAGAAGTGAGAGCTTTTGTCCATGTGAGCAAGAACACTTCAGTATTCAAGTCATACCCTACTAAAGATGTGCTGCTTCTGAAGATGTCTTGCTGTTTATTGTCCAGACACACAGGAGTTAAAAAGGCATGAATACACAACAGAGGTCTGGAAGATTCAACAGATCCAGTCACATTCCAGGACCTTTCTCTTTCATCCTGGAAGCAGCTTAGCTGTGCTAAGTATTTCATAAACCTCACCTTAGTACATATATGTATTTTTGTTGGACTATACTTCTATTTTTAGTGGCATGGTGATGACATTTACCATATAAGCACCCATTTAGAGAACATTTGCTACTAAATGTTGGGGAATGAATAGAAGAGGCTCATCATCTCTTCAGTCTCTAACATTAGCCCCTTGAGTCCAGAACCCAGCTGAAGCATTTTTTTAAATTAAGTACCAGTATTTAAAAGTGGAGTAACTAGCTTTCTAAACACTCTAAATCCAAGCCATCCGAAAACCATTCAGAGATATAATACAACTTGACCCATCAAGTAATCTACAACCATTTTAAAAATACCGATCATGTGTCAGAAGTGCCTCCTAGGAATACACAGAAAAGATGAAACAAACCCTGCTACAAACAGCTCCCTTTGTTCAGGTGGCTAGGGAAAATGCTTTTACCTTCCCTGATCTGACCTGAGTTTATTAATAAGGAGGTACTTAGTAGCTAAATGAGTCACTGCTACCATTCCAGGTCTCTATCTCTGCCCTTGATCAAACCATAACTTCATTTAGCAAAACATTGCAGCTCTTTTGATTCCTTCTTGAGATTTAACTTATGCAATCAAAGAAAATTGAGGATGCTTTTATTGTTTTAATGTTATTATCAATTTGGGACAGGAACCTGACCTATGGCAGGAATTTATTATGTACAATTTCTCTAGCAGCTCTTCTCTGCCTGTTGACTACTTCTCCACACAGTGAAAGAAGCTAGATGAAAACCTCTATTCCTACAGAAGCCTGCTGCCATAAAGTCAGATTTAAACAAAACAAACAAAAAACCTAAGGGATGTCTTTTAATTTATGGCTATAACTAAAAGATATAGACATAAAATTCTTCCGCGCATGGACAGAAAAAGGTTTTGAATGACGTCTGAATCACTGCTTCTTCTTGTCTTTGAAATGTTCTTCTTATAGCGTATTGTGTGTTCTCTGGCTTCTAACCAACCACATTTCTTAAATCATTGGAAGCTTTTGTTTCAGAAACCTCTTCCAATGACTTATCCAGTTCAGCTCTTAGACTATCTCCCCAACACTGAGGAGAAAACAAAAATCAACCATACTTTAAAAAATTCCTGGTATGGATTAATCATTATTTAAAATACATGGTAATAATGTTATATATTTATGCTTAATAAATGTTTTATAGTGCTTCTGTTACAAATGATAAATAGGTGACAATAAAGTGTGCCTTGTAAAATATTCATATGATGTTGTAGATATTATTCTATAACTGTTGAGAAAATCATTAATAGAGCAGTGGGGGAAAAACATATAGTGTGAAATTGAAGGAAGAGTACTCTCTGTAAGTTCATGATTAAGTCGTGATGGAGTCATGTTTTAACATAAGGGCAAGGCATAAAGATGCTTAAGTCATAGCTTACAATCACCCCCATTTACTCTTCACCTACCAAACATTCCCAAAGTTATATCTGATTTGACCATCTGTAGTTGTGATCATTTAAAACAACAGAAATATATAAAACTTTTTTCAAGGGAAATTTTTTTGAGTCAGAGGATATAATGGAAGGATACCAGGCCAGTGTGGAGAAATGGAATCTAGGCATGGTTCTTCCCCTTCTCTCCTCCTCAACCTTTCTCCTCCCCCACTTGCCACATATTGTGGCTTTTATGACTTTTTGCCTAGACATTAATTAAGGTAAATATTTTAATAACAATTGGATCATTGATTTAGATATGGAAGGGATCAAGGAGCACACAGTCCATTTTACAGTTAAGGAAACTGAGGCCCAGAGAGATTAAGTGATATGTCCAAGGTTACCCATGATTAGTACAGAAGTTCTTTGAATACAACTACAAGATTTTTCTCACTGTACTGTATTGCTTATAAGTGATCTGTTACATATTTCCAGTTGTCTAGAGAGGGGAACTCATGGAGTCATCTTAGAACAAGATAAAACTCCAGAAGAATGAAACACTTCTTTATAGTAGGTTTGGGGCCTGAGAAGATACTTGCATTTCCGACAACAGGACAGCCTCCTGATTTCATCTGACTTTTGCATATAAATGTATCTACAATAGAATGAAAATGGACAAAGGACAGAAATTTTCAATTTAATCAGGAATAATTTTAAGGTCACAAATCATGGTAATAATCTTAAAACCATAGTATACCATTCCATAAAGCAGGATTAGAAGCTGGAAGGATAGAAAGCAGGATAGAAACAGGAAGGAGGGAGTTTGAGATCATAGTCATGAAATTTTATAAAGGGAGACTAGCTGGGCAGGTATATATAACAAAAGCTGGTATTTAGAAGAAAATATCCAAAGTGGTGGCTGATAACCTTTACAGGCTATCCTCTCCTAGTTCTTTTCTTATTGCTCCATACTGATTTGCCAGCAATTGGGAGAAATGAAGGCCCAAAGGCAGCCTTATAGCCCAAGTCCTATGTATTTCGTCCTCTGTTGAGTCATCTCCAAAAGAAGGTTAAAGAATTTGCAGTCAGAAGTCAGTTATTTAAAAGAAAGTGAAACAAATTTTCCAAACCTAAGTCAGATATGTATTTGGGCAAAGGGCTCAGAATGAAAGCCAGAGAAGTGAAGTCAAAAGGACAGAATTATTCCAAGCCTAAGGGTTTATGTTGATTTTTATTGCTTGGATGAGCAGTCATGGTGAGGTCTAAAAGGACTTATACCTCCCCTTAAAGGGAGAGCCATACCAGTGTCTACAACTGTGAAGATAATAGTGGAGGGTATCACAATGAATGCTATAGACTGAGAACAATAGTGATGCCAAGGTGAGGCAATGAGACGTCCAGAAGAAAATGAAGATATCACAATTAGAAAAATGATGTGAAAGCCAGTAGAGAATGAAGACACATTGCTCATCAGAGATCCAGCTCATGGAGGAGGAATGTGAGGTAGTGGAGAGCTGAAAAAGGAATACCATAACATCACTCAGGGATATCAGCAGCTTGGAAGCATCAAAGGGTTGCTCTGGCATATGAATATGCTCTGAGCCCATTTCTCTATGTATATATCCACCGTACATATACCTATCCACCTATCTACCCACCCCCACTTCTGGTGTGGGTAGGGAAGGATCCTTCCTGGTCAGTTAATTTGCTATGTTATTTGATGATGATGATGATGATCTCTTTGATCTCTGTCTTTTTTGGTTGCTTTATATAAACGCTAATATATTGAGAAGTGGGAGACAGATTACAAGGTAAGGTTTTGAGTAGATACCATTCAGGTACCTGGGACCTAGAGTAGTTTTCTGGAGGAGGTCTACTTTCCTATCTGAACTCTGAATATACTGGAATTAAGAAAAAAATTTAAAAAATGAAAACAAATACCTTCCTAATAATGGTCTGGGCTACACATACATGCTTTATATATCTGATGATAGAAGAATTGTCGTTCCCATCTTTTTTTTTTTTTAGACAACCTTCCGATGCATGCTCATGTACTTTAGTACTCAACCTTCAGATTTCATTGTGAAGAGCCTAAAAAGAGAGATTCCTCTAAATACTAGATTTAAGGATCCAAAAGCTGGTTTTCCAAACTGTAAGAGGGCCTTATTGCTGCTCACGTAGAATATTACAACAATCTAACAATCTTCTTTCTTCCACTCTTAACTCTTTGAAGAGTTAATTTTTAATAATAATTTTTAATTTTAATTCTGTCAGATTACTCTTCATTATGCAAAAATCTGATCATATCAATCTTCCGTTCAAAAGTCTCACTGTTTCTCTACCACTTACTAAATAAAATTCAAGGCCCTCTATAATCTTGTGCTACCTACCATCCCAGGTTTATCTCTTAATATTTACAGAATTTAGAGCTTTAAAATCAAAAAGGAAAGCAATGATCATATCATCTAACCATACCTTAAAAAGTTTGTATTCTACAACATACTTAGCAGGTGGTCAAATGGCCTTTGCTTGAAGATCTCCAGTGAGAGGGAGGAGGGAAATTTCACTATATTCTTTGATTCATCTGACCTACAAGTTTGCTATATTCTGCAGTTCTAACCCTTGGTTCACATCTCCTTAAGGACAGAATGCCTTTATGTGTGTATGCGCACACATACACATACACACACACACACACTCTCACACTCCTGCCTGCTCAAATATTCCACCCTTCTTCAAAGCCTAGTTCAGATGCCACTTTTTTTTTTTAAGACAACTCCCGGGGGTGGAGTCAAGATGGTGGAGTAGAAAGACTCACATATGCTAGCTCCGAACCCACAGCCCATGGATTTAATGTAAGAAGAGCTCCCCACAAGTTCTGGATCACTGCAGGGTGTGCAAAAACACAGTGGAAGAGATTTCCGTTCCAGAGAGCCCTGGAGAGCCATCCCCAGGGTCCATCGCACCCCGGAAAGTGGAGTCCACCCCTGCACTGCCCTGGCCGCGGCCCCAGAGGAGCAGATCCGAGCAGGCTTCAGGGACAGAATCTCTGGCAGCCGGGAAAGTTCCTCCGCCCACAGACGCTGCAGGTCAGTGAGAGAGATGTCTTGGCTGGCTGAGAGGGGAGCGGGGTGTCTCCATGGCTCAGGCCCCCTCGGGAGGCAGTGGTGGAGGCAGAGGCAGGGGCAGGAAGTGGCGGAGGCAGCCCGGGACTCCCCGAGCAGGCAGGATCTTCATTACTGAAGGTCTCTGCATAAACCACCTGAAGGAGCTGAGACTGGGAGGTGGCCCTGCCCCCACCCCAGCACCAGAACTTAAGGTCACATTGAAGAGCAGCCTTGCCGGCCCCGGAAAGCCCATTTGAATCTCAGACCCCAAGCACTAGCTGGGCGGATCTAGGCAGGGGTGGACAGGAATCTCAGAAGTCAAGTAACTGGCTGAGAAAATGTCCAGAAAAGGGAAGAAAAATAAGACTATAGAGAGCTTCTTTGAGCAGGTGCAAATGTTCCCACCTTTCAGTTCTGATGATAAGGAACTATTCTTACCATCAGGGAAACACTTGGAGGGCGGGGCCTCAGCACCCCAGACACCCCAGGGGGAACTCGGGTGGGCTCGGGCCTTGGAAGAGCTCAAAAAGGATTTTGAAAAGCAAGTTAGACAGGTGGAGGAAAAACTGTGAAGAAAAATGAGAGAGATGCAAGAAAAGTATGAAAAACGGGTCAATACCTTGGTAAAGGACACCCAAAAAAATGCTCAAGAAAATAACACCTTGAAAAATAGGCTCACTAAATTGGCAAAAGAGGTTCAAAAAGCCAATGAGGAGAAGAATGCTTTCAAAAGCAGAATTAGCCAAATGGAAAAAGAGGTTCAAAAGCTCACTGAAGAGAATAGCTCTTTCAAAATTAGAATGGAACAGATGGAGTCTAATGACTTTCTGAGAAACCAAGAAATCACCAAACAAAACCAAAAGAATGAAAAAATGGAAGAGAATGTAAAATATCTCATTGGAAAAACAACTGACCTGGAAAGTAGATCCAGGAGAGACAATTTAAAAATTATGGGACTACCTGAAAATCATGATCAAAAAAATAGCCTAGACATCATCTTCCACGAAATTATCAAGGAAAACCGCCCTGACATTCTAGAACCAGAGGGCAAAATAAGTATTGAAAGAATCCATCGATCACCGCCTGAAAGAGATCCAAAAAGAGAAACTCCTGGGAACATTGTGGCCAAATTCCAGAACTCCCAGGTCAAGGAGAAAATCTTGCAAGCAGCTAGAAAGAAACAATTCCAGTATGTGGAAATACAATCAGGATAACAGAAGATCTAGCAGCTTCTACATTAAGGGATCGAAGGGCGTGGAATAGGATATTCCAGAAGTCAAAGGAACTAGGACTCAAACCAAGAATCCCCTACCCAGCAAAACTGAGTATAATACTTCAGGGGAAAATATGGTCTTTCAATGAAACAGAGGACTTTCAAGCATTCTTGATGAAAAGACCAGAGCTGAAAAGAGAATTTGACTTTCAAACACAAGAATGAGAAGCAGCATGAAAAAGTAAACAGCAAAGAGAAGTCATAAGGGACTTACCAAAAGTGAACTGTTTACATTCCTACATGGAAAGACAATATTTGTAACTCTTAAAACTTTTCAGTATCTGGGGAGTTGGTGCGATCACACACACACATACACGCACACACACATGTACACGTGTGCATGCACACACACATACACACATGCACGCACATACAGAAACAGAGAGCACAGAGCGAATTGAATAGGATGGGACCATATCTTAAAACAAATTAAGGTAAACAGTGAGAGAGAAAGGTAGGGGGAGGAAAGAGGGTGAGATGGAATGGGGTAAATTATATGTCATTTAAGAGGCAAGCAGGAGACTTTTTAGTGGAGTGAAAAAGAGGAGAGCTGAGAAACAAAACAAGAAGTTTACCCTTATCACATTTGACTAAAGGAAGGAATAAAATGCACACTCATTTTGTTATGAAAACCTATCTTACAGTATAGGAAAGTGGGGAAGAAGGAGATAAGCAAGGGGGGGATGAGGGAAGGGAGGGCAAGGGGAGGAGGGAACAATTTGAAGTCAACACTTGGGGAGGGACAGGACCAAAAGACAGAATAGAAACAATGAGGGGCAGGATAGGATGGAGGGTAATTCAGTTAGTCTTACAGAACATGACTATTATGGAAGTCATTTGCAAAACTACACAGATAGGGCCTATATTGAATTGCCTGCCTTCCCAAAGGGAATGGGTGGGGAGGGAGGGATGGGGAGAATTTGGAACTCAAAGTTTTAGGAACAACTGTTTAGTATTGTTGTTGCTACTAGGAAATAAGACATACAGTTAATGAGGAATAGAAAGTCATCTGGCCCTACAGGACAAAAGAGAAGATGGGGACAAGAGAAGGGAGGGATAATAGAAGAGAGGGCAGATTGGAGATAGGGAAAATTAGATTGCTTGGTGTATTGGGGTGGGGGAACGGGATAAAAGGGGAGAAAATTTGGAACCCAAAATTTTGTGAAAATGAATGTAAAAGTTAAATAAATAAATTTTTATCAAAAAAAAAAAAAAAAGACAACTCCCCAATTTCCAAGAGGGTAATAACCGTCATTTACATTCCTCAGGCATCTCGTATCCTTCTGCTTACATCACTCGTATATTTACTTCAATGCTTCTATAGATTTATAATCTGATTTATGTGGGTACATATTCCAGTGGTAAAAGTTGCAACCTAGCTTCACTTTTTTATTCTCTGAATCTCCTCTCTTTTACAGATTGTCCATAGAGAGGCCAACTAATGTGCTTAGAGTCCGTTCTCTAGGTCTCTTAATACTACTATATGGGTAATATTTGAGCACTTGGCTATCCATCTGATCTACTTGTTATTTCCATTATGCACCTTGTGCATGATAACTCACAACACCTGCTACATGGAAATCATCATTGGTAATATATTGCAGCTTATACATCTCTCCATTGCTCTTTGAGTCAGCTTAGTATGCTGATTCTTTGGAGACTGTGGTTTCTATGATTTGCAGCTATGTAGTATCCCTAGAAATATATTTTATTGAAACAGTAAAGTTTTGTTTCAGGGAAAACAGGGTTGTTGGAAGCACTGCATAAGTTCCCAAATTCAACCAAATACTTTCATGTACTTAATATGCATTATTTTATATTATAGTTATTTTTGCTATCTGTCATATCTTCCTTTAGTCTTAGTTAAACACTGTACCTTCTCCAACCACTTGGTACATCTGCCCAAAACAGATGCCTGCTAAAAGTCTATAGAAATGAAAAAGTTATAGAAAAAATTGACTTCATATATATATATATATATATATATATATATAGAGAGAGAGAGAGAGAGAGAGAGAGAGAGAGAGAGAGAGGGAGGGAGGGAGGGAGGGAGGGAGGGAGGGAGAGAGAGAGAGAGAGAGAGAGAGGGAGGGAGGGGGGCAGGGAGACTCAATAGACTCACTTTGCCTTTCAAAGGGCTCACTATGTGTGTGAGATTTATTGTCAAGTTGCTGGGGGAGGGAGAGTCTGTTGAAAATCAGATTGATTGAAATATGCTATGTTAAACTGACTTGAGACTGATCATTTTGTTGTGCTGACTCTAGTGGGGAGATTTGGAATGTATTCCCATTTAGGGATGCTGAGCAGTCTCTGCAACATTGGTCAATTTATTTAACCTTGATGCCCTCAGTTTCCTCATCTGAAAAATGAGGGGCTTAGATGAGATGATCTTCAATATCACTTTCAGCTCTAAAATCCTGTATTTGCCATGGTGTCTATTGAACTTTGGGAGGCAGATCACATTCTTATTAGCCATTCTGGATCAGGCATTTTAAAATGATTGTTTTCTCCTGGCTTGCTATTTTAATTAAAGGAAAAGAATTTTGTCTGGCAATCTGAAGCAGTGGTTTAATGACTGGAATACTGGGTGATATGTTAAAGTATTATAAACGATCCTTGAAGTCTTTAAAACTTGCCCAGAAACCAAGTAACTTGGCTTGTCAGTACTACTGTTTGCCTTATTTGTATGGTAATGTTGGACTGCTCCACAAAGGTGAGATGCAGAAAAACAGTGATAATAAAATACATCAGCAGTAGATAATACAAAATGCACAGGGAAAGGCAACAGGTGTTATATAAATGCTTAACAGACTCAAAAATAGAATCTATGTCTGAGAAAACATAATTGGCATCTTTCCCTTATTCTTTACTGCTTGTGATATTACAATCATTCCAACTTTAAATAACCATGATTTCAGACACAAAAGATAATGTCAGGTGACAAGTTAGTGGGAGGGTGGATGATGTCGAACAGCTAAAGAGGCTGTGATCATGAAAATCATTCTTCCAAAGAGTGGTAAACATTTCTGAAGTTAACAAATGGAACCAAAATACACTGTCAATAACAGGCAGAGGGGAAAAAATAAACATAGAAATCATATGCAGTCCTAGGAGAATTGTCTGGGAATAAAATGCTTTTCAAAGTCTTCCCGGAGTTGTCAGCAGCTTTTTCAAAAATAAAGTTGATGCATTTGGAACAATTGTTAGGGAGACATAACTGGCTGGTAAATGATTCATAAGACTCCATCCAGCTGTTAATTTTACATAGTGATTTACACACTGTGCAACTCTGACAACAAAGCCTATCTCCAAAGCTCTACAGTCCCTGTGTGCTGCATTAGGTTCATCTGTAAACCTAGCTCTAGGAAACTCATGGCATTTCTCTGTGACCAAGTCAGAGCTGAATACTGGAGTGTGAGGAGTTCCATGATACAGAACTTAGGATGCATTTTTTCTAAGTTCATGATGACCATTGTTAGGACCTTTTTTGTCTATTGCTAGTAAATAATCATGTTTACTCATAATAGCTGCACTTTACTTTGGCAAGACCCTGAAGATGAAAGATTTCTTGAAAAGTGATCACTTTCAAATTAAAATTGATGCGAACAGAAAGAAGAGAGCAAAGGTACAAATGTGTGGATCCTAAAGAATATGAAACATACAGCTGCCTTCCTCTGCCTGAAGGTGGAACATGTCTGCAACTAATGTTGAATGGACATTTAGAGGATTCTCATGCTAATGATTATGAATTGCTAACCCTTTAGCTTCACATATTTAAGAAATTAAGTCTTCAATGTAAATGAAACATACAGAATCCATTTCAAAAAATACATTTTATTAATGCATTTTATTCTTTGTGATCTAATCCAAATGACCTAGATACTCCATCTCCCCACTTTGCGTGTGTGTGTGTGTGTGTGTGTGTATCTTCCATCAAGCTACCTGAAGCTTTTTGTGAACCCTCTTCAAATTCTAGTGAACTACTTCCCTGATTAATCTATATATGTATGTGTGCATATATATTTATATGTACATAAATATAATTGATTTCTACTTACTCCTTTTATATTTATTCTGTATATATATGTATGTATGTATCCTCATTGCCTCCTTCATTAGACTATAAGCTCTTTGTGAGTTGGAATTGTTTCATTATTTATATACCAGCACCTAGCATATCTCCTGGCATACAGTAGATACCTAATAAAAGCTCATTGATCCATTAGTTTATTTATATCAATTGTTTTAGGGAATTGGGGATCCTCTTCCCAATCCCAAAGACTGAAGTTTCCTTAATATCTAACAAATGTATGCAACATCTGCCCTAGTGGGCCCCCTCCTATCTGCCATGAGGAAGAAAGAATTCTTTCATTCTTCTCCAAAACCATCACTGTTTTCCCTTCCCCAAGTTTCACAGAGCTCTGTTTCCCTTAAACAATCTTGTCGTTTACATTTTAGTCCTTTTATAATTGTCCTGTTTTTGGACCTGCTTATTTCACCCTTTATCAGTTCACATAAATCTTTTTCTGTCTCTTTCTAGTCCTCATATACATGCTTTCTTAGTCCACAAAATTATTTTATTATAAACATATTGCACAAAATTTTTTCCAGCCGTTCCACAATTGATGTACATCTACTTTCTTTATCCTGCAGAATGGAGGAATAAATATTTAGGTTTATAGTGAAATTTTATTTTTATTTTTGATTTCATTGGTTTATATGAGCTGACGTTGGCAGTTTAATTGCTCATCTTGCACTCATTTCAAGTTGATATATAGAAGAGTTGAGCCAATTGTTATCTGTCCTTTGTTTTCACAGAGGACCAGTGACATCACAGGGTGATTTCTTGACTCGCAGATGAGGAAGAGTTGTATAAAGTCATCAGCCTCACTCTCTCTCCCAGAGTCATCAGAATCCAGTAGTAAAACAAAAGTCAGAACAAGTGGTGATGGCTTGGGATTCAGGCCTTGGTGTTTTCTATGTCTGATAAAGCTCTAAGTACTTCACGGTGGCTGCTTGAACTACCTTTGTGACTGTTGGAACAAACTGTTCTCAACCACCCATTCTACAGGGAAACGTCTTCACATGCTTGAGGGAGATAATCACGGCCCATCAGTTATCCTTAACCTGGTTTAGCTCTTATAACAATATATGCAGAACACCATATTAGTCAAAGGGAATACAAAGCTTAGGAAAGATATTGGGGGATGTAACTCATATGCAATTATCTGTAATGCAAAATAATTCATGGGAGAAGAGCATAGAGTAATCTGCAAACTCACATGATCTAAAGAGTGGGATGCTGAAAGACTAAAGACAGGGGAGAAACTCAGGCATCTCCCCTTGCATTTATAGAAGACTGTGTCCATGTCATTGGGGGTCAAACATCAACAGCAGTCTTCATAGAGAGAATGTTACAGGGCATATCATGAATTCCCCAAGTTTATAGATATTGAACTGGAAGGGATATTAGATGGTCATGTAGCTTTAGAGCTCAAAGGAATCTCCAGAGTCCATCTAGTTCAAATCACCTCATTTTATAGTTTGGGAATATGAAGCAACAGGAGTTGTGACTTACCCAAGGTCACACCAAAAGGAATAGCAAAGCCAATAAATACATGAAGTGAGGATCTTCCCTTTCACTGCACCAAAGACCTTTCCTTTTTGAACAAGCCCCACATCATCTTCATTCACTGGTGCTATCTCCTCTGGGAAAAAACTGAAGAGAGAAAGAACAAGATCTCAAATACAAGGTTGGTCACTTGGGTATCTCTATGTGCCAGGCACTATGCTAAGCGCTAGGGATAAAAAGAAAAACAAAATACAGATCCTACTTACAAAAAACTCATGGTTTAATAGGTACGTTAAAAATATGTACAAGCAAACTATATGCAAGATAAATCGGAAAAAAATCAACCTAGGGAAAGTATTAGCATTAAGGAATAATCAGGAAAGGATTTTTGTAGAATATGAGCAGGAGTTCTTATCTTTTTGTTGTCATGGACTTTGACATTCCGGTGAAGCCTGTGCATTCTTTCTTAGAACAACATTTTCAAATGCATAAGATAAAATACATGACATGATTAAAGAAACCAATTATCTTGAAATATAGTTATCAAGATTTACACATGTATGCATATGTGTTTCAGACATACATATCTATTGATTTAAGCAGTCCTCTCAAATTATTGCACTTATACTCCATATTCTATGTCTATTATCGCTCTAATTAGGCTCAGAATGGTATTAGGTTTTATTCAGACTTAGAATTAGAATGAATGAGGTACTGATAAAAGATCCAGTACTTAACAAAAATACATTTATTTAACAGCAACATGGATGGAATACTCCAAAAGGACATGACATTGTTTTAGCTAGACACAGCTGGCCTCTCTTTCATACAGAAATGTGTTTGGTCAGCAATATATACTGGCCCATATGGGTGTGGTGACTCACACAGAAATCAGACATCCACGAAGTCCAAGGAGGCACTGAATCTATGTGCCTTAGCAAAAAGGAAGCTAAGTCAAAATCTAGAAACAGTGTCCAGAGCAATCACATCTCAGGAACTATTTCTCTGCTTTTTAGGAAAACTAATTTAACCAGGATGATAAATACTGCTCTTCTCCAAAGGTTCACAGCTCTGCTTAGAGCATGGCCTAAGAAATACCCATGGGAAATAAATGCCCTCAGACTGCACTGACCACTTGGTCAATGCTGTATACATCCTTATGTCTAGTTACTGTTTTTTGCCCTCTCCTCTAATGTTGTATTTAATTGTCCAGGAAGATAAACAAGGCCATCAAACCCATCAATTCTTTTTGTGGGAAGGGGGCAGAGGGTAAAGGTACCCACTTTATAGTCTCTAAAATGACTCCTCCCTTTCATTTAGTGATTAATAAGTTGATATGGACAATTTATATATTAAAATTATATATTAAAATTAGTTTGTTAAAATGTAAATACTTGTAAAGAAAGTTTAGCTGATTTTAATCTATATTTAGCATTGCTTATAATAAATTATTTTTAAAGCTTGCCTCCTTCCACTTAAAGGGCTTTTAAAGTACTATTGTTTTTCCAACCTCAAGGCAACCCACAACAAATCAGTTTAATCAGTTTTACAGTCTACTTTGAGTTTGCTGTTAAGACAAATCATTCTGAGCTAGCATTAGAGGTTTGGAGTTTTCACAAATGTCTGTTAAACGCAGTCTTTAAGCAGAGAAGCCCAGGGTTCTACTAGACAGACTTGAAGTCTACAAATAACCTCCTTCACAAAAATAGCTGTGGCTGTGCCCATAGATTTGCCATGTTCTCACCGGGAAGAAGGAAGACTGCAGCTGTGATTCCCGACACTGAGAATTCCTTACTGCTGATTCTAGTTAGTTTCTTCCTAATAGAATTTTCTATCTATATGCAGATAGAACAAAAAAGTTCATGAAAGCCCTGGTTTGCTGAGCAAAGTCTGGTAGTTGGCACAAACCTTTTTAAGTTCTGAGTGTGTATTTATCTCCTGCTCAAATTCTTGGGCATTGATCCAGGGGATACCAAACAACTTCAGGCATCCCATAGAGTAGTCCTCCCCAGTGAGGTATTGCTAATATATGGTATCAGACGGGTATCAGGTGGGCATCAGAGAACTTTCAAGGTTGGACTAATTAGAATCATGTCTGAGAGTGATCCTAAGGCTTTATCTCTTTAAAAGCTAGCAAGAATTAAAGATAATTGTGACAACTTTAGAATGCTCTATACTCCCTGTACATTTTATCAGTCTTTCATGAATACTCTACAATATTTATTGATGATATTAATATATTTTACTTATCAACTGATGAATAATACTATTACTTAACTGATCTCATTTTACTTTAAAAATTTTTAGCTTAAAGAAGAAACTATTTGATTCAAATGAATTTTTAAAAATTCATTTCTGTTTATACAATGCAGTCACATTTCTAGGTTAAAAAATCTGATCCATTACTCATATGTTAACTACATACAAGAGACTGCCAAGTAAATTTACTTTAAGTACTCTCCTAATTAGTTTTCTGCCATGTAATTTTCTTCAATCTTGAGTCAAGGAATCCCCAAGCCTACCTTGATGTTGTTAGTGTTGTATATGCTGATCACATGAAATTGAATTTGAACGTACTACTAATATTTAAATAAGAAGGCTGACTACCACCATATTTCCCCTATGGAGGTAGATGTCACATCAATGAGTAATATTTTCTCAAATACTTAGGCCAAGAATAAGCAAGCAAGTGATACATGATATTCATCTAGAGAAAAAAAGCTTTTACACTTGAGGATTTCAGATTGGCAGAGTTTAGCTTTTTAGTTTATATAGATACAGGTGGATTTACCCTCTCTGAAGCTTAAATCCCCTGCTACATCTACCCTAACCTCTCAGGAAAAAAAAAGAAAAGAAAAGAAAAAAATGTCACCTATCTAGAGTACTACTGTAAAATGAATAAGCTTGTTTCATCTTTATTATTTGCTCCTTTACCACCACAAAAATTCAAACTATTATCATACTCATTATATTCCAACATGTTATGTTATTGAACTGTTATGTTATGTTATTGAACATGCTATATTATTGAACTATGAGATTACATATATATTATGGTAGCATGTTTGAAAGATCACAGAAAACGCAAGAGCTACTACAATACTAAGAAATAGCAAATGCCCCAGTTTTCAAAAAAACTCAAGAAATTGACTCTAGAAACTATACAACATTGAACTAAACTTTGTTTAGTAGAAAAATTATAGAATCAATCAATGAAAAGATAGTTAGGGGATATCTAGAAAGAATCAGTTAAAATATTAGATAACAAAATCAGAATCCAGAAAGTTCTTGAGAGGCCAGAGAATTTGGTTGAATCTGGTTTTTTTCTTTTTTTAAATCAACTTTATAAAGTATAAGACAGTAGAGGCATGGCCAGTTAGAAATTTTTAAAGCATCTGAAAGTTTCAGTGGACTGCAAATTCAATGAATCAGCAATTTGACATCTTTCAGCCTCAATCTGTGACCTTTTTATATGACACCATGCAATGTAAAATATTTTTAATTAACAAAGGTCTCACGGATACGATGTCACTTGAGATAAACTTTGAGGTAGTTATGGCTTACAAGAGGCCGATGAAATGAAAGAATGCACTATAGGTATAAGGGATAATCAGTGTAAAAACTTAAATTCTGAGATAGTATATCATTTGTGAATAACATCTAGAAGTCTGCTCTGGCTCCTTCCTCAAATACTCTGACTTCCTAGTTTCTTAATCTATTTATTTCCAGTGATCTACTCTTTCACTTCATCTCAGTTACAGAGATGATAATCCATTGGTCTCACTCATGTGTCCACTTCCATTTCCATGAAATCCCGAAGTTCTTTGAGTATAAGCTTTCATTCCATCTTTCCCTATGTCTTACGACCTATAAGAATGTTTTCATCCTCAATGGGACATCAATTTCCTCCACCTCACAGGTCTTTCTCAAACCTTGCAGAAACTGCTTCCTTCCTTCCTAGAACTCACTCCTTCTTCACCTCTAATTCTTGGTTTCCTTCAAGAATCAGTTTAATCTTCTGTAGGAGGTTTTTCTTAATCCCCAGCCCCACCAACTTCACTGTTAATGTTTTTCCTCTACCTTCAATGTATATGGTAGATATCTTCTATGGACATATTTAATTTGCATGCTTTCTCTCTCTTAGAATGTGAACTCTTAGAGAGTAAGGACTATTTTTTTTTAACTTTCTTTATATCCCCAGCCCTTAGTACAAAGTCTTTCATATAGTAAGTGCTTAATAATTGCTTCTTGATGAACTATCTGAAACTAGAATAAGTGAAGGGAATAACATATCTGGAGATTGCCAACATACGTTGGATCCAGACTACAAAGAGCTAAATGCCAGACAAAGGGGCTTATATTTGAATAATGACATTTTCATTTCTTTTCTTCAATGCAACTTTCAGGTCTTAAATTTCATGCTTCTGGTACTCTTTATTTCTTTGGTCTCATGTCAGTCCTCCTCTTGAGAGTTAAACTTCAGAAAAATGTAATCTACTAACAACTCAGATCAGGCCATTTTACAAACAGAACTCTGTCTCAAATCAAGGGAAGAAAGATATCATTATGAAAATGTCCACTAAACATATTATGTTTATTATTAAAAAGCCTTTCTCCCTTGGTTTATTTTTAGATTTCCTGGTTGTACTGACATCATTAACCACTCTCTTTCATATTCTAAACTTTATTTCAACTTGGTTATCAATTGTGTTTTACAGATTAGAATCAACTTTGTTAGGTCTTTTGTAGTTCCCATTCAAATTTTGGATTATCTATAACACCTAATCTGATTAGAGTGAAGGACATGGAATTAAGACTCTAGGAAGAAAAAAAAAAGATGTCTCATCTTCTACTGGGGAGAAATACGAAAGATTAAATTCCTCATTTGAGTGAAAATTGCAGAATAGAATTGCAGAAAACTAATCTTTCCATTTTTTTCTAGGGGAGGAATGGAAAGAAGTCAGCATTTTATCCAATAAAACTTTAAACTAAGAAATATGTAGGGGGTGGAGCCAAGATGGTGGAGTAGAAAGACTTACGTTATGCTAGCTCCGAACCCACAGCCCATATATTTCCTGCAAGAAGAACTCCCCACAAATTCTGGAGCACTGCAAGGTGCGCAGAAACACAGTGGAAAAGATTTCCATTCCAGAGAGCCTTGGAGAGTCACCTCCAGAGGTCCGTCGTGCTCCGGACAGCAGAGTCCACCTCTGTGCTGCCATGGCCACGCGGCCCCAGAGGAGCAGATCTGAGCAGGCTTCGGGGACGGAATCTCTGGTGGCTGGAAAGGTCCCTCAGCCCACAGACGCTACAGGTCAGTGAGAGAGACGTCTGGGCTGGCTGAGAGGGGAACTAGATGTCTCCGTGACTTGGGCCCCCTTGGGAGGCAGCGGGGGTGGCCCGGGACTCCCCAAGCAGGCAGAAGTTCAGAGCCATTACCGAAGGTCTCTGCATAAACCCCCTGAGGGAACTGAGCCTAGGAGATGGCCCTGCCCCCACCTGAGCACTAGAACTTAAGCTCACATTGAATAGCAGCCTCGCCTGCCTAGGAAAGCTCATTTGAATCTCAGACCCCAAACAGTAGCTGGGCGGATCTAGGCAGGGGTGGACAGGAATCTCAGAAGTCAAGTAACTGGCTGGGAAAATGCCCAGAAAAGGGAAGAAAAATAAGACTATAGAAAGCTACTTTGATGGGGTACAGATGTTCCCGCCTTTCAATTCTGATGATGAGGAAATATTCTTACCATCAGGGAAAGACATGGAGGTCAGGGCCTCTGTATCCCAGACATCCCGGGCAGATGTCCGGTGGGCTCAGGCCACGGAAGAGCTTAAAAAGGATTTTGAAAATCAAGTTAGACAGGTGGAGGAAAAACTGGGAAGAGAAATGAGAGAGAGGCAAGAAAAGCATGAAAAACGGGTCAATACCTTGGTAAAAGAGACCCCAAAAAATGCTGAAGAAAATAACATCTTGAAAAATAGGCTCACTCAATTGGCAAAAGAGGTTCAAAAAGCCAATGAGGAGAAGAATGCTTTCAAGAGCAGAATTAGCCAAATGGAAAAAGAGGTTCAAAAGCTCACTGAAGATAATAGTTCTTTCAAAATTAGAATGGAACAGATGGAGTCTAATGACTTTCTGAGAAACCAAGAAATCACCAAACAAAACCAAAAGAATGAAAAAATGGAAGAGAATGTGAAATATCTCATTGGAAAAACAACTGACCTGAAAAATAGATCCAGGAGAGACAATTTAAAAATTATGGGACTACCTGGAAGTCATGATCAAAAAAATAGCCTAGACATCATCTTCCATGAAATTATCAAGGAAAACTGCCCTGACATTCTACAACCAGAGGGCAAAATAAGTATTGAAAGAATCCATCGATCACCGCCTGAAAGAGATCCAAAAAGAGAAACTCCTAGGAACATTGTGGCCAAATTCCAGAACTCCGAGGTCAAGGAGAAAAATCTTGCAAGCAGCTAGAAAGAAACAATTCCAGTATTGTGGAAATATAATCAGGATAACTCAAGATCTAGCAGCTTCTACATTAAGGGATCAAAGGGCATGGACTAGGATATTCCAGAAGTCAAAGGAACTAGGACTCAAACCAAGAATCACCTACCCAGCAAAACTGAGTATAATACTTCAGGGGAAAATATTGTCTTTCAATGAAATAGAGGACTTTCAAGCATTGTTGATGAAAAGACCAGAGCTGAAAAGAAAATTTGACTTTCAAACAGAAGAATGAGAAGAAGCATGAAAAAGTAAACAGCAAAGAGAAGTCATAAGGGACTTACCAAAAGTGAACTGTTTAAATTCCTATATGGAAAGATAATATTTGTAACTCTTAAAACTTTTCAGTATCTGTGTCGTTGGTGGGACCACACACACACACACACAAACACACACACACACACATACACACATGCACACACATACAGAGACAGAGAACACAGAGTGAATTGAATAGGATGGGACCATATCTTAAAAGAAGGTAAGAAAAAATACTGTCTTTTTATCACGTTCCCTTTATAGTGCATGTTATTTTTTCTTCCCTAAGTTCCCTCTTTACTTCTTATCCCTTCCCTTCATTTTCCTTTATCATCTTGCTCACCTTTCATCTACTATCTTTAGAACAATTAAACACCTAATTTGAACTCCTATGATACAAGTAATATCCCAATTAAACTAATAGAATAATTCCCTTCACTAATAGAATGACTAACACTAGGCCCCATGGATCTTACTCAATTTGGTGTACATTGAATTTGTATCTACCTATCATGTATTTATGTATATATATGCATACATATGTGTGCATAAAATACATATACATATATGTGTGTGTATTACTGTGCTTACAATTTAGATCGATACAGAGATGAATAAGTTTCTACCCCTGTGCTCCCAAAGGTTAGAGTTAGCTCTCCACTTTCAATCAGTAGCTCTGATTGGCTTAGACTCTACAAAACATCATGCCATGGGGCTCCTCTGTAGTAAACTTCCCCACCACCTCTATTCAGTTTTCTGTCAGGGTTTATCTTTCCATATTAGAGTATAAACCTTGGGGGCAGGGACTATCTATTTTTTTTCTTTTTTTTCTTTAGGCAGGGTCCCATGGGCACTTAATACTACTTTGTGTTGTGTTATGTTGTATTGTATTGTATTTATATATCACAATGATATTCTGTTACACTCATATATCACCATTCGTTCAATTTCTCAATGAATGGATACCCATTTTATTTCCAATTTTTTCTACTTAAAACAGTGCTTCCATAATTTTGGCTGTACCTTTCACTTATCTCCTTGAAATATAAACTGCGTAGTGGGATTTCAGGGGCCAAATTATATGAATAATTTATTACCTTCTTGTACACAACTCCAAATAGTCCTAAAAAATTGTTATATGAATTCACAGTTTCACCAGTAATCTATTAAGTAGGCCAGTTTTCTCATAACCCCACTAACATTGACTATTTCTGCCTTTTATAATCTTTAGTAATTTGATGATCATCAAGTGATACCAGTTGTTTTAATTTGCATTTCTCTTCTTCATGATTTGACCATGTAGTTATTGATATTTTGAATTTCTTCTTTTGAAAATTGTACATATCTTTTGATCACTTATTTAATATATAATGCCTCTTTGATTTATGTACTTATATTATTTCCTGTAGATTTTGGATGTCAGATTATTAATTGACCTTTTCTATGTACTAGCTCTTTAATTTCATATAACTGAAACTCTCTACTTCCTTTACATAATTTCTTCTATCATTTGTCTAAGTATGAATTTTTGTCCTAATTATAGTTGTGAGATATGTTGCCATTCTTTCTCCTCTAATTGTTTTATGACATTACTTTTTTATATTTAGATATTGCATCCATTTGGAATGTATTATGTATGAGCTTTGTTGAAACTCATTTCTACTAAAGTACTTTCCAGCAGTTATCAAATAGACTTTCTTCCCTAGTACTTTGTATTATTAGGTTTCTTGTCAACTGGACTGTTGTATTCATTTGCTTCCAGTTCTCTTTTTTATAATATACTATGAAAAAAATAAAACAAAACAGAGTTACCCCTTTCTCTCAACAACATGGTTTAGGACAGATTTTTACTAAAAGATGATAAAGTCAAGACGTGGAACAAAGCTCAATCTGTGCCTCACTTGAGTGATTGTGTTGACAAGATTTTCTGGTCACCTGGAAGCATAAGCAATCCCATTAACATAGGTCAGTGCCTTTCAGACTTAGTAGACTACCAAAAACCATTTGAGTGACCATACTCTACACTGACAACCAAATTTCTTTCCATATGGAGAATATGGGAGTTGTGTCTGTCTTAGCTAAGTGCTACTGTATCCTTGTTGTATATCCTTAACACATTAGGGCTAAGCAAATCTTTCATTACTTTACTTATTCAATGACCTATGAGTGCCTCATTTTGTCCCAATTTAAATCCTGAACTGAAAAGATGCTGACATCAGGTCCACCTCTAATATTTACTATTCCATTAATCTGCTTTTCTTTGTTTTATTCAGATCAATTTTTGATATTTACTATTTTACCATAATATGAGACCTGGCAATCAATAAATGGAACATTTATTAAATGCCTACTGTGAACCAGGTCCTAAGGATACAAAAACAAAGAAAGCATGCAGGCAGATTCACTATTCTTAGTGATAAATGCCATTTAATTCCACTTATTGCTTCATTATTTCCCTGGACAATCTTGACTTTTTTGTTTCTCTATATGCATTTTCTTTTTGTTACCTAGTTCTATATGATATCCCATTGGTTATCCCATCTTTATGGCATCCAATTGGTAATTTGAATGCTGTAGTACTGGCTGGTGATATTTAATCAGTGCCATCATTTTAAACAAATTGTCATATTCCAGTCATGAATATTGGATATATTACCAATTGTTAGGTCTTTCTTTCTACAAATATTGTTTTATAGATATATTGATATTAGTCCTGACTGTGTCATGGTACTAAAAACTTACAAAGAAAAATAAGTGGAAATACTTTCTTTTATTCACGGAATTTATGAATAATCTATGAAATACTGATTATTATAGATTTGTTCTGTATGCTGTCACTGTTGAAGGCATTTATTTCATTAATTTCCTTAGTTTCTCTTGGTTTTCTGGTGTTTCCTTCTTTACATAGCCTAGATGTGAATGTGATTAAATAACTACCTTCTCTCTTCTTGTCCCCTCTATCCTGCCTTTTTCTTGGACTGACTTTTGAGGCCATCCAATCCAAGAAATATTGATTTGATGCCCTAAGTCCCAATACTCTCTCTTTCAAGAGTCTTTCTTTTTAAGTTTTCTTTTCTAATTCCTGAGGAGACTAAAAATTTTCACATTATCTCACTACGATCTTTTTTTTTCCTGCAATAGTTGCCTTGATTCAAAAGATCTCAAGCTTTATTCCAGTCCTCCCAGTCTTTATTTTTGCTCCAATTGTCTTTCTTCCAATTCTGACTTATTTACAGATTTCTTTTTCAGAGATTTAACACTTTCAGAAATATTCTCCATCATTAGTCGTAAACCATTTATCCTTCAGATTGTACTTTTGAATTATTCTGTGAGCCTTCTAATTTGTGTGTATATGTCTTCCTTTAATTATTTTTCTGATTTTCCAACCCAATCTTCAGCTTCTTACAATTATTCTTATTCTCACTCCAAGAAGTTTTAGTGTAGTGGCAGTACTGTTTTATCCACCATTTCTGGGATCTTTGGACCATATTCTACATATCTACAATTTTATTCAATTTATCAAGACCTCTTTTTGGCCATTTTCAGTCTTCCTGCTATTTGTGTATGTGTGCATATGTATGTGAATGTATAAATAGTAGATTGCTTTCCTCTTTCTCCTCTTGATGTTTTCATGGACTTAGACATGACCTCTAAGTAAGTCATCTTGCATTTTTAAATAGCTATAAATGCAGAGGTTTACTGTATACTTCTAATTCTATCTTAGTAACCTGATCTTTTGGCACAAACCATAAGTCATCTATGGGCCATCAAGTAAATAATTCTCTAATTCTGAATGAATAAAATTTAGCTCCTATCCCACAAATTCTTCAACTATAAAATTAAACATTCACCTATGAGGTCCATTTCAGCTGTATATTTATGATCTCATTGTATAACATGCAGTTTTATGCCTAAAATACTCTATAATTCACTTTAATATTGCAAAACAACTGAGATTTCATTGATGTAGGTGCTTTCTGCATCAATGCAAATGGAAACCTCTTTACACCTTATTGGACAATATTTATGAGCTGCTGCTTTGGTCAAAATAACTGACCACTCGATGATAAATTTTCAGGCAATGAATATTTCCAAACTTACACAGGTCTTCAGATGACAGATGTAGTCATTTTCTGAGCCCATATTCAGTCTTTAGACTTCAGGAGAACCTGCTCTATGTTCATTGCCTTTGAGAAGACTGGGTCACTTCCACACCAAGTGAAAACCTAATAGAATTTTATGGTTATTATACAACCAAAAATCAACCTTTATCACTCTTTATTTGAGTCTGTGTTATTATTTATACCCTGAACATGTTACTAAAAGAAAAAGTTAAAATTACTTTTGTGACTTTAAAGGGAACCTACAAGAACTTTCCTTGAACTTTCCCTCTTATCTTCAATGATTCCTTAAAGGGAAAATATACTTTTATATAACCTGTCTTTTTTTTAAGAATGAATATGTCAATGCTCCATTTTGCTTATAAAATTATTAAATTTTACTTTTCTGCTCAGTGGAATCAACCCTTACATTCAAATACTGCACAATTGTGTATTCAATTTCAGAGCCAGTGCCATTTTAGACATAGACATTGTAACAAATCACTCCAAAACATGCATTAATAAATAGTGCGGGGGATTCCATGCATATGTCACAATCCGCTTATTTTTCAGTTGCCTGGTTTTATCACTTTTTAATGATTTGTCACGTGTTCTAAAAGACCATGCAATTAATCTTATGTGGGTTCACTAAATTAGCCTGTAAATAATGTAACAAATCATTAAATAGAAAAGCAAACTGAAAGCATTTAAAAATAAATCTATCATATTGCATTAAAAACCCTAAAGTGTGAATGGCAATGAAACAAGTACAACATGAGTGGGAAAAAGGGAATTGATGAGATTACATATGGTAGCCTATTTATTAGGAGTGAAAAGGGCAGTCAAGGTGTTTGCTCTGAGTCATGGCTTCTAGTCCAATGGGCTTTGTTACAGAAAGAGATTCCAAAAGGGCTTATTGCTAAGAAGGCAGGATGGTGCAGTGGATATGATAATGAACTGGGGGGTCATGAACTTGTGCTCATATCCTGCCCCTAATTTATTAGCTATTTAATTACAAGTAAACCACTTAATTTGAGTCTGTTTACTCATCTGTAATTTTTTTAAGGGAAAATCATTACTATAGTGCCTACCTCATAAAGTTATATACCAAAGTTCATATACCAAAAAGAAAAAATCTTAAAGTGTTATTTAAGAAAATAATCGGCAATTATTGTTAGTGCTAAGTGACTTTCCTCACTTGACTAGAGTTTACTCCTGTTTGATCTCCCAGACTGGTCTTATGCAAGATACTTTCCCAGGCTACAGGAAACAAGAATGAGGCCATTACTCTTCAAATTTAAGAAGCCTGGCACAAATATTACACAGCTAAATTGGCATTTATTGACTTAATACTTTACAATGACAAAACCTTTTCTGCTCACACCACTCCTATGACTTTGGCAGACAGATAACTAGTACTTCTTATGGCTTTTTAGCTTTTTAATAAGAACCCATGGCACATTTAATCCCATATTCTTCTCTCAATGAATGGTACTCAGGGATGTTTTGGCCCTGACTCAGGATGAGTGTAAATAACAATAGCTTCTGTTTTGGCCAGAAACCCAGAGGGTCTTCGCCTCACAAAATGTTGTTTGTTTGTTTTGTTTTTAAACCAGGTAGAAGAGGCCATTCCCTTCCTCATTTTTTTACCTAGCCTTAATCACTCAATGGGTGTTGCTTCAGTCAAACTAAGACCCATTAAAGATCATAGCTTCAAAAGCCCAAAGTCTCCCACAGCATCCTGGGCCATCTCCAGTCATCCTGACCTATATCTAGCCAGCTGGCTCTGAAGGAGCAAGTGAGGCTGATGACTGCACAGCCCTTCCTCACTTCAACCTAATTCACTTGCATGTCATAGCATCACCTCCCTGACATCCTGGTCCTTTTTGACAACAAAGGACAAACAACAAGGTCAGAAACACGTGGCTATTCTTTATCTCCAATCTCTCTCTCTCTAGCTTCAGAGTCACATCTGCAACAGCATATTGGGCATTTTATGGTACATGTCCCAGTTGCAAAGGCACGTTTTGGAGTCTAGATGAGATGGAAGCTTGACTGTTTGTTTCATAAGTAGGAGGAGTGTCAACTGGTTTGTTGTGTCAGGAAGAAGCAGAACTTGTACACTGTGATGTTTCCATGGCTCCATTCTGGATGCACCAAGGGACCTTTCTGTTCGGGAGAGGAAGTACTTGCCAAAATGGTATTCTTGGTGCCTTCTTGCCCTGGGGCAGAACCCTGATGTCCACAACTTAGTGGTAGCTATGATTGGTATATTTTAATTTTGATTAATCTAAAACGGAAATTTTCCTATTCTTTCTCCTGTTAATCACTCCTCTCTACTTCTTTATTTGTAAAATACCACCACTACTGATTCAGTCAAAAATGTTAAACACTTTTAATCTCCCTTATTTCTGTCATCAACTTAGTTAGAAAGTTTCATAGATTCTTCTTTTGTAAAATATGTCACATCCATCATGTTTTTTTTATTTCCATCTTGTCATACAACCTCATGATGATTATCCAGGATTGAAACTTTCTAACCATCGAAGGATCCCATTAGGCAACTAGAAGTAAATGCCCAACTTCTGAGATAAAATTCAAGAATCTTGATAATCTTGTCTTTTTTTTTACCTTTCCAGGCTTGCCTGATTATTACTCCCCTTGATATGTACGATATAGCAGCAAACTAGATTATTTGTATTCTTTACACATCCCCAAAAGGCACTTTGTGCCTTTGATCATGACACAACTATCTATGCCTGAAAAATCTTCCCCAAATATAGATCTTCTAAACCCAATATAAAGGTTACCTCCTTCATGAAGTTCTCCCTGAACTTCCTCCTGTACCTCCTATGAGTAATAATCTTTCTATCCTTATACCTCACCTAGAGGTCTCTTTTGTTTGCTTTTACTATAGTCTACTTAACATTGTAATTATCACATAGTTATTACATATTAGTTTATATATTTATATATAATTTATCTCATTCTAGAATGTGAGCTCCATGAGGATATATATGCCCAAATTAATATCCTCAGCAGCCTTAATAGTGCCTAGCACACATTAGACTCTTAGTACTTCTAAACTGAATTGTCATATTTTTATATCATCCAGTGCTTCAGATGATGCTTTCTAAGTCATAAGTGGAATGAGGAACATTTTTTGGTGGAATGGATAAATTACAGTCTCAAAAGATTATGAAGCTACTTCCAAACAACTAGCTTTCCTTAATTACCTTTAATTATGCTATCAACCATGAACTCATTTAAGATTTTTTTTTTTTAACTAAATCACATCTACGTTTTGGTGCTTCTTGACTTATCGATTAAACAGTTTCATGTTCCCCACTCTTCAATTTTTTTTTTAAAGAAAACATTTCCTAACTACGTATTTTTCAACTAAGAACTGTGGATTTAATAGGAGTAACTAAACTCTGCATTCTGTCATCATGTTTATCCTAGGTAAGTGCTGAAACCAAAGCTAATTTTTTTATTACTTCCTATTAGCTCCAAATACTGAACACACTCTATATTCTTATTCACTGTATACAGAGAAGGGCCAAAATTGAATTTTAGAAACCTCATGGATTGAAGATGAGTCAGGGAAACTGGATGAAGGGGACATCTCTAAGGGGTGAAAGTATTATCTCAGGTGTTATTTTGGATTTTTCAAAGGTTCCTTGAAAGCTCCAGAAGATTTAAAAAGTAGCGCAGAGACTGTGTCAAATTTCAGGATGTGCATCGCTTCGCTTTTCCATTTGCCTTGATTTATGAGAAGCAGCATACTGTAATGGAGTGTTGGGCTTGGGACAGACAGACCTGGGTTTCAGTCTGTTTTCAAATACTTGCTGGTGTATGATTCTGGGCAAGTCATTTAACTGTCTGGAACTCACTTTCCTCATCTCTAAAATGGAGGTAATAATTGCACCTACCTCATAGCATTGTTGTGAGACCAAATTAGACAGATTACACTTTGTAAACCTTGAAGTACTATATAAATTCCAACAATTATGTTTATTTTTACAAAATAAATCCACACATTTTCAGATTTTCAAAAGCAAAAAAAAAAAATTAAATATATAAAGTACATGGACAATTCATGAATTCTTTCCATCAGTTTAAAGTAATTGGGCATGCTGCTTAGTTTCTTTTTATTACTATTACTGTTATTAATGCTTTTTTAATTTATTTATTTTTAGTTTTCAACATTCATTTCCACAATATTTTGAGCTCCAAATTGTCTCCCGATCTCTCTTCCCCCCAACTCAAGATGTCATGCACTCTGATTATCCCTCCCCCTGTCTGCCCTCCCTTCTATTACCCCCATCATCTTATTCTGTTCCCCCTACTTTTTGTAGGGCAATATAGATTTCTGTAGCCCATTGCCTGTATATCTTATTTCACAATTACATGTAAAAAACTTTTTTTAAATTTGTTTTTAAAGCTTTGAGTTCCAAATTCTCTCCCTTCTTCCCTCCCCATCCACCCTCACTGAGAAAGTAGTTGGTAGTTGTGCAAAAAACTTCCATAATAGTCCTGTTGTGAAAGATTAACTGTATTTCCCTCCATTCCTTCCTATCCCCCAATTATTCTATTTTCTCCTTTGACTCTGTCTCTTTTCAAAATTGTTTGCTTCTGATTAACTCCTCCCCCAATCTGCCCTCCTTCTATCATTTTCCCCTTTTATCCCCTTCTCCCCTACTTTCCTGTAGGGTGACATACCCAATTGAGTGTGTATGTTATTTTCTCCTTAGGTCAAATCCCATAACAGTAAGTTTCTCTCATTCCTTCTCACCTCTCCCTCTGCCCCTCCATTATTTTTTCTTGCTTCTTTTATGTGAGATAATTTACTCCATTCTACCTCTCCCTTTCTCCTCCCAATACCTCTCTCATACCTTAATTTTCTTTTTTTAGATATTTTCCCTCCATATTCAATTCACCCTGTGCCAGTTATCTATCTATCTTTCTATCTGTCTGTCTATTTCCTGTAACTACTCCAATGCTGAGAAAGGTCTTGTGAGTTACAAATACCATTTTTCCATGTAGGAATGTAAACAGTTCAACTTTAATAAGTTCCTTATGATTTCTCTTTCCCATTTACCTTTTCATGCTTCTTTTGATTCTTGGATTTGAAAGTCAAATTTCCTATTCAGATCTGGTCTTTTCATCAAGAATGCTCAAATGTCCATTTTTTTTTCTCCTGAAGGATTATACTCAGTTTTGCTGAGTAGGTAATTCTCAGTTTTAATCAGAGCTCCTCTAACTTCTGGAATATCATATTCCAAGCCCTTTGATTCCTTGATGTAGAAACTACTAGATCTTGTGTTTTTCTGATTGTATTTCCACAATACTTGAATTGTTTCTTTCTGGCTGCTTGCAATATTTTCTCCTTGATCTTGGATCTCTGTAATTTGGCTACAATATTCCTAGGAGTTTTCCTTTTGGGATCTCTTTCAATGGGTAATTGATGGGTTCTTTCCATTTATATTTTACCTTCTGGTTCTAGAACATCAGGGTAGTTTTCCTTGATAATTTCTTGAAAGATGTGAAAGTTCTTTTTTTAAATCATATTTTTCAGGTAAATCAGCAATTTTAAAATTATCTCTCTTGGATCTATTTTCCAGGTCAGTGCTTTTTCCAATGAGATATTTCACATTGTCTTCCAATTTTTCATTCTTTTGGTTCTATTTTATAATTACTTGATTTCTCATAAAGTCATTAGCTTCCATTTACTCCATTCTAATTTTTAAGGAATTATTTTCTTCAGTGAGCTTTTGGATCTCCTTTTCCATTTGGCCAATTTAAGGCATTCTTCTACTCATTGGCTTTTTGGACCTCTGTGCCATTTGGGTTAGTCTAATTTTTAAGGTGTTATTTTCTTCAATATTTTTGGGGTCTCCTTTAGCAAGCTGTTGACTCATTTTTGTTGATTTTCTTGTGTCACTCTCATTTCTCTTCCCAATTTTTCCTCTACTTCTCTTACTTTATTTTCAAAATCCTTCCTGAACTCTTCCATGGCCTGAGATCAATTTATATTTTTCTTGAAATCTTTTGATATAGGAGCTTTAACTTTGCTGTTTTCTTCTGGTTGTATATTTTGATATTCTTTGTCACCATAGTAAGATTCTATAGTTTGAGGGTTTGTTTTTGTTTTATGATGTTTATTCATTTTCACAGCCAAACACTTGACTTTCTAACTCTTTGTCAAGGTAGTACTTTGCTTCCAGTGGGGATGGGGGTGAGTATATTGTCCCAGACTTCAGGGATTTTCCATTAGTTGCTCAGTCCCCCACTATCTGTGGGCCCAGAGCTCTAGAAGCAGCCTCTGTTGTTGCTGCTGCTAAGGCTGCTTCAGGCCACTGCCACCAACCCTCCCCCACCCCACTGCCCTGAGGCTGGGTCCTGACTTGTCAGGCTGTGAGCTCCTCTTTCATCCAGGTCCCATAGAGTTTTCCCACTGACCTTTTTGTGTTTATGGCTTGAGAAACTTGGAAACCACCACAGCTGCCAATGATTCAGTCCTCCAAGGCCTGCTGTGACCAGTCAACATTGGTACAGCCCATGATGGACTGTGCTCTGCTCCCAGCCCTGTAGGATATACCCTTCCTTTTGACCCTCCACGATGTCTTAGGCTGGTGATTTGTTTGACTATCATTTTGTGAGTTCCGTAGCTCTAGAATTTGTTTAGAGTAATTTTTTACAGGTATTTAGAGGGATTGGGGGGAGAGCTCAAGCAAGTCCCTGCTTTTACACCACCATCTTGGCTCTGTCCCCTGTTTAGTTTCTTAATGACTAAAATTACTATTTGATCAGGTTAAGAATAAAGTTTATACAATTTTCTTTTTATGGCTAATGATTTCTACCTTGATTTGTATTGCTCAAAAAGAGTTAATTTACTATAAGCCTTCTAAGCAACATAAATATGAATAATTCAAATTTTAAATATGCTATTGCCAGGGAGGGGATTGTTTCTGTGATTACATGGATTTGGGGAAACCTTCAGTATGGAAACTCCCATCATATATTGTAACTGGTCTGTAGGTTTCAGCTTCCAAAGAGTTTGGGGCCACTGAGAGGTTGACAGTGCTCATTGTCATTGTCACAGAGGACACTTGCTCATTATCACACAACTAGTAGTCAAAGGTAGAACTTGAACTCAGGTCTTTCTGACTCCAAAGCCAGCACTCAGATCCTTTTACAGAGCATCATATCCATAACAGGTGATGTGACTATGTAAACAATTTAATCTTTTGCTTTAACAATTTTGCCTGCTAATATAAATATATAAATCTGATGTTAATTGTGATTCACACAACTTTACTTGCTAAGAAAACAGTTATTTGCAGTGTTTTACAATCACTTGTGCCCTAGAATTTTGATCTGGAATCATTTACATTTGATCTAAGATATGTAGTCAACTCTTCAAGCTCCCTGGACAAATATCTCCTCCCCCAACCCACTGACTCCACCCCCACTGGTTTGAAGATTTAATTTATTATACAATCCAGAATATCAGTATCACTTTAACATTATTTTTACTATGGAATGAAAAAAAATATAAGCTGGCCAAAGTGAAAATTAAGTGTTTTGCTGATTTGTTCTGGTTCTCATTTAGGTTTCTTGGGTGTTTTTTGTTTGATTACTTTCTTTTATTTGCTTTGAATGCATGGTTTAGTATGGAAAAAGTAGAACTGAGTTAAATTTTTATTCTACAACTTACTGCCTTGTGACTATGGACCTGTTAGCTAAGCTCATTGTTCCTCAGTTCCTCCTTGTAAAATAAGGAGTTTGAATTATATAAGCTCCAAGGTCCACTCAAGTTCTTCCAAAATGACTCTGTTGTCTGAGTAAATCAATTGAAACTGGAATAAACAAATTTCCTCTTCTCTCTTTCCTCCATACTTTTAAAACAATACACTTATCATCATCTAATTCTCTTTAGTTTGTACCCTGGGGTCCATTCTGGAATATTGCAAGAAATAGTTAAATTTCCTAATTCTCAAGAGCTTGAGCACTTCTAAAAACAACAGTCAGAATGGAAGGGAAAGAAAATTAACGGTTTTCTGCTAATGACTCATATTAGGCCTCTTTGGTGGTCTAAAGAATGGATTACATCTTTTTTTCATTTCTTCCATCTGCCTGTCATAGGACTACCAGGGTGATTGCTAGTTTTGTTAAAAATGTCACCCGTTTTTTTGGAATCTTTAAAAGTAAACACAGGAAAAGTGGTATATACCTGGCATTTAAATCAAATAAAACAAAGGTTGATGGAAATACATTTCGAGTTTGAAGAGGCTCCCCTGCTGATTTTGTTTATCAGAAAATGGCAAGTTTTTGTTCCTAATGGACTGAAATTTAAATAAAATCTGACCCTGGAAATAAAAGCAGCCATTATGACAAAATAAAATTATATACTTTGGAGGAGAAATTGAATTAGAATGCTGGCTTTCTTTGGTAAAATTCTTTTACATAAGGAAATGAGCGAACAAGAGAGAAAGCTTCTGGCTGAAGTAAGCTTTTTAAAAATCAATAATTGGTTCTCATTTACTTTTGAAAACTTCACTACCGACTTTGTAGAGCTTTGGATATTATATTTGCACATTTTGTTTAAACAAAAGTTATAACTAAAGCCAAAAAAAGTCCCAGAAATTTTCTATTTATATGTCTGTTTTCTTCACCCTATTCTTATTAAAAGTTAGGACTTGTACAGAGCAAGCATAAATATTTTTAGATTTTATAGCTATTAATATATAAAATCATAATGGCAGTGAAATGGTCAAAAAATAAAGGATACTATTGTTTTTAATTATCTTTCCAAGTCTTGAGAAATATTGGTTCATAACCACTTTTGGTTAAAGATTCTATGTGAAAGAAATGAACTTTATAGTCAGGGTATCTTGGCAGGTATGTTTTCCTTCTTTTACCAAATGAATGAACAGTATTCCTAGACCAACCATATTTATAAACCAATGGTGAAGAAATTGGTTTCTAGTCATCATATTTTTGGGATATGAAGTATTCAGAATGGATTAAATATGTGAACAAATGTTCACAATAATAACAGAAACAACAATAATAATAGCCTTGTATATATCTACAGTCCTTTATGTCTTATAGGGTACTTTATATTTAAAATTTAACTCTAATATTAAATAATTTAATTTTAGACTCAACACTCATTTTAGAAAGTGAATGGGGTGTAATATTGTAAGAGGTAACTAGTTTGATTCATTTGCTTCAGAAAGAGAAAGGGAAACCTTGGAATGGGCAAGTACAGGAGAGACTTGGGAAGACGGTATGAGGAACAGATGGACACTAGAATATTTGTCATCACTCTTCCCTAGTTTGAAGACGCATTTTGCACTGCAAACTTATTCTAGGGACCCTTTCTCCACAGCAAACCAGAATGTTATGGAGAGCTAATTCCCACACAAATGAAATAAATGTTTCCCAAGAGCCAAGGAGATCCACGGGTAGAACAGTCCCCATGGCTGAGGTGTTGATGACTTAGAATGACTGTAATTAGCAATTGTTTCTCTGGCAGGAAATTTTGAGAGTCTTCCACTCATCTATTGATCATTCTGAGATGTTAAATTAGACTATTTTTTGGTTTCAATTCTCACCCAGCCCTCATCCTCTGAGTGGGTGTTGCCTCAGACAAACTGAGACCTGAGAAAGACCTTAATTTAGAGACTCCAAGGTCTCTGGCTACATTTCTGGCCATCAACAATCATTTTCACGTTTTTCTCTTGCTACTGGACTTCATGGCTTTGGAGGAGACAGTGAGGTTGAAAACTTTGTGAAGCTGTGCCTCACTGAAATCCAATTCACATGCAAGTCAAGACAGTACCCTAGTGATATGAATAGTAACAGCCTTAGTTTATGGAGGTGAATCACATTAGCAAAGGAGAAGGTAAGAGATTATGCAACCACATTGGACTGGTAGTCATGAATCTGGGATCTAGTCCTAAGTCTCCCACTAATTAACTGTGTGTACTAAAACAAATCTTTCAACTCTCTGGGACTCTCTTTTGCAATATTCAAAATTAAAGTATTAATCCCAAGTAACTGATAAAATCCTTTCAGATTCTGACTCTTGATTCTACAATTCTGTGCAAAATAGCCTGAAACTGAAATTAGTTTGAAGAATGTATTAAGGTCCAGAAAATTTGACACCATTAGAGGCATTATACTGTAGTGAAAAGATAATTGAATTTGAAATCAGAGTACCTTGTTTGAATCCAACCTCCAATATATATTATTGACAAATCATTTACCTCTGTGAGCCTTACTTTCCTTATGTATAATAATAGAGAGAAAATAATACATTGCCTACCAACCTTCAAGGGTTGGAATCAGGGAAAGTTCACAGACCATAAAGTGCCATATACATGCATATGTTCAAAATGGTGATGAAGGTATAAATTAGATTCTGAAAAGATGAAGACTTGGCAGCCAATCACTATGAAGTTTTGACAGCTGATGTGTGTGTATCTATCTAACATGTATGTGTATGTATATGTGTGTGTACATTGGTGTGTGTGTGTGTGTGTGTGTGTGTGTGTAATTTTTAAGGAGAGACTTGAATAGTACTAATGCTAAGCTATCTCTACACTTTTCATTCTCTGTGATTTGATTGAGAAGGTGTGCATGGAGAAGACTAGTTAGGGAAACCAAAAAGTCATTCAGATTGATTGGCTCCCAGTCATCTCCAATTATGTAATACACATTGATTCACCACTGGGATTCTGGGATTATGATTAATTAGCAGGTATATTTGGATTCTAGCTCACATCTTGTTGGAAACTCCTGTGTCAGTTGACACCTGTTCCTAAAGGATTAGTTATCATGGGAATGTTCCAGGGCTACACCTGGAACTCTGTTGCCAGATGGCTAAGAAGGGAGGCTTTGAAAAGGTGTAATCTTGACCTGTGGAAATGAGTGAGCAAGTTTATTATTTTCCTTTCTTTCCTGGGGAAAAGAGGAAAGGGAATGCTGTACAATTTGCAGGGGGAGATAGTAACCTCTTCCCCCTTTCTTTCTATAGCTAAGATATGAGAGGCAAGGTGAGAGTGCGGAGAGAGAGCCCTGCATTCAAGAAGAATTGAGTTCAGATGTTACCTCAGACATTTAGCAGTTCTATGACTTTAGGCAAGTTTCTTGACTTCTCCATACCACACTCCTACCTCCCCAGGTAAGATGAAAAGTTCCAGAAAAATTTCTTGAATTAGCAAAGGACATAAGTAAGGAATAGATCCATGTATCAGTAAAATCAAAGGCTCATGTTCCCACACTGTCTATATTGCAATTTGCATGCCACAGGAGAAATAAATGCACTCAAATTTTAATAAATATGTTTATCTGATATTTAGAAAAAGGTTAACATACATATGGTCTAAATGAAGATCATCGGAAGTATAACTCCCCTTCTTTATGACAGTATCTGCACTCACCTTAATTTGTATCTAGTTACTATCTAGTTAGATTATGAAAGAACTAAGTTAAACTCTTACCTAGCTGTGTGATGATGGGCAAATCACTTAAGCTCTCTGTGTCTCAATTTCCTTACACATAAAAACAGGATTATAGGAAAGCCTGCTTCCCATAGCTGGCGTGGTGATAAAAAGAGCAAACATAGAAAGTAAATCTTGAAGAGCGATATAAATGCTGTTGTTATTGTTATGATGGCAATGATTACCACAGGAAGAAAAGAAACTAACTGAATTTGCTAATGCCTAGAATATTTTCCAAAGATATCTTGGAATGTTTCCAAAGTATTTTCTAAAAAGCCTCCATTTTATCCACTCTGACATCAATTACTCCTTCCTTGTTTTTTTCAAAAGCTTGTCCTACTGGGAATCTTTTAAAATGGCCCATAATTCTCTTCATTTTACTTTCATGGCCCCAGACATGATTGTATTCTTAGGGCCAACACTTTAAAGGGCCCCCCTTCTGTTTGCATAGTTAATATGCTTTCAAATGCCAACTGGCATATGTGTGTTAGTGTTGGGTAATTAGACATGTAAATGTAATAATTATACATATAGATTTCCTAGTCAAAAATAAAAGAGAAAATTTCAAAACTCTAGCCCAGAGAAATCCATCTTAGAATTTCTGTAGAAACTCCCTTCAGATGACCACTAGAAGCCAAAAATGTAGATATGAACTTCCAACTGATGGTTTTCTTTGACTTCATTTATCATTTTCGTGTCTATTCTATTGGAAGATATTTGTCTTTTCTTGGTCAGTTTTGAGATGAATTTTTTTTTGTCTTCTAACATGAAAATTCCTATATAGAAAACAGATGTGATCAAAACTTTGTCATAGTATTCCTTTTTGGTGATCAAAATTCTACGTACATGTTCTTTTATTTTAAGTTTCTGGTTTTATAGTTGTTCTTTTGTTTAGTTTTTTGAGGCAATCAAGGTTAACAGACTTTCCCAGGGTAACAGAGCTAGTAAGTATTAAGTATCTGAGGCCACATTTGAACTCAGATCCTCCTAACTCCAGGGCCAGGGCTCTATCTACTGTGCCAACTAGCTGCCCACTTTTTCTGAAATTTCTGAAGAACATGAACATATAAAAGTGGGAATTGGGAAAGTAAGGTTCTCTGACTCAGGCATTCTTGGCTAAGTCACTTTCAGTTTTCTCACTTGAAAAATGGTAAGGTTGGATCAGGTGAGCTTTGAATACTTCAACCAATAATTAAGACAATCATTAACGGTAGCTCAGAGATTTCCGAATATAGACACCTGCTATTTACATTGATGTTCAAGATGCTCTTTGGCTGTGCATATGTTGACATTAATTACAGAATATCAAGGTAAATAACAACAAATGACAACAGCAACAACAGAACGTTCCCTAGATGGGCAGGAGCACAATCTCCTACAGATTTCCTTACTAGACATGGGAGGGGGAGGATTTCTGCTTGCCAAGCAAACGCTCCAGAAGCTGTGTCCCCACTAGGGCACTCCTTCGTCTGGTGCTGTCTTGCTTACTGCTTCCCTTCTGAGCTGCTCGTGCCCTCCGCTGCCAGCCCTGCTCTCTGGTTGGAAGAGCAGAACCCTACTTACCTGATGCTTAGACTAAATGACCTTTGAGGTCCCTTCCGACTAAGAGATTACTTGCTTCTGTGAAGTAACTATATGGCCGTCATCTTTCAGTTTGGCAGATCCTTAGGCACCTCCCTTTCATCTTTTTTCAACCAATCCCTAATTGATTATTTACTGGAGATGTGAAGGTTATACTGATTTGCATGGGATTACAGAGGCTTAGAATCTGTAAAATTAACAAAATAGCATTCTGTTTTCTGGGCCTTCTCTCCTCACTGTCTTCTTTAACCTTCCTCTCAAGGTGGTTGTGAGGACCAAATGAATCAATGTTTATGAAAAAGACTTTACTCCAAAACCCTATGGAGATATGAGTGGTAGTAGTAATTATTGCAGTTCTTATTGGAGGAAAAAATATCTCTTGAAATTAGTAAATTTACTTGGACCCTTCTCCTACACACACACTTATTTTCCATATTCTGGCTTTATTAAAGCCAAGTCATTACGTATATTAGTGTTGAGTTATTTCAGTCATGTCCTACTCTTTGTGACCCCATTTGGGATTCTCTTGGCAATGATACTAGCGTGGTTTGCATTTTCCTTCTCCATCTCATTTTACAGATTAGAAAACTGAGGCAAATAGGGTTAAGTGACTTGCTCAGGGTCACCCAGCTAACAGATGTTTGAGGTCGAATTTGAACTCAAGTCTTCTTGACTCCAGGCCTGCTATTCTAGCCACTGCACCTCCTAGTTGCCTAAGTCATTGCATGTAACTTTATGTCAAATTAGATCATTTTGTTCTCCTATAGGCATAGCCTTAGTGCCTTCCTATTGCCTATAGGATCACACCTAACCTCCACTGTTTGGCATGGATCTTTCCAGACTTACATCCATTCCTATCACTTTTCTGTCCTTGGCATGAGTTCTATAGTTCAGCTAAAATGGACTCTTTTCTTTTCCTAGTACACTATGTACAGGCTGTCCTCCAGTGTTCAGAATGCTGTCCCTCCTCACTCCTGACTCTTGGAATACCAATGTCCCCTCAAAGTTCAGCTCAAATGATGCTTTATGATATGACCTTTTCTGATGCTCCAAATTATTAATATCCTCTATCTCATAGAATTACCTTGTACATATTTACATTAAGCATGTGAAAATGTTATTTTCTTCCAGTAGAATGTAATCACTTCTTGTTTTTCTTTTCTCTGTATATCTATATGGTATAAACAGGCACTTAGTAAGATGCTTGTTAAAATGAATTTAATTGTAACCTTTATTTTCTTTAACCTCAAGAAGGTGGTACCTACAATCTTATGGATCACTAAAAATAGTATCTATGTCCGTGCATAAAGCCCAAGCCTGACATGCCTCAAATATGGCTACAGAAGATATATTTTTTGCCTTATGGAACTACATGAGAGTGTTAATGTTAGCTGTATTATAATGGTCTTAAGCTAATATTTTGTTCAGTTAGAACTCAACTTTTTTAAAAAAATTTTTCTTTAATTCCATTTCAGTAAGATTTATTCATACCTTCAGAAAGCATTACTTTGGCACGTCCAAAGAACAATCTTACACTGAACTTTTAATGCAATCATTTGTAAAGGTTTGACTAGTTCATATATATGGCATATGAATGCCATCTACAGTAGTTTGCCAGATTACTTTTTCTTCTCAAATAGTACGAGATATTGCATATTTGTCATGAATTCATGACACCAAGGCAATCAGTAAGTTTGATCAGTTTGAAGGGAGAAGGAGAGAAATAGGTCAGCTAGGTCATTTGGTGAAACAGAAAAGAAAAAACCTAGTACTTGACCAATTTTTCTACTTTTTGACTAGATGTTTGAGACGGTGTGAAAAAATAGACAGATGCAGGCACAGGCATAAACATGGCCACATATAGGCTTAATATCAATCTTGAATATCATTTGGAGGTCATTTTATTGTTAAATGTCAAGGCCTTTTTTCAGTTAGACCATCCTCCATGATCTCTCTATCAATTATTATTGATCACCCCCTCCTCCAAGACATGTTCTGCTCCCTTGATTTCCATGATCCTGCTCTTTCTTTTTGCCTCCACCCTGTGTGACTACTCCTTTTCATGATTTCTGCTTTATCATGATCTATTCCCTGTTCTAGTATGGGACATCCAAAGAGATGTCTATATACCCCAAAGAGATCATAAAAATGGGAAAGGGTCCCACATGTACAAAAATATTTATAGCAACTCTCTTTGTGGTGGCCAAGAACTGGAAATCAAGGGGATGCCGATCAATTGGGAATGGCTGAACTATGTTAAGTGAAAGGAGCAGAACCAGGTGAACTTTGTATACGGTGACAACCACAGTGTGCAAGGAATTTTTCTCATAGACTTGGCCCTTCACAGCAATGCAGGGACCTAAAAAATTCCCAATGGACTCGAGGCAAAATGCCATCCACATCCTGAGAAAGAACTATGGAATTGGAATGCAGAATGAAGCAAACTATTTTCTTTTGTGTTTTGTTTTGTTTTGGTTTAGTTTTTTTCATGATTTCTCCCATTCATTTTAATTCTTCCATGCAAAATGACTAAGGTGAAAATATATTTAGTAAGAATGCATGTGTACAACCCATATAAAATTGTATGCCATCTTGGGGAGGGAGGGGAAGGGAAATAGGAAAGAGAGGGGAGAGAGAGCGAGAAGATCTAAGATTTATGGAAGTGATTGTAGGAAACTAAAAGCAAATTAATAAAAAAAGAAACTAAAAACAAACAAAGAGATGTCTAGCAGATAGCTGCTGAAACAGGCCTGGAGATAAACTGTGATCCAGCATAATCTGGGAGTCAGCCTCTTAGATGTCATAATAGAAGCCAAAGAAGCAAATGAGATCAACAAGGTACAACGTATATCTAAAGAAGGACTGCAGACAGAGACTTAAGGGATACAGCCTGTCTCCATGTGCCCCTTAAGACTTTTTAATAGGCCCTCTTTTCTACTCTTTCTACACTCTGTCTTAGTGCTCACATTAACTCTTTTGGTTTCTGTTTTGACACTAGGAAGATCAAAATCAATATATTCAGCTGCAGTGCCTCTCTTGAACTCCAGTCCTACTTTGGTAACTGCCTCTTCAACATTTCTTCAATGTCCCCTAAGAACACAAGAGCTTCTTTCCTCCAAAATGATCTATTTCTTTTGAAAACATTACCATACTTTCTTCATCACCTATGTTCATAACCTTGGAATCACTTTCATCATTTTTCCCATATCCAATTAATTGCAATATGTTGACAAGTCTATCTCTACACCAATTTTCCTTTTCCCCTTTTCTCAATCCAAAAGGTCACTATCCTCATATAAGCATTCATCTCCTTTCAGCTGCTGTTGTATCCACATGTCTCTACATTGATCTTCCTTCTTCCAGTCTTTCCTCTCTACAATACATCCTATAAGTAGTTTCCCAAATAAGTTTCTTAAAGTACATATCAAACTATGTCACTCCTCTGCTCAAATATCCTCAGTGGCTCCCGATTAACAATCAGTTTGCACTTAATAATTGCTTGCAACATGACAGTTGGTCAATAACAAACTTTTACTAAGTTTTTATTACGTTTACAGCCATTGTGCTTTAAACATTGTGGATAAAAAGAAAAGTAAAATAGCTCCTGTTTTCAAGGAGCATACATTCTAATAGAGGAGACAACATGTAAACAATTTAGTACATAGAAATATAGAGTAGATGGAAGATGGATCTTAGACAAGGAAACTCTAGCAGCTCGTCTTGTGTTATCAGCACCCACATTCTTGTCCTCACCTACTTTTCCAGCATTACTTTCTAACTCATTGCAGTTAAATCAGACCAAATTCCAGGATCCATGTCTTTTATCTTCTAGGAAAGTGATAACCTTGATAAATGAATAGAGAGAATACCTGTAATTATTTCAGGTGCTCATCATAACAAAACATGATTGGGCATGGAGAAAAGTCATAGAAGTGAATAATTTGGACTTCAATTTACTGGAAATTTGTTTCATGATAGTGTTGCAACAGTGATATGATATGAAAATGCTCGATCCAATAAGACTTCAAAAGCTAGAAAGGTAGCCAAGCCTCATAAAATGAACTTTATAGTGATAAATGTTAATATTCTATATTTTAGTTCACAAAATAAATAGTGCAAGACTGAGGTAATGTAGCCATAAAATCTTTGATATCATAATGATATCAGAACAAACTGATAATTTCAATAAGACTATAAGTTCAATCAATGGTATGACATATTAGCCACACAAGCTAATGCTTGGGTCACAGTAAAAGAATAATAATGAACTGAATAAGAAACCTGATAGCTACTTTGCCATCTATAATGGTTGGTTTAGATCCAGGGCATCATGCTCCATTCTGGGTGTTACCTTTTAGGAAGGGCATTGACAAACTGGATAATGATCCTCATAAAAGGCAGAATGGAAAGAAAATGCATCAAATGTAGAAATGTTAAGTCTAGCAAAGAGAAGACTGATGGTGGTGTTTGGGAGTGGAGTAGAAAAGGAGTAGTCAGTGTAGTCAAGTTTCTGAAGGGTTGGTATTTTGCCAATTGACTAGATTTATCTTGTTTTGCTTTGACAATAGAATTAGAATCAATGAATAGATATTGCAAAGAAGTAGATTTGAATCTGAATAAGAAAATACTTCCTGATAATTACAGTTAGCATAGTGAGGAAGAATAAACACTGGCTTTGGTATAAGAAGAAATGGATTCAAATCCTGACATTTACTACCATGGGCAAGTTAGGCAGCTTCCCAGGGTATTATTTTCTTCATCTGTAAGATAACAATGGACTAAATGACCTCTCAATTTCATTCCAGTTTTAGATAAATGGTCCTACATTTGTCTAAATTTAATAAGCTTCTACAGTGGGCTAGGGACTGACCTATGTGCTAATGATACTTATTCAATAAGTGAAGCAAACTTTGCTCTTAAGAACCTTGGGGCAAGACTACAAGGACATAAATACATGCATATACATGTATACATATAGATACATATATGTATACATGTGTGTATATATACATAGATACACATATATTCAGAAATAGTATAAAGAGAAAAGGTCATATAAGTACAGACCACTTAAATGAAATGAAGGTAAGTTGGAGGAGATTGTGAAAGGCTTCATAAAGAAGAGGGAAATGGAAGTATATCATGGGTTGAGCTATACAAAAACACAGAAATGAAGTGTCCTGGGAGTGGAACAAAAAGGTCATTTGTTTTTCTGGTTTGGATAGCATAGGAGATAGAATATTGAAAATTTAGATATAAGGGATCTCTGGAGAAAACTGAATGGAATTAGAAAAGAGATTACCATTTTTTTTAACTGTACCTGGAACCTTCACAAAAACTGACCATGCACTAGGGAACAAAAACCTCATAACTAAATGAATAAAAAAATGCAATATTCTAGACCATAATGTAATAAAAATTATATTTAATAAAGGGCTATGGAAGTATAATTTTAAAAATTAATCAGAAACCAAATAATCTATTCCTAAAAAATGTGTAGGCCAAAGAATCAATCATTTCATTAAAGAAAATGACAAGAATGAGAAAACATTCTAAAATTTATGAGAGGCAGCCAAAGCAGTACGTAGAGGAAAATTTATATCTTTATATACATACATCAATAAAAGAAAGACCGGATCAATGAATTGGGTATGCAACCAAAAAATTGGAAAAAGAACAAATTAAAAATTCAGCGTTAAATGCCAAAATGAAAATCCTGAAAATCAAAGAAGAAATTAATAAAACTGAAAGTGAAAGCAACAACACTGACTTAATTACTAAAACTGGGAGTTGGTTTTAGAAAAAAAAATAAATGAAGTATTGGTAAATTTGATTTAAGACGAAAAAAAAAAGGCCAAGATGGCAAAGTAAAAGCAGGGACTTCCCTGAGTTCTACCCCAAAGCCTTCCAAATACCTGTGAAAAATGACTCTAAACAAATTCTGGAGCTACAGAACCCACAAAATGACAGAGTGAAACAGATCCCTAGCCCAAAACAACCTGGAAAATCGACAGAAAGTGTGGTTCCCCCTAGGCAAGGAGCAGAATGCAATCCTGCACGAGTCACACTGGTACAGACTGGCCACAGCAGGCCTCATGGGACTAAATCATTGGCAGTTGTGGTGGTTTCCAGACTTTTTAATCCTCAAACAGCAAAAAAGTCGGTGGGAAAACTTTGTGGGACCTAGGTGAAAAAGGAGTTTGTGGTCTGCCCCAGGTGTTAACCCAGCCTCAGGGCACTGGGGAGGGCAATTTCAGTGGCCAACAGTAGCCTCAGCAGCAGCAGAGGTTGATTTCAGAACTCTGGGCTCATGGATGGTGTGGTATCCAGCAGCTAATATGAAAACCCTATCCCCATCCCCATGGGAAGCAAAATGCCACCTTAACAAAGAGATAAAAAATCAAGTATTTGGCTGGGAAGATGAGTAAATATTGTAAAAGACCTCAGACTATAGAATCTTACTTTGGTGACTATGAAGATAAGGGCATACAACCAGAGGAGGACAGTAGAGTCAAAGTTCCTACATCAAAAGACTCCATGAAGAATATAAATTGGTCTCAGGCCATGGAAAAGCTCAGAAAGGTTTTTGAAAAGCAAGAGAAGTAGAGGAAAAATTGGGAAGAGAAATGAGAGTGATGCAAGAAAAATTATGAAAAATGAATCAACATCTTGCTAAAGGAGACCCTCCCAAAATACCGAAGAAAATAACATCTTAAAAATAGACTAACCCAAATGGCAAAAGAAGCCCAAAAAGCCAATGAGGAGAAGAATGTCTTAAAAAGCATAATGGGCCAAATGGAAAAGGAGATCCAAAGTCTCACTGAAGAAAATAATTCTTTAAAAATTAGAATGGAGCAAATGGAAACTAATGATTTTATGAGAAATCAACTAATTATAAAATAGAACCAAAAGAATGAAAAAAATAGAAGACAATGTGAAATATCTCATTGGAAAGACCACTGCTCTGGAAAATAGATTCAGGAGAGATAATTTTAAAAATCACTGGATTCCCTGAAAGCCATGATTGAAGAAAAGGAGCCAAGACATGATCTTTCAAGAAATTATCAAGAAAACTACCCTCTAGAACCAGAGGATAAAATAGAAATTGAAAGAATTCATAAATTGACTCTCGAAAGAGATCTGAAAAGGAAAACTCCTAGGAATATTATAGCCAAATTCCAGAGTTCCCAGGTCAAGGAGAAAATATTGCAAGCATACAGAAGGAAACAATTCGAGTATTGTGGAAACACAAACAGGATAACATAAAATCTAGCAGCTTCTACATTAAAGGATCAAAGGGCTGGAATATGATATTCTGGAGGTCAGAGGAGCTAGGATTAAAACCAAGAGTCATCTACCCAGCAAAACTGAGTATAATCCTTCAGGGAAAAAATAGATATTCAATGAAATAGAGGACTTTCAAGCATTCTTGATGAAAAAACCAGTTCTCAATAGAAAATTTGACTTTCAAATCCAAGAATCAAAAGAAGCATGAAAAGGTTTTAAGTGGGAAAGAGAAAACATAAGAGACCTATTAAAGGTGAACTGTTTATATTTCTACATGGAAAGATGGTATTTGTAACTCCTGAGACCTTTCTCAGTGTTAGGGTAGTTGGAGGACATTAGATAGATAGATAGATAGATAGATAGATAGATAGATAGATAGATAGATAGATAGATAGATAGATAGATGGATGGATGGATGAATGGGACAGGGTAAGTTTAATATGGAGAGATGATAGCTAAAAAATAAAATTAAGGTGTTAGAGAGGAATATATTGGGAGGAGAAAGGGAGAGATGGAATGGGGTAAATTATCTCACATAAAAGAGGCTAGAAAAATGTTTCACAATGGAGGAGAAGAAGGGGATGTGAGAAAAAATGAGTGAACCTTACTCTCACTGGATTTGGCTTAAGGAGAGAATAAAATACACACTCAACTGGGTATCTTAACCTACAGGAAAGTAGGAGGTAAGGGGATAAAATGGGGAAATGATAAGAGGGCACATTGGGGGAAGGGATAGTCAGAAGTAAACTATTTAGAAAAGGGATGGGGTCAAAGGAGAAAATGGAATAATTGGGGGCAGGAGGAAAATATAATATGTCTTTCACAGCATGACTATTATAGAATTGTTTTGCAGAACTACCCACTTATAACCTAAATTGAATTACTTGCCTTCTCAATGAAGGTGGGTGAGAAGGGAAGAAGGGAGAGAATTTGGGACTCAAAGCTTTAAAAACAGATATTAAAAACTCTTTACATGCAACTGGTATATAAAAAATTCAGGCAATAGGTTATAGAAATTATCTTACCCTTCAAGAAAGTAAAGGGGAAGCAGATAGGGAGAGGAGATAATAAAAGGGAGGGCAGATTTCGGGGAAGGAATAATCAGAATACATGCCATTTTGGAGTAGGGGAAGGGAAAAGATGAGGAGAAAATCTGGAACTCAAAATCTCATAGAAATGAATGAAAACTGAAAATAAATAAATTTATATATTAAAAAACAAAAAAAGAGAGAGAAGAAAACCAAATTACTAATATAAAAATGAAAAGGGTGAATACACAATGAATAAATATTAAATAAATTATCAGGGTTATTTTGCCCATTTATATACCTACAAAAATGACAATGTAAGTAAAATAGATGATATTTACAAAAATATAAAATACTCAGATTAATAGAAGAAAATTAGAACATATAAATAAAATGAGCTCCCTAAGAAAATTCCCCAAGAACAGATGGATTCAAAAGTGAATTCTACAAACATTTAAGGAATAATTAATTAATCCTAATACTATATAAACTATTTAAAAATAGATTTAAAAAAGAGTCATAATACATTCCTTTTATGACACAGATATGGTAGGGAGAAAGGAAACAGAAAAATAAAAAATATAGGCCAATATTTAATGGCTATCAATGCAAAATCTTAAATAAAATATTAGCAAAGAGATTACAACAATATATCACATAGATTATACACTGTGACCAGGTGAGATTTTATATTGGGACTGCTGTACAGGTTCAGTGTTAGAAAAATTATCATAATAGCTGACCATAGCAATAAAAAAAATCATATAATTATGTCAAAAGAAGCAGAAAATTTTTTTTGAGAAAATACAGCACATATTCCTATGGAAAACACTAGAAAAGAGAAATAAATGAAGCATTTATTAGAAGATATGTACTTGGACAACCCTAGAGAATCAACTAAAAAAAACTAGTTGAAACAAAAAACAACTTTAACAAAGTTGCCAGATATAAAATAAATCCACATAAATCATCAGTTCTATATAATACCAACAAAACTCAACAGAGATAGAAAGATAAATTCCATATAAAATAACTGTAGACAATATAAAGTACTTGGGAGTTTACTTAACAAGACAAAACCAGGGCTTACATGAACATAATCACAAAATACTTTTCACACAAATGAAGACAGATCTAAACAACTGGAAAAAAAATAGTAATTATTGATGCACAGCCCAAGCCAATATAATAAAAATGTAAATTCTACCCAAATTGATTTTCTTATTCAGTGCAGCACCAATCAAACTACCAAAATGTCATTTTAAAGAGCAAGAAAAAAATAACAAAATTCATCTGGAATGCAAAATTGTCAGGAAAATCAAGGGAACCAATGAAAAAATGTTAAAGAAGGTAGTAATAGATTTCAAATATATTAAAAAGTGAGAATCATCAAAACAGCCAGGTACTGGCTAAGAACTAGTGTAGGGATCAGTGACAAAGATTAGGTACACAATACACAGGAGAAATGACCATATTAATCTTTGTTAAAGATCCAAATTTTAGAAGTAGAATTGAACATTTGACAAAAAAATTTGACAGAAACTAGGCATAAGCCAATCCCATGATCTTGTATACCAAGATAATGTCAAAAATGAATGAATGAATGATTTAGAAATAAAAGATGATATTACAAGTAAATTTGAGGAGCATGGAAAAAATGTACATGTCAGACACATGGCTAATGGAAGAGTTTTTGACCAAACAAAACTAATAATCACAGGAATTAAAACTGATAATTTTGATTACATGGAATAAAAAGAAAAATAAAACATTTGTGCAAACAAATCCAACGCAGGCAGAATTAGAACGTAAACAAGAAACTGGGAGGAAATTTTACAGCAGGTTTCTCTGATAAAGGCATCATTTCTCAAATACATAGAAAATTGATCCAAATTTATTAAAAAAACAAAAAGACCAAAACATTCCCCAGTTGATAGTCAAAGGATAATGAACAGGCAATTTTCAGGGGGGAAAAAATCAAAGCTATAAATAGTCACATGAAAAATTCTCTAAATCACTATTGATTAGTGAAATGCAAATTAAAACAACTCTGAGATACATTTCACACCTATCAGATTGACTAACATGACAGGAAAAAATGGCAAATGGTGGAGGGGATGTGGAAAAATAGAGACACTAATGTACTGTTGGAGTGGTAAAATTGTCCAAACATTTTGGAGAAAAATTTGAAAGATACTTAAAGAGCTATAAAACTTTTACTCAGCAATACAACTATTGTGTCTATACGCCAAAAATATCAAAGCAAAGGGAAAATGACCTGTATGTACAAAAATATTTATAGCAGTTCTTTTGAGATGTCAAAGAACTGGAAATTGAGAGGTTGTTCATCAATTGGGGAACAGCTGAAAAAGTTGTGGTATATGATTATAATGTGATATTATTGTGCAACAAGAAATGACAAACAGGATGATTTCAGAAAAATAAAACCTGGGAAGACTTACATGAAGAGATGCCAAGTAAAATGAACAAAATCAGGAAACCATTGTACGTTGTAACAGCACTGCTGTAGTGATGATCAACTGTGAAAGATGTAGCTATTCTGATCAAGACAATGATCCAAAACAATTCCAAAGGACCCATGGTGAAAAATGCTATCCCCCTTTGGAGATAATTGCTAAACTATGAATGCAGATTGAAGCATATTGTTTTTAACTTTATTTTTCTTAGTTTTTTTATCTGTTTTCTTTTGCAACATGGCTAATAAGGAAATGTTTTGCTTGACTTCACATGTATAAATGATATCAAACTGCCTTCTCAACAGGGACCAGAAGAAAATTTCTAACTCGAAAGTTTTAAATGATTGTTATTAGCAAATATAGTATTTGCCTGGTGCTGCATTGGTATTGCCCTGAGGCCCATGGGGACCCTTCTATCTAGTGCTACACTAAGGGAAGGGGTTGGGGTTGGCCTCCACTCCTGGAATCTGTAGGGGTCTGGCAGCTTACTTGATGTTGCTCCCAATTATGTAGGGGGGGACGGTCCCAGAATTGACATCTACCTATTCCTCAGAGCTGCCTTGAGGTTCATAGTGGGTTCTGGTGTTGGCATTTTTCTGCTCACTCTGCACTAGGGCTCAGGACTTCCCACTGGCTTGCTGAGAAAGGCTTGTCACTGGTTTGCAGGATGCTACTGTCCTGAACTTTGCTCTCTCATTACCTGAGTAAGACAGACCTTTTCTGCTGACCTTCCAAGTTTTGGGGGTTAGAAGACTGTATTTTTTCTGGTTCTGCTGTTCCAGAACTCATTTTGAGGTGTTATTTTGTAGTTCTTTGGAGATGAATATGGAAGAATTAAGGCAATTTCCTTATTCCACCATTATTGGCTCCTGGAAATCCCTTTATTTTTTAGGTAAAATAAGAAAGGTAGGGAAGGCTGGGAAGCCTGAGGAGAGAAAACATTTGGAAAGAATGCGACAGGTAATCAATCAAGGAGGAATAAAAGTATTGCCTTGTTGCAATGTGGGCCTAATTAAAGTAGAATAATACGAATTTATAATACAGCTAGTCAATAGTCATGTGAATTCTTCCAGCTCTATTAAGTAGCCTATGAATAGCATTTGTGGGGGGAGATGGTGGAAGAAATCTTGATCTGAGGCTTGGCAGAGGTTAAGTTGTAATAGGACAAGGGGGCAAAGTAACCTATAAGTAAGTATAATGGACTACACTGCTAGATTACACATTGGAAGTCTTCAAGAAGAAAATGTATGGGCACTTTGAGAATTCTAGAAAAAAGATCTTTTCTCCTAATCATATATAAATCATATTATATAATATAAGTATATATGCACATGTCATTTTATGTATGCATATAGCATATACATTGTTGTACAGGTATACATGTTATATCTATGTGTGTATTTATATAAAATTCCTACTAATCAGAGTAATGAGGGACCTTGAGGGAGCAAATTGAGGTAGCATGTATTAGGCAGGTCAAATCACAGCCATCACACCTCATCTATAACTTCCCCTCAGATTCCTGTGGAAGCAGGACAGACTTTTGATCCTAAGAGCTCTGTGAATAGCAGCACCCAGCATACCACATTAGCCCTCCTTCCAAAAGTCAGGTCATCACAGCCATCACTGAGAGTAGTGATAGTTATGGAGAAGGGGCCTACCTCCCTCCCTATCACCAATACCAACTACTGATCAATTGCCTAAAGCCCCTACGTCCTCAGCAATCATTACTACTAAAGACCCAGAAAATAATGTTGTCTACACTGAAGTCCTTAGAACTGTCAAACGGTTCAATGTTAGAAATGGATATTATTTTACCAATGTAAATTACATTAAAGAAGAGGTATCACCATCCGTTTTGCTGATGTAGTGGAAGGAACATAGAACATTTCCATTCACCTTACAGTTAGAATCTTCTATAAGTGTTCTCTTACCAGTAGAGTGGAATTTCATTGAGAGTAAGCACTTGTCATGCTTTTCTACATTTTTTGCACATAGGAAGTGCTTAATAAATGACTTTTCATTGAATTATACTCAAGTATGCTGTATTATACTGGATGATCTCTACTGTTCTTTCTGAGATCCCATGGTTGTATCAATAACTTCCTCAAAGTAGGAACTGTCAAAGTCTGGATTTCCATTCCTACTGTGAAGAGTAGTTATCCCATAGGAAAATGATCTTACTCTGAATCCACATCGTTGATTGGCTGTACAACTCATATGACATTTACTACATATTACTTTGTAATGTAATTATTTAGGAACATGCTCTACATTCTCAAATAAACTCTGAATTTCCAGAAGGCAGGACTATACTTGCTGTGTGTTCTCCCTGTAGCACTTAGGGAAGTCTCATGACATTGTAAGTTTTCAATAAATATTACTCAAACTAGAATTGAATTATTAGCTATCTCTGGGATATGCTAGTTCTCTCTCTAGTGACATATAATTTATGCCTTATGCCTTCTCCTTTCACCATTATGTTTTCTCTCATGATCCTTTGTTTTGTTTATCTTTTTGTCCTATAACCTATCAACACCCAATGGTTGAATTACGTATGATATTTGTGACATTCTTGATGCTCAGTAAATATTAACGGTGAAAGTGGTGGTATTGCCATGAAGTAAAAGAAAAAAAAGTGACCTTTCCAGTCTTCTTAGTGAAAATATTCTATTGCTTGACTTAATTTGGTGAACATCCATTAACCTGACCATAACCACAACTATAGTCAGCTATGAAAGCCTATCCCTACAGCTATAGTCCCAGCTGGAACAGCATCAGGCTAAAATTCCAACTGAACCCTTGAACTTTTAAATCTAGCACAGATGACTGTGGATTTTGTGCTTTTGATGGTTTCTTAATTTTCACCTAACACAAATGCCTAGAACACAGTTAAACTAGTAATTTTTCTTATGATGAAAAGCATTTCCCACTGTATTTCTTATACGTGTGTGCATGCAAATATGTATACTTGTGTGTGTTATATTTTTTTTCTTCTTTCATTTTTTTTTTTTTAGTTTTCTCATTTCATTGCATCCTATTGCAGAAGACACTTACTGGAATCATGCCCTCCTTATAGAAATGAGACCCCCAATGAGCCTAGAGTGCTTTGGCAAAAATAATCACAAGCTTGCTGTTTAGGAGGGTTTTGCCAAGCCCACACAGCTCTAATTACATCTTTCCACTGACCTGCTTTAAACCACCCTCCCCCGCCCAAACCCCCTCCACTCCCCAAAGTCTTTTGTGTGTGGAGCAAAAATATGTTTTTATAATGAGTACTATATGTTTACAGTGAGTTTCAGTGGATTTAGTAGCCACGAAGATGTAGATTTTTATTAGCAGTAGCTTTCCAATGCAGATAATATTTATAGAAAGGACCCCAGTGTTTGTATTTGGAAAGATAAATAAAATGAATAATATCCAAACATGATAATCAACATGTCAGTTTCCAAGTACATTGGCATTTACTGTGTATGCTTGCTATGGTCTTGTTCTTTAAAGAGTAAAGGATAGGCATTAGTACCAACTACCCTAGGGGATGATATTTTCAGCATTATTTCAATATGAACGTTCTTCTTTTGTGTATAGTAGGTGAAAGCAGGTTTAATACAACTACAGGGGAGGAAATAACAGCATGCTGAAATATTACAAATGTTATACAAAGTTTTCATCAAATCATTTTTACATGATTATATCCTTGTAACCCAATGACTTGCAGGGTGATATAATGAATTTGAATAGGTTTCTTTAGTGTTCCTCTCATCTTCTGCACTAATTCCTCCAATTCTCCTTAGCTGAGCAAATTGGCATTCTTTCCTTGCTCCCTGTTTGGTTTGCAGATGGGATATGGCTAGCCAAATAGTTTACTCAGACATTGAGTAGGGACAGCATGGGCCACTAACTCACTAGGGTTCTTGGCCTTTCTGCCTCCTTCACTGAGTGCCAAATGCCTCCAAACCCTAACAGGTTTGAGTCCTCATTACCTCAGAGATTAGTTTTCTGCCTGTACTTGTCCTAATGAATGGAATTGGTAGGCTCTAGGTGAAGCCAGCAGTCTCCACTGAAGTACTCCTTGAGCATCTGGCTGTGGCTGTGTAAGGCAATATACAAATTAAATGACCTAAACACAACCCTTGTCACAATGAAGCATGCAGCCTGAGAAATCTGAAGAAATATGAAAAAAAGAGGGATTCTGTACTGTCGATTAAATGTATATGCTCAGATACAGTGCTACTATAGCATACTGGGCATAGTACCTTTAAATGGGAGAGAATTTAAAGGAAATCACCATTTCTTTTCTAGTAAGTTGAAGATGGTCCCCTCTGACCAAAATTCATCCCCAGAGAGCTGACTTTCTATTAAGACCCTTGTAGGCATTCCTGGCTACCCTGACCTGGCAAAGTTCCAGGGCATGGTGGAAGATATACTATGGCCCATTTGTTTAAATTAGCCTTTCCCAATGGGGCAGCATTTTAGGACAGTGGAATTTAAAAGCAACAACAAAAAGATGGCATTTTAATTTGTTTTTAATGAAATTAATTTATTTTGTTTTATGTGATTCTATGAAAGATTTTAGCTTTGTATAGTTGCCTGGAAGAAAATTTATCCTGAAGGGCTCAACTACTTAGATGGTGAAAAGAAAAAACTTAATAAACAAATTAAAATTTTTCAAGGGAAAAAATAAACATGCATATGAATAAATTTGAATTCAAATATGATTAGCACAACTCACAAACATCCAGTCACTTCAATGATTTGAAGAACTAAGGTGCTCGGTTTTCTTTTTGTTTTTCTGAGAAGTTTTCTCACCCAAACACAGATCACTTGTCATCCACAGTGATGTTACCTAATCTCATGATAAAGTAATTCATTTCTTTGTCATTGTATCACCTCCCAGGGTTCAAAGCTACATTCCGGCCAGGATAATTGATGACCTTATTACCAGTGTTTGAGCTCTGCTGGTGACATGCTGTGACCTATTTCCTGGAGGCTTAAACCTAATGATCCACCCCTTTCATCCCAAACTCCAGTGGATTTTCCAATCACTTTGTAAATAATAAATAATTGGAGAAATGGTTTTGGGAAAAAAGTATATTTTCAAATACCCATTGGCTTGATTGGTAAAGTGTGGCAAAGGAGGTCAACTAGATGGTCCCTAGAGCTTAGAGCACAATACTTGTATCTTGCTACAAACTTGGAGATGGACAGCACTGCCTGTGCATAGACAATGATAAAGAGGGAAAGTATTCCTAAATTGTCGGTAAACTCAATTGCATGCTGATGGTTGATGGGTTAATTGATCCAGAAAGAGCATGTATTTCACTTTCATCAATATGATATAAAAATTAACTTTCAATTTACCTTTCTTCACACTTCTGTGTAGGAAGTCCTAAAAGCAGATTAACTTCCATTCAGTTTATTCTGAAACAAATAAAAATATGTTAAAAATTTCAAGTTCAGACTACTTTTATGTTATTTTTTAAATAAGATATTGGATCTACAAGTCCATATCTGAAGAGATACCATTTACACAAATAAGTCAGCATAAATTAACCAAATCTGATATCCTTCAAGATATTTTTTTTAAAAAGAATATAATATAAGAACTGAGAGAGTATTAGAAAGCATTGCCCTTACTTTTTAAATAAGAAAACTGAAGTTCAGAAGGGAGGTTGACAGATTTGCTCAAGGTCACTGAGACAGTAAGGGACAGAACTAGGACTAAAACCCAGGTCTTCTAATTCTTACTCTGTTGCTTGACATGAAACTACTCTCTAAGAAAAATGACCTGATATGTGAAACTCAGTTGTCATTCATTCCCAAATAAATAGGTGAACATAGAGTAGTCCAGGTGTATTCTTACTCAGAGAAAAAGTGATCAATTAAGGCAGGTTTGACTGAATTCAATTTAAATAAAAACTGACTATACAGTCTAGAATTATTACTCATTGTCTGATACATAATAATAACCTTGATTGAATTTTTTCATTTTTTCTAGTTGTTTGGCTATCATTTAATGATACGATATTCTTTTCAGCTCCTTATTTCTACAAATTAACTATGTATGTGTCTGTGTATATGTGTGTATGTATGCATGTATGTATATATATGTGTGTAAGGTATGTATGTGCAATTATATGTAAGTTTGTATGTGTGTAATTTTATTTATATATACATATATAATATATACATTTTATATTTTACGTGTGTGTGTGTGTGTGTGTGTGTGTGTGTGTGTGTGTGTGTGTGTGGTACTTGGGTGTTTAATCCCATCCTATCCCATCTCCCCCATCTCCTCCCTGGCCTTATTCCATTCTCTTCAATTTCTATGTAATGTAAGATCTTTTCCATATCCAATTTCTCAAACTTCCCTCATAGTTTTCCCTTAGTTTATAAGCATGCTCTCAGTACCACCCTAGGCAAAACAATTAAAAGTGAATAAAATCTTTCCCTTGACCATCCCACTCCCTCAAATTCTTTTTCTTTTCTGTAATAAATCTTACAGTATTAAAGTAATCTACACTTCACTAAACATTCACTTCTCAGTCTTGTAGAATCTGACATCCATCCCTGCTGTACTGACCTGTGAAGGAAGCCATAGGTTCTAGGAGGCAAAAGTAAGGAAGTACATTCCAGTCATGGCAGAATTGGATGGATGGGTGGGTGGTGAAGCAGGCTAGGAAGAAGAGATAACTTGTCATGTACAAGAGCACCAAGTGGGCCAGTTAACCTAGATCATAAACTGTATAACAGAGAACAAGGAGCATTATAACAATACAATAGAGAACACAGATGGGAACCAGGACCAAGGGGTGTTCATTACAAATCATCAGAGGTCTACTGATATTCTTAGGGTTGTTATCATTTGCATAATTATAGTCATTATGTATACTGTTCCTTTTGTTCCATTTTATTCTGGTAGCATCACTTCACGCAATTTTTTGCATGTCTCTTTCAAATGTATCATTTCATATTGTGCAATCATATTTCAATGTGTGCATAACTCATGAGATTGATTCTTTTTGTGATGACTGCCACTTTGTTTTGATTCCATAGAAGCTGCATTGATAAATATTTCACTGTATAGAGGATTTTTCTGTCACTGACCTCCTTAGGGTATATGTCTTGCACTGGAATTATTGGGTTAAAGGGCATTTATACTTCAATGACTTTTTCTTTACCTAAGTTCAAAATGATTTCCAGAATTACAGGATTTGCTCTCAGTTATACCAATAGTATGTTAATGTGCCTGTGTTTCTACATCCTCCACTCCAAAACATTGATGGTTTCTGTTTTTTACATCTTTGCCATTTGACATATTTCCTCTTGATTGCCCTGCCCTTGCCTCTTTCCCACTTATCTCTCCCCTTTAATGTAAGACTTTTTTTCTTCTCTACTGCTTCTGTTTCCTTTGTGGTTCCTTCTTCTCCTCCTTCTTCCTAAACAAGGGAGTCTCTACCTAAAGCTTGGTGTTAAACTCTTCCCTTTGTTAATTTTATCTACTCCCATGGCATGTGCCAATGATTTCCACTTCAGTACTTCCCCATAACCATTCTCCCTTCTCCACTCTTAAGCACACAAAAAAACCCAAAAAACAAAGGAAAAAAAGCTGTCCCTCCTTCTAAGTGTCTATTTCTCCTATGACATTCCTATTTTCTCAGTTAATCAAGGTTGTGATTTTGAAGATATCTTTAACTCTGCCTTTTCCTTCTCTGTGCATTGATGGACATATATCCACTACTGTCCTGACACAGCTGTCTCCTATTCACGAAGCAGCAGATGGGACCAAGACATGTACAGCTGTGATTCGTCCAATATACCCCAACTTGTAAACTCATTGCAGGGTTCAACATACTGAGTTTGAGAAATGTTCAGAAACCCTTTTCTCAAACTTGGATCCTTTCCTCCATCTGTCTGGTATCCGACTTTGGTTCTTCTCACTAGGTCTTGAAATGCTGATTCTGCCTGCCCCCTAAGGAGTCATGGATTTGTGGCTGATTACTTCCTCCTGATTCTTAAGTGCGCTTCTAATCTCTGGCCCTTTCCCATGAGTCTGTGTTAGGTAAGATGATAACTTAGTTCTTTCTTCTTATAAAACCAACCATTCTTTATGGGCTCGAATTTCTTTGTTTTTCCTAGTCCTAATCTAGTGGTACCATGACCTACTAGATCTCAATTAGTGGTATAGACTATTTCCAGAAAAAATATCTATTTTAATATGTGGCTCACCTAAGTTAATCATTCAATAAGCATTTATTAAGTGTTTAATATGTGCAAAGCACAGTGATAAGTGCTGGGTATAAAAAAAAGGCAAAACCTTGGTCTCTGCCTTCAGAGAGTACACATTCAAATGTAATATTGGACATGTAAACAATTGGATGTGTGTACACACACACAAATCTATATATAAATGATATAATCTCCCTTCTGAGATAATCTTACTTCTATCCGCTATACAAATAGCATATATATGTATATATATGTGCATATACACATATGCATTCATATATATATATGAATGTATATATATACATATATATATATATATATATATGGAGAGAGAGAGAGAGAGAGAGAGAAAGAGAGAGAGAAAGACATGGCTACATTAGAGAAAAACTGTACACAACACAAACAAGTATCCAGTTCATATTCCAGTATTGAAATGGATAGAATTCCAGAGGAAATTTTTCAACTTAAATCTGAAGCATTGATTTTATTTTCTTTTTATTAGTAAACTCAAATTCAGTAGTGATATTAATAAAATTTGGCAAAAGGTTTAACAGTATCTCAAATGGAGGCAGTAAAAGGTCTGAAGGAACTACTAAACAGCTTTAAAAAAAATTGAGGATGCCTAGTGAGATACAGAATGGACTCATGATTGCAGGATGAGACTGCTAGGAGGTTGAAAAAGGGGAGACCTGTTTGGCCTGGAGGGGATCAAAACTGAGATCTCAGAGACTAATAGTATTTAATTAACAGAAGATGACTGGTCCTGAGTATCTAACTGTACCTTACAGGCTGAGTACTGGTTAGTATACTGAACGAGACCAAATAAGGGACCAGAAAGGGATCTTTGCAAATTATATGGGGACAGGATTTTCTGCATTGTCTCAGATTAGCACCTCTTTCACAAGATGAGAAGGGCCTCCCCCAAGTCTAGGAAGTATTATTTGTTAATGACCAGCCATCTTGCTTATTGGCTGAATGTATTGATTAGGTAAAATAAACCTTCTTCAGAACCAAGGATAGCGAGACATTGCATTCCAGAGGTGGGGAACCTGTGACCTCCAGGAAATATGTGGCCTTCTAGGTGTTCAAGTGTTCAAGTTTTGACTGAGATGAAGTTTTGCAGAACAAATCATTTTATTAAGGGGATCTGTTCTGTAAAATCTGGATTCAAAGTGTAGCACTTGAGGACCTAAAAGGCCACATGCACCTGGAGGCCACAGGCTCTGCACCCCTAATAGGCCGTCTAGATGTACCTCTTCTGCCTCATGAAGGCCAAGTGTTGGTTGAATGTTGTTTTGAAGAGATAGAAGAAGCTGGAGGACTACAAGTAAAGAGGCTCGCTAGACAAGAGGGAATGATCAGGCAGCACTTTGAGATTGTTTGTGTATCAGAAGGCATATCAGATGAGGCTGAAGAAGTTGAGGATGACTCACATCAAATAGAAGGTAGTTAAAGGAAACTTTACTAAAGATAGTCTTCAGCAGCATCACCAGTCCTGCCAAATCAAAACTGATAACCATCCAGGAGGTAAAGATGCAGCAGCATATTGACCCATTGCCTTTCCTGAGGGCAACATTATGTCTAGGAATATATTATTAAAAATATGTTTACTCAGAAGGTCATGGATCCCAATGATGTAGCTTCAATCACCTCTTTCAACCCTATAGTTAAGTCTAGACGTTTTCATACATATTAGATATGATTATATCTAATTTCATTTTATCGATTTATATAGTCTCCAATCAATTCTAGTATTTTGTTGATAAAATGGGAAAATTAAAAATATTGGAAGGGCTTTGGAGAAACATTCATGCTACTACATTATTGGTGAAATTCTGAATTAATATGGAAAACAATTTGAAACTATGCTCGATATTTATTACATTACACATTTCCTTCTGATCTAGCTGTACTACTACTTGACTTGTACCCCCAAAGATAAGAAAGAAAAGGGGAAGAACCTCTAGGTACAAAGATATTAACAGCAGCTTTTTACAGTAGCAAAAAATATGAAACTAAGGAGAAGTACTCTTATTGAGAACTGGCTAAACAAATGATGGTCCCTGACTACAATGGAATATTATTTTTACATAATATTACATTTTCCCCCAATTACATGCAAACACATTTTAGCATTAATTTAAAAAAAGAGTTCCAAATTTATTCCTTCCATCCCTCCTCTATAAGTTATACATGTGTAATCATGCAAAAACTTTTTTCCATATTAGTCAGGTTGTGAAAGAAGAATCAGACTCAAAGGGGGGGAACATGAAAAAATAAAGTGTAAAACAGTGCGCTTCAGTCAGCGTTCAGACTCCATCAGTTCTTTCTCTGGAGGTGCATGGCGTTTTTCATCATCAGTCCTTCGGAATTGTCTTGGATCACTGCATTACTGATAATAGTTAAGTCCTTCATAGTTGATCACTGTACAACGTTGCTTTTATAACATGTACCATGTTCTCTGGTTCTCACTTTGCTTTGCACAAGTTCATGTAAGTCTTTCCAGGTTTTTCTGAAATCAGCCTCTTCATCATTTCTTACAGTACCATAGCATTCCATTAATATCATATACCACAACTTGTACAGCCATTAATGGAATATTATAGTGCCCTAAGAAAGGATAAAAATAGACAGTTTCAGAGAAAACTAGGAGGACTTCTATGAGCTAATGAAGGATTAGAATGGGGAGAAAGATATACACACAAACACACACACACACACACACACACACATACACATATCTCTACCTATCATCTGTTGAAAGAGAGAGGCAGAAAGAGACTGAATTCAGGTACAGATAATGTGAGGATTTGTTTTGCTGTAACATGCTTATGATGATGGTTTGTTTTCTACTTTTTATTGTTATTCATAGTGGGAAGGACACTATGAATATAATATGAATAAAATGTAATAAAACAATATATAAATACATATAAAATAAATACATTTATTTTAAGATAAATTCTGGTACTTTGCAGACCTATTGTAACTGTGTAGGCTATACTACTCCACTTGATATCTGTGCCACATAACCAAACCCACTAAATTTCAGAGGGTGTCATGAATGTTTCTTGGCCACACCATACCACCTATTCCAGTGGATAATCTGAATTAGAATAGGGCAAGGACAGAAACGACTCAAGTGCTCATAAGTATAAATTACAAATTCCAACCATGAATCAAAACATGTATTTTGCCATCTGAAGTACATATTTAGAATTTTTCTCCACCTTTGGGTGTGTTGGTTTACATACAAACAGGTAGTCCTTGTGTCACTTGATGTTGCATTATTTGGGACAGCAGATATCAATCACGTAGCCCTGTAGCCTCCCAGCCTGATAAAACATAATCGAGAAATAATTGATAAAATGCATAAAATGCAATGGAATATAGATAATATTACTATGTGGTATTCTAAATCAATATGCAGCCCCCAGGGATCCTTATGTACAGTTCAGGGACCCCCCATTTCTGTTTCAGTTTGATACCATCGATTCCACAGCATCATCTAACCTCAAGCTTTAGCATAACACATCCAGTTATCCTTTGGAGACATCTTACTCCTCTGCCTCACTGTCCTCACCTCTAGTATTGTATTTTTTTCATCTATCCTAGAATGTAGTCATTAATTCTTCTTAAAAGCACATAGTTTTAAAAGTAGACAGATATTTATTTATAGATTAAGGAAAACAAAGGGAATTTATCCCAGAAGCCACAGAAAATAATAAATCCCACCAATAAGCCATCCTGCCCTAGAAATCTGAACAGTCTCAATTTCTTATAGTACTAGTCTAAATGGGGCTCCTGAGATTGGCCCTCCATGTCTGTACTTCCTTCCACAGATGTATACCTCAAATATATTAGTTTCCTACAATTCTCCTCAACTCTCAGAAGATTCCCACTCACTGTTATCTGTGATAGTCTTATTTAGGGGTGCCTGTAGCTCTCACAACTCCCAGTTGGTGGAACCATATGTTATTTCCTGGTAGGAAGGTCCTATCCATTCTACCTGTGGTCCTTCTTAGCCTCTTAGAAGACATCTATATTTCCCTTTTTCTCTCCCTATCCCATTCTAATTTGGTATGGGGAAAACATTTTAGAGTCTCTAGAATATGTTTGCAGCAAAAAATTCAGGTTCAGACCAAGGACCACATTTCTATCATTTTCTGCAGTCTTTCCCTCACATGCATTTCCTAGGTCCCTAGCACTCACTCAAATGCTGTACAAGGGATCTCAAGGAACCAATTCCCCCTTTTACTTGCCATGTGTGTCCTTCTTTCCAATTCCATATTGGGTCAGGGTAATAGAGCCCTACAGCACCTTAAAATTAACATGTCCATAGTTAAAATTTTCAACTCCTTCTTCAGGAAGTTCTCCAAACCCTTATTTATGTTGATTGTGCTACCGTCTGCCCAGTTAGCCAAAGTCACCTTTGACTTCAACTTTACCTAATTCTTTCAGATCTTTTCTCTTCTTCCTCCACAATACCTCTAGATCAGTCAACTCCTCTCCATTTATATAACTACTCTCTTAGTTAAAGCTCAAAACACTTCTCATCTGGAATATTATAATAGCCTCCTAGTTAATTTCCCTGCATTCAATTTCCTACCCTTGTAATCAGTCCTCCACAAAGCTGTTAAAATAAGGCACAGGTCTGACTCACCTGCCCAAAAAACTGTCACTGGCTCCCTATTACTGAGGGAATTAAGTGCAAACTATTTTCCAGTTAAGTGCTAGAAGAGCCTAACCTTAAGGCTCTCTACAAACTGCCTTCCAAGTCTTTTTTTCCTCAAATACTCCACTTCCTATTTGCCATGCTTCAGCCAGTTTGGACTAACTAAATCTCCCCACATTCTATTTTCTATCTTCTTTGCAGAGGCTGTCTCCTATGCTTAAGTCTATTCCTTCCTCCTCTTTAGTTTTCCTTATTTTCCTCTTCAAGACTCCAGTCAAAGTTCCACCTCTTCCATAAAGCTTTCCTTATTTTCTCCCCTAGTTGTCTCATTTTCCTAAAATATTCCCAGAACATTGGGTTTAGCCCTCTTTCTTGTTCCCTTTACTCCCTATCTCATAGAATACTTTTCTATGTAATTGCCACATCTCTGCGGTAGAATATCAACTTCTTGAAGGCAGGGACTGCGTTTAGATTTTTCTTAGTGCCCCCAGGGCCTAGCACTGGTACCTTGCATCTAGCAGTTATTTAACAGATGTTTATTGCATTTAATTAAAGGCTCATTTTTGAAAATGAAATGATCATGATAATAAACTATAGGCATCATTGGTGGAGTCCACATTCCACTTACTGCCATGTTAGATTAAGTTGAAATATCTGTCATCAGATTCATTATAGTGTAGGTACAGTAGCCTTTAACCTCACTGGATTTCTAGCGGATAATTAATTTCCTGTAAAGTGCTCAAAACAAAAGGACATTAACATCCAGTAGAATTTAGTAATAGTAGACTGGATCATGCTAGAGATTTATAGCAGAGAGCAATCTCCCCATTAATGTACTCATAGCAAAAAAAACCCCGTCTTTTAACAGCAGGCACGTTTTGTAGCTACATAGCTTTTCCTGTGGCTTTGTTAAACACAGGAATCTTAAATGGGCTTATTGACTTGTTCCCATCTACTTCAAGTGTACCTCTCCTTTAAATAGCTGGTATTAGGGACTTGCTGTATTCCATTGTTAGCAACACTTACAGAAATCAGCAATAGAACAGTGGGAGTAAGATCACAGAGGGGAATAAAAGCTAGCATGCTAAAATATTAAAGTCCAGCTGTGAAAAGCTTTCCATGATATTTTTTCACATACAAATGTATTTTAAACACTTTTTTGTATTATTATAATTAGGTACAGAAGATTCTTAAGAAGACTCTTTAAAAGAAAAGAGTAAAAACCCTAGCTTCAAGGTTACCAGCGTTTGACATTCAGCTTGTAAGTGGATGATTGTATTTATCAAGAGGGGATGCTCACTTGACCACTTAACACATAGGCTTGAGCCAGGCAAAACAAGGCAGGTGAAGTGTTTTTATTTAGAAGGTAACAGATATTGTTATTGTGTCTCCCTTTCCCTGGCTCAGCTGGTTAACTCAATCTTTATTTCCAGAAACTGAAACGCACTTCTCTTCTCTGTTCTTGGAAAATTAAAAGCTTCTACCTTACAGAAGTGAAGGATACATTATCCACTCTCTCTAAATTGGACCCATTTGGGGCTATTTGCATCCTGGAGAAACCTACAGCTGAGTGCTGTGCGCAGAGGTGTAATGACTGGTTGTCACAACACACTGGAGGTGGCCCCATAACAAAATGATCCCCTGTCAATCCGCTCGCAGGAAATGCATTGGCAACCTGTAATTCGGCCCCAGTATTAACATCCTGCCTGGGTTTTGTTAAATGGCACTTTCTAGGAAGTAGATCTGGGAAACTTGTGTTTAATAATGTTTTAAGAGGAATATTTGATGGAAGTTTTAGAAAGCATCACATGGGGTTAACAGCGATTTGTCATTTGTTTCTAATTAAAGGACCTAATCTCTTATCACTGAGGCAGTCTAATTTTTTATACTAAAGGCACAGATGTGAATGGAAACATATTAATGAGATGTCATACTACATAGTCATTTTGTGTTTTGTTTAACTTAAACATAGCAGAAAATGTGCATCTAAGTAGACACATGTAATGACATCCTGATAGAATTATAATTTCCTACATTTACATAATCTTCGGTAAAATTCATACTAGATGCACCTTGAATTACTAATTTTGTTTTTCCAAATCCATGCATGGTATTATTAATTTTTCAAAAGTCTGACCAAGAACTGTATGGGAAAAGATGGGAAAATATTTGGTATATTTTCTGCAAAAAATCTTTAAAACTTTAATTTAAACCTTAAATGGTTGGATATTTGAAAGTAAATGGATAAGTGAAAAAGCATTTATTAAGTGCTTACTATGTGCCAAGAACTGTGCTAAATCCTGGGGGTTTAAGCACAAAAAGTCCTTCCCTTCAAGGAACTTATACTTTATTAGAGGAAATAGGGGAGAAAACAGAGGGGAGTAGAAGTTAAGGAGAATTATTTTGGTCTGAGAAATCCCAGGGATGAAGAGTTAAGTCATAGGATGATTGACATATCCTTTCAAGGAATGAGAGTGTTGCTTGGTTTACTGGTACCAGAGGAAGAGGTTTGGGGGAGGATAGGAGTCTGTCTGTGCATATAAATATGGCTGGTGTGAATCATAGCAGGGCTGGGAGCACTTAGATATGGTGAATTCTCCCCAATCAAGCACAAAACGCCCTAAGACAGGGTAGAAATAGAGAAAAGAGATGTAGCTAGTCAGCCTGGCACAAATATGGTAGCTCATCAGGAACTCTGCTTAGATTAGGGATATGCAAAACCTAAGTTTAAGTAGCCTATCTTAGGAGGCAGCAAGTTTGCTCAGTGAATCTGGAGTCAGGAAGACCTGGGTACAATTCTGACCTCAGATATTTACCAGTTATGTGGTAATAGACAAGTCACTTAGCTTCTGTTTGCCTAGAAGGAAATGGGAAACCACTCCAGTACCTTTGCCAAGAAAACCCCAAGGACAATATGATGGGCAGGGTCTCACACAACTGAACTACAATCCTACCTCTTCTCAATGCATCTCATACTTCCTTGGCCTGAATCAGACCTTGTGATCTCTAGGAGTATGCTATGTGTAGGGATTATGGTAACTGTTTTCCACAGTCAAGATCATTCATGTACCAATTTTCTTAAGCTGTCAACTTCCAAGTGCCATTCCAGCAAATGAGCAGTAAGGGATTTGGTAGTTATACAAAATTAGTCAGACTTAAATACCTGTTAATAAGTACCATACATCCTAAGGGAAGAAGAGATCTTGTGTGACTTAGTAACTAGAAGGCCAGTATCAGAGCTAGGAATATCTGTAAAATTAAGGAATCATGGTAATAATTATGAGTTAAAAATCAACCTCAGTTTCTGAGCTGCTGACTTGCAGTAATATCTACTTATTTGAGGGATGTGTTGAAGGGCATTAATGAGAACTTCCTTCCCACTGTGTCTTCATAATAATTTGCTCTTCAGGGCCCCTAGAGAATGTACGTACTCATAAAACAAACACTTCACATTACGTTAAAAGCATTTTTAACAAAGGGGGGGTAAGCAGTCCACACATACACATAAGAAGCATATGTGCATATGTAAACACAGAACATTTTAAAATGTCAAGTAACAAAAAAGAATAAAATAATTTCTGGATAATAGTTTACAAGTAATCTTATGTATTTAAATATTGAAAGATTGATGAGAGTTCATGGAGATCCCTTGATCTAAAGTGTCTCTCCGTAATGCCCAACTCAGCCCATCTCTTTAAGGGCATAAGTAACCTTTATAACTATAATATAGCCTGAAAATGCCAGGATAACCCTAGCACAAAATGCAGACTGGGTATGTCTAGATTTCTCCAGGCCCACCCAGTCCAATGGACATTTACCATATAGTTACTACATGTAATACTACAACAAAAACTGTGTGCCAGGGAGTTCAAGGACAAACTGAAGTAAGTACAGATGCCACCCTCAAGGAGCTTACATTTTGGTAGGATTTTCACCCAAGAGTCAGGAATCCAAAAGGATCCTTTTCCTTCTTTGGTTACAAGTCACTAGAGGATGTGATATGGGACTCAGGGAAGGATTAAGAATTGGATTCCAATCTGGGCTAGCCATTCAGAAGCAACCTAGTCCAACTCCCTCATTTCATAGCTGAAAACAAAGACCAAAAGAGGTTTCTTTTTACTTGTTCAAGGTCATAAAGGTAAGTAATTGTCAGAGCCAGGATTTGAATCCAGGTCTTTCAACTACATAGCCACCCCTGGGCGGCTAGGTGGCACAGTGAATGGAGCACCAGGCCTGAAGCCTGGAAAACTCCTATTCCTGACTTCAAATCTGGCCCCAGATCCTTACAAGCTGTGTGACCCTGGGCAAGTCATTTAACCCTGTTTTGCCTCAGTTTCGTCATCTGTAAAACGAGCTGGAGAAGGAAATGGCAGACCACTCTAATATTTTTGCCAAGAAAACCCCTAACTGGGGTCACAGATTCTTCATTGTGTGGAATGACTAGTGCACACACACACACACACACACACACACTCTCTCTCACACATGCACACTCTCTCTCACACACACACACTCACACACACACACTCTCACACACACACATATTCTCTCTCACACACACACACATTCTCTCTCTCCCTCTCACACACACACTCTCTCCCTCTCTCACACACTCATACACTCACACACACACACTCACACATGCACACTCTCTCACACACACACTCACACACACATTCTCACACACACACACTCTCTCATACACACACACTCTCTCTCTCATACACACACATACATATACACACACACACAAACAGAGTAACCAATTGAACTGGGCGAATATGTGCGTCAGTTACACCATGGTATCAAGCCCCGGAAAGAATCTAATTAGTTCTAACAAGGTAGACAGGAAATCCTGGGCTTAAGAAACACAGATTGAGCAACTTTCATGTACAGAGTGTTATGTTAAGCAATGCGAGTGATATAAAACCTCAATAAGACAACACTCCTGACCTCAAAGAGCATAGAGTCTAGAAAGGCATGTCACAAATGTAAACAATCCTAATACATAATACACAGTATCGCTGAACCGCTGCCTGCCTCAGTGTTCTCAGCTGTAAAATGGAGCTAATAATAGCACCTACCTCTTGGGGTAATTGTGAACATCAAATGAAATAGTATTTGTAAAGTGCTTATCAGTGTATTTGGCACACAGTAGGTACTAATTAAGTGCTTATTCTTTTTCCTTGGATAAGTTGCTTCCAAACAGGAGAAAAATAGAAGGTAGCATTTAATTTTTTTCAATTAACTTCAAATTAAGGAGGAATTTAAAGACAAAAAGACGACAGGAAGACTTCTAAGATAGAGGGAAAAATGTAATCAGATGCACACAGGTTGAAAATCAGGGGCCTGAGAAGATGGGTTCAGTTTGGTCAGTGTTAAGAATGATGAGTGCTAGGAGATGAGAAAGCTACGAAGGGACGATGACACCAGATGGAAAGGCTTTCAATGCCAGGTTAAGATGCTCAGTTTCACCTAGTAGGTAAGAGTGACCCCCTGAAGATTTTTGACCATATTCATAAGATTTAAAGTAAATAACTGATAATCCTCATATTAAAATTGCTACATATACTTAGCCTAATACTCAAATAACATGCATATAATTTCAGAGATATAAACTATGAGATAAAATAATATCTTTGTGATGTTTTAGCAGCTAGATGGCTCAGTGAATGGAGCAGTAGACCTGGAGTCAGGAAGACCTGAGTTTAAATTTGGACTTAGAAATTCACTAGCTGTGTGGCCCTGAGCAAGTCACTTAACCTCTTTTTGCATTAATTTACTAGAGAAAGAAATGGCAACCCAGTCCAGTATTTCTGCCAGTTCAACCACATAATGGGATCACAAAAGTAGAATATGACTTACTGAATAACAACAAAATGTGCTTTTGTTTTTTACATTTTTTACATTTTATTTCTTAACTTAGGTCCAGATTTAGAATCCCAGTTCTCAACAGGAAGAAGGGATTTTTTTTTCTCTTGTTTACTTACTTCTTTTCCTATTTAGTTTTCTTGTAGCTGGTGCCTATAACACACAGCATTCTCATGGGGGAAGGTGCTACTGAAAATCATGACAAGCTTATTGAAGTAGCAAATGCTGCTTTTGTCAAAATGGTTGCTGATTCCCTTGATGTTTTAAACAAGTTCTGGCAAAAACCAAAAATAAAAACAAAAACAGAAAAATAAATACGCCTGTACATACTGGTAGGAGTTTTTAACATTATCTAATAGAAGATACTCCATTAAAGATAGAGCATCGACTATGCAGAATGTTCATTTTGGATAGAGATTAATTTTATACCAGCAAAGTTGGAGTTATCCTCATCATACACTGTCCTTGGCATTATGGAACTTATACAAAATGAATAACATATGGTTTTGTCTCTTTGGAAGTTAATTGAAGAAAATGAACCGCATTTTTATACCAAATCTTAACAGTAAATGGGAGGAAGGAGGAATCTTCTTTAGGTGTTGACTGCCCAGTGGTTTAAGTTATCTAAAAATACAAACATGCTACAGGCCACATGTGGCTCACCACACTTCTGAGTGTAGCCTGAACCACATTAAAATGTAGTTCCTGTCTGACATTACTATGTTGAGATATTAAGAAAAAAGCAATCTATAAACACACGTGATTTCCTAAGTCAATGTGTGATCCACAGGGATCCTTACATATGGTATAGTGTCCTTCATTTCTATAGACACCACGAGACTAGATGACCTTCCTAGTCTGGTATTCCACTGACTTGTGCCTGTTTTATTTGAGAAAAAGATGGCCTGCTAGGTCTGGTATGAAAGCAACCCCAGGTCTGGTATTAGGAAAAACTGAAAAAAATCAATCTCACATGCTTACTAGCTGATTAATCCTGGGAAAGTCACTTAAATTCTGTTTGCCTTAGTTTCCTCATCTGTAAAATAGGGATAGTAACAGGATATAACTCCCAGGGTTGTTGTGAGGATGATGGAATTATATTTGTAAAGTTCTTCACACAAACATTTAATTTCTATATGAATGCCACCTATCATCATCATCATCTTCTTCTTCATCATCTTCATCATCATCATCATCTTCATCGTCATCATCACCATCACCATTACCTGATATTTAGGCTCTTCACCACAATTTGTCTCTTTTGATTTTGCTGGGGATTTGGCTCTCAGTCCTTACTCACTCTGCTCCAGTTAATGAGCCCCAAATCGTAAGTAGGGTCCTTCATTTACCCTCTTCTGATGGTTTTCTTTTTGCAAACAAACTTGTATTTCTAACATTGTCTTGATTATAGTATCTGCTTCAGCCCAGATCCTAATGTCCATTTTTCCTAATCTCAGTATTGACATAAATTTCTTCTTTCCTGCTTGCTTGGTGGCTTCAGTTCTCAACCTGTAATGGATCCAAACACAGTTAGTTCCACCATAATACCCCAGCAGAAAGGAACTTAGACCCTTTTTATGACATAAAAGCTCTACTTGCCTACCTGATACCTTATGATAAGCTCTTTCTACTTCAGGCTCTGAAATATTAATATTCATTTCCTCTTCTGTAACAGATCCACATTCATGCGTATCTTTCCTACAAATATTTTTAGGATAGTGTTAATTATTCCAAAGGTCTCCAAGCATTAAAGAGTTGGTGAATACAGATGTCACTTCCATTCCTCTTCAAGTCGTAAGCCTCATCAGCGTAAGCTGAGGAACATGCAAGATATCACCCTAATATCAGTCACATCAGGCTTTTTGTAAGTCCCAAACTTTGGAAAGATGGAATTAACTAATATTGTAAGTCTTGTAGTGGGGGGAAAAGTGGCTACTTGTAACAGTGAATTGGGTACTGAGAAGGGATGATTAAAAGCACTATACTGAGGGTAGGAGAAAAGGAAATGTTCCTTTTGAGACTCAGGCAAGAGCAGGTGTCAGATCAGGACCAAAGGTGTCTCAAGACACCAAAACCAATGGATCTGAGACAGAAGCAGAAAAAAAGGGATAAAGTGGAGATTTCAAGAAAAAGAGATACATCATACATGAGATCAGACGATATGCTAGCAGAAATACTGACAAAATGACTTTCTGATTCAGTCTGGTCCACAAAGTTTTGATGGCGGTCACATATGTTCCCTTTCTCTGCCTTTTTCTAATGATTCAATAGTCCAGGCCTGTCATGTCACTTTCTGACTCAGCCACGCTTCAGAGACTATGAGCTTGCATAATGTCCTATGACTCACCAGTGTGGGAATACTTTTAGGGATAGTTTATCTCCCTGTCCAATGCCTTTGAAAACATCAATCCAACCTAGGTGGGAGAAGAACAATCTACTTTTCAGTATCAATGTACATTGAACATACTCCACAGCATCTACATACGTTGGAAACACTCCACTATCATCCAATATTGTTCTTGTTCACAATGAAAAACCTTTTCAGAGACCCACAGGGTACAAGATTCAGGTGATTAATATTCTTTATATCTTTTCTTGATATGTTCAGGCCTCCAAAAAATGGATTTTCAAAAAGATGGATTTTTCATATGTATTTTTTTATATTTTTAATATTTAATATTTTAAAATGCATTTCACCCTAGTTCAGGTTTTAGGTTCATAAACTACATTAGAGTAAGTAGGGCCTGAGAAGCAAATCACCAGCAAAACCAAAGGGAAAATATTTTAATGACAAATTTAATTAATTATGCTACATGACAATGACACAGATTGAAACTAGTTTGAAAGTTGCTGTGGCCCTCCAAATTTTTTTTAATTGGCTGCCTGACGATCATTAGATATTGCCTGGCTCATCCTTGAGCTAAGACTGGTGCTGAGACTACTGACAAATCATCTGTTGTCAGGCATATACTGTTCCTCCTGGCAGAATCTGTGAAAGCATATGTCTTGGTAGTATGTTCTTGAGAACCACCGTAACATATGTGCAACAGTGAGATACCAAGGAAAACTTTTTTGAAGGATGTGTATAGTCAATGGTTGGGCTACTAATACGAAAACCAGTCTACTTGATGATAGCAACATAATATGCATTTCTGAGGATAAAAATGATTTGATAGACTAATACATCATTGGGACTTCTCCATATTTACACATCTCTATGTTGTTAGCTTATGGCAAAAGTGATGAAGTCAAATATTTATTCTCTCCTTCCTTACAAATTTGCTGATATATTTTTCATGTTCATAGGTTCTCTGTCCCAGAGAATCAATGTGTGTTGCCCATTTATGTAATATATATTGACATAAAATTGGGCTTATTATTTTAAGGAAATTAATAAAAAATTAAAATTCATCAGTTTTAATTTCTAAGACATTAAATATTGACAGATATAATCTACATATACAAAAGTTATTTGTAGCCCTAAATAAAGGGTCCTTAAACCAAAACATTTGAGAACCACTGATTCAAACCAAAAAATTAGCATGGCATATATTCTTAACAAATCTCTGAATATGCTACTTTATCTCAACTTCTAACCACTTCTCTTTCTATACCGTTTTGTTGAAGAAGCAAGAGGAGATCTTGGCATGGCCATACGAGCTGGTACTATATCTTGGCAAATATCACTGAACCAAGATATATTGGGAGAAAACCTCTCTGACTTCATTTCATCAGGAAAATCTAGCAGAGAGATTTAGCAGAACTGCTCCTTATCAGAAGCAGTTCTACGTACTAAGTTATATGTGTTATTGACAGATTCAGAACAAAGGAAGAGAGTATGTTTATCTTTTAATGATGTTGCCAAATTACTGTTCAGACTGGGATTCTCAGTAAGTTCTACAATTGAAAAAAAAATGCTGACCTAATATCAAGATCTGCCTTCATTTCCTTCCTTCCTTCCTTCCTTCCTTCCTTCCTTCCTTCCTTCCTTCCTTCCTTCCTTCCTCCCTTCCTCCCTTCCTCCCTTCCTCCCTTCCTCCCTTCCTCCCTTCCTCCCTTCCTCCCTTCCTTCCTTCCTTCCTTCCTTCCTTCCTTCCTTCCTTCCTTCCTTCCTTCCTTCCTTCCCAACAATAAACAAACCAACAGCAAAAAACTTCCCTGAAATGTTCTGTGAGGTTTTGAGTAAATCACTTAATCTCCTGAAACGTAGAGTGAATAAGGCTAAAACTAGACGGCCTCTGAGTCCTTTCCAATTCTAAATCTATGATATTAATATTTATCAAATTAAATGGTAACACGGTGTATCAGTAGAAAGTCATTAGCTTCTGACACAAAATACTAGCCAAATGATTTCTTTGTTCTCCATGAATATTGAACTCTATGAAATCACAGTAGAGAAATACGGAAATTAGGAAACTTGATTTTTATTTTATACTTGAAGTTGAACTGTAGTGCTTTCCTTGAATTATCACAACAGTGAGCTAGTAAGAAAGCATTTCTCACCTCTGCTATAACTCAAACACTTTTGGCTACAAGTTTTTGGTCATGAGGTTAAGGTCTTCTAGTTTCAAGGTCTCAGCTCAGTGGTCATTTCTGTGTCCTCACATGCTGCCTCATCAAGCCTTACCTGCAGTGTATGTGTAGCTTTCTGGTTTTTACAATCTGCAAGAAACATGGTAGGGTTTAAAACAAATACACCAAAGTTTTATTGATGCTTTCTGGGCATTTGCCCTTTTTTTATTTACTGACACTTGGTGTTAATCCCATTCTCACCCTCGCCTTTCCAGAATCAAGTCTTGCAACAAACAGGAACACGTGAGCAAAACAAACTAATGCCAATCAGATCTGATAGATATGATACAACACTCTGCTCTTGTGTACCAGTTCTTTATTGAGGTAAGAAAAATGTGTTTTATTTGATATAAGCTTCTTTTGAGTAGGGATTGTGTGAGTCATTGTATTTGTACCCTCGGTGCTCAATACATAATAGTTTCTTTAAAAATATTTGGTGATTGATGGATCGTCAGTTCTATAAAATCAAAATTGGGCAATAGTTTTGAAAATCATGCCCTTTCTATCTTTATTTCTTTAGTCTAATAATTCGGGTACAAAAATTTAGATCTGGAAGAAACATTACAGATCATGTCATTCACTCCCCATTTTGCTAGCTGAAGAAACCAAGGCACGTAATGGTTAACTGGTGTAAGTTACCTAACTTTGCCAATGTCACATGGGTTGTAAGTGGTAGCCACATTTGAATATCCTCTGTGTCCAAATCTCACATTCTTCTTTTTACTTTTGTATTGATACAGAGAATAGTATGTATATATTTGCCCTGTCCTGGTCAATAAACTATTTCCACATCACTTTCTGACCATTTTTCAAATTTAAAGCCTTGGGTGCTCCAGAAGGAAGGAAAGAAGGAAGGAAGGAAGGAGGGAGGGAGGGAGGGAGGGAGAAATAAAATAATCAGAGACTATAGAATAAAATATATAGAAAATATAGAATAAAACCATCAGAAAATATAGAAAATCATTCTTTTTTTGAATCCCCTTTGTCTCATTCCCTAAAAGGCTAATCTCAAATGAAGTCTTAAAAATGCTTAATAAAATACCAAATACTTGTATCATGTTGCCAACTGAAAAAAAAAATGTTGTTATGTATTTCCAAGTTTTATAGTGGAATTTACAAAATGGCAGATATAAAGAGAAGGGGGAAAGATACAGTGATTGCAAACTGCACAGTATGGCTTTCTGCAGTGCCAATACCTCTGTGAGGCAAATCTTGGGGAAAAAGAATGACTAGGTCTAATGTAAGCAGTGGTAGAGCAGCCCCCTAGGGAAGGTCTATATGGATAACATAATAATAACTGCAGGGTGTACATCAGAGGTTACATGTCTCTTAGCTACATTTGAGAAATCAATTAGGTAGACCACGGTGAAGTTTAAACTGTTAAAACCCAGATTTTATGATATTTTTGAAATATAAAAACATCAGGAAGCTTACAATTGGGCATTCAAAGCAAATTAGTATCAGAGTTTCCAAGGAGAAAATCTCAGGATCACAGGATCATAGATTTTAGAGTTTAAAGGGCCTTAGACATCATCCAGTGCAGTAGTTTACATTTTACAGGTACAGAAATTGATGTCTAGTGAGGCCCGCATGACTTGGCCAAGTTTATAAAGGTAAGGAATAAACGCTAGTCAGGATATGAACCTCAGGTTCCTGCATTCTTTCCACTATACATAGAGCATTAGAAAGAGGGCAAAGATCATAGAGTTCATTCTGATCAACACCCACATTTGACCATTGGATAAATTTAGCCTCAATAAGGTGAAGTGACTTGTCCGTGGTCACAGACCAATAGACTGTTCTGCCACTGGCTTTCCTCAGGTCCAAAAATAATGAGGAAGAAGAGGAAGATGAAGAGGAGAAAGAAGAGGAGGAGAAGAAATAATTGTTGGGATGTTTAATTTAAACCCACAATAGCATTCTTTAATGATTGTTTAACTTCCACAGGTTTCAGGAGTTTAGAAGCAAAATTAATTGAACTGGAAGAATATAAGGGATTTCTGAAGAGGAAGCAAACACTTGTTTCCTAGAGTCTCTATGGTCAGCGATCTTGTTTCAGGGTTGAAGATAGGAATTTTGTACAAATCTCCTAGCCCCACTCCAACCCCATTAAATAACTGTGGAACCTAAAATGGATCTAAGTCACTGGAACATCCATGAAGGATGATACACTTAAAATATCCCTGTTGTTTTCTTTTACCTTCTAAGCCTTCTCTGTCCCATATTTTAGATGTGCTGGGATGTACTGTTTGGGTTTGCTTTTATTTTCAAAAACAAAAAACATAGTTTATAAAGGTAAAGGTGAAAATGAAAAAAAAATCTGAGATTCTCTGGTTTGGAGATATATTACATTATCTTTGTGTCCAAAACTATAAGCAATATTAGTGAAGACCATTTAACGAGAAACCATTTTTTGTAGAAGGGATTATTTTGTCCTGACCTTATTCAAGACCATTGTCCCTTAATCTTAAAAATACTCATTTTTAAAATGTCATTCCCTCCTATTTCTCACTGATATGCTTTAAAAAAACAAATGACAATAAACTATACCAGTCAGATAGCAGTTGTTAGTCTCTGAGACATTAGAAATCAGAATAAAAATAGGCAAGAAAAAGATTTACAGAAACCTTTAATCAACCATCAAGGTACTTGATGACTAAGATAGTGCTGCCACTTTCTTAAATGATTAGGTTACAGAGCTTCATTGCCCTCTGATTCCCAGTCATTCTTGTGTTCGCCCTTTGCTTTTGAACAGGATCATGACATCAGGGAGATGATGACATGACTTTCAGCTGACTTTGATTTGAGGGAGGGAGGGCTGTCCAAGGTCACCAGCCTCACTTTCTCCTCCAGAGCCGTCTGGATCCAGTGGACTGATATTCATCAGGACGACTCTAGATGACCCAGAATGCAATGGGAGATCCTGGCCCTTTTAGGCTAAGGCCTTTTCAGGTTCTCACCTTGAGTGAGGTAATGCCCATTCAATGAATAGGTCTCCTTAAGAAGTGAGTCAAGGGATGGCTCTTTTAATTAAAAAAATAAACATGAAACTGGGAGGGGAAGACCCTCACTCAAATCTCTTTGAGAACAAAGGACAAACACAACCTGTGAGTGGTCGAAGCTTCCTGGGTGGGGACCCAGCCAGATGGATAACAGCTCTCCTTATCCCTTTCCCTTTCCCTCTCCTCTCCCATTTTACTCTGGAGTTCCTAGATTTTGGACCACTATATGTCTCTGCCCAAGCTCCATTTAATGGCAATATTTTGAGCCCTCCCAGCTCAGAGTGAATGTCAATAGTAACTGTTTCTTTTTTGACCTAAAAAGGTCAAGGTCTCCCACTGCATCCTGGGTCATCTCTAGTCATCTGGATGAATATCTGGTCACTGGACCCAGACGACTCTAAAGGAGAAAGTGAGACTAGTGACCTTGCACAGCCGTTCCAGTCTCTAGGGTTAGAAGGGACCTTAGTTGTCATCTAGCTCAATCTCTCAAGGAGGGAGGTCAGCTCTCATTTGTTGAACTGCCACGTTCCCTTCCCCACATGCTCCCAATAAAGATTGAAATCCCAAAGCAAGTTAAATATGGGTTCTAAAAATGCATTTCATTTTAAAATTGAACTTAGAGACCTAAACTTTGAACCTATCTGATTTTCTTATTCTATAAGTGCTGTTACTTAAAAAAATGTTGATGGGTAAAAATCTAGACATAGAATAGAAATTAATTTAGAAGATGAGTCTCTGTTTTTTTGTTTTCCAAAAAAAAAAAGGTCCTCCTCTGGATTTTTCATTGCCAACCTCCTTTGCTCATGTGCTATATCACTAAATTTGAGGAAATATTGTTTACACATATTTTGGGGAACACATTGGGGGACATTTTACATCAACCTGTGAACACTGATTTAGCAAATACTATGTGCTGGATATTGCAGTGTCAGTAGAAAGGAAACTAAGTCACAGCTTTGTAGCATGAAAGGAGTTAGGAGGTTATTTAACACAATCATGACATTTCATGAATAAACTAATGCAGAGAGAGAGGAATTGACTTATTCTGATTCATAGTAGTATTAGGTCGAGAGGCCAGGATTTTAACTTTCAAAACCCAGGAAACTTTATAATGCACCAAAAATGCCTGCCTCAAATACATGCTCTTGCTCTCATCACATTTACAAAACTCTAAGGTGTTCCTATTGTGTTATGTTTTTTTTATGTTTTTATGTTTTGTTTTTCATTTCTTTTTAATTAAATTAGAGTGGGAGAAGAAAAGAGAGAAGTTGTATTAAGAAAAATCTAACGAAGAACCTTTGATTGAGTGCCGTATGAGTAAGCCCACCCTCCCACCCATCTCCCTTTTCTGGTGGGAGGCCCACAATCCATATTTCTTTATCTAGAAGTAGGTTGCTATGATAAAAGTCTAGGTTTCTTGATGGCAACATTAAATAACTTCTGAATCCAAATTATCCAAGTCCTGGATCTGAGCCAGTGGTGGAAGTCTAATTGCCACAACCACAAAAACCACAAAAAATGGAGTTCTGACAGAAATGAAGAGTCTTGGGTGTGCGGTGTCAGTTCGGGGTGTTTATCACTGGCTTCTTCCCTGGACAGGGGCTATTAGAAATTAAAAATGTCAGCAGCTTGGGGTCAGGAACCATAAATGCATAATGAGTGATATCAAAAAGCACCTTGGAAACCTTAAACAAATGACTCAACCCTCACACCAGTTCCTTGGGTCCAGAGCTACCCATTATATTGTGGCAGACAGCCTATCAAAATGAAGGATTTAAAAATAAATGAGGATAATTTATGTCAATACTTCATTTGCCTTTTTTACAGCACTGTCATTTATCTGTTTGATCTAACACACTTTAATTCAGGGTATTTCTCCATCACCGTCACTGAAAGAAACAGATATTAATTGATGTATAGTGGTGCAAGCAGAAATACAATGGGGCAGTTCTAATTAGAATGGAAGGATGGTCTGATCTCAGGGCACAAGAAGTTGAATGAGTCCTTCTTTCTTTCTCACACCACCTTCTAAAGATGAGAATGATTTTCTGTGGCTTGAAATTACTAACATAATTAAAATAAAAATAATGATTATTATCATTACTGCATTGTGTGATTGTATTGAATTATGTATATATTATATTAAATATGTAGTAATATGTAAAGTATTATATAACGTGGCATAATATATAATATAATAAAGTATTATATAACGCGGCATAATATATAATATAATAAAGTGGTACATAATTTAACATAATATATGATATATATTATGATATATATGATATGTGTGTATATATATAGCATATTGCATACTTAATAAAATTCATTGTTGTTCGATCATTTCAGCCATGCTCAACTTTTTGTGACCCCATTTTGTGATTTTCCTGGTAAAATGTTGTAATGACTTCTCACTTCTTTCTCCAGCTCATTTTATAGTTGAGGAACTTAGGGTAAGCAGGGTTAGGTGACTTGCCCAGTCCTACAGTTACTAAGAGTCTGAGGTCAGATTTGAACTTAGAAGGATGAGTCTTCCTGACTCCAGGTGACCCAGCACTCCATCCATTGTGCCACCCAGCGGCCACAATACAATGAATACATAACATAATGCAATTACATACAAAATACTGTAACAATTGTTATATCTCATAATATAAAACTTTACAAATATACTTTACATACAAGATAATAATTATTTTTATTTAATATTATTATTATATGTTATATATCACTTTACATATATTATCTCACTTGATGCTCTCATAACCCTGAGAAATAGATCCTATGATCATCTCCATGTCATAGATAAGAAAAGTGAGGTTCAGTTAAAAGATTTATCCCCCAGGGGGTCCAGTCTAGCCATCTCCTAGTCGACTCTGGACTTTCTCTACCATGCCCCTGTGTTATCTAAGTCTATCACCACCACCTTTTCATTTCTTTTTATTTTCTTTCCCCATTATAACATAAACTAATCCAATCAACGTTTATTAAATGTCTAAAATGTGCCAGGCACTATGTTAAGCCCTAGAGATACCAATAAAAAAGATAGTCCCTGTCCTACAGGAGCTTACAATCTAAAAAGGGAGATAATACACAAAAGGGGCAAGAAAGTAGGGGTAGGGAAGGACATCAGGAGGTATCAGCATGGGAGTTTCTTGCTGCATGGAGTTGAAGCCCTGCAAGGCAGCAGACTCAGAGTGGAGTGGAATCCAATATCCCTCTCTCTGTAAAGTATGCCATTAGGAAGAGTTTGGTACTCTGCCCTTCTGTTCTCCAATCAAAGGGGAGAAAAGCCTGAGGAAGATGGCATCAATCATGTAAGATGGTCATCTCATACACTGTCAATGATGTAAGTTCCTTAAGGGCAGAGACTGGTTTTTTTTTTCTGCTTGTTCTTATATTCCTAGATCTTTAATGGAATATAGCATGCTTTATCCACTATATCAGATATATGGTGCCATGCCAAGTAGCCAATTCTGTGCTATAATAAAGCCATATAACAACATTTCTTTAAGCATTTTTTTGACAATCTATGACTCCACTGTTCTAGGGCACTCCAAGTGAAGAAATGCCTTTCCTAGTGCAGATCTGTACCTTCCTAGTCACTGGATATTGAGTTATTGACAGCACTGAATGGTGAAGTGATTTACAAAGGGTCACATGACCAATATGTGTTTAAGCTATGTCTTTCTGTGAAAGATCTGGGCTCAAGTTTCTGCCTTTTGTACATATCAGTTATGGAACTATAGTTACATCATTAAACCACTTAGTGCCCTGAGTAACCCTCCAAAACTCCAAGTTATAGAGGAGTTGCTGACATACATGTTTAGAGGGGGTTTCTAGGTTATTCGTCACGGGTTTGCCCTCTACCTCACAAAATGAAGGAGAAATTTATCTTTCAAATAATTTCACTTTCCTCCCTTTCATACACTCTTCTGACCATTTAAAGTGGTATACTTACTATTCCCTGTATTTGTAAATCACATTCTATTTCCCTCCTTCTATACCCTGAGTCTCCTACAAACACAAATAACTTTGTATTTGGTTTATATTTACCTGTGTACAGGCTATTTTCCTCCACTGCTCCTCTGAGGACAAAAACTGCTTCATTTGTGTCTTCCACACACTTTAGCAAAGGGCTAGGTATAGAGGCTTTAGGTAATTTTTGTTGATCTGAACAGAGCTAAGTAGTTGACAAATAATAACTTGAAGAACAGATCTTAAAGTTGAAGCTGGAAATAAGGAAAAGGGGTTTTCCTTAAGAGTAGAATGCTCTTTTCCCTATTCTCATACTTCAGGTCAGTAAAGAGAGATTATTAAATATACTTGGTATCAGGGAAGAGGGAAAAAGAAGGGGAGGATGCAGTAATAAATTGCTTTCTCAATCTTTTACCTTTGATGAATTTGAGGTGTTCCAGGGATGCTTCTTGCCTTTATAAAGTATAAATGTTAACTTTTGTATTCCGTTCTGGTTATTTTCTAATATATGCCCACAATAACCTTTCCAGATAACAAAGACAAAGCATTAAATTCATCAAAACTGAATGACCAAGTAACCACAAGTAAGAATATGTAAACCATTTTATACCCAGTCCACTCACTACCTGTCTGCTGAGAGAAGAGAAATGAGTTTTACTGTCTCTCTCCTCAAAGGAAGATCAGTCATTGGTATTTAATGTAAGTTCAAATGTCTGTCAAGTTGTAATTACATTAACATTACTTTAGTTATTGGGTGTACTTTTTCCTGGTTCCGCTCTTTATTTTGTACCAGTTTCTCTAAGTCTCAGGGGTAATAACTGAAAAATTGACTCTTGAACTTGAAGGTGTTCCTATGATAATAGGAGATGTAGAAGGAATTGACATGAATTCTGCCATTTTGAGATCTAGCTCTGACAGGGTGATGGGACCTGGACCCCTAAAAGGAAAGGACCCTGTCTTTGAACGTCCAGTTCCTGAATTTTCCTACACATTTCAGCGGCTCTGTCTTGCCCACAGCATCTGACCTATCCCAGCCCACCTAGATCTTTAATAGTCCTTTCTCAGGGGATTCTTGACCCACACCAGACCACTTAATCCCTTTCAATGTCCACATGGCCCACTCCAGGCTATTTACTACTCCCTAATCCCATCTAGATCTTCTCATTGTTCTTTTTTGTATATAAGCAGCAATCTCACCCCTATCAAATTGCAGATTCACAAGGAATCTAGCCTGCTCCTATTAGCCTTACAATAAACTTTGCCTTCTTGATTGAAAAAATGTGAGTGCTTGAAATCTTTCCAGGCATACCCCTGTACCTTGACATTTTGGGGTTCCAGCTGCTGGAGCACAAAAGGTTGGCCACAGTACCCAAAGTAGCATGGCAGCCTCTAACAAAACACCTCAGGAAGTTCCTGAACAGAATGATTATGTATCCCTCCATTTCATCTAGTCACCCTAGCTACTTCCTTCTTCTTCCCCACATTTTTGTTTTTTTTCTTTTCCCTGCTTCCCAGTTGCCAATCTCCTTCCCATTTTATCCTACTCTCCTCTTTTGTTTGCCATTCATATATATAGCCAAAATTATTCCTCTCAAATCTTATTCCTCAAAGAAACAACTTCCTTTTCCTCTAACTTACAAAGCAAGCTGATACCCTTTTATTGAGCAAATGGACATTGTTTCAGCAATATTCCTGGACAAGGACCATACAATTTCTCTTGCTGGCCTTGCTGCTTTTCTGGGCATATATCACTCTCCTTCCCCCACTAAACTTGACTCTGCTTTATGGTTCTTTCTCACTTTCTCCCAAACTATCCCCTATCTTCTCACCTGTAAACTCTGCAAATGAAAAGCTCTTCCATAATGATGTCTCCAACCAAGATCTGTAATTTCCCACCCTAGAAAACCTTTCTACTTCTTCATCCTGGAACTTGCCTGTCTCAGACAAATGTTAGCAGAGAATAATAAATACTTCAATTACATGTCAATCTCCCCACATCCAATCAGTTTGAGGATTCTTATTTATGGAGCAAAGAGCCTTCATTATGAAATTCTAAGTCCATTGTTAAGTCATTTCACTTCTTCAGAACTTGAAAAGTGTGACCAAAGGAAAAAGAAATGGCTGGCTACCTTCCAAAAGGGAGTGATAATAGACTCAACATGTCAAGATAAAAAACAAACAAACAAAGGAAGGTCTCCAGCCAATTAGATAGAATTTTTTATGGCCAGTTTATAGGACATAGCAAAATATTGATGAGGATGAGGATGGTGACAAATGTTAGCTTTGAAAAGTACTTTAAAAATGTAATCTCATTTTAATCCCACAATAATCCTTACAAGGTAGATGTTATTATTGTCTCCGTTTTACAGATGAGGAAATTAAGGCAAAACAGAAGGTAAATGGCTTGCCCAATGTTAACAGCTGGTAAATATCTGAGGCTAGATTTGAATTCAGGCTTTCCTGACACCTCCCACGCTCTAACTAACCACAGAGCTGATTAAAAAGTTTTACAGGGTGGACATCTGGTATTGAATCCAGGAATTTACTTTTCCTCCCTAGAATGGTTTACCAAAATATGTTGTGGGGTTCAGTTTTTAATGGATGTTCTTTCTTTTAAGGACCACAAGACACCTATACCTCTCTCATGTCTTCTACTTGGTGGTAGGCATACTCAGGTATCATTAAGTCCATCATAAAGGGAAAGCTGATTTTAATTGCCGCAGATCAAATTGATACATTAGACACATTAATTTTCATTAGAGGACAAGTTTTATGTAAATGTCATTGTGAAAGAGCATTTCTCCTTAGATAGAGCTCAGGGGTGAGAATCAGGAGTTCTCAGACTCAAAGCCCACCTCTGCCCCTCACTTGCTATTAGCCTTAGTACTCTGACATTTCTATGGTCTATAGATTCTATCTTGGAGAAAAATCACACATTTTACATTAAAGGATGAGCAATAATTGGCATACCAGTAATATTAATTATTCTGTTTATATCACGAAAAAAACTAAGACTTTAAAGAATACTACTTGATATCTTTTTAAGGACAGCTATTCAGTTAGTATGAATTCACATTTTAGCTAACCATTACAATTTTCGTTTAATTCCATATGTACAGGGTGTCCCAAAGTGTTCGTGCTGTTTAAGCTTAAAATGGCACCAAGACTTTCGTATTTTCTTTCTATCTTTAAAGACAAGAAGAAAAAAACACGCCTTTCTTCTTGTTGCTTGTGGTTTTATTTTTCATTATTCTCTTTTAAACTGAAATATCTCAGTTTAGCCCACCTCGGAATTATCTTTCCAACTAAGAAAATTCTATGCTTTTAATCAACATTTCAATCGCTTTCCCATCAGTAAGCTATCCATATAGCATTTTTCAAGTTTCCCTTCCCTCCCATCCTCCTCTCTTAAAAATTAAAAAATGACTAGTAACTGGAAAAGGGCACAGATATACAGGAAATGTAATTTGGCAATAAATGTTGTTTTGAAGTACATTGCATGGTTTGTGGATAAATATTTCTTTAATGCATGTAATTACTGGATCAGCAGAATAAATGTGGTCATGTCCTTGTAATTAATACATTGTCAAAAGTTCATTTAAGTATAATAATTTTACTGAGAAAATGCTGTCTGTGTGGTTCTTGAGATAATTTGTTAAATTAAGTGCAATAAATATAAAATTACTGTTAAGAATATATTTATTTTTAAGTTCTTCTTTGCCATGGTGTCAAATAAAGCTTTTAAGTCACCTCTCCTCCCCCTCTCTCCATCAAATTAAAAATGTTCAATAAAGTGGAGAGGGATGCTACAGATCATGGCAGATTTCCTTTTAGAAATTTCCCCAAAAGTTCCATTTTTGAGTATTACAATTTAGAGTGCTATGGATTCCATTGGCAAATATTTAGCTAGAAAATATCTGAACTGGCATTCGTTCCAGTGGCCAATGTAGAACACATAGTGAAGCATGTCCATTTCCCTTCATGCTGAGCTGAATGTTTATTCCTGGCTTGCATGTCATATAGTTTTTAACCCACCACAGAAGAATGCCAGGCTCTGCTAAGTGAAGACAGCCTCAGGCACTCATGAAAGACATGACAAATTAAAGGTGGTCCTTTTTAATGTTTGAGTTGAAAGGCTTCAGGGAATTGTAGCTTATGTTTTGTGACATTTTACCTGTGGTGGCCCTGTAGACAAAAGTTCTACAAATGAGCACAAAGGAGGAAAAAAACCGAATATATAATCTAGTAAGCATTGCTTAAAATTCTTTGATTGCTAAAATGCACTTGAAGAATATGCCTCTGTAAAACCTTGCAGGAGAGTTAAAACCCTCATCATTCTAAGATTTAGACTTGGAAAAGGGCTTCACTCCTCATTTTGTAAGTGAAAAAATGGAGGTGTAGAGAGGTAAATTAACTTGCTCCAGGTCCCACATAATGTGTGTGTGTACATGCTTAGAGGACAGGAATCTGTGGGGAAAGGAGTGAGATGGATACAAGTCAATATCAGGGTATTATAATAAGCACATATTATTTGGGTCTGGCTAAGAAAATATTCAAATGTAAAAATCATAGTCCCTAAGAAAGAAATTGCACTCTTTTAATCCTGGACTTTACTTCTCCATCCTAGAATGGGTTACCAAAGTAGGCTGTTGAGTTCAGTTTTATGTTCTTTCTTTTCGGGAGTGTAGAACACCTACACATCTATCATGTTTTCCACCATTTCTATTTCTCTATTATGTCTATTCAAAATTTGGAAGGAAAAGTAAGGACAGCACTTATAATGAGTAACCAGTAAGATAGCAGAGTTCCTTTCTGGGAGAAGTAAAAGCTTTAGAAATTTTCTGTTACAAAGTAGTTGAAAACTAGCATAGATGGGGTTATGCTAAAACATAGCAAAATGAAAACAAACACACATTCCAACTCACACTGTGGTCCCATAGAAGAAATCAGAGGAACTGGGTTCATGTCCCATCTCCAAGGCTCATTATCTATATAACCTTGGCAAAGTCACTTAATTTCATAAAGTCTTAGTTACCTTATCTGTAAAATGAGGGAAATGGCCTTTGATGTTCCTTCCAGCTTTAAATCTATGAAGTTAAATAGAAAAGTCTTCCTGGAAGAACTTGGTGTCAAGTCATAGCACCTGGACATGACACAAGTGCTCCCCTTTAAAAATGGAGATGGAATTACTGGGGTAGCAGAAGCAGAGCAGTAACTTGGAATTCTGTTATCTAAAGCAAAGTGGTGGGCTGGGATGGTGGAAGAGGTGCAGGTAACTAGGACATCAGTTCACCTCTTATCCTGTGGCTGTCCAGAAATTGCACTGTTATCCCCATCTCCACTGACCTAATATGGTATGGAAGAAAAGAGTTACTATATTTTTGTACATGACTCCCCTTTGACCTTTTTTGGTCTCTTTGGGGTACTGGCCTACTAGTAGCATTGATGGGTCAAAGGGTATGTATAGATTAGTACCTTTTGGGGTATAGTTCTAAATTGCTTTCCAGAATGGCCATACTAATTCACAGTTCTACCAGCAGTGTCCTTGCCATAAAAAAAAAATAATAATTCTCTGATAAGCAGGACGTTTATAGGAGTTTAAATGTACCTCAATAGGAACAAAGTTCAATAATTTATTTTATGGATAAGGAAACTGAGGCCCTGAAAAGTTACGTGACTTGCCCAAGGTCACACAGATTATAAACAGCACCCAGCTCTACTGACTCCAAAATTGTTGTTCGTTCAACTCTAACATACTCTGCCTCCCTTAATTATTATTAGCAATCGTGATTGCATTGCATGTTGGTCACAACTAGATGGATTATTCCATTTTATTTCATACTATTTTTTTTTTCAGGAACACAAATAGTTTTCAATATTTAAGGACCTAGTCCAAAGTAGAAACAAATTTAAAAGTTTCCATCATCATGTATATTTCCATGTGAAACTCAGGGACATCAGGCTATTTAGTATTACCATTCAAAGGCTTCTGGCATTTAGTTTCTCTTTACTTTTGAAATGCTTGTAGAAAGGAGCAACTGAGATACTTAGTCAAAAACCATGGGTGACTGCAGGCAGAGACCCAATAAAAAGGACTTTCTCCTTAAACAAATAATGATATGACTTATGATACCCTCTTTCTGAATCCCTGTGTTCCAAAATATAGTCTTGGGATTTAAAGCCAAATTCATTCAGCTCCTGTTAACGTGGAGCCCAGAATCATAAACAGAACCCAATTGTGCTTCACCGCATGAGCTAAAAAATCAGCCTTCAGCTCTAATGATTATTTAGCACTTAGGCCTGCCTTATGAGAAATCAAATGTTACCTGACCCTGAAAACTGTGCAGGAGATCAGTAGGGTATCCTGCAATTAGTTTTGAAGATACATTGACAAACATCATTTAAACACTGGATTTAGATGCTAAAGACATCTGAGGGATGGAGAAGGTAATCATTCAGAAATGAGAAAAAGTGGCAAAAATAGTAAGTGACCCATGGTCTAAAATTTCAATTCAATCCATAGTTATTAAGCACCTACTGTAGGAAGTGCAAGGAGCCAGGAGATGGGGAAAGAATAAGCATTTATTAAGAGCATACTATGTGCCAGGAACTGGGTTAAGCACTTTTATCTTCTTTGATTCTCTCATCAAGCCTGCAAAATAGGTGTGGCTATTATTCCCATTTTATAGTGGAGAACAAAGAAAGGTTAAGAGGCTGGCCTGGTGTCAAGGACCGGATTAGAATCCAGGTCTGCCTGCTTCCAGGCCCAACATTCTGTTCACTGCAAGACCTAGCTAGCTATGTAGGAGTATGGAGAATGATTAATACTGGTCCTTGCACTCCAAGAGCCTAGTCTAGCAGGAGTAATAAACTATGAACATAGATTGATTTTTAACAAATTAGTTAATAACTGTGGGTGTCAAACAAACTGGCAACATGAAATTTTAAAAGGTCTATGCCACATCACACAGTAATCAGATAATAGCTAATAATAGCTAGTTTTTATATAGTATTTTAAGGTTTAAAAAACATTAGATGTGTTATCTCATCTGATCCTCCAAACAACTCTATGAAGTAGGTGCTATTGTTATCTCCATTTTATAGATGTGGAAATTAAGGCTGAGGAAGATTACATGACTTGCCCAGGGCGGGTCAATTTCTAAAATAAAATTTGAACTCAGGTCTTCCTGACTTACAAGCTCAGCAATCTTGCTGACTGTGCCTCCTAGCTGGCCTTATTGTGGCAAGTTCTGGACTTTGAGTCTGATAGATCTTGATTTAAAAACCTGCTGCTGACACTTTCAAGTAGTCTTACCTTGTGAATAGTCACCTAACCTCTGTGTAGGTCAAACAGCTCACTACATACTATTAATTAATACATAGCCTGGTTGCAATCTGGCATTGATGAAAGGAATTTTCCACATTGACAAAAATCACAGATCCTTGTGTCATGGAGTATACCACATATAGCATTATTGTGAAAAGGTAACCTTTTGCAATTCATATTTCAATATGTCAATAGATTTGTGATCTCATCAAAGCACATATTTCTCTCCATGGATGCAGATCAGAACCCATTTCTACTTTCTCATTCTGTGAGCCATGCATGGTTCATGTTCTCCTATGGATCTGCCACAGAGATGCTATCTCAATTATTAAGGTCTTCTTCTAGGCCTTTTAACATTTTCTGGGTACCACTCAAAAATACCTATCTGTTAATCCTTCATCCTGATTACAAGATGTAACAACTTGGAGCTGATGGAGCAGAAAATCAGGCTTGGAGTCAGGAAAATCTAAGTTCGAATCCAGTCTTGGACACTTACTAGTAGTATGACCCTGGGCAAGTCACTTAATCTTTGCTTGCATCGTTTTTCTCATATGAGAATTAATATGAGAATAATTTTATGGGAATTTCTCAATGGGATATGAGAATAATTATAGCACCCAGCTCCCAGAATAGCTGTGGAGATCAGGTGAGATATTATTTGTAAAATGCATTTAGCACAGTGCCGGGACATAATAGGCTCTATATAAGTGCTTATTCCCTCTCCTTCCTCTTTCCAGTATTATATCAGCATCACTTATGCCACATCTTGTATATTTACCATTATTTGAAATAGTTTCCAATCTACCTACAAAAAAGCCACAGTCCTTTGATTTACCCTCTACTCTGTGTTTTAAGAGGAAGCAGTGTTCCAAGATTTGCAACCATCACTAGGAGAACACATGTTAAAATGAAGGATTTGGGAAGGTAGTAGGTGTCTCCAAAAACACAGATTCTGTCTAAGTCATGGAGAGCAAAATGGGACATAAGAAAACAGTAACTGACTAGTTTCCCAAGCCTACTCTGGTCATACTTAATCCTCTATTATAGTATACATATCAAAGAAGGAGAGGGTCTTTCCTGATAGCTTGCAGACTTCCTCCAAAATGTCAAACAATATCGGGGGAACAGAGCTAAATGCTTAGATAAGCTTCACATCCATCATTTCAGTTGGTACATAATTTTCCTCAAACTGACCAGTTTTCTTAGCCTACTGTATCATCCTAAGATTTTCTTTTCAGTCGGCTGTTCCTATCCCTTTTAGAGTTTGACTAGAAATTTCTGTCATATTATTTAATGATCTAGCCCAAACTATACAATGACTTTGTATTTATGGGACAGATAGTTATAGATGGATTGCATGCCATTAATCTGTTTTATCATTCAAGAGAGAAAATGGTATTTTGATGAAGATTTCATCTCTGCCTTTTGCTATCTGGTAGCACCACAGTGGATATTGTGAAAGATCCATTAGAGTTATAGAAGCAGGATGGCAGGCATCTAAAATGTTTATAATTCTATGGATAATTTTCAATGAAGTGAAGAAAATGGTTCGCTCTAGCTTATAAATTCAAATATATGTCTATAAAATACATAGATCATGATTCATAATATGGTGAAGAAATTATGCCTCAGAAAAACATTCTTATCCTACGAGAATATTAGAACATCATTTCTGACTCTTGATAAAAAAAAAAAAAAATTATTGTTGTGCAGTTGTGCCCAACTCTTTGGGACTCCATTTGGGGTTTTCTTGGCATTGCCATTTCCTTCTCCAGCTCGTTTTACAGATGAGGAAACTAAGGCAACAGGGTTAAGTGACTTGCTACTATTTGAGGCCAGATTTGAACTCAGAAAGATGAGTCCTCCTAACTTCTGGTTGAATACTCTTTTCCACTGAGCCACCTAGTTGTCCCAGAAATATAAGCTGTAATTTCTATGGGAAAAAAAAAATATGGGAACTACTGGAAAACTTTGTTGTCATTGCTGTCTTATTAAATTCTAACTCTTAAAGAAATAAGTTATTGTCCAGTTTGGTTGCTTAGGCATAGATCATATACTAGATCAGGTGTTATATAAGTAACAAATAGAACATCATCTGAATGAAAGCTCTACTGTCTCCAAATTCTAATATACAGATTGAACACATCACTTACTTCATCATTTGAATTTAACTGTTCTCTAAAAGCTGCTTTCCCTCCATCAAAATAATATTTATCTTTTCTTAGGATAATAGAAGTTTTTAAGTTATCTAGTCCAACTCCTTTAGGAACTGGTAACTTTCAAAGACATGAGCAGCAAGGAAATCAGAGGACCTCTATTCAAATACTAGGTCTGCCTGTATGACCTGAGGGGAGCTACTTAAATTCTCTGGACATCAGTTTCCTTACCTGGAAAATTAGAATATTGGCTAAGATGACCTCTAAATTCTCTTCAAGTTCTAAATCTATGATCATAGATCATAGTGAAAAGCATAGTGACTTTCCCAAGTATACACAGATAGTGATGAACCTAAAATCGGAATACATGACTTCTGACACCAAAGCCAGTATTTTTTCTGTTGCCTCTTAGCCACGAAGGAATGAGAGCTATAGAGCTAGCTCATTGTGTATCTTTTAAAGCCATAATGCAATCATTTTACATAGTAAATATCTTTGCTTCTTAAAAAGTCTATTTAGAATCTAGATTGTTTTATTTTAACTGGAGATTCAGAGGGTGAAATAACCTCTAAAGTAAATTATTCTTGTGGCAGAGATGCAGAAACTAGAGAGATGGACTTCTCTTGTCTGGGAGATAGATTTTTTTGATGGTCTACCAGATGTTCCAGAAATATACTCTCTGTTCATATGACTTTGATATTTTCCCCCTCACGTCCTCTAGGGCAGAGATGTTTCTGAGTGAACATTTGTCAATCAGAAAAGTGTGTTTCTTGGTAATAATAACTAGAAGGCAAAGCATTCATGTTGTTAAATATATATATATATATATATATATATATATATATATATATATATATATATATGTAGTAGGTTCTAATGGAAGGAAAATCCAGAGAGACTTAATGCTTTCATGGTCTCTCAGCACTGATGTCGTAGGGTAGTATACTTGGAAGCAAGCCGGATTTAAAATTAGAAAACCTAGCTTTAAATTTCAGTACAACCTTGGGGCAAGACAAAAGCTCTGTGGGCCTCAGTTCTTCTGTAAAATGAGAATCAAATTTCCGAGTAGACGTCTAAGGTCTTGTCTACCTATAAATGCATGGTCTTAATAATAGTTTATTCATCTGTTCGGGTATGCCCTCTACCAGATGCCTTCAAACCATTTTATCCTGGATGATTCTTGACTATGATTTTTCTTCAAATCGTCTAATAGATTTATGCAGCAAGGTAGTACTTCATGTCCGAAGTCTGGGAGACTTAATTTAAATACTACTTTAGATGCTTAGTAGCTATGTAACCCTGGATAACCATTTAACCTCCGTTAGCCTCAGTTTCCTGAACTGTAAAATGGTGATTGATAATAATAGCACCTATTCCCAAGGAAGTTGGGAGGACTGAATCAGGTATTTACAAAGAACTTAGCAGTGTCTGACACATCATAGGTACTTAATAAATGCTTGCTTCCTTCCTTTCTTTCTACCAAATTTGCTGAAGTTCCTAGTCTTATTCTTTTACATATAACAAATACTTATGTACCATATGAATTGTATATTTCATATCTCTCATTCTTTATGCATAACTACTCTACCTTATATTTTTGATATTATTTATTCTGATTTTTGTGCAAATAAATTCAAATCAACAAGCATTTGTGTGCCTATAATGTTTGTTTTGGGAAAAAAGTAACAGAAACATAAGCAACTACTAACTTGCATGCATGCTTTCACATTTCTATTAAATCAGAGAGAATATACTATATGCACATATGTAATAGAATTCTTTGGGAAAATATGCAAAGAGAATAGCCACACTATCCCAACAAAGTATAAAGCACATTGCATTTTAGCAAAGTGCTAAATTGTGATTACATTTAAAAAAATAGATTTAGAAAAAAAATTCCTCAAGGAGAATATATTCTATAGAGGGATATAGCAAGTAAACAGATAAGTTAACATAAGATAATTTTAGAATGGGAGACAGAATACTTATGACTAAGAGAATAAAAAAATGTTTCCATAGGAAAGAGCATGATGACTGTGATGTTTAAAAAAGTTTAAGAGACATAGTGTCTGGGTAGTTTAATCATTTTATTAATAAGACCAGCAGATTACTAATAAGCAGATGGCAATTTGTCTGTCTTTTCTCAAGCCAAAACAATTGTGGCGGCCAGCTCACAGTTAATACACCCTTCTAATAGGGATTGATGTCACTCCATCATCATGTCACCCCAGGACAGAGAAAGTATCTCTATCCTAGACACTGTTGGCTATACCAGACCACTTCCAGCCTTGGACTATCTAGATCAAAGCATCTGTCTCAATCCAAGCTTGAGTAGAACACAATGGGCTTCCATATCTTACAGTAAATTCCATGGAAGGGGTGGGGGCAGGGTCTGACCAAGATCAAGGACAATCAATGCGATCTCAGTATCAGTAATGTCCTTCTAAAGAAAAACTGAACTTTTAAAATGAGCAATTTAGAAGAGCCTCTGAATATTCTCAAGACACTGGTTATTAACAATCCTTTCTCACAGAACTGAGCCTTGAAGGAAGTTAGAAATGCTAAGGGACTGGGAATTCTACTGTGAGGAAACTGGACAGGGAGGTGCTTTCGTTTTACTTTTACAAGAAGAATCCTCCTCAAAAAAATAGCTCAGAATACATGCATTACTCAATGTAAAAGATTCGTCATTCAATCAACATAAATAATAAATTTAGCTTTGATGTCACGAAAAGATTCTAACAACTGCAGCTTTATAAGAGTATAGTGGCCTGCTTTGAGAAGTAAAGGTTCCCCTTCATTGGTGGTCTTCAGAGGCTTATTTGTCTGTGGTGCTTATAAAAGATACAAATCCTGATGGCTAATTTAACAGGTAACCCATCAAGATGTTTGTCATAATTTAGTAACAATGCATTTTTTTTTTCCATTTTACTTTTCAAGGATGAATTGTTAGGCTGATGTCTTTCTCATTACTGTGGATTTTTTAATAGCAGTTTTTCATGTTAGTCCATAATTACAAAATGACAGATTGTAGGAATAGGAAAGGTTCATAGAGGTAATCTACTCCAATCCAATCTTGGGAATCTCCTCTAAAGCACAAGTAGTTATCTATCTCTTAGAGAGAGAGAGAGAGAGAGAGAGAGAGAGAGAGAGAGAGAAACCATTGTCCTGAAGCAGTCCATTCCATTGGTTTTAAACAACAAAGTCAGAGCTTAGACTGTATGTCCTCTAATCAACAATATGATGATACAGTTGTACTTCATTCTAGAAAATAGTTCACAATAACACGCTTGTTCCTTTATTTCTTTTGCATGTTTTCACAAAGAATTTCATGCATATTTGTATAGAATAGTCTCACTGATTTTATAGAAATACAAAAGCATGTATACAAGTTAATGGTGGTTTATGCTTTCTTGTGATTTTTTTTTTCCTTTACCAAAACCAATAACTGTCAAATGGAACAGATCTGACATCATTCTTATAAGTGATTCACCTTTTCTATAAGGAATAAAGTGGAACAAACAATTTTGGAGCCTACTACTTCTGTACACAGTATACTTTGAGAATAACTGTAAATGGCAATTAAGAAGATAAAATGTGGAAGACTAGATTGACCTGACCAAGTATATAAAACAAAAAAATTGTGCTAGAGGCAACAATTTTCAAGATATCTTAAAGAGGAAGAGATTTCCAGAAGAAAGGTGAATTATCATAGTTGGTGTCTGAAAACTGATATTAGCAGTAAAGTATTATTCCTCTCTACGGTTAGAATGACTTGGAAAAACTGAGCTTTGAACCTTTCTTCACTCATTCAATTAAAGTGAAAGTGGTTGTTTTCTTTAAAAAAAAAAAAATCTTTCAACGATAATTTGCTTATGCTATGGCGTCTACTCTATCCAGACAAATTCCTAGCTAGACTAAGTCAAAATGGCCCATTTCAATAATCTGGATATTTCAGGTTAAAATAATTCACATTTTTGCTTGAACTATGCATTGTGTTGCCTTCAATTCTCTATCCCATTTTTATAGCATAGACTACTCATCTCTCCCCCTATTCTCCTTGCCCTCATCACAATACAAACACTTCAATTCATTTATATTTTTATCTGAAAATTTTTGCCATTAGATTACTCGGTGCACTCTCTTGCCTACAATTTATGTATTTTAGGACAATTACTTAGTAAGTTGAGGACAATGAAATGTAGCCATATACCCTAAGTCTAAGAAATTAAACAAATGCCATTCTCATTTGAGGTTTTTCCATTAAAAAAATGTGTTTTGACATTTTAACATATAGTATTTACTGATGACAAAATGGTGATAACCATGAAAAATGTAGTGGTTTTAATAAAGCATGAACACTTACAGTAATAAATGTGGGTGATAACGACTATGATATATTTGAGGGATGGATAATGATATTTTGTAGCAAGAACATTTTAGGGGGAACCTCTCTATGAGGAAAAACCCAGTAAAATGGTTAAGTAGTCAATGGAGAATTGTGGGCTCCTTTGGTGAATGCAAATCATTCAGGACCAAATGTCACTTTTTCTGGAATTAGTTCAGGGATTCCACAATTCCTTTTGGATTTGTGCTTTATGATTCTGGTTTTATAAACCTCAAGAGGACAGGGCTAATTTTTTTCTCTCTCTTTGGCTTGCTTCCATCCTCCCTTTCTCTTTCTAACAGCATCTTATAAAATACTGTATACTGGTAAAGTTTAATATTATTTGAAAGCTACTTACGCAGAAAATTATCCATTTATCAGAAGGGGAAAATTATCTTTAGGCTTTTGATGCTTCATCTTTACTTACTGTAGTCCTTGTATGCACTTGGCCACTTCTTTTTGGTCATTTGGCCACCAAGCATTTATTGTCTACTGTATCCCAGGCACCGTGCTAAGATCTAAGGATGCAAAGAGAGGCCAAAAAAATAGTCCCTGCTCTCAAGGAGTTCACAGTCTAAGTCTCAAGGAGACAATGTGCAAATAATTATGGATAAACAACCAAAAATTTACATCTGTACAAAAATAGCTAGGCACATGTGTGTGCACATATATGTATATTTCTATACATATATACATGTATGACAAATTGAAGATAATCAAAATAGAAAGGCAGAGCATTAAGCTGGATCAGGAAAGATTTCTTGTAAGAGCATGGATTTTAACTTGGATTTGAAGGAAGCTAGGGAAGCCAAGAGGACAGAGATAAGAAGACTGGAATGAGAGAAAGGCCTTCTTATCAAGGACTTTGAAGGCAAACAAATTTTATTTCATACTGGAGATAACAGGTGGCCTCCAGAGTGCATTGAAGGGGAAGGAGGAGTGACATGATCAGATCTGCACCTTTTAAAGATCAATATAAGAGCTGAGTGGAGGATGAAATTGAGTAAGGGGATACTTGAGTCAGAGACCTACCAGAAGGCTATTGTAGTCAGAATTTTTATTCTATGAGTTAGAGATGCAAGATGCAGCCTTTAAACAAGATATTTCTTTTTGTATTTTCCAGTAAAACAGTTTGAGTTTTTCAGTAAAAAGACAGTGCAAATAAATACCTCTGCCCACAAATGCTTCTTCAACAAGCAGGAATGTGGCCTTAAGTGAAAAACAGGGCAACATACTTGGCAGAATCTGCAAACTTGTGTCCCGGTAAAAGCTCCACAACAAACACCAGGACACATGAATGTGTAAGAAGGAATGATAAGAATTGAGCCCTAAATCAATTTTATTTTCACTGTTCTAGCATAATAAAGAGTTGTTGGTAGTAAACCAATTGTTATGCAACTTAATGAACTCATTAGGAAAATCAGTGCAATAATAGTATTGGTACTAACTGATCTGAATATAAAAAAGTAGAATTACAAATTTAATACTAAACTTTCCCCTAGAAAGACTGCGTACTTTGAGAAGATCCATCCTTTGCAAAAAATCAATTTCAGGGGTCTCATTACTTAATGAATGGTTGAAAAAGTTCACTTTTCCTTTTATGTGTAAAACAAATATATCACACCACTGCACTGATCTGTGATAACCTGCTTCATATATCTCATGGAACATCTGTAAGGCCTATCAGCATGTTCTGTTTTATCACTTTACTGACTTTGCACAAAGCTGGTTAGTCCTTGCTCCTGAATCATTTTTCCTATAAAGTTACCTCCATTGGTGAATGAATGACTGACATCCAGAGACAGAAAATATCATAATTTTTTTCTCAAAGATCACATTTGACCTGGCAACAGTAGAATTACTACATGGATGAATCACAGCCATATCAAAATATATATCAGAACTAATTCATAATAATAGAGGGAAATGTTCTGAGTACCACATAGAATATTTTATGATGTACGATCAAATGAGATCAGAGATGCGAAAACTCTTGGAAACTCTAAAGCGCTATACAAATAAGTTCAAGGAAGTATGATTATCATATTAACATAGGATTTGCCAAAGATGAAATCATAAACACTACAAGATAAATATAGACTGTCACTCCTACTTGAATGATCATTTTTTTTACAGTTGTAAATTTTTAATATTAATATATTTTCCTAAATTGATGGCTGGGTGATTGTTTGGTAGTTGCATAATTAGATATCTTTGTGATGCAATATTTATACATGTAATTCATGTTATCTCTTAAAAGAGAAACACTATAGTGGACTAACTATATGTGAGAAAAATGGGTGTCAAAAGGAAATTTATTATATCTTCAAAGTGCTGCTTTCTGTGATAAAATACAATTTGTATGATTGTGAAGTAGCACTGTTTATTTTTCCAGTCAAAAAGTCACTGTCAGAAGCATGTTTGGAGAGGGGAAAAAAATGGCCTTAAAACAAATGTATCACATAGAATATCTAAGTTGTTTAAAAAAAAAACTGGAGCAGCGTGTTAAAAATGAACATTTCCAATACAATTTGTCACCCATGCATAAATCTTGCTGACATTCAGTCACTTTAATAGCCTGCCCATTTTATAAATCAGTATGAACTTGCACAGTTGCAAAAAGTGTGTATTTTGAACATCTCATTTGCATACTTTACCAAAAGCCAATGAGGCAGTGGGAGCAGCCCTGGTGATCATAATAAGTGTTTGGGAAAAAGGCAGAAAGATCACTAATGGTTTTGCCTTTAGGGATTTCTGTACTCCATAGGGGACGAAAATGAGAAATATTTTTCAAACAGCAGGGGTAAAGGTTTTAAAACTAGAAACACATGGAGTGATAAAGATGTTAGTGCCACAGGGCGCATAGCAGGAAAAATTTACAATGTAAAAACTGTAATTTCAGCATTAAGAAGTAATAATCGTGTTTCATCATTGTTATTAAAGCATGACCCTTAAAGTCACATAAATTAGATATAAGTTTCAAGAGAAGTTTATTAATCTTCAGTGGAAAATATTAGGAAAGTTTATTATCAGATAAGATTTTCAGTGAGAGAAACATTCTTTAGATATTTTCCCCCCCAAGGAAGTCTGTATCATTTTGAGAGGGTAAATAAAACTTTTCCCCATTCCTAGTCAATGCTTTTACTTAATGCCCACAGACAATTTTTACCCTATTGAATTAGTAGTTACTGATAATGAAAACCAGGGGAGAAAACTGACCGGCTTGACACCATTCCAGGATGAGCCAATAGATAAAACCTGAAACTTGAATGGTTTTGAATTCAGGATGCTACCTGAGTCATATTTTTACAAGAAGTTAGAACTACTAACAAGGTTACTAAGGCATTTTAGGCCTGTTGGATATTGCAAAATGCATAATTTAAAATGGTTTTCATCGGAAGCTTTATGGCAAAGTTAACTAAAGATTTTTAGCTTGGGCAGGGGCAGAGGTCAATAATTAACAATAGACTTCAAAGTGGAAGAACTATTTAAGGAAAGGAGGCCATCCATTTGATACTGAATATGCTGATTTGGTCCTGAGCATCTAATTTGTAGGAGAATTATTTTTCCATTAAGAATCCCCTCAAATGTCATATTTAGAGGTTGGGAACCAACCTAAACTTTTGGCTGATTAAATTATTTTTGGTAGAATTTAATATTGACAAGGTAAGGGAGGAAAATCTTTGAGTTGGGGAAAAAAAGATTTTCCTCTAAATTTCTCCATTTTGAAATGTAATGAAGTAATGTGATGGGTTGCCAGATGAAAATTTATAGAACACATTTGAGGATAACACTAAAAGCCAAGTAATGTAGAGTAGCTGCAGGAAAGGCCAGTTAGAATTAGTGGAAAATCTCCAATAGATAACACATTTTGAAAGAAAACAAAGTTTTCTTACTCTCAACGCAAATGACAGCAGGAATGCTTGGCTACAAGTGTACCTAAGTAGCTATCCCTTATAATAAGCTTTGAAGGAACACATGTTGGCCAAATATATTTCCCCTTTACAATTCTTAATATGCTGATTGATTGACTGGAATCCCTGAGTGCCATGGATGGGGCAAACATGGCTATAGCCACTGACTTATAGACAGACAAACCCTCATATTATCTCACAGCTATGGACATTCCCTCCAATGATACAGATTGAAACCTTCCCAGATTTCCTCATGCTATATGACTCGTTTATCTCCTCCAATAACTTTACCATTTGTTTGCTTACCAACACACACACACACACACACACACACTTTTTTGTAAATAGCCCTGTGGAAAAATGTTACTATCAGGAACATTAGATAGATAGATAGATAGATAGATAGATAGATAGATAGATAGATAGATAGAGATATAGAGTTATAGGTATAGAAATAGATGCACATACAAACACACATATATACACATTCATATATTTAAATATTGTGTTCTATTGTGTTGCAAAATGTTTCACAAATATTATCTTATATGAACTTCAAAACAACCCAGGGAGGTAGATACTATAATTATCTCCATTTTACAAATAGAGAAACTGAGACTGAAAGAGATAAAATAACTTGATACTTAGAGCAGAATTAGAATTTAGGTTTGACTGAGCCCATGTTCAAATCTCTTTTCACTGCTCTAACTCCCTCTTATTTAAAAGATGTGTGAAATCATCTAAAAGGGTTTTCAGGTCACTTCAAAAGTTTGTGCTATCAATATCAAATGGGATTTGCATGGAGAACACAGTTTGTTAATTAGCAAAGCTCCCTGGTAGAAATAGAAGAAAGTAAATAGTCTTCAGTGAATATGAAGTTGAATTGCTTCTCTAAATTCAAGGTAGTGATGTGGCCTTAGTCAAGATCTATACTAGTAGATACCTAGATAAGTGACCCCTGAGAGACGTACAGTTAAAGAGGCCACATTGTTCTTCATGCTTTTAAGGAATAGGAATGCAGGTAGTCTCAGGGACTGCATGAGAGCAATAACCAACAAACACATACATGGGCATCTGCTATACTTTCAGGTTTGGCACTTATTACGACTTGTTACTGGTTGCTAAGCAGATGTAGAGAGAAGTCAATCGATCAATTAGCAAACATTGATTAAAAACCTACTATGTACCGGACACTAAGCTAGGTGTTGGGGACACAAATATAATGCATAAAATCATTCCTGCATCCCTAAAACATCAACACTTTTATTGAATGTAAAAAGCCTTGCTTAGAAAAAGTACACTGATAATAATTGATTGATTGGGAATTCTATATCAAATAAGTTTTAAAGGGAACTTAATATTTGAAAATACCTAAAGGAAGCCAAGACTTGGGAAAGTAGCATACGGCTTAACTACAGCATGAGTGTAGCTCAGGGGTCAGGTGTATGATTGTATGTGACCTTGATAGTAAAATAGGAATAGTAAAATAGAAAGATAAAAGAGTTGTGTACATCTACAAGGTGCCTGGCTTTCTCCCCTCTCCCTTTAAATATTTGCTTTATACACACACACATACATATATATATATATATATACACACATATACATACACACATATATACATATATGCATACGTATATACACACATATATATGTACACACACATGGTGAACAAATTATTCACAAGTATATAAAGACAAGATGACTCACACTCTTATGATGGGATCCCTCTAAAACAAACTTTCTGTATCTGATGGTTATCCCATGGTTCACTCCTCAACACTCTGATGTCATGGGCTGGTCTAGTGATCTGCAGGCTGCTATGCAAACAGGTTGATTACTGTATGCTTCGTAACATCCTTTACTAAGCCTATTCTCTGTAGATACTTTTTTTTCCGCCATCTACTGGTTTTCTTCTGAACTGTAACTGTGCAGTCTCATGTTTTTTATCAAGGCTACCTTCAGTATACCATAGATAAACATACACCAGGGCCAGAGTAGAATAGGGAAAAAAGTGATAAATTTGGATTATATATGGGAAAATATATGTTTTCACGGTACTTCCTGTCACACTTCTCATCTTTTTAACATTAGTGATCTGTCAATGATGCTATATGATTGTGAAAATCATGCCCCAACACTCCCTCCACTCTGGTCTTGGCTTGTAGCCTTTTCAAATTGAAGAACTCACCCATCAGTGCAATGATGACCTTGATGCCATGTTCATCCTCATTGAAAGCATTTGACAACATAGCATGACATCATGCTCAAAAGCATAGGAGCAAGCACACAGCCCTGTTTCACTCTATTGGTGACTGGGAAGGCACGAGAACATTGTCCACTATCCAGAACCCGGGCAAACGCGCCATCATGAAATGGACGTACAATGCTGATGAACATCTATGGGCAGCCAAATTTTGACATAATTTTCCATAAGCCCTCACGACTAACAGTGTCAAAGGTCTTGGTCAGATCTACAAACGTTGTGTACAGACTTCCGTTCTTCTCCTGGCATTTCTCCTGGAACTGTATCTTAATGCAGCCTCTGAAGTTGAGATGCAACGAAGTATGGATCAATTCTCTGCTGCCTGTGCTAATTTTGGCCTAATAATTAACACCAAAAAATCACAGATTTTCTAAAACATGATGTAAACATAAGCCTCCACCACACTATCCATACGTGGAACCATCAATTACAACAAATGGAGAAGTTTTGAATACTGTGGATAAGTTCACTTACCTTGGTAGTGCACTTTCCAGGGATGTACACATTGACAATGAGGTTGATGCACGCATTGTCAGAGGTAGCTCAGTGTTTGGGAGGCTCCAAAGAAAAGTTTGGGAGAGAAGAGGTATTAGACTGACTACCAAACTGAGAGCCTGCAGAGCCGCTGTGCTGACTCCATTGTCATATGCCTGTGAAACATGGACAGTCTACCAGCGCCATGCCAGGAAACTGAATTGCTTCCATTTGAACTGTTTTAGGAAGATTCTGAGGATCACCTGGCATGATAAGGTATTAGACACTTAAGTCCTTGCTCAAGCTGAACTGCCAAGCATTCAAACTATGCTTCAGAGAGTGCAACCCGATGCGATGGCCACACTGTTCAAATGTAAAATATATGCTTGCCAAAAAAGACTATTTTATGGAGAACTCACATGGAGCAGGTAATCACATGGTGGTCAGAAAAAGCAATACAATGGCACTCTCGTGGTCTCTCTCAAGAACTTTGAATTTTACTGTGTAACATGGGAGATACTGGCACAGGACCACTCAGCATGGCGTGCCCACATCAGAAAGGGTGCTGTGCTCTATAAGCAAAGCAGAATTGAGACAGCACTAAGTAAACATGGGTTGTGCAAATTTGGATTATCCATTCCCAAAATTCATACCGACTGCCTGTGCCCAACCTGTGGTAGAGCTCGTATTGGTCTGATCAGCCACAGTCGGACACACTGAAGTTTCACTTTATCATGGTGATGTCATTTTGGTCCTCTTCAAAAACAAAAGACAACAATCAACCAACCGACTGTGTGGTTGTGAAACATGAAGCACAACTTTTTCAGAAGAATCAAAACTGAAAATAAACCAAATAGTAATGGAAAAAAATGGTAGATGGTGATTTTTTTTTCTTATGATACCTAGAGCATGCTAACTAAGAAGATAGCGTCAAAAATCTATTTGAACAGAAAAGGAAAAAGCAAGTGAGAGACAATATCGGTAGTCTGACTGTAAATGTGGCCTTAAATACATTAAAAGGAAAGGCTCTGGGATGTTAGGCAGGTATTTTATGATGGATTTATAGGATAGCTCAGGAGGAGAAAATGAGACTGTTGACTTGGCACAGCCCTTTCTCACTTAAAACAAAGTCAAGTTGGAGTCCTGTCATCATTTCTCTGATGGCATGCTCCTCTTCAAAAATGAAGGATGAACACAACCTGTGAGTAGACCAAGCTGTGTGAATGGGGACCCAGCTAGCTGGGTTAATGAGCTTATCTTCTCTCTCAACCTCTCCCCTTCCTTTTCCTCTTCAACAGAATATAAATTTTGATGACCAGAAGCTGCCCAGCTAACCTGGGGTTTACTGGTTAGATTCGATTCCCATCCTTCCTCCTTCCTTCCTTCCTTCCCTCTTCCCTAAAACCTTAGGCTTAGTGCACTCTGAAGCCCATAGATTGAACAATGGATGCTTGCCCAAGCTGTACTCAGTGGCTGTTTTGGACCCTCCTGGCTTAGAGTGAATTTCAATAGCAACTGTTTCTCTTGGAAGCAACAACAATGCCCCTCCCAGTGTGATCTATTTATTTATTTATTTATCTGGGGTTTTTTGTTTTTTCTTTTCTATTTAAAGGGGTCATCCCCTGACTACTATTCACTGAATGAGCATTACCTTTCTTTAATAAAAAGTTAAGGCCTTAACTGAAAAGGCCTTAGCCTAAAAGGCCAACGTCTCCCATTGCATCCTGGGTCATTTCCAGTCATCCTGATGAATATCTGGTCACTGGATCCAGATGGCTCAGCAGAAAAAGTGAGGCTGGTGGCCTGCACAGCCCTCCCTCACTTAAAACAATGTCAAGTTCAAGTCATGTCATCATTTCTTGGATGTCATGGTCCTCTTCAAAAATGAAAGAGGAACACAACTGTACAGCCTCTCCCTTACATGGAGGGGTTTCAGAACTTTTAGAAAAAAGCTCTTTCTTGTGAGTTCAGGTCCTAGCCACCCAGATGAATTCAGCAGAAACCTTAAGACTTGGATTAAGTGGGTCTTCTGAATGCCTTGTTTCTCTCTCAGAGTCTACTTCCTAATTTAAACTGAAGTGAGCCAGTTCCTTTCGATCTCCATCCTGTCCCACTGAGGTCCATGAAAATCATCTTGGGAGCATCACGATTGAAAGCTGAAAGTGGCAAAGTAGAAGGCTTGTAACTTTCTGTCCTGAATTCCTGACTGCAACCAGATCACTTCTCTACCTACACAACTATATATGATTATAACAGTTTTAGGCTGAGAAACTTACACTGTGTTTCTTTCTGATGAGTATGTCATATAAGTTCATGGAAGATTCAGGACTAAAAACCTATCTGCTACCTTATAAATTTAATGGAGTTCAATGATGGCAAGGGGCAATAAGGAGAGTTCTCAAGTTCAAAAGGGTGATGTAGAGTGTCAGTGGCTTCAGAGTTTCCATGGAGGCTAATGGGAGCACTAATGGCAGAAACATTTCCCCATCGTGTGGCCATTAAGAAGAGTCTGAAGGGCAGGGCCACCTAGTACACAGCCAGGCTTAAAATTCTTATGAACCTCTGCAGCCTCTGAGTGTAAAAAACAATGTTTGCTATCTTCACATGGCTGGATCCCAGAGAGTGCCTTCCCTCAAAAAAACAAAATCACCTTATATTCATTTTGCATACATGCTTAAAAGTACATGTTGTCTCTCATGATAGAATATAAGCTTTTTGAGGGTAGAATTGTTTCACTTTTGTCTTTATATTCCCAATGGCTAGCACAGTATCTGGCACTTTGTAATAGTTTCATATATACTTATCTCATGGGCAATTAGTTAATCCCTTGTCTACTTCTTAACACTGAACTCTTACAGCCAGAATTCCAGATCTGGACCCTTTCCAAAAGACCTTTCAAATCTTGTTTTGAGTCTCTGGTTTGGACCCTGCTTTCATCATCAGTGGCTCCCTATTACCTCCATGATCAAAAATAAAATCCTCTGGCATTTAAAGCCTTTCATAACCTGACCCCTTTCTACCTTTCTAATTTTTTACATTTTATTCACTCTCACATATTGTGCAATGAAATGATGTTGGACTCCTTTGTTGTCTCTTGCACAAAACCTTTTGTTTCTGGACTCTGAATTTTCACTCTGATAATTCATCATCATGCCTGGAATTCTTTTTCTCTTGATCTCTGAATCCTAGCTTGCCTGGCTTCTTTCAAGTCGCAGATAAAACCTCACTTGAAGTCATTCCTGTTGTCCTTTAATGCTAGTGCTTTCCTCTGGAATAATCTCCAATTTATCCTGTAGGTGTATATATGAATATATATATATATATGTGCATAGATTATTATAGGTATGTATTTTATTTGTACATAGTTGTCGCATGTTATCTCTCCCAATTAGACTATGAACTCCTTGACTTTCTTGTTTTGTTTTTATGGTGGTGGTGGAGGTGGTAGGAGCTCTTTCTATCCCTAACATTTAGCACAGTTCCTTGCCTGCCACATGACTTGACTTGACTTCCATCTTTGATACCACCTTTTGACCCTAGCCATTTTCTGCTAATTGATCAACCTCAGACTTCCGGTATTGAAATACTGCTAGCATTTCCTTGGAACAAAACCTCATTCTCCATCCCATGTCAGGGTGGTGTTTAAGCTGGACCATAAGCACCTGACACTAATTTGGGTTCTTCCTAGGTAACAGATTCTGAGGGAATATAGAACATAGGATTTCTGGATTTAATGGAGAGATGTATAGTAATACAGCACACTTTATAGGATCAAAGAACTTATAGAATCCTATCAGAAAAATTGAGGCTCTTATGATAGAAATATTTTCATTCCATTATGTTACTTAGAGTTGAAGTTATATTTCTTAACTTTCAACAGATTGTATATTAAGAAACCATATCATCTTCTATCGGACTTTAAGAGAACCAAAATAACATGTAATGACTTTAATGATTCAGGAAAATAACAGTTGGAACTCTAAGATTTCTAATTACCAACTTTTAAGCAACTTTGCAAATTTGAGAAAGGAGTTCCAAGCTGGAAGCATTTTGTCAGTTAAATATACCATAACCCTGAAACAGAATAGTGCAAAGATGACACAGATTTTAAAAAGTATAAAATTTGAATCACAGTAGGCTGAGTTGGGTTATAGAACTAAGACTAGCAGTTCTAGTTCTGCCTCTGCTACTTAGGTATATTTTGTTATTTTAGACATGTCCTTATAACAAGCTTTGACTGAAAAAAAATTACACACATATACATACACACATGCAGTTTGCAAACCTTGAACCATTATATAAATGTTAGCTACTATTATTATTAAGAATATTATAGAGAATTACTAACCTTACATTTGAGGCCAGAATAATGACTACACATAAGACTCTAAGATTTACAACATAACACTATTAGAAAGTCATATAAGTATCAGTTCTGTTTGACAGATGGAAAAAGTTGAGGTGCTGAAAGAGTAAGAGGCTTGCCAGTGATCAAATAGCTAATAAGTTTCTGAGAACTGGGTTCCTATGGATCTGTGTCCAGGTCTCCGGATTTTAAGGCTAAGTCCTATGACCCTATAAAACTTTTGAACTATGCCATCTTTGGTATAGCCTGAGATCTCAACTCCATTGTGTTTTCCTTATACTTATCCTTCCTGTTCTATGAAATTGGCATAAGAATTCTAACTTGGGGCAAGAGCTTTAAACATGTGACCAAACAGTAATCTGCAAACTTTATAAAAAGCTGCTTCTAGGCTCCCTGTGCATAGAAATACTCAATAAAACATCGGTGGCAGCCCCTAACACTACACAGTGTGTACCACAGTGCATTCATAAAATCCCTCACAATGGGCTCAATCATTATCACTGATCTACAAAGGACAACTTAATAACCCTGGTCTCAACTCTGTGATTACATGCACTCAGATGCCAATTTGACATAATTGAGTATGTTCTTTTGTCTGGCTCTACCCATTCAGCTCATGTACAGTATTTAAAGGTTATATTTAGCAGTGGTTATCAACTTTAGAATCAGCCTAACAGGTGCGCCCATCAGAATCATCTTCTAAGTCACCTTTTACGCTAGTGACTGATGTTAGCAGGCAGGCAGCTGCCTCAGGAATTAAGGATTCGGTAGCTCCCTTACTTTAGGACATTGCTGAAGGCTGAATTGTTTCTATGGCACATCTGCTTGGGTCTTATAATGCATATAATCATCTTAGAAAAATCTTATAATTTTGTTCCTATGTGTACGTACTAACTATAATCAAGAGACCATCTGACTCTTTAAGGTGCTAAAACTTCTTTCAGGTTCCTTTAATTTTAAGTACCCACTGACCTTGGAATCATACTTTGAAAACAGTTATCATTTGCATATTCTGAAAAATTCCCAAAGAACTTAATAAGTTGCTAAAGACTCAAATAAGAGAAAGAAGTTAAACAAGTATACTCAAAAGGAACAGGAGTATTTATTCTACTTGTGTCATTGCTTTGCTAAGGATCATTCAATTCTCTTTTTAAGCTCCTAGAGTGCAAAATTCCCAGGTTGCAATCATGGCTTTACACAGTCTGATGACACCTTTTCTCTCCAGTCTTATCTTGTATTAATTCTTTCAATGGACTCTTTTATCCAGTCAAACTGGACAATTCACCATCTACCTTACAAGTGATTTCCCATTTCTATACCTTTGTTGAAGCTTTTGCCCTATACTAAGAATACATGTCCCCAGTTCTCTCATCTTCCCAACTAAGTCTTTCATTCTCCACTCAGCTATCAAAGTGGTTCTCCTAAAGCACAAGTCTGACAATGTCCTGCCCTTTCTCAATGAACTCCAATAACTCCTTATCACCTTAAATATCAAATCCTATGTCTGGTATTTAAAGTCCTTCAAAACCAATAAATAGCCTCACCTCCCCCTCCACCTCTCTAGTCTTCTTACCCATGAGGATACTCTCCAGTGATCCTGTTCTATACCTTACCACTGGGTCCAGTGGAGAAAGTGAGGCTGCTAACTTTGCACAGCCCTCTGTCACTTCAATTCAATTGACATGTATTTTATGGTATCACCTCCCTGATGCCATGTCTTCTTTGAAAATAAAGGACAAACAACAACCTCTGTTGGGGCCCCACTGGGGGCCCAAATAGAATTGTCCATTTGGGCAACGTAACTCTTTCTTTTTTCCTTCCTTCCTTCCTTCCTTCCTTCCTTCCTTCCTTCCTTCCTTCCTTCCTTCCTTCCTTCCTTCCTTCCTTCCTTCCTTCTCTTCATTCCTTCCTTTCTTCCCTTCTTTGCTTTTCTTCAATCCACATAGAGAATCATGCTCTTATCCATAAATGCTCTGCTAAAAGTAATGTAAATTTTGAGCCCAGAAACCTTGCCATATGTCTAGGTGTTTATTATCTATAGAATTTTTTCCCTGAAGGATCAAGCCTTAAACTCAAATCACTTGGACTCTTCATTGATGGGCCAATAATAGGTCCTAGGAAAAGCCCTTTTGGTCTTTGTTTGAGGCCAGATTGGCTCAGAGTGAATATAAATAGCAATTGTTTTTGTTTTGGCCAAAAACCCTGAAGGTCTTCCCCTTCCAGATAGATTATTATTATCATTATTTTTGCTACAGCAAAGAGGCTAATCTGTGCCTCATTTCTTACCTAGTCTTAATCATTGAATAGGCCTTGTCTCAGTCAAACTACGGCCTGTTAAAGATCTTAGCTTAAAAAAGCCAGGTCCCCTACTTCATTCCAGGCCATTTCCAGTCTTCTTGATCTATATCTTGCCACTGGACCCAGAAGGCTTCAGAGGAGAAAGTGAGGCTGGTGACTGCACAGCACTCCCTCACTTAAATCCAGTTCACTTGCATGTCACTGCATCACCTCCCTGATGTCACGGTTCTTTGAGAATGAAGGACAAACAACAAGGACAACAGCTTCTTACCCATACTCTTCTATTCAGTGACACTGGCCTGCTCGCTGTTCCTTGTGATGAGGTTCAGACTCTGGGAACCTCCTTGAACTCGCCTGGAATCTTCCCACTGATCTGGCCTTTCATACTCAAATCTGAACCAAGCCTGGCCCTGCATTGTCTGTTAGCTCTAGATTGACCCACCTGCTTCCCACCCAAGCCCTGCATTGTCTGATACCTCCCAAATGTCTCCAGTTGTTTCCCACCCTTGATTACATTACTAGTTACCCCAGTCTCACCAGGAGCCTCCTTAGGTCCTCCTCCCACACCACTAGAGCACCTCTAGATCTTTCCCAAGGACTTTCTGTATATGTACTTTCCTGTAGATCTTTTCCATCTCACCCCCATGATGGTTGCTCAGATTGAATCCAGCTCATATTCTGTCTAGCTGAGATTCTATTTGGCCCACTTGTCAATACAAGCATCACAAAATGCTTAAGCTCCTTAAGAACCAACCCAATATGGCGAACCTTTAATGAACTTTGTTTTCCTTTGACTGGAAGAAGTCTTGAGTTGAATTCATTTGGCAAGATCCAGCATGTTCGTATTTTGGGGTTCTGAGAACCCCAAACGTCATGGCACCCTGAAACTCAACACTTGCTCAAGACACTCCTTGACCTGAATCTAGGCATTTTCATTGACTGTCCCCCAGCCCTGGAATGTTATCCTGGGGACCCCAAAATACCGACAGGCTGGGTCCTGCTTGAATGATTTCGACTCAAGCCTTCTTAAAACCAAAGAGAAACAAAGTTTATTAAAGATTCGTCAGACTAGATTGATTCTTAAGGAGCCTAAGCATTTGTAACACTTGCATTCACAAGTGGGCCAGGTAGAATCTCAGCTAGAAAGAGTCTGAGCTGGATTGAATCTGAGCTGAGCACCTTCTTGGAGATGAGATGGAACTTAAATACAGAAAAGACTGTAGGAGGGATCTGGGGGGGGTAATCTGGTAGTCTAGGGTAATGGGAGGAGGGATTTAGGGAGGGTCTTGAGGAAAAATCCAAGAAGGATCTCCATGGGATTGGGGTGATTGGTCAGACAATGGAGGGCTTGGGTCAGAAGCAGGTGGGGTAATCCGGAGGTAACAGACAATGGAAGGCTTGGCTAGGCCAAGGGAAACAGATTTGAATATGAAAATTTCAGCAGGACCTGGCTACAAATTTGGCCAAAAATATCAGGGTAAGTGGCAAGATTTATGGGGAAGCTATCTGCAAATTTGAGTATGAAAGGCTAGGTGGAGAGATTGAAGGGGAGTTCAGGGAGGTTTCCAGAGTCTGAACCCCATCACTTCCTCTTCTCTACTTACTAGTTTCCTTGTATTCCTTCTACTACTACCTAAAATCTAACCTCCTGCAGGAAGACTTTCCTAAACCCCCTTCATCCTAGTGCCTTCCCGCAACTGATTATTCCAATTTATGCTGAATTTGCAACATAGTGGTTTGCACATAGTCTCCCCTATGAGATTATACACTCTTTGAAGCCAGAGGCATCTTTTACCTTTGTTTGTATGTGTTTAGTGTCAATGGTTAGCACGCAGTAAATGCTTAATCAAATGTTTATTGCTTGAAATGCAGTTTTCAACAAAGAGTAAAATTGTAATATTTTAATGGCTTTGGAATTGTCTACATTCAATCTGTATGATCAACTTTTTCTGATACTTGGACAGAATAAGTTTGTGATACAGAATCACTCCAGAAAATCTGCAGACCGAGTTGGTCAATATGTTGTCAAACTACACCATTGTCTATAACAAAGTTATTTGAGTATAATTTCTTTAATAAAGGGGGAAATAATTTTATTTGTTATATAAAAAAATGATGTTTTATCTTAGCATGGAAATACCTGATATAAGCTGTGGTAGGAAGTACAAAGCAGAAAAGACTTGGAATAAAGGGCCAGCAATGAACTTTATATATATCTTTAGTGGACCATCTTACCTTAGATTAAATAGATTTGTCACCCAAATATGGTTGTCAGGATCATTTTTTTTCAGATGCAGTAAATAATAAATTCAATCTAATTCAATAAAAGTTAAAGCATACTATGCACAGATAATTTCAAATACATGAAACTGAAAAGCCTTTGCATGAACAAAATTAATGCAAGTAGGCTAAAAAAGAAACAGTAGAATATGAAAAAAATCAGATTTCTTGGATAAAGGTTTAGCATCCAAATTAAGTAGACAAATAACACAAATGTCAAGACTAAAAGCCATTCTTCAACAGATTAGAGACAAAAGAATATAAGCAGACATTTCTCAAAGAAAAAACTTTAAAGAAATGGTAGAAATTGTTAATTGGGTAAAAAAAAAAGAAATGAGAAACATGATGACTGAACTGATACAAGGCGAAGTGAGCAGAACCATAGTGTTTCACGGTAACAGCAATGTCGTATGATGAATAATTATGAATGACTTAGCTGTTCTCAGCAATACACTGAACCAAGACAGCCCCTACGGTTTCATGATGAAATATGCTATCCCACCACCAGAGAAAGAATTGATATTGTTTGAATATAGACTGAAGCATACTATTTCTCATTTTCTCTTTTTTTTTGAGTCTTCTACTAAATGACCAATGTGGAAATTTTTTACATGATCCATCTATATCAGATTGACATATCTATATAGAGTGATATTCAATTTGTATCAGGTTGATTACAATCAAGGGAAAAGAGAGGAAAGAAAATGGGAGGGAGAGTTAGAATTTGAAGCTCAAATCTTAAAAAAAATGTTAAAATTGTTTAATATGTAATTAGGGAAAATAAAATTTTTTAAAAAAGATTGCAAACTTCTAAGAGCTGTAAGAATGATCTAAATCTCTAACAACGAGATAAGGAAAATCAAAACAACTCTGAGGTTTCACTTCACACCAAACAAACTTGTAAGGAGGATCCAAAAATCAGAAGTCATTTTTGGAGGGGTTGTGAAAAAGAGGCACATTAATGCACTATGAGTGAAGCAGTGAAGTAGTACAACTGTTCTGAAAAGCAATTAGAAATTCTGCAGAAGGTGAATAAAATGTCCAGAGATTCCTCTGACTGCCATGGATATTAATGATCAAATATTTATAGCAGCACTTTTTGTGATAGCAAAGAACTGTTAACGAAGTATATGTCCATCAACTGGGGAGTGGCTGAACAAATTGGGATACATGAATGAAAACAGAGATCATGGAAAGACTTATAAGTGAAAAAAAGTGAAGTAAACAAATCTACCATAATATAAATTTTAAAATGACAAATTTAAACTAAAAGCTGCAAAATTATAATAATTGAGCTTCACCCCAGACAATAAATGCACAAAGACACACACTTCACCCAATTAATTGGTAAAAATCTAAAAACAAATATAGTATATAAATGTAGTGAAATGTTAGTGTGTTGTAGGAAATAACAAATATGTGGAATACAAAATCTACATGAATTCATGCAGAATGAAGTAAGCAGGGTAAAGAAAACAATATACATGACTACAATAACATAAATGGAAAGAACCATAACAATGAATGCTACAAAACTTCAGAAAATAAGCATGCCTTCAAAGAAGTGATATTAAAAGATAACCCAACTACATCCTTTTACAATGATGGGAGGTTCACAAACATGGTACTTTGCATGTATTTTTAGACTTTTTGATTTGTTTTCTTTTTTCTTATCATTTTGCTTTTTCCCCTTTTTTCTTTTTTTATTCCAATTCTGTTCATTTTGTTTCCTTTTTTGGCTTAAAAATATTTTTATATAGGAGCAGGAGAGACACTAGAGGAAAGTTTGTGATCTAAAAAATAAAATGCCATTAAAACCTTAAAAAAAAGAAACTACTTATGAGTAAGTCCCAAAGAGTTGTGCCCAGAATTGAAGAGGTAACTTGTCTGTCTCTGGAAATTTCCAAATAATTTTTATGCCCCAAATCTTCTCTCTGAAACCAAAGCCCTTCTTTTTAATACCAATATTCTTCTGGTGATGTTATATGGAACAGTACATGCTAGAGTATTCAAGGAATTGAAGTGAAGAGCCATCCAAAGGGAAAGATGGAGGCACACTTCTCATTTGTCATTTGGCTGCACTGCTTTGGGTCTTCTCTGACTTCTCCACCGTACCTCAGAAAACTTAGTATTCAAATAACTTCATCATCTCATAAGATCTCATCAGCCTTGGTACCAAATTTACCGCCCTCTTCTTTCTCTGTGTTTCGAAGTTAGGGCCATGAACTCCAAAACTCTGTTTAAGGAGGGAGCTCAGTTTAGACATCTCATTTCTCATCTGACTATACTAATCTGGGATTTCTCGATTGACTTCTCCAGAGTACTCTCTGAATCTGGTACCTTAATCTCATCACTCTTGCACCAACTCCTGTGCAAAACCCTGCTTGCTTTTGTGTTGTTTTTTCTTCCAGTGAGCTTGTAAACTCTTTGAGGTAAGGACTGTCTTTTATTCTATTTTTTTTTTATTTGTACCCACATCTGTTAGCACAATGCGTGGCATATAGTAGGTGTTTAATAAATGTCTTTGACTATTTAACTATGACTTGGTGGGTGTAAAGAGTGTACAAACAATCCAAGACAGTAAGTCACAAAGAAGAAACAGCGTAAAGAAAGAGATCAAGGAAATATATGATCAGAAACAGTGAACAGAGAATTTGAAGAATATTTTACGTGGTTAATTAATGGGAGGACATGGACAAGAAGCACATAAGGAGCACAGGTACAGGGTTGTGGGCATGTGTCAGAAAACATTTAACAACCAACTCTCCTCCCCCAAAAAATACAGTTAATCTTTAATATTCATTCATTAATTTTCATGATTTCAAGTATTTGTGTGATTTTATTAGGAATCTCATTTTCACTTTCAAATTGGGAACCATGTACATTCACAACTATGTGCAGGAGAAACAGGGAGGGAGAGAGAGGGAGAAACAGAGACAAGGAGACAGAAAGACAGAGAGAGGGGATAAGTACAATTCTGTGGAGTGACTGGTATCCTACTAGGCACTTCACTGGTCTAGTGTATACTATAATTGTAAAAATCTCCTTATGTATTCGTTGCATATTTTCAGTTCACCTTTAAAACTTAAGTTTTGTGTTTTAATTATTCCCCCAAAGTGTAGTGTAAGTGCTTTGAGCTCTAAGCCCAAGTGGGCAAAGTCAGTGATGCAGCTTACTGGGAAAGTAAAGGTATTAAATGAATTTCATCCCAGAACGTGTGCTGTTGGCAAGTTTGGTTTTAATGAATCAAAAAGGAGGAGAGTACCAGTGAGGGAAAAAAAATGTTTTGCATTTTACTAATTTCATTTTGTGTACAGCATTTTATGGGTTATTTCATGTTTATCATGTTAGGAAAAGTGCATATTATCAGACTTAATGCTTTATTATAAAGAATTGTATTCAGAAAACTGTGTTTTCAGCAACGTCTAGTCAAAGATTAGTTTTTAGTAGTGGTGGGAACTTAACTCCTATTTCCCATAGATTTAATGTATCAACATTCTCAATTTTTAGTTTTGAAAATAATCCCTGAAAAAACTAAGGAATGACTATATATACATGCAACATGCTTTTTAAAGTATAATCTGCATTTTCAACATAATTTCCTTAAGTCTAGATAATAAAAAAAAAATCAAACCCTGATTTGTAACATTTGCACAATTCCAAAGTGTAGTTATTCTCATTGATAATTTAACAGTTCTCCCGAGTCTGTATGAGCTGATTCCAGGATACCCATGACTGGTTGTGACTTGTATCATTGGAAAGAACACTCTGTGCACAATACTAAGGCAATCTGTCTATTAAAGCCCAGAGGGAGATGCAGATATACAGAAGTCAGCAATTCCTATCCTCAAAGAGCTTATATTCTATCAGGATTTGAACTTAAAGTTAAATGCTCTTTGAAATATACCATAGATTTTTCTAATTCAGAATATAAGTATGAATATAGGAATGTTATTTCATAACTGTTTGCATTCTGTAGCCACAGGTTCCTAAGGTCTACCTGTGTTCCTTCGATACAATCTTAGTAGATATTAACATTTAAATTCTTTCTAAGCTGTCCACACCATTTCTCCATGACATCTCAGTAGCTGATGTATTTTGGAAGACAGTCTGCTAATTAATTTCCCCTTCTCTTGATGTGGTTGGTAATGGGGTTAGCAGTTCTTCCATACTTCATTTGACACATAGAAAAACTACGATAAAATATTGGTCTTGAAATCCAAAGATTCAGAACGTACCCTTGCAACATCACCCAAGAATGGACATTAGTAAAAAGTGTCAGAGGCTTTTAAGGTGTCAGAAAGGCCAAGATCTGCATGGAAAAGATTATAAAGGATTTTTCTCCTCTCCACTCACTGCCCACCCCTCTCTGTTTCCATTTTTTTTTTTGTTATGAAAAAGAGGGAGGAAGGAGAAGGAAGGAAGGAAGGAAGGAAGGAAGGAAGGAAGGAAGGAAGGAAGGAAGGAAGGAAGGAAGGAAGGAAGGAAGGAAGGCAAGAAGATAAATTCTGCTAGGTACTTTTGTGCTACATTAGTTATTGCAGTTATTGATAGAAAGTAAAAAAAAAAAAACTTATTCAAGATCTCTGGAGGAATTTCCTTTATTCATGTGAGTTTGTGGTTTACACTTCCTTCAGTTGGTGTGGCAAAATGTGTTTTAATTGTCTCAAGTTTGTATTTCAGGTGTCTGCATATCATTACCATCATCCTGTACTTGCCTGGCCAACTCAGCCAACTTCTGTTTACAAGAAAAGAAAATTAAGCTGTTTCATTGCTGATTTATTCAAATTGCATTTAATTTGGTCACCGTGAGGTAATCAAGAGGAAGACTCACCCATATTTTAATCCTGGAACACCAGATAAAAGGGGTGTTTTCTATTCTTTTTAATGCTATTTGGTTTTTAAGTGAAATTTACAAGACGATTATCAATTATGTTAGGATTTGAGGATAGGGAGAAAGTTTTCTATTGTTTTGTTTCTTTTAAGAGGAATGTTAAAACTTTATCTTGCTATTTCAATTTAGGAAGTTTTTTTTCTGGGATTGCAATAAATCTTTATCAAAAACTCAAATTATTCTGAAATTGCTAATTATGTGAAAATATCTATATAAAAGCAATATTTATAGACCCTTCATACTTTTTGAGTTCTTGTCTAATAAACTCACTCCCTGCCCTCCCCCACCTCCCAATTATCATTACCATGGTTAAGATTTCTATGACTAACCAAGAACACAGTATTTCTTAATTACCTACAAAAATAACACTTAATGCCATTCCTTGTGATCGTTTCTTTACAGAACTCCCATTATGCTTTCCCTCCCCCATATTCCCACTCCTTGCTCACACATGCATACACATGCAAACACACACACACACACATACACATACACACACGCACACACTTTGCAGGCAGTAAGTAACTTCTTTCTACAGAAGAAGCACCATCTGTTTCAGTTTCACCACAATTTGACTAAATCCATGAAGATGCTGTTTTATAACTGGATATATTTTTTGGTCACAAGGTTCCAGAATTGCACTAGTATTATTATACCAAGTAAGTTACTGATATGTAAACTCTGAACGATCTAAGGGGACAAAATATAAAGCAGTTCATGTTAAACTTTAGAAATCATTTAGTCCAGGGGCGGAGAACCTGGGGCCTCAAGGCCACACAAAGCAGCTGCACCTGAGGACCTAGAGGCCCACGTGTGGCCTTGAGGCTGCAGGTTCCCTACCCCTGAGCTAGTGTCACCCCCTCATTTTGTAGGTAAGGAAATGAAGCCTCCTAAGAAGTGACTTTCCTAGGGTCCCACAGGTAATAAGTAGCAATGTCAATATAGGAACCTAGTCCATTGATTTCTAATGCCCTTTGGACTACCCATGCTTGGTCCATTCCATTTTTAATACTCTGATCCTGTAAACCCAGGTAAGTTTGTTGTACCGTCAACCTTCAAATTATTAATGGGAATCAATAATAGCAATGTTGTACTTTATTAAAGTAGTACGTGATTTAAAAATTTACAAATGCATCATCTCATCCGCACAAGACTATGACATGTAGCATATACAAACAGGGTTACTCTCACTTTACAGATAAGGAAACAGAAACTTTGAGTAGTTGATTGGCTCTGAAAGTGAGTTCGCATTAAGGCATCATTTAGGATACCACAATTAGGTGGTGCAGTAGGTAGAGCCCTGGGCCTTAAGTTGGGAAGATATGAGTTCAAATATGGCTTTACATATTATCTGTGTGACCCTGGGCAAATCATTTAAACCCCATTTGCTTTAGTTCTTCATCTGTAAAATGGGGACCCACTGGAGCAAGAAAGGGTCAATCACACCAGTATCTTTGCCAAGAAAATTCCATGGACAAAGTCCAATAAGATGACATAAAGTCAGATAGGATTAAATGACTCAGCAACAGCAACCACAGAATCACTTAGGACATTTAAACCACATCACCAGAATCAATTGTTTGTGAAGAAGTAACAAATAATCCATTCTGCTCTGGAATTATATTGCTTCTGCTGTTTACCACTGGGTCCAATATTTAGCTCTGGCAACAAGGTGGTGGGGTGGATAGAGTGCTGTTCAGACTTACTCAACTCTATATGATCACATGGGAAGTCTGTTTGTATTGTAGTGGTTTGTTAGTTTTTGTGGTGGTGTTTTTTTCAAAGCTACTAGAGTGGTTTTGATATTTCCTTCTCCAGTGTGTCCCCCTTTTACAGATGAGCAACTGAGGCAAATAGGGCTTAAGTACCTTGCCCAGAGTCACATAGCTAGTAAGCCTCTGAGATGGTGTTTGGACTTCTATCTCCAAGCCTGGTGCTGTATCCACTGCACCAGCTTAGCTGCCCTAGCTTCCCCACACTTACTAGCTGTATGATGCTGGACTAGTCATTTAACCCTATTTGCCTCAGTTTCCTCATCTGCAAAATGAACTAGAAAAGAAAACAGCAAACCACTCTAGTAATTGCCAAAAAAAACCAGAACAAAACAAAACCAGAACAAAACAAAACAAAAAAAAAAACAAACTGGATCACAAAGAGTTGGATACTACTAAAAAATGACTGGCCAAAACCACAGAATTTTGTTCAGGTTCTTATTTGGCAAAAACATTTTCTAAGGACATACTAGGCGGAAACCACAAATAAAATAACGACCTATTGTTTTATTAGAGCAAAAGAGCAAAGTGAACCAGAGAAGCTCAAACCTAATCTTTTTGCACCTCTCAAGACACTGGAGGAAAGCTCAAATACTTTCTCTCCCTCTCTCTCCCTCTTCTCTCATTTCTCTTCTCTCTCTTTCTCTCTCTCTCTGTCTCTCTCTCTGTCTCTCTCTGTCTCTCTCTCTCTCTCTGTCTCTCTCTCTCCCTCTCTCTCGCTCTCTCTCTCTCTCTCATTTATATTCATTTTCCCTTTCATTCTTTCAGTCTCTTTCAATCAATTTCTGTGTGTCTGGTGATCCGTCTCTTTGTCTTTGTCTGTCTGTCTCCTGTCTGTCTGTCTATCTCTCCTCCCCAGTCAGGAAGATAGGGAAGATCTACTCAAGAAACACAGATTCTTGAGTGAGGATGAATTCCACCATGCCTGGAATGCCTCTCGGGCCTGAGTTCTCATGGCTCTGTCCCCAACAATCCACCATGTTCTGATTCTTTGGTTTGCACCTTTCTTCTTATGGTCCCACAACTCCCATGCCCTGAGGGCTTCACTTCACTTCTGCAGTCCCTCATTCACTAAAGCTTTGGCCCAGGTCACTGCCCTTGGCCTCCAAAGTTGCCCTTCCCTGCTTCTCCCTTAAAGTATTACTGTCATTTACTAAAGCATTTAGAGCTTCTTTTTGTTCTTTAGGGAAGTGTTATTATGGTTGAGGCATTAGGTTAACCTTGCCAACATGCCTTGAGGCTAATCAGCACATTTTCTTTCCAGAGTACCATGCCATCACACAAAAACATTATTTGAGCAACTGCCAAGAAGACTGACCTTTGCAGTCAGGAGGTATAGTGTGTCAGCTGTTAGACCTTCAGTCAGGAAGACGGAAGTTCAAATCCCATCCCAGATACTTTCTGGCCATCTGACCCTGGGCAAGTTACTCAACTCCTGTATGCCTCAGTCTCCTCCTCTGCACAATGGGGATCATAATAGCATCTACCTCCTAGGTTGCTGTTATGAAGCATACTGTAAACCTTAAAGTGGTATGTAAATGCTAGTTTTGCTGTTTTTGCTATTATTAGCTATTAATCCTTCCAAGCTGCCACCACAATGAAAGTCCTTCTCTTCCCTCCTGGGAGGATGCAGGATGCATACATAGCCTCCTTCAAAATCCACCCAGGCCCCAAGTATTGCTGAGGCATGTAATAAACAAACACATCCCTTTACCTTTATGTTTTCAACTCATTAAAGTTGCTTCTAGCAGTCTGGCCATGGAAATTGACTTGAAGCTTTGATCAGGCCCAAAGAAGTACTTAAGAACATGGTGTGGTGGGCAGGGAGAGTTGTCAATCTCTACTTGTTCTGTCCTCCTTACACTCCCTTAGAGAAGACAATGGCAAACCACTTCATTATCTTCACCAAGAAAACCCCAAATGGGGTCACAGAGAGTGAGACACCATTGAAAGTGACTGAACAACATCTTACACTCCATGCTAAACCTCATTCTCATCTAATATTCAAGAAAAGCTCACACATTACACATCAAATCTAACTAGACCTCACTGGAAAGGTCCTTGGTTAACAAATTTCAATAATAGCAGATTTGTTAAGTCTGATAGCTTCATCTCCTACAAATCACTTTAGGGAAGTATTAATTACATAATTAAAGAAAATGAGTGATACATAGGGAAGTTAAAGATCACAAAACAGATCACAAAACATCAAAAAAGTAAGCGATATTTGTTGCACTTATTGACTGTCCATCACAAGATGTGGCTTACTTTAATTGCAAAAAAGATGATTGGATCCCCACTCTTATCTATCACTCTGGTCCCAGACAGCCTGGACTCTAACGGTGCACCTTATGAGCCAATGGCCTTTCATACCTTGCTTCCTTAGGCTATCTAGCTAGCCAAGTGATTCACTTGACATACATTAGGCATGCTGGGAAGCGTGATCAGTAATTTTAAGGACACACTAGTGTACTTCAGTTTATAGAAGCAAAGTAATAACTGCTTAATAAGTGTTTGTTAAGTTGTGTATTGTGGAAAAGCAATAATTTGCAGAATTTGCTGTGCAAATTCACCCCAAATATGTACTTGATTGGAAGAATGAATGCCATTTCCCAGTAGGACCATTGTACTCCCAGGGAACAGTTTTTTCTTTTTTTTTTTTTTTTAACAGGGAAAATTTTAAAAAATGAATAATATACTAAGCACTGTTTACACTTTAAATATTTTTAAAAAATTAACAAAACAGTAATATCAATGTATTTACTTGATCTCTTCTTCCTATCTGAACCAGGAGAAAGCTATAGAGGAAAGTGCAATGAATTTTGAGTCAGAGAACCTCTGTTCAAACCCCAGTTCTATCATTTACTAGCTATGCAAACTTAATGATAATTCAAATTTACACAATTCTTTGAAAATCACAAATCTCTTTCTTTACAATAAATCAAGCATGTACGGTATTTTAGAAACAGCAATGGAGTAAGAGTTGGGGCATCTTTCTTCAAAATCCATCTGTATCAGTTATTACCTATGTGACTTCCAAAAAGAAAATCTACCTCTCTAGACTTCAGTTTCATCTACAAAACAAGGAATTTAGCCTAGATGCATTCTAAGGCCTTTCCAGCTCTAAATCTATAAACTTATGAGCTAGGAAAGTAATTCAAGTGTTACCATCCCCATTTTCAGATAGTCCAAAGAGGAAATTCACTTGTTGATCATTGTACAGGTAGTGACAAAGGAGCAGGAATTCTAACAAGAGATCTTTATATGGCCCTTCTCTTCTTTGGCACTGGCATCACTCTGGTGCAACTCCTCAGGCCCAGACTATTCTAACAGCTTCCTGGTTGGTCTTTTTCTTTTGAGCATCTCCCCCTTTCTAGGGCATCCTCCATTCCACTGTCAGAAGATCTTCCTAAAGGTTAGATTTCACTACGCCAGCTCGTATCCAACAAACTCTCCAACGGCTGGCTCCCTATCACCTCCACAACCAAATATAAAATTCTCTATTTGATATTCAAAGACCTTCTCCTTCTTATAACTTATTCATCCCTGAATACCTGCTGATCTTGGAATCTCTTTGTTCTTCTTCCTATAAAACCATCTTATGTCCTTACTTACTTTTCCCAGTTACCCCTCCTGGAACTTCATTGTCTGGAATTATCTCCCTCCTTACCTTTGCCTTCTGGTTTCTCTGGCTTCTTTCAAGTTCTAACCAATGACCTACCTTTTACAGGAAACCCTTCTTGATGCCCATTAATACTAATGCTTTTCCTCTGTAATTATTTCCAATTTATCAAATCTATCTATCTCTAACCTATCTATCTATCTATCTATCTATCTATCTATCTATCTATCTATCTATCTATCTATCATCTATCTATATCATGTCTGTACATAATTGTTTGAATACTGGTTACCCCAGCCCTATAAGACTGGAAGCTCCTAAAGGGAAGGGACAGTCCTTTGTCTTTGTCTTTCTTTGCATTCCGGGCACTTAGCACGGAGTCTAATAAAAGTTTGTGACAGAAGACTGGATTCCAAATCCAAAGCCGTTTTTAATATATCACACTGATTCTCCGACATAAATTATTTTATCTCTTCACACCTCATTTTTCTCAACTTCAAAATTAAAGAATTGTACTTAGAATCTCTTAAGTTTTCCTTCAGTACTATATCAATATTTCTTAACCTGAGGGTTATGGACTATATTTAATATTTGTATAAGTATTTCAATATACTTGGTTTCTGTTATGATCCTATATATTTTATTTTATGCACTTATAAATGTTCTTTTGAAAAGAGTCTAACAAAATAAGTGAAGAACTCCTGCCCTAAGAATTCTAAAATAGAATCTCTATTTCATCTCTATGTTGAAAATGTTTTATTGTTTTAGGTTAACATTCAGGTCCAAGTCACCATGTCACATTATTTTTCTGATTCTGCTTTCTTCATGTTTTTAAAATGGTTCCATAGTTCCTTATTCTCATGTCATTTTAAACAGTGCAATAATATGCCATTGCTTTAATACACTACCATTTAAATGTTCAGCTAGTTCCATATCACAAGTAAAGGTTGTTTAAATCATTTTGCCTACTAGACATAAAGATGCTATTATTATTTTTATACAGAAAGGGTTTTTTTTATTCCCTTTAATAAAATCTTAGTAGGAGTATCATTATATCAAGAGAAATGAGCAGTGTTTTTTCTTTCATTGTGAATACTTATTGTTCTACAAAAAGATACGCCAATTCACAATTCTACCAATGATTTAACAATGAGAATCTTTCCCTGCCACCCATGTCAACAAGAATTTATTCATTCAAAATCTACCACAAGTTGACCACTTCACTTAAAAGAGAGGTAAGTCTCAGTTCAAATATAACATTGGGGTTCCCACTGTGTGAACTTTAAAAAGAAGAAAAACCACTTAGCATTTAGTAAGTACCAACTCTGGGTTAGGTAGAGTCAGTTAGATGGCTCAGTGGATAGAGCTCTGGGCCTCCAGTCAAGAAGACTTGAGTTCAAATGTGGTTTCAAACATTTACTAGCCATGTGGGCCTAGACAAGTCACTTAACCTATGTTTATCTCTTAATACACTGGAGAAGGAAATGGCAAACTTCTTCAATATCTTTGCAAAGAAAAGTCCATGGACAATATTTATGTGCTATGGTCAACGGGGTCATGACTGAACAACTGAACACTTACATGGGTGAGATACTGTGTCAGGTGCTAGAGATGCAAATACAAGAGTTAGATGGTGTCTGACCTCTAAGACCTTGAACTCTACTAAAAGTTTAGGAAATTAGTGTACAGGTGACACGGTGGATAATGTCCTGACCCTGGAGTCAGGAAGACCTAAGTTCAAATCCAGCCACAGACACTTACTAGCTGTGTGACTCTGGGCAAGTCACTTGACACAAAATGGAAATGTCAGAAATGGTTTTTGGTTTGTTTTACATTTTCATGAATCTAGGTATATAAACTTGAATTTACCATCTCACTCCTATATCTCACTTTTAAGTGGAATTAAAATATAACTCCATACAACCTTAAATTTTAAAAGACAGAGAAAAAAACAATCACGGTTCCTGAAGAACCAAGCAGGAAGCAAATAACACCACATTATCATGAGTGACTATCTAGTGCTAGTAACTGTGTGTCTCACTGCTTTAGAAATAAGGACCTAAATTTGGAATCAATTAAGCCTTTTCCCTCCCTGGAATCAATTAACAGTTATTTCCAACAAATCATCCAGCAAACCAGAAACAATCATGATTTTGCTCATTCCTTGGTTAAAGAAACCAAGTAAATGCCACTTGGCATGTTGACATCCAAAGAACTTGTGTGGCAACTATGATTTCCCTAAGAAAAAGCCAAGGCTCCCTATAACCTGGCATCCTTAACAGGAAAGTAGAGTCCTCTGGAAAAAGTGGGGTGATTATTTCATCATTAAATAAATTGCCACTAAGCAAAATGATTGATAAAAACCAATAGGGTACTATGGTCAAGGATTAATATTTACTTTAAGTGATTCTACTTTCAATAAGGTTATTGCTACCTGTATATATACGAGAATAAATCTTGCTCCTCAGGGGATGAACTTGGGCTCAGTTAACACTTTTGTATGCTCACCCTTTTAATTAAAACAGGTAAACCAAAAACATGCAACTTATGTCACTGATAGTAATAATGTAAATTGAAATATCTTACCAATTCAATAGAACGAAACCTTACTTATCAAGGGTCTCGGGGTAATAAAAGTGTCCCATGTTTCAATATGTTTATTTAACTCACTTTAAGCTCCTAAACTATTAATAAATTCATATTACTAATTTATTGCTAATGCATTGTATTATTTTATTAGAGTGGTTTCTAATATAATTATTTTATATTAATAATTAATAACCTTAATAATTTTGTATGGAAATATTTCTAAACCATATTATACATTTATACCTTCTAAAATTAAAGAGTATCAAGCATAATTTAACCTTTTTATACTATAGCCAAGCTGCACTAGTTGCTGTACCTCATGTATGATATCCTTTAGTATAGACCAGGGATGGGGAACCCGTGGGCCTGGAGGCCACATAGAGCCCTGTAGGTCCTCAAGTGTGGCCCTTAAACTGAACCCGCATGGTCAAAAGATCATACCTGAAGACCTAGAGGGCCACATGTGGCCTTGAAGCCAGTTTCCCCACCTTTGGTATAGATTCTTTACCTTCCCCTCACCAAGACTAGAATGTTCTTCACCACAGCCTTTTGGAATCCCTCAATCCTTAGTTTCCTTTAAGGCTTATCACCAGTGTGAAGAAAATGTATATTATACTGGATCATTTGATAATTAATATTATTCTGTAATCCATTTTTTCCCCTATTTTGTCAAAACCCCCTCTCAAACCTAACTCAAAAGATTTCTCCCAGTCTGAACTAAGGGATGGCTGAGGAATGTGATCATTGCTAACCCTCCCCCCCAACACCTCGGTTCCCCAACCTGTTCTCAGCCACCCCTCCCTCCCCCATCGGTTCTTTAACTGCTTTAAAGTGCTTCTGCTTATTCTGTAAACAGAGAAATAGAATGGGCTAAGCCCTCCCCTGGGGACTTCTCAGCTCTCCTTGCTTGTCCTTTTCAACTTCAGGGTGACTTGGTCAGCAGGTTAATCAGAAGGGAAGACACACTTAAGTTTCAAATGCCCTGTTTTCCCTCAGTCTCAGGGATTGTGGGCTGGAAAGCAAGATGATAAAGCAAAGTTTATACAAAATAATGATGAATTAGATCTGAAAGACTATTCACTAATAAACTAAGTGTATAAGCATTAGATGACTATTAATATTAATAGGATAAACTATTAATAATAACAATTAGCTCCCGGGAGGCCTCTTGTGCATCCTTATAGATTGTCATCTGTTCTTTGAATAACCAACATTTCTAGATAAGTGAGATCCACCATTGTAACTACATGTGTCTTCCTGAACTCTGTTTGTTTGATACTGACTTCAGGCTATTACTTGACTGGTTAGACAGTTAATTCTGAAATGCCAACAATGTTGGTAATTAGTCATTTCCTGTCCAATCAAATATCATCAATCCATGACCTTACTGATGTGGGTACACTACCTTCACTGTTGTAAATTTCAACTCATCCACAACATTTCATCTTGTAAATCTACCACAATTACCTGCCTGACATTCCAAAACCTTTGCTTTTAATGTTTTTAAAGACACATTTACACTCTGACTACCAGTATTACCTCTCACTTGCTTTTTCCTTTTCTATTCAAATATATTTTTGATGCTATCTTATGTGTTACTTTGCACACTCTAGGCGTCGTAAGAAAAAAAAGTCACTACCTACCTATACCCACCTTGCATTTTGCCCATTACTGTTTGGGTCATCTGCAATTTTGATTCTTCTGACAAAGTTTTGCTTCATGGTTCACAACAATATAACATCATTGACAGATCATATGAGCAATGTGACAGGAAACCGTGAAAACATGCATTTTTCCATATATAATCCAAACTGATCACTTTTTTCCCTATTCTATTATGGCCCCACTACACTGTTTACCTATGGTGCCTATCCACTATGCACTAATACATTAGCCTAAATGATGAGGTTGAGGGGTGATAGGGACCCCGGAATACCGACAGTCCGGGTCGTGCTTGAATGAATTCGACTCAAGCCTTCTTAAAGCCAAAGAAAATAAAGTTTATTAGAGATTCGCCTAATTGGGTTGCCTCTTAAGGAGCCTAGGCATTCGTGACGCTTGTATTCACAAGAGGGCCAGATAGAATCTCAGCTAGACAGAATCAGAGCGCCTTCATGGAGGCAAGATGGAACTTAAATACAGAAAAGAGTATAGCAGGGATCTGGGGAGGAGTCTGGTAGTCCAGTGATGGGAGGAGGGGTTAGGAAGGGTTTTGAGGAGAAGTCCAAGGAGGGTGAAAGGCTAGAAACACCTGGAGGCCATCAGGAGATATCAGACAATGGGACGCCTAGGTGGGGAGTAAGAAAGACCAGATTAAGTGGGAAGATTCAAGGGGAACTCAAGGAGGCTCCCAGAGGCTGAACCCCATCATAATGAGGCACCAATGCCATAATCTGTACTTTTCATCGATTTGGTTTTATTTCTGTGAATTGCTAGGCTAATCTTCTTTCAGTGACACTGACTCTCCTTGACATGGCACTGTAGTGTTCTAAGGTTTAACACAAATAAATGTTTTCCACAAAAGGAATATCTGTAGAACCTTGTCATCCTTACAGTGTCCTTCTATTTAAAATTTGCTTAGAACATCCTCTCTGACATTGGTGAATACTCTTAAAAAGAATGTCTTATAATTCAGATAATTATTGGAAATAAGTTATGTCTGATCCTACATGTACAGTATTATCTTTATAATCATATTTATTTATACACACGTGATAGTAACCTTATCGAAGGAGAGAATACAAAGCACATTTTGCTTCACTGAATAAAATGTTTCTTTGTAATAAAGACATTCCAGAATGGAATGAGTGCTAGACATGGAATCAGGAAGACCTACGATGATGGTTTTACTTAGGCCAACCTTAATCAAGAAACAATGACAACCTGAGTCACCTCTTTGCTGTTATTGATTTCCTTTTTATTAGAATTAACAGAAAAAACACTATCTGCATCCAAAGAAAGAACCAATAAATAGATGTATAGGATAATTATACATGCATACACATACACACTTATACAAAGACACACCTATTTGTGTCCAATGGGAGCCATCTCTAGGGTTGGATTGGAGGGGAGGGAAGAAAAAATACATAATTTTATTGTATATTTGAAAGGAATAGAAAATTCTACATAGTAGATTTGCAGTTTCATATAGGTCTTTTTATTATACTATTAGAATGTTTTATTCCATAAATTATATATTCATATATATGTACATATATCCATATATATATCCATATACATATATCCATATGTATACAAATATGTGTGTGTATATATATTATATGTATATGAAGTTACAGCTTATATAAACATTTTAGGATCAACTATTGTATCATGTATTGTAACTATATAGTGTCTTCTTGTCATCTTTGTGTTATTTTTTCCTCAGATTTGCTATGGACTTCAGCCTGACTACATGGACAGCTAATTCCTGTCCAATCAAATATAGTCAGTTTCATCATATCTTGTACCTTCCAGCTTTATTCCATTTTTAAAAACACAAAACAAATGATTATCTTGTTTTTAAAGGCCTAAGAAGTAAAGTACTCAAAGAAGGAAGAGATCTTAGGGGAGATATTACAGAAGATATCTCCAATTTTATGATTTCCCAAAGGCTATTGGACATATAGGACTAGAGCTTTTAGGATGGGGCTGGATTTCACAGATCTATTAGTCTGTTAAATTTTATTTATAGTCCATTATATCAAGTCTGTTCTTCAAATTAACTTATTTTCTATAGCATTTATTGTTCACTAGGCATATTAAAAAGTTGTGTAAAGATCACAAAAAAAACTGAAGCAGATTATTACGCCTTTAACAAAACCAAAGACAGAACTGGAATTGAAAGAGAACATTTTCATGTCAGAATATTTCTCAAATTACAAAAGTATAACTCCAATAAAAAAAGAATATGGGACATTTATCTTATGTAATAATTTTGATAATTACCAGTCTTTATAGTGTACCTACCAAGTCACTACAGAAGATAGGTAGTGTCTTTAACTTTGTACCTGTTCACAATATAAAAGTGTATGGCTCATAGTGGACAAATGATTTTGATAAATATTTGGAAAAAATAAGTCAGAAACCCGTGAGGGACCAGACAGCAGGTTAGTTGTTCTAGGTCTTCCTCTCTTGTGGTCTTGTGAGAGACACTGTACTCAGTAACTGTAATGAAATATAGCTTCACTTGTATCAATATCATACTCCTGATTCAATTTTGTAAACTCCACCACGTGGAGGAATATGTGCTCAAGATCCTGGTTAGTGCCTTATTGTTCGTTTTGCAGTTTATTACTCACTCCAAGAATGTTACCACACTTCCCGACACAGAATTCTAGATCCTCTTCAGTACACTTATTGGTAATTTGAGCAAGCCATGTTTTCTCTGAAGAGAAAATTTCATCCAAGTCAAAAAAAAGTTCCAGAGGAAGTGGTAGTAATTCTCTGAAACTGGAAGGATAAAACACTGGTAGAAGGGGAGGATAGTGGAATCTCAAATTGAGGCTGGATGAGTAGGAGAGGTCTGTGTTTCACATTTAGTTGTTCAAAAGCTTTGATTAATTAAGATAAGGCGGTGGTTTCCAGCCAGTAAATGGATGTCAAAGAGAGTTGTGAAGTCTCATGGGGCTCTTCACCTTCCTGAAGACACTTGAAGTCTCTCTGACAACATAACAGTATCTGGCAACGTGATATAATCAAAAATCTCTAGGTTTTCTGCATCAACTGGATTAGATGGGTGTCTGTTGTGGTGAGTGGCTGGAAAACTAAATCTACGATACTGCTGTTTTCCTGTTTATCCAAATACTGTCACCAAACATGTGGCAAGAACCTAGAAATGACAACTTTCCACCTTGGTTATTAAGAGTGGCACAGAAGTCAGAATGGATCTGTTAAAGGAAAAGCAGACAGACCCAGTTGGAAACCAGCTACTGCTGGTTTCCTCACCCTCCTTGTGGCACCAAATGGATATACAAAGGTGAGAGCCTGGGCATTGTTTCCTTTGCTACCCTCATCAGTTCTTTTGGTTTTTTTCCCAATTACATGTAAAAAGAGTTTTCAACATTCACTTTTATAGGATTTTTAGTTCCAATTTTTTTTCTCCCTCCCTTCCTTTTCTCCCACCTCCCACAGGGAGAACCTACAAACTGATATAGGCCAGACATGTACAGTTATATTAAACATTTGTCATGTTGTTAAAGAAGAATCAGAACAAAAGGAAAAAACCATGAGAAATAAAAAAGAGAGAGATAAAATAGTAAGCTTTCCATAGTTTTTTCTCTGGATATGTATAGCATATTCTACCATGAGTCTTTTGGAACTGTCTTACATCATTGTATTGTTGAGAGAGATAAATCTATCAAAATGTTTTGTACATGTGGGTCCTTTTCCATTTTTATGATCTCTTTGAGGTATAGACCTAGTAGTGGTATTGCTGGATCAAAGGGTATGCACAGTTTTATAGCTTTTGGGGCATAGTTCCAAATTATTCTCCAGAATATTTAGATCAGTTCACAACTCCACCAACAATGCATTAGTGTTCCAATTTTCTCACATCTCCAAGATTTTTCATTTTCCTTTTTTAAAAAATACTAGCCAATCTTTTCTCATCAATTATCCCAGGCACAGCCTTTTTGGCAGCTCAGCTTTTTTCTCTCTTCAAGATCCTATTGGATAGCAAAACTTCTTTAGGATGGAAATATTTGTAATACCTATTTCTTACCACAGCATCATTGGTAACCTAAATCCCATACTCTTCTAGTAGAAAGTTAATTTTGGTATCAAATCTGGACTCACCACTTTCTCCTAGCATAACAAGGATATCTGTACCACTTTCAAGATATTTCTTTATCACTTCAAAGTACTGTCTCCTCTTCTTCCTTTAGTCACTTAACAAACTTTTAACTCTCACAGCCTGATGAGCTGTTTGACTCAGCAGTTGTAAATTTTCCCCTTAGTCCTGGTGTAATCCACAATTTCACCCCCATCAATTTCACTAATGTGATTTCATCTTTTAAATTCCGAATCTTCAAGTTACTGTGAGCCTTTTCTGCAAGGATTTATTGGTGGATTTATATTTATTGGTGGTAAATATCTCCCTTTTTTTGATACATTAGAGAGAATGGTACTTTAAAGCTCTTTCTCCAGTTTCCTGAGGCCAACTGACCATCATCACCTAGCAACACTGCCAGGCATCCCTGGGGGCCAAGTCTCCAGGTGGCATCCCCACCGCCTCTGTTCAGCCTAGCAATGAGCAGGCAGCACCACAAGCAGACACACTGACTGGCCTCAATTTTATTCTTTAAAAAATTAGAGAACTGTGAGATGTTGGAGTAGCCTAGGAGCATTTGACTTTACCATATTTTTCAACATTTTTCCCACTTTCCCCCCGCCATTTTTTCCCTTGTACTCACTTTTACAGATGTCTTTGCTCCTTTGAGAATGAAGGGTGAGTAATGTTAAGGTCACTGAGTATCAAGGTTGTTCCTGACTACATTTATAAAAACTTGAGTTGGTTATCCAAAGAATCAGCAACATAAAATGATCTTCATGGTGGTCTCTGTGTTTAAACTTTTCAGGTCTACTACAAGGTGAGATGACCAAATTTCCCATGAAATTATATTTCATGTCACCTTTTGGTACATGATGAAATCAACTGTGAACTTCTTTATTCACCTCTATGATGAAAAATCCATGAGTCATTTTTTTCATAAAGCTGAATTTATAGATTCTAATATAATTTATAGCCATATTGTCAGCATGGATGTAGCTCAGTTCATTCAATAGTACATTAGCTCATATGGGGCACCAGGTACCATACATTAAATTCATATTTGTAAACAATCTAAAAGCTAAGTAATTTTCATTATTATATTAGAAATATTAGAAATTATATTAGAAATTTTGTATTTTATTTATTCTATGGGCATCTTTGATGAAAGAATTATTCACCTTATTAGAGATGTTTCTTCTATTGTCTCTCGGTTCTTAGAAAGGCCTGTACTTGACCAGGAAATACTGTTTCTGATATTGTACTAAAAGTGCTTATAGGTTGGCAGAGTCTGGCAATTGTTTCATTAATTTGGCACAGCTTTCAACAACCCAAGTTCATTTAGTACTGTGCCTGGCACATAGTAGGTACTTAATAAACATTTTCTGATTGACGTAGTCATCATAATGAGGGTAGTTCTGCAGAGATAATCGGTCAAAATTATAAGATAATTATGACACAAATATTTCTATTAGTACAACCTAGTCTGTGATGTATGACAAAGTGAATTTATGCTAGAAATTCAAAAGCCTAGATTCTTGTTCTGACTCTATCACTAGTTAGCTGTATGATCTTGTGCAATTCATTAATCATGAAAGGATCCGAGATCTAGAACCAGAAGGTTCTAGGCCACTCAGCGGCCATCTAGTCCAAGCCTAGAGATGAGGAAAATGAGGCCAAGGGAGTTTAAATAATTTGGCCAAAATCACATGGGTAGTGAGAACACAGGTAGTCAAGAAGGTTATGAACCCAGGACCTCTGATGGCAGCATCAGAATTCTGTAACAAATTGCCTCCCAAGTTTTTCCATCTTTAAAACGAGGAGTTGGACTAAATAATCTCTATGATCTCTTCCAATTCTAAATTCTGTGATTCTAATTGCAGAATAAATCTTGGCCAATACTTTGTAGTTATGTAGTTGACTGCAGATGCTTTGTGAACTAAATACACCCCCAAATTCGTCTTGTGCCTGAAATATGCCAAGTATACTAAATATATATTTTCAGACTTTGATTAGCATGCCATACTAGCTATATGTGTGCAGAAACACCATGAAGAATGGTCTTTGCATACAGGAAGCAGGGTTCCCTGTTTGCAACTATGCTGGAGCTGGGATACTTCCATTTTGACAGATGGATCATTCCCTGGCAAATACTGACTACATTTGAAATCTTAGAAACTGCATGAGCAATCGGTGATCATGACAGCAAGAAAAAGGGTCTGATTGGCCCTGAACATCTCAATGTTTGTCATTTGACCCCTGGTACAGCTGGTACAGGTGTTTGTGATATTGGGATAGAGAGTAAATTTAATTCAATACATTTTAATCAAATGCTCACAAGTCATTGCTCTGGGAACTATCAGTAATACAAGGAAGAAAGTGACCAGATCCCTTTCTTTGTACAGATTACAGTGTAAGATAGAATATTAAAGGGCAGGAAGGTAAGTAAAAAGGTGGAGGCTGCCCACCCAACCTTGACACAGGAACTCTTGAGAGCTAAAGGAGGATGGGCAATATGTAGAAGAAACTTTCTACTTTTAGGTTTTGTAGAAGGTAGAATTTTTTTTCTTATACTTCTAGCTTGAAGGTTTTGCATCATTCTCCAATACACAAAAAGAATATTTTTTATTTTATTTTGGGGATATTTGAGGGAAAAGCATTCATATAAATGTAAAAATTCTGGAAAGTGTTCAAAAGGGAATTTACCTGCATAGATGACTGGGTTATTGTTTTTTTCCCAGCATAGCCCAGTGGGATCCCAATATGATTAGTTATCTTTCCTCAAAATTAATCACCTCTTAACTCATTAACATAGTCACCACACTGAGATACTGACCACTGGAAACGCCAGGCAATATTTAATGAACAATATAAAAAATACAAGGAAAAAACAAACAAACAAAAATATAAGTGAAGGAACACTTTTTAATGGCTAAATAAATTCTGTGTGATTTCTAAGCTAAAGACATATCCAGTAAAGAACCAGACCATTAAATGCAAGTGCTTAGAATATTCCACAAGGTACATTTCAGAAAGGGTTTAAAAAATACTGAAGATACATTAAGATAATTGCAGTGGTCTAATTAGTCTTTCTCCTAAAAATGGCCTGTCTAGTAGGGGTTTAATAGATGAAGGATTTTAAAGGGGTTATAGAGAAATAGTTATAGTAATCATAGAAGGAAAAAGTGCTGAAGGTATCACAGAGCCTCATAATTAAACTGAAACTTACAGCTCAATTAAATTTGAGCATCATTATGCATAAAACATCAGTGAGCACCAAGAGTCTAATAAAAAAGAATGCTATCAATGTTAACAGCCAAAAGGTAAGAGATAATATAAATTGGACCAAGTGGTGCAGATATATTCAAGGAAAATTTGAATAATGGTGGAAGTTGAAGTACAACCCTAACTCTCTAATAAGCTGATTAATGTATTCTTGACACAGCAGAGCTATCCATTGCATCAAATTTCATCAGGATCAGGTTTATGCAAAACACCATAATTTTTTTTCAGGGAGTGGGGGTGAGAAGCACACATTCCAATGATTTATCTTTCACAAGGAAGACAAGAGGCACCTTTGACTGTGAATGCATCAGTCTTCCCTTTTTCCCTTGTAAAAATAATTATATATTTAGGACAGGATGAACTGACCTTGCTTTTTTATTCTATACTTCCTAGAGTCTAGAATGAGTTGCTTTTTCTGAGGACATCATTTTAATCTTCAGGACCCATGAGTAGAGAAATTTGTGGGAGTAAGTTTTCTTTGTACTACTGAAGGTCTCAATGACGTATTCAATGGTGTTTGTGGCTAGAACTTTCAAAGTCACCAGGTATAGTTTATTATAGCTAGCTTAAACGTTTCTTTGAAAAGAAGAGGTGTTGATGTCATTGCTAGAAACCTATTATTTCCTTGGAAAATGATAACCCATGGGAAAGTACACTTCTTGTTGCAATTCAAGTTGTTACATGACTTTCAGAGATTAAGTGACTTGCTATGCCATTTTAACCAAGGTATTAAGGAACACATGCCAGAACTGGGTCTCATTTTCATCTATAAAATGAGATTGGACTGGGTGACGTTTCAGGTTCCTTCAAACCCTAAAATTCAATGCTCTCTAAAGCAGTTTTCTCATCCCAATTTTTTCTGAAGTCGTGTCTCTCACAAATAGCTTTTGCTTGACTGGATAAAACCTGGATTAAAAGTCTTGTTATTGAAACAAAGTTTCTGAAAACCTCTGCAATCAATGCCATTTTTATGTGAGATGATAAAACTTCTGTCTGGCAACCTTTCAAAATCCAACTCTTACCATATTGCAGAGGAAAGATCACTGGGCAACAAGTGAACAGAGTTGGATTCTAGTCCAAACCCTACCTGCGACTCACTGTTAGATTTTTATCCTATCTCTTAATCCCTCTCAGCCAAGGAATCAACAAGCATTTATTACGTTCTGAGCCCTGTGCCAAACTGAGGATACAAAATCAAATAAACAGGCAAATAATCCTTACCCTCAAAGAGTTGACATTCTAATGGAAGAGAATCTCAATTTTCTTATCTGTCAAAGGAGGGGGGTTGGATTCTAACTTTTTGATTCAATTACAATTTCTAAACAATTTCCTTCAACCTAAGTTGTCATAAGATCATAGCTAACATTAATAGCTTTATTTGAACATTTAAAGTTTTATCAGAAACTTCACTCCTTAAGCTCTCTATCTTATATGTAAGATAATCACAGTGAATATCTAATTTTAGATTTTAGTTGTATTTTCTTACATGAAAAGAGAAATTCATTTTATAATAAGTTCAATATTTTACGGTAACTTCCCTAAATTTAGGATTATAACTTTTCCAACATCAAATATCTTTATCAGTGTTCTAAAAGTCACTTGTCTTATGATAGCTTCCTTCCATGTTATTTCTTCCCTCCCTTTCTTGAAAACACAGTTTATCTCCCAACAGCATCCTCCACTCCTTTACAGACGGCTGTCATCCCTGCAGAAGCTTCTTGCTTTGTGTTGCCTGCATTAGGATTCATTCTTCTTGCTTCACTTCCCCTCCTAGGCTCTTCGTCCCACTTCAGAAAGACAGATGTCTTGTGTTTTCTGCTCAAACTCCTTCTGTTACAACTTCTGTCCTAGTTTACTATTGTAAAGATTATCAAGAGAGGTTTTAGACAGAAGATGGATGCCAGAGCAGATACATTTCTAATACTTGGGGAGGAAGGAATTTTGTTTCTGTTTGCGTTAACATCAGAATTATGATCTAAAAACAATAGCTCGAATCCAGTGCTGTGTGTAAAAAAAATGAGAGGGCCCATTCTGGTTGACTAATGAACCTATCCAGGTAAAATTAGAGAGATATTTGATTTTTTTTTTTACTCACCAAATTGGTTTTTAACTTAATTGATAATAATAAATATACTGGAATGAAAGATTTAAAGGTTGTGACATACTTCTGCATGAAGAAATTATTGTTCTAAACTTAAAATTGATTTTACAATACTTTAAATTTACATAATGACATCAATAAATTTTGAGGCTTTTTTAATCATTTAAGAAAGGATTCATTCTGATTGTGGAGAGTTTTGTTGTTGGTTTCTAATAACTAGGTTAATTTCTCCAGAAACTTATTTTACTATCTCATCAGATTTGTATATTTCCCTGCCAGGGATTCCAGGTGTTTCTATGTTACTTGGCTATTTCAGTAGTTTTTTATTTGTTTTATTGTGTGTGTATGTGTGTGTGTGTGCGCGCATGCATCATTATAATGTGCAGTGTTGATAATATAGTTACTTGTATCTGGTTTCTAAGTTAGTCTGGGATTCAGTACTTGATTTATCACACTTCAATTTGAAAGATCAAATTTTCTAAAAAAAACAATGCACTCTACATAGGTGCTAGTTAAGAGAGAAAAAGAAAATGAAAGGCTTGAATGCTAAATTGGGTTTCAACAGAGACAGGAGCTAAAATTTCTAATGTAATGACTTGGTTTCCTAAAGGGCTCTTAGAGTTTAGGAGCACAAGCTCAAAAAAAAAAAATCTTTAGTAGATATCTGATGCAGTGCTTTTGTGTTCAATCTTAAGTGAGGTTTAAAGAAAAGTAAAAATAGTTAAAAGTATGGATACTAAATAAGTTGATCAGAAGAACTGACAAGTCAAGCATCACTATAAGGCTGTTGACATGGTCTGGAAACAGGGACAGGAATGCAGGGGAATGTTTATATTATCAGATTAGAATTCTAGTGAAAATATACATGAGCCAGGTTTCTTTCTTACTCATGACGAAAAGTATTACTTCACACTAAACTGTTGCTTGCTAACCCAAGACTAAAAATAACACTTCTGAAAAGTTAAATACATTAAAGCTGTTTTTTTCATGCTTAATATTAGAAAAAATTAATACACTAGCACTTCTGCTGTTGGCTAATGGTTACAAATATCTATTTTTGTTTCCTCCGCTGATAGGACAGGATTGCAATTTTAAGAAACAACTGAAATTAAAATGAAATTATTACTTTAGTGAAATCAGAAGAAGAATTTGGGGAAATTACTAACCTTCTGAAGTTTCCAATGAAAAAAACAGATAATTTCTTCATTGCAACCAAGGTGTATTTGATTGTTCACTTTAATGCACATGTAGGCTTTGACGCAAATGTGTGTATATGCACGTACATATACATGTGCATACGTAAATTATATACCTAAAAATAAAGGTGGCATTGTTTTTTTATCTTATAAAATTGTATTTATTTGGCAAACCTTTTTAATAGAAATCTGTTCTTACCTCTACTAATCAACTATACTCTATATGAGGGTAAAAATTAAAAATAATCTCTATATCATTCTAGTTTCTTTCTAATTAAAATTAATTTTAGGAGTCTAATTTCCTACGCTAAAGCCTATATTTTTGGCACTAAATGGACATTATCTAAATTGCATGGGATTTATGAGAGCTGAAAGTTGTATATTGATTTTCTTAATAATATACAAAAAAAAAAGTCAGCATCTTGGCCTGTTTCATAATTTTCCTTGAAGTCCACTGTCAATATCATACAATGATGATAGCACCTGTCTCCATTTCCTGAAGTAACACACCTACATCAGGGTTCATCTTTTCAAAATTTTGTTAAAATAATCTATTTGTTAACGGTTGATTTTTTTTTTATTAAATCTAAGCTCATTTTTGCTCAGATTTGTTTGATATGCCCTGTGTGTGCCCTGTGGACATGCCTGCCTGGTTGTTTATAGAGCTTTGAGGATGAACATTTACATAATAAAAATAATGGATTGGTAGTTAGTATATCCAATTAGTGTTGCCAATCTCATTCCTCCTACTTGTTTCCCGAAAAAGTTTTTGAAATATTAACAAAATAGCATCAGTAATCCTTTTTTCCTCCAACATATGAAATATTTCAGTATTGGGTAATAGAAAATGTACTCAAAGAAAACATGACAGCATTCCAAGACAATGCATTTCCCCATTCTATCAACTGTGTATACACACACACACACACACACACACACACACATAAACACACATATACTACCAGGCTGACCAGTTTGACTGAATTGATTTAGCAATTCATGTCTGGATTACTAGTCAATTCTGTTGACCAGTTCAATTTATTTTGCATGAATAAATTGATTTGTTTTGTGCCAGATTGATAAACCATATAGATTTTAATAAGGAATGAGGCTGTTTTTTATTAAATTCTTACCTGTTATGAAGTTGCTTGTATTTAAAAATGAGAGAAAAAAAACCTTTTGCTTCTCTCTTCTAGTTATATGCCCTTATTTCACAGATGTATAGTAGGAAACATGTTGAGAGAAAATATTAAAATATTTTAAAACCACATGGGATTATTAAAAACTGGAATGAATCCTCTAAATCTTTGATGCAACTGTTCATCAGCTGATTTTTTTTTAAGTTCTCCGTACATTACTGGAAGCCTATAATTCACAGCTGTTGGTTCAAGCGGTGTTCCTGGAGGATGGTCAGAGGAACATACTGGAACATTGGAAAGGGGAAAAATTAGCCAAATTCATCATTTGCTTTTAATTTTGCATTTTCTTCCAATTAATTCCCCTTACTTGTCGAGCAAGACTGAGCTCATCTTAAAACTCTTAATTCCTTTTGGCTCAGTGTAAATGATGACGCCTAACATTCTTTCACACCACTGTGAATAATATCTCCTATATTTCTGGCTCTTTTTTGAGGCTATTTTGGGATGGAATAACAAAAGCATTCTGCACCCTTCAAAACACAAAGGTGGTGAGTTTTGAAAGCAATCAATGGTTTGCCTTTTATCTGCTTTAAATGACAATCTTAACAATTGTCACAGAATTCACCAGGGCATCCTGGAAATTTCATTCTGTCATCATAAAAACCTGACTGTGGCAAAATCTGTCTGGCACTGGACATAGCCCTAGTGACCCTGTGCTAACACTGAGATCCCTGGTGGTCCTGAGGAGAAAAAAAAAAATGACAAAAATAGAAAAATATGTAAACGGCTTAAGTGACAGAAAAATACTCTCAGGAGGATGGCATTCATTTTTTATTTTTTGGCATTCGTTCATGACTGTCAGAAGTAACCACTCTCTGAACTTGTCTTTGCTTTTGTTTAACAAGAAACAGAATAGAAGTTATAAGTTCCTTAAAAGTAAATTTAGTACTAACCCTTTTTTGAACATAGCATCCTTAAGTTTACCGATCAGCTTTTGGCATTGCATATCTGACCCTTTAGCTCTTTTCTCAACTGAGATGTATTTCTAAATTTAACTTATGCTTCATTATTCCTTATTCTGTGGACTTAAGACTAGCATTATAACATACGGCAAGTATTAACAGGTCTCCATATTTATCAAGCAAAAAAGAAGATGGGCCTCCATTTTTGTCCCTCTTCCAGATCTTATCAAATTGCTTCACCCACACGCCCCCACCTCATTCTCTCCAGGAAGGACTTGAATAAGTCAGTAGGTCCTCTTATCTATTCAGTTGTACAGTCTCACCAATTCTAGAAGCATGAATTCATGCCACAGACTTCCTTCTCAGCAACAGTTGGAGAAAATCAAATGTACAGATGTCCCGGTTCTGTTTGGCTTGTTTCCTAAGGGTTTGTTTTTTGTTTTCTGGGTTTTTTTTGTATTGAAGTCTACTTAGTAAAGTAAAACTATTCAAATGTCTTAAATCTGACAATATGGAGAATAAGAAATACTATTTTTCCTCAAAGAATCTTCTTTACTCTAACTTTTCATTTATCTTTGGATCTGAGGAAATCATCCCAAGATACTGCTTTAGCCACAGCCAGAGAGACTTTCCTAATATAGATTACCAAAGGAGAAGAGCACTTACTATGGGATCCAACATTCTTCTCCCAGAGCACTTACTATGGGATCCAACATTCTTCTCCCAGAGTTTAAGCATAGGCACTCTGGAATAGCCTCAAGGAAAGTGCTGTGTGTGTGTGTGTGTGTGTGTGTGTGTGTGTGTATGTGTGTGTGTGTATGTGTATGTGTGTATGTTCTGTGTAGGAGTCTGAAACATTTAAAAATAATCTATGTATGAATTTATCTGAAACTTTTAACTTTCAATCACTGATAACTTAAAAGTAAGATCTCTACCGAGTATTATTAGTGAAGAAATACCATAACCCGAAGTCCTTTAGCCATTAAATCTCTCCGAAGTCTCCCTTGGGCTTTCTTAGTTCAGAATTTTCAGCTTACTTACACACACACTGGGAAAAGTTCAAGAAACTTGCAGTATCCATCAAAGTTTTCTTCTCCTTACACCCCCTCTGCCCCAAATTCACAAAACAAAAGAGTAATCTATCTAGTTTATTTCTTCCAAAATGGTGTTCTTAAAGTACATCTTGCAGATAGATTATCCATCCCTCACAGCAAAGCTTCACAATGGGAGTCTAATAATTGCTCTTTTTCTAATTTCACTAAATGAGTTATAATTATTTTATGTCTGTTTTATGGTTACTGAGTAGTATTAACCTAAACTCTAATTATAATATAGCTTTCAAAGAAATGTATGGACACCAAATTGATGAACTGCTGGCTTATGTAGGAACATCCCATAAAGCAGATATACAGCTAATAGTTTTAGGAGGAATATGTTAAAATTCAGGGGCACAATTCATTCATGAATAAGTAACAGGGTATAAATTCATTCAGTCTTTGCATAGCAGACTGGATAGACAGGAAAATGCGGTCATGATTAACACATGCAAAAATGAATGCAAGGCAAGATTATATATTGCCGAAGTGATTGGGACCATTGATTACAGTTTGATCAATGGACAGTCTCAATTATAATCATAACTGATATATTTATTGAGTAGTTAGAATTTGTGCCTTTTATGATAAAAAAATAGGTGACTAAAGTTCATGCTATAAATAAGGTTTCATGACCATTTTCATGAAATGATCAGACAGCTAGCAATAACTTGTTTTTAAATTATTTGCATCATCGTTTAAAATGTTCTAGTAAAAGCAAATCAGAATCCAATGAAATGTGATAAACCCCAGTCAGGAAAAATTTTCAAAGTCTCATTTAAAAATCACAAAGCGATTCTTCCCCTCTGCTTCCAGTATCATTCTGTGAACACTGCCCTTTCATCTGAGAACTAAACTGGCATACAGTTTAAGGATGCATATGCTGATATGTTAATTGTGGCACAAAAAAACAAACTGTAATCTATTATAAGTCAGAAGAATATTTATATGTAGACATTTGAACAGTGTAATATCTTACTGTTTTATTCAAGATAATAATTCAAAACAATGGTTATTCCCTAGCTGAAGAAATCGATTGTTTACCACCAAAATATTGAATCATATGAGCTTACTTAATTCAAAGTGCATTTTATTTAAGTCCCTTGCAATTTGGATAAACAAGCTTTATTGCACTAAACACAATTTAGATGTTCGGGGCATATGGCTTATTTAAACAACCGATCTCTTCACATACCATGGTCTCTGAAATTTCATGCTTCTTTGAGTAGATTTGTAAAATGGAGAAAGATTCTGAAAAAGAAGCAGATTATTCTTGTTAGGGAGTAACACAGACAGAATTTAATTGGACCTGTCCAACTCATACCTTGTTGTTGATTCTCAAACAATCTCTAAACCTCTGTGACTCTCCAAATTGGTGATAATATAAAACAATCCTTGAACCATTTTCACTAGCTCTTAATCTGTGTAAAATCATTTTGTATTTTTCAAGTGAAATTTTAAGCATTATTTTTGTTAATAATTTACTTAAAGTTAACTCTAAACATCTTACACATTTGTTTCCCCAGGTACCTAACAATTCTTTAGTTTAAAGGATGCTTTATTCTGTTCATGTTGTACTCACAATCACAAACATGTTAAATGTATATTTTACCTCTTTTCAAATCCCTACCTTGAACTTCACCCTTTGAGTTCAAAATTAGTATCTCCCACTGCCTCCAAGACATTTCCAGTCAGATTATAAAATCATGAATGTTTAGTACTGGAAATGGAGGTTAAAATAATCAATTTTCACTCCACTGATTTTATTTTATTTTTAAAATAGATTTGTTAGTTATTTTTAAAATTTTTTCTGAGTTCTGAATTCTCTCCTTCCCTCTAGTCCCTCCCACAACCATTGAGAAGGCAAGAAATATAATATTCATTGCACATGAAATAAATGCAAAACCATTTCCATATTAACCATGCTGCTAAAAAAAAAAGGTAAGAAAAATAAAGGGAAAAAGATTATGCTTCATTCTGTACTTAGAGTTTATCAACTCCTTCTCTGAAGGTGCATAGGATTTAACATCATGAGTATTTCAGAATTTTCCTGGATAATGTATTGATCCACTAAGTCTTTTACAGTTGATAATCAGAATATTTCTGTTACTGTGTGATGGTCTCATGGTTCTGCTCACTTCATTTTGGATCAGTTCATGTGTCTTCCCTGATTTTTCTGAAGTCATTCAGCTTGTCATTTTTTATACCACAATAGTATTCCATCACAGTCATATACCACCACTTATTCAGCCATTCCCCCAATTGATGGACATTCCTTCAATTTCCAATTCTTTGTCACTACAAAAAGAGCTGCTAGAAATGTTTTTGTACCAACTTCTTTTGGACCAATGTCCCTTTTCTTTGATCTCTTTGGAATACAGACCTAGTAGTAGCACTGCTAGGTAAAGGTTTATATATATGAACAGTTTGATACCCCTTTGGACATAGTTTAAAACTTTTCTGCAGAACAGTTGAACCAGTTCACAACTCCATCAATTAATGTCCCTATTTTTCTGCCACCTCTCCAGCATTTTTCATTTTCCTTTTCTATCATGCTAGCCAGTCTGACAGGGTTAAGGTGGTAATTCAGAGATACTTTAATTTGCATTTCTCTAATCAATAGTGAGTTAGGTCATTTTTTCACATGGCTATAGATAGCTTTGTTAATATCTTCAACTAACTGAGGAATGGCTTGTATTTTTATAAATTTGACTCAGTTCCTCATAAATTTGAAGCCTTTATTAGAAACTTGTAAAGTTTCTCCTCCGCCGCTCCCCACCATACTAATTTTATAGGATGAAGCTGAGGTGCTTCTCCTCACAATTCCTCTTGCTCACATGTTAAGATCTAGTTTGATGCTAAGAAGCTATGGAACTCTGTCAAATATCTATTAATAAAAGTAACTGGTGAAATGAATCTAATCATTGTTAGATGATTATTGTTATAAATAGAAGGAGTAAGATTATATTTCATATTATAGTTGTCCTACAGGTTTGAACCCCTAACAGAAACTTGGAATATTTCTTCAGTTGTCATTATTAGCAACAATGCTGGAAACAAGGTTTTTAGAACATTTTATATGAAATGGAAAGCAATACAAATTTTACAGCAGTTACATTTCGATTACCTAATGTCTTCCAATCCTTCAATGAGTATTCACTATCACATTTGTAACCATTTATTTCATACTGAGGTCCTCCATCAGTGACAGCCATTCCTATGAAAGATGCTCACAATATTCTACTAGAGTGGTAGCCCTGGATAAAGAGTTCTCACTTTCCACTGGTGTTCACTGCCTTCTATTAGGCCTGCCACAGAAGGCACTCGAAGTTCTCTCTGGGCATATGGCTAGGGGAGACCAATAGTAAATACCACAAGGAATAAAAATAATACCGTCTTGTTTTACCTTGATACCTTGCATAGAGCAGACCCTTAATAAATCTTTTCAAGTTGTTGAATCTGTCCAGTGAATATTATCCTTAAAGCAGAGTAACTAGTTATAAGAATAAAGGTTTGGATCACATATTCCATCTCTTAAAGGTTTATCTCCTTTCATTCCATCCTTTACTATATAAATCTCTTTCCTTTCCCAAAACTTATAGTTCAATTGTTTCTGTATACACAGAGACTGGCTGGAAAGTTCAATTCATAGCAAAAAAAAAAGTGTCTAGTAGGTTCTAAAAACTAGGAGTATAAATACAAAAAGGAAATACTCCATGCCATTGTGTTTTCTCATAGTACATGAAGGTCCAGGTCCATTAGGAGTGGAAAGGAAAGAATTGTTTCTGATAAGAGATAAGAGATGGACCGAACCTGTGTTGGCCTTGAAACTGTCCCAGAAAATTCTTTTATTTAAAACTGGTGATCCTAGGCTTAATGAACATTTTCACTAATTCAGATTTATGACATTGTGTCAGAAGTCTGTCTCAATCTCCAAGAGATTTTTATGACATGATGCAAAACAAAACTAAACAAACAAAATAAAAAAATTCATGTCTTAGCCTTAGGAGATATTAATCAAAGTCTAGACTTCAATGCTTACTAGTTGGATGATCTTGAGAAAGTCAATTAACTTTTGGAGTTAAGTTTCCCCATCTTTAAAATTACTATCTACTACTGATACAATCTGTAGTCACTAGGTCGCTATGAGGTCTTTTGCAAATCTTCTATTGCCACGTAAAATGAAATTAATATTTAATTTCCTAAAATGCAATTAGTATTTAACTGGTCATTTCCTCCTCAATCTTTGCTTATTTCCTTTATACAAAGAAACTCTTAGCAAAGACATGACCAAAAGATTTCTTCCTTCTCTCCATTCAATTCATTCAACAAGCAAGGTGAGTACGGAGCATACATCAATAGAAGAGGCCTTTTCCTAAAAGGAATTTAACTTCTATGGAGAGTGACATGTACATATGTAAACAAACATAGGTAGATAGTTATATATGTGTATACACACACATATAAATATATATATCCATTCAATCCAAGCCAATATTTATTAAACATTATGTACCAAGAGGTAAGAGAATAATAGCTGACATTAATATAATGCTATTGAAATTTGCCAAACATTTTTCATCTTTTGATCCTTACAATACCTTTGGGAGGCTGGTCCTTTTATTATTTTCACTTTATAGTCAATATATTTATTACAGATGCAACTAAGCCTCTAAGAGTTTATATAACTTGCCCAGGATCACAGAGCCAATAAATGTATGAGCCAAGATTTGAACTTATTCCAGCATATTCTCAAGTCCATTTTGGAGCATGAACCTCTCAAGTATTTATGAAGAGATGAGCTACAAAGGACTAAGAATTAAAAACACAATGGGGAGTAAGGGGAGAAGGGTCAGAAATAAAGCGATGACAAAGAACTTGCCTGACAGTTGGCACTGGAGAAGTCAATCCCGGGCCAACTTCATGACTAGATCGAACTCTTTCTTTCCTCCTATGCAAGCTTTCTGCCCTGTCTTATATAGCCTTGATTTTGACTCATCTTCTTCCATCTTTTGTTCTGCAAGCAACAGTCAAGTCAATACTACCATTTTCTATTGGAAAGTACCTGAGGATGTAATGAATTCTATGGTTCCACTCACAGTCCCTGTGATGGCTAACAAGCTTCTTTCCTTAGCCATGAGCAACTGAGTCAAAGCTCCCTGTTGCCATATCGTTTCCGCATTCTGGAAACAATATGGTGCTAGATGCAAAAAATTATTATATAGTGCATACTCTTCGTCCTAGCAATACTCCTATCTCATGTCCTAAAGAGATCAAAGAAAGGAAAAATGGACCTATAGGTACAAAAAAAAATATATAGCAAATGGGAAATGACTAAGTAAATTACAGTATGTGAATGAATGAAAGAATTTAGGAAAAACTTGGGAGGATTTGTATGAACTGATACAGAATGAGCAGAACCAGGAGAACAATTTTACTATATAAATGATGCTGTAAAAATGAACAATTTTGAAATACTTGATAACTGATCAATGTAGTGATCAACCATAATTCCAGAGGACCAGAGATGAAGAATTCTACCCATCTCCTGACAGAGGAAAAGATGACGAACTAAATCTGAATGAGACACATGTTTTTGGGCATGGGCAATACAGGAATCTGTTTTGCTTCACTATGCATGTTTGTTAGAGGGGTTTTTGTTTTCATTTATGGGGGGTAGGGAAGTGGAACCGGGTGAAGGAGTGGAAGTGAGAGAAAAAAAATGCTTGGTAATTAAAAAGTGGTATTTCATTTGTTCATTTTTAAGAATGTGTGCTCACTGAAGGTAGAGTAAATTTCTTTCATATTAAAAACCCCCTTGTCTCCCAACGTGCCTGGTAAATGGTTGGTGATTAATCAGGGCTTATTGATCAATTGCATTTAACTAACTTATTTCATGTATACTTATATAGGTACATTTCTTCTCAATAGAACATAAGGTCCCCTAGAAGAGACTTTCATTTTTTTCCTCTGAGTTTCCCAAAAGGCTACCAGAGTCCCTCACACAGAATTGATTTATGGTCCTGATGTAGATCTAGATGGTTACGCTCCTGTGTTTCAGAGCTTTTTGATCCGTTTCTCCACCATATACTTACATGGATAGGATGCGTGAACATGGTTCTCCTAAGGTACCCACCTTTGGGTCTTCTTTTGCTTGCTTTTTCTTCATACACTGTACTTCATCTCCTATCTCTATACCTTTCTATTACCTGTTCCCCATGGTGGAATGGTCTTCTTCCTCATCTCTACCTCTTAGTTTCCAGGGTTTCTATCAACACTCACTTCAAATGCTACCCTCTGCATGAAATATTTTTCTGTCCATACTTTCCCTCTCACTGGCACTCGTAACTTTCTCACTGGGGTTATTTTGCATTTATACTGCATATAACCTGCCTGTCCATTTTGCATGTTGCCTCCTCCATTAGCATAAGAGAGGCTGGGGCTTTTGTTTCCTTTCTTTTGTATTCTAGTGCTTAGGACCTGGAGGTGTGGTGGCAAAGCACTTCTTGAATCTTAAAGCGCTCCATAAATGCTGTTATTGCTAGTATTACCCTGCCGTCACCAGGTCTTCAGTCTGGTGATGCTAGTGCTCCCCCAGTCCTCTACTACAATCCTGCTAAGTTCTGATCATTTTTCTAGAGCAATGCAGGCTAAGCTGGCAAATGTTTCTCTGTGTATGGGGGGAGGGTAAGGGAGAAGGAATGTATGCACATACCTTTTTAAATTTAATGATTTAAATCATTTAATTTATATGTGTAAATATATAAAATAGGTTTACATTTTTATACTTCATTTATAATATAAATTGTTTAATTACACTTATAATCATTTAAATTTTAATTTATTCTACATTATTAATGCTTTCATAAGTCTAAACGATTAACAGAACAATAAATAAAGCCCTTGTTTGTATCTCTGAGGTGTGAAGACTCACACTGAAAATTTTACAATCAGCATATTCCTGCCTGACATAGATACACTTTTGTTCATTGACCATCTCCGTTCTCCAGCACTGGCCCTTCCCCCAAATCAGGCGTTGGCCCCCGGAGATGACCACAGCCATAGAGAGGTCTCTTCTGCCCACCCTTATGCCACTAACGATAAAGACCTATATACACCCAAAGCTATGCCCCCTAGCCTCAGGTTGCAGGTTCTGGGATCTTCACATTCTCTGGTAATAGCTCTTTCTCTTACCTTGTCCCATCCTCTATCCTGGATGGTCTATCAGAAACTGATTCCATTAATTGGTTATTTCATAGTAAGATTGACCCGGAGTTGGAGATCAACTCCAACTCTTATCAATCTAACAGTATCTAATTCTGCAGATTTTTCTACGTCTTTTTTCCAAGTGGGTCATCTAAGAGACCTTCAAATCATGAAATTGTATCCCCTATGTTGCCCACCTTAGTAATTCTTTTATTGGTTGGGCTAACCTAGCAGACACATCTTAGAGCCAATTGCTATTAGACAACTGTCTTTGCCTACTGATACAGGATCCAGTGACTGCATTTCCTCAGGGTGATGAGTCATTGACTCAGGTTTGCATTTGCTTTAAACCCAGATTTTTAAATGATAACTATAAATCAGAGTATATGTTTCTATTATGATATCATAGCATCATAGATTGAAAATTAGAGGTGTCCTTAGTGGCCATCTAGCTCAATCATCTCATTTTATTTATTTATTCAACTTTGGTTTCATTCTATCCTCTAAGGTTGTTCTTTTATTTATTTTTATTATGAAATTAAAACATCAAATAAAATGGGCATTTCCACACAAATATAAACAATAAAAAGTGGATTGTAAATGAAATTCAAGAGGTCTCTTATTCATAGTTGTTTTTTCTCTTAGTGTTATAATTTGTTCAACCTGTGGTTTCCAAGACTGTCCTACTTTTCTATGCTTATTTTTTCTTTCTATTATCTTACATGCATTTTAAAAAATGCCTCATTGCCTCTCTTTTTCTTTTTCCTTTTGCTGCCTCATGCCTATCCCCTCTCAAATGATGGGGCACAAGCTCTGAGAACCCCCTTGAACTTTCCTTGAATTTTCCCACTGGATCTGAAGTTCACCTGAGACTATAAATCTTTCATTATCTCTATGCTCAAATTTCTGTTATCCTTAACCTAGCCTAGCCTTCCATAGTACTTATCTCCAGATAGCCTTTGACTACTTCCCACCCTTAATCCCATTCTCTTGGTTCCTGACCCTGCACGTCTAGTCACTCAGCTTACCGGTCCCTCCTATCAAGATCCTCCCACCTAGACCACTTGGCCAAACCTAGAAACCCCTTACAGTCTTTCTGTGTATAAGATCCATTTGTTTTCATGAAAATGCTCAGATTCAATCTAGCCTGCTGGCATTAGCCATCATAAAAGTCAGATTCCTTAAGATCTTACCTAATATGGCAGATTTTTAATAAACTTCTCTGGTTTTTTTGACTGGAAAAAGGTTTGGGTCGAATTCACTTGGGCAGGACCCACATGTAGCAATTTCAGGGTCCCAGGACCTCTAAAACTCAACACAACTTCCCACCCCACCTGGGGAGTGTCAAGTGGAGGAACCAGCCTCTAACCTATGGGGGGCAGAATGGAACAGAGTACCTAGAGACAGGAGAGTCAGTAATCAAACAGGAGTTTAATTTCAAAGTGAGAGAATGGCTTGTAAGCAAGGACAAATGTGCCAGAGCCCCAGCCATTGTGGGGAAGGGGGGCACCCACTTTAGTGTGGCTGAACCTTGGTTTACATACTTGTGGCTAGACAAAGAGTCAAATAGTGTAGTGTAATAACCGTAGTAGGGCACTATAACAACAGTGAGACAAGTTTGTCTAGTGACAAAAAGTCTGTTCATAGCAAGACTTCATGACTGGGCCTGCTGGCACTTGCCCTTTACTTAGGGACCCCCAGTTCCAGAAGATGAGGGCAAAGGACTTATTAACATATTGTTATGCCAAGTTCAGGGCACAGCCTGTTCGCTAGGTCTTACCTCTGGAAAACAAGGTGTCTCCTAATAATATCCTGATAGGAGGAAGTGGGAAGACAAGTCCTTGTGAAAATATGTATAGTCAAGTAAAACAAATTGCCACATTGCCTATACTGGAGACATATTGTGCACCTTGAGTCCATCATCTCTCTATCAAGAGATGGGTAGCATATTTCATCATCACTTTATAAATGAAGACACTAAGGCCCTAATCTAAATGAAATGACTAGGCCAAGTTCCTATATCAAGTTAAGTAGCAGAGTCAGAATTTGAACCAAAATCCTGTCTCCAAAGTTAGGACTTTCCCCAGAGTACCTTGGTTCCTGCCATTTTTTTCACATCCTTCAATAATTAGAGGAGATCCTATCATCTCAAGGGTTCTCACCCACCCCTATCCTGTAGAGCTGAGCTTCTATGAGAATGAAAGTCTCACTGATCCTATTTGCATAGAGCATAACTTAAACCCTCTCCTCAATACTGGGATAGGATTATCCATCCCTTCACCAAGTAACTTTTCCGTATTGTCCTGAGCCTTGGCACATTTGCTTTCCCCACATGTATGTATTCTCATGCTCTGGGGCTCTCAGTGAAAAATCTTTTCATCACTCTCTGTTCTGAGAAGCTAACAAAATTCTCATGTTTGAAGGACTAGTGTTCAGTCCTAAGAGATCAAGAAATGAGAAGTCAGAGCTGGTAACATAATATAAGCTTGATCTTTACAATGAAATCAGTCAACAAGGATTAATTAAGTGCCCACTATGTGCCTAGTATGTGCTAAGTGCTGGAGGTGCAAAGGATAAAAGATGATCCCTATTCTCATGGAGGTAAGGAGATAGGTTATATAACTAATAAATGAGAGTCAGGAAATGATACTCAGTCTTTGTGACTGCAAGGATAGTTGTCTTTCAACTGCAGGTTTTTTGTTTACATTAATTATCACTGTAAATTTAAGCAGAGTTACAGTGGGAGGAACACTTTCAGGTCTGAATTGAAATGGTCAGTTTGTGCTAGTGGCTATGAAGCTGTACATACTCAGCAAATCAGAATCACAGAATTTGAGAGTTTAAAGACTTCTTTAGTCATCTGTTACAAACCATACACACACACAGGCACACACACAATATCCCCACTATAGGTTGTGATTGAGGTTTATCCTTTGTTCTTGAAGAGGACCATGGCATCAGGGAGGTGATGCCATGACTTGCAAAGTGAATTGACTGTGTAAAGTCACGAACCTCCCTCTCTACTCCAGAGCATCTAGTCCAGTCGCCAGATATAGATCAGACCAAAGTTTTTGAGAGACCTTGGGAGAGTCCCTGTATGTGAACATGTTCACGTGGTGGTCAGAAGTGATACAGGGATTCTCTCAAGGTCTCTCTTAAGAGTTTTATAATTGATTGCGTGACTTGGGAGATACTGACACAGCACTGCCCAGCATGGAGTTCCCACCTCAGAGAAAGAGCCGTGCTCTACGAGCAAAGCAGAATTGAGACAACTCAAAGGAAATGCAGGATGTGCAAATTTAGTGAATCCACCCCAAATGTTCACACGAACTATTTGTGCCTACCCTGTGGTAGAGCATTCTGAGATCATATTGGTCTGATCAGCCACAGTCAGACACGGTGGAAACTTCACTCTTGCATAGTGATGTCATTTTGGTCCTCTTCGAGAATGAAGGACCGCAATCAACCATAAATCAGGCCAACTAGAGATAGCTCCTGATGCAATCCCCAGTATAACATATGTGACAAGTGACCATCTAGCCTGTGCTACAAAACTCCTAAGGAAAGGAAACTTACGACTTTTCAAGCCTGCTCATTCTACTTTTGGTAAGCTCTAAGTGTTAGAAAGGTTTTCTTTTTGTGTCTGTGTGCTCTTTCATTTTTTTGTTTTGTCTTATTTTCCACATTCTAAGTTTACCTCACCCACTGAGATACTCTCATCCACTGCTCATAGTCTTATCCTTTAAAGACCAACACATAAGGTGAGTCCCTCCTCTATATGACAACTATTAAAAAAATCATCAGTAACGTTCCCTCCACCTTCTATCTTTCTCTTCTTCAGGGTAAGCATGCCCAACTAGTTCCTTCAACTGGCCCTCATAACACCTGGGCTCAAGGCCTTTCACCAACTCAGGTGCCTTTTTCTGAACACTCCAATCTATCCATATGATTCTAAGTTATAATTCCTTGCACTAAATATAATATCGAGAGGAGGTGTGATGAAGGCAGCTTACAGTGGAACTGTATTGTCCTTGTTTCTGGAAGTTAGGTCTCTCTTGATGCTGCTCAAGGTCACATTAGCTTTGGAGGCTGCCAATCACACTGCTGCCTCAAACTGGCCTTAGAGCCCACTAACCGCCACCTCAAATCTTTTCCAGAACTGCTGCTTAACAGCCCCATCTTGTACATATAGAATCATTTTTATAAATGAAGTATAAACCTTTTCATTTATCCAAATTGATTCCTGTCTAATTAGATTCAGCTCAATATTCTAGACTAGAAAGATCTTTTGTGGATCCTAACGCTATCCTCTATTGCATTAGCTATCCCTCTTGACTTTGAGTCATCTGCAAATTTGATGACTGTGTCATCTATAACTTGATCTAAGTCAAAGCTGAATATGCTAAACAACATGGATTCCTGGGTTTATTCACTGAAGACAGTTATAATGACTACAAAGAATAATGGCCAGCATGTATGTGGTCCTGTAAGACTTGTGAAGCACTTTACAAATATTATCACATTTTGTCCTCATGATATCCCTGAGAGGTAGGTGCTATTACTCCCTATTTTATAAATGGGGCAACTGAAGATAGGAGAAGTTAAGTGACTTGTCTAGGACGACCACACAGCCATTAAGTATCTGAAGCTGAATTTGAACTTGGGTCTCAATGACTTTGGGCCTAATGCTTGATCCACTGGACCACCTTGCTGCCTGTTTAATTTTCTGTGGGAAAATAACATTTTACTACCAAAGACAGAAGTATCAAGACACTAGGTTGAAGTTGTACAGATAGTCATCAATGGGGCCTAGAAGCTAATACAATTAATCTGATTCCTAACTCAGTACTTTTCCAACTGATAGGTTTTCATTTGTTCTCTGCCTGAATTCTTTAAGTCTAAACCAGTTTCATTGGTGGCCATGACCTATACCCCTCCATTAAGTTTCATGGCAATTTCATTCATTTTAATAAGGAAAATCAAAAACAAAGAAAAACCTATAGACAGAAATGTTTGGTGTTCTTCTGAAGATATAATTTGTGTTGTGTCACCTTTTGACCCCTTACAAGTACAGGAGACTTTTGTGAGTTTATTTTTAATGAATAATATTTGCTTTATCCTCCATCAAAAAAAATCCAAAACTTCCCTCTCTGCTTAATAACTTCCATATCACACCCTCTAGTCCTAAACCACCTATTTAAACACTATAGAAACAATTTGATAAAGAGTTCTATAATACCAGCACTTCATACTGCTCCCTTTATTTTTCTAGTTACAGAGTAATCTGGGTTATTTTCCCTCGGTATATTGGCCATAAAACAACATCTGGGTCTCTTGAGTTTATCATTTTCTCTCTCTTTACACCAGTTGGGCATCCTTATAAATTCAAAATAGGGTTCCATCTGCTGAAAACCTTTTAACTTATTTATTTTTCTTCTTTATGTTGGGTTCCAGCCTATATTGTATTTTGACAAGGTTTTTTTTTGGTTATTTTCCCGTTTAAAATTTTTTTTTATTTTTAATCAATCAGAATATATAGTAGGAGAAATAGTACTGTAGTTGAGTATTTGCTACTCTGTAATGAAAGGCCAGCAGTCATATCAAATACTGACTGACCTGTACTAAGGAAGATTAGTAGTCCATTATCAATTGGGTAACTGTATTTCAATTTCAGCACTATACAAACAGCATAACAGTTATGCTTTTGCTCAGCCCCTAAAATTTAACAGCATGCAAAGGTTATCCTAATTCTCCCTCTCAAAGATTATGGTAACACATGGGTATTACTAGGTGGGAGACCATAGCAATTGTCAGCGACATAAACACTAGAATTTAATACTAGCACCATTTTTTCTCTTTTAATTTCTCCTCCTTCAAAAATCAGTTCTGTTTCATGATTTTATCAGGAGGTAGGAGCAGTAAGATTATACAATGCAGCACCCTAAAAATGGCAAGCCTTAAACCAGAAACATTGCCACAAATCAATATAGACTCAAATAATAAAGGGTATTCCTGTCAACAGGCAGACCTTTCAGTCTGGGGATCACATTCTGTTCCAAACCAGGGGCTCACCACATGCAGCCATCCATACTCTCCATGACATAAGAAGTGACCTCTCTATCTGGAATTAATATCCTACTCTAGTAAAGGGAATGGAACATTCCTACCTGTATATGACAGAAGTTCTTCCTCTAAAGTATCTGTTGTATTAAATCCTGATTCTACACATGGGCAAATTGACCTTTGTTTGCACATCACTTAATGGACCAAAATAGGGAATAACAAACCCAATGACTATCATATCCTCCTTTCCCTGATCCTCTCGGTACAATCACCTTATGTATTTATTTAGGAGCTAGATATTTGTGCCAAAGAGAGAAAAATAGAGGAGCTGTAATTTAATGAAGCTGAATGACTTACTAGGGAATAGAAATAAAAAACAAAATTCTCAGTTCAATTTATGATGAATATTTAGTGAAAAAAGCCAAGTTCATTGGGTTTTTCACGGTCCTAATCTTCTTTATCTTTTTGATGCATGCAACACTGTTTTCCACCCTTTACTGTATTGTGATTTCAATGTCTTCTAAATCTTAGTTTTCTTTTTCTTACCTCTATTAAATGCCCTTTATCTTTTCCCTATGTTGGCTCTCCATCTGCTTCCCAAAACTTTAGATAGGTTATTAATCAAGGTCCTCTTCTTGGCCTACCTCTCTTCTCATTCTGCCTTGTTAGAAGGAATTAACATATATAAAATACTTTCGCAAAGTTTAAAGTGTTATATAAATGATAGCTATTGTTACAGCTAGTCTTATTCATTCTCAAGTATGAAACAACTTTAAATACATGATTCTTGAATCTATATATCTAGACCTGAAATCTCTTTGGAATTCCAGCAATACATTTCTAAATTCCTACAGGACATCTTTTACCTGGCTACTCTAGGCATATCAAATCCAATTATGTCCACAAAGGAACTAATTGTTTTTCATCTAAATCTACAATTTTCAATACTCTACTCAATAGAATTCATCTTCTGTACTAGTAACACCTCCAAGAACTTAGATTTAAAATCTTTCTATTTAACTCATTTAAAAATCTTTAATATGATACCAAGTCTTGTTGACCCTAAGTGTAGAATATCTCTTGTGTCTATCTCCTCTTTATGCCTGCTGTCACTGCTCTAGAAGAGAATTTGTGTATGACCAAATTGACTATTTCAAAGTCATGCAATAGACTAGTAGACTTTTCACTTACACTCTCTCCTCCATCTAATTTAGCCTTTGTGATGGTAAGCACCACAACACACACAGGGGGGCCTGCTATCATAGGTTCTTAGATCTGTATTCATAAAAGGAATCAAGGGGTTAACAATCACTTTAATCAAGCACATGTATCATTCCTGTAACCAAATACATATATCATTCAGTTAGTTCGGGGGGTCAGCACCCTGAATTTCAAAGAAAATACAGAGAAATCAAAAGATCAACAGACATGGCTTCCTCTGCCTGAATTCAACAGACAATTGGACCCCAACTGTCTGACCATCATTACCAGAGAGGGAAGAACAACATCTGGGTTCTCAAAGTCCAGGGGGTTTCTTAGCAGCTTCCCAGAGTCTTCATCTGGTCAAACAAACACTTCCAGCCAGTAAGCTCCAAAGTAATCAACAGATGTGGCTTCCTCTGCCTGACCATAATTCAACAGACAGGTACAGCTGTCTGACCATGGTTACCAGAGAGGAAAGCACAACATCTGAGTTCTCAAAGCCGGGGAAGGGGGGTGGGGGTGGGAGTGGGGTGGGGAATAGTGGGGGCCTCCTTAGTGACTTCCCAGAATCGTCATCTGTCCCTCAAATCTTGTTACAAAAAATAAGCCCCAAAGCCTCAAATCAGAGTATTTGTACCTTTTTTTAGAGCCAGAGGGCATCACAACCCTTTGACCCAGTGCCTCAATAGAAAGAACAAAAGGTACTTGGAATCCTCCTACAAAACAACTCCCCTAATCAAGCTTCCCACAATGGGCAGACTCATCCCTAGGTGGGAAAGATCTTTAATCACATTAAAATAATTAACAATACAAATATATACACTGTTTCTAGTTAAAGAAACTCTTGTTTCTGTACTTTATTCCTTGTGAAGACTCTTGATTGATAAAGGCAAGATTCAATCAGAGGCACTTGATTATACTAAAACAAAAATAGCAAAAAATTCTATTTTGATATTCATCACACCTGCACACTTCTATAATAATCCTCCAAATACTTAGATCTATTCACGTCACTCCTTTGCTCATAAATTTTTAGTATCTCACTATTGATTACCAAATAAAATTACACTCTTTGCTTATCAAAGCCTTCCACAATTTCTCTCCACTATATTTTTAGTAATCATTATTAGCAATTCTATATTCTCATCAAATTAGAATACTCTTTGGCCCCCAAATTGATAGGGGACAGCAGGAAAGGGAATCAGGAATTTCCATCCTTTAAGTTTCTGCTCATATCATTATCTCTAGAAGACAGTCTCCCCATTTTAACCTGTTGAATTCTTGTCTTTCCCTTAAGTTCCAACTCAAATGACATCTTCAGGAAAACAACGGGATCTAGCCTTTAACAATGTCATTAAAATGTGAGTCCTCAATAGAATATGAACACAGCATTAGATTGTGAGCTTCTTGAGGACTTTCTTTTGTACCTTTCTTTGAGTCTGCAAATAATTGCTGAATGGTATTTACCCAGTATTCTAAGGTTCACAAAGTTCTTTGCACGGTTTGTCTCATTTTTTTCCTTAGGATAATACTGTGGGGTAAGCACCATTTATTATCTCCATTTTTGAACTGAAATAACTGTGACTGACACATGTTAAGTGACTTGCTCTGTATCACACAGATAGTGAGTCTATTAGTCAGGATTCACAAAAATAAAAATCTATGCTTGAGAAAAGTTCAGAAAGTCCCCAAGGTGTAACTGATGCCCGAGTGAATGATGGACCAGAGTCACTGACATTGCCAATATCACCACCACTGCCATTATTTGCAAGTGTCATTGAATGACTCCTCACAATATATCAGATAGTGCCCAGACAAATGGAACATACAAAAGCCATAGGTGTATTTTCCCTGGAAAGAAGTAGAGTCAAGAATCAGACTGTTATTTTGGCTATTTAAACCAAAGCCCAAATTTTCCTGTTGACACTATGAAATCTCAGAACATCTGCTTTGTCCTCTGTGACCTCACAGTCTTGATAATTTTTTAAAAGGGAATTACATTACCTTTCTTTCTTGTTACAAATAATATGCATCTATTTAGCTAGTTGTATTATTGCAATTTAAGTCAAATGTCAGTTTTGTAGTATTAGTTATCTGTTCAGAATATCATCTTTTTAAATCAGGAGTGAGCAGTTTGACAATGAGGTATTGTTCCAAATGGGCCTTTGTTATTATCTGGGCATTAAAATCACTGAAGTAAACTAATTAAATGCTCTACTTGTCTTAAAACTATATTTTCAATATGATATCCTATGGGCATAGCCTCAGATGAATAGGCCTAAGCTCTAGGTGCCATAAAATGGCCTGACAGGTGGAAGTTTGATTTTTCCCCATACTCCAACCATAATATCTAGCTCTATTATTTTTTATGGTCACCTAATTATTAATGATGTAAAAGCCTTCTCTTCTGAAATCTATCCTGCCCTGTCAATTGTGTACTCTTTTATAAACTTCATTCATGCACTGCAAGTCAGCTAAGACTTTCCCTCTCACATTACGTTTCTTCTCTGCCATTATTTGGTTTTTCTTGTTTTCCTTTTACTCCACAAAGTACTCTTCACCTGAAACAAATGATTAATTTGAAGTGATAAAGTATGTTGTTTTCCTCTACAGTGACTCCTTTCTTCTCAAACAAACACATGCAGCTTTAGTATAACATCTAAGTGACCCCCAGTATTTCCTTTCTACCAGAATTCTTCTAATTACCTGACAGTGACATGGGTCCAAAAAAGGGGGGCTTTTCCTTCTCTCCTTAGCCCAATTCAATAAAACCATTTTGTTATTACTACAGTGTTGTTGTTTTTTTTTATTTTATGGACAATATAAAATAAATGAAGTCTCTGCTAAAATGTATGTTTTCTTAATATTTTGTCTTCTAATGTCATTCCTTACGCTCTTCTGTATTCCTTGTTCGGTTTCCTTATTCTACTCATCATCCTTTAGCTTTGAATGCTCCTTGGAGAGATTGAAGGGATTCCATCCTTCAGAAATCTTCTTCTCAGCTCTACTATACTCCTAGCTCCCTGTCTTTTTTTTTTTTTCTGATGTGACTGCCTGCAGTGTTTTGCTAATAGCCTTGAACCCAACTCTGTCCATTTTCTGGCAGCTAGCCATCAAAAACATAGTTGAGGTGGGGAGAGGGAGCTGCCATGTTAAATCGCCTTCTTCTCTCCCTCTGGGAAAGGACCTTAACCTCAAGCACTTTTAGTCAATCACAATCCAAGGGAGAACCTTGAAAATGTTCTGCAACACTGATTGGTTCCATAAAATATGCTGCCTGGATGTAGAAGTTGAGTTTCTTTCAGCTGTTTCATAATAAAGGGCAATGCGTGTGCAGTATTCATAGTAATTCAAATGTGACACAAATAATACAGCAAATAATTACAGCGACCTTTACCTCACCTCAAATTTAAACAAAGGTTAAGCTGCCCTTTACTAAAGTAAATATTTTCTGTAGTCAAATAAATGCAGACACCTTTAGAGAGGAGAATATATTGCCAAACTAAACAAAACTGAAAATGGTTACAACAGAATAATTTCAAAACATAAAGAATGCAGGACTCCTTAGCGTAAACAACATGCAGACTTGCCGGCATCTGCCATTATTAATTTACCTTACAATACTTCCAATGTGCTCCTCCATATGTTTGCTGAGAACTGTTGCTTGAAATGTCTGTCCAGAAGGACACGTTGGAGAGAGAATTATTAAAAATACAAAAGAATATAACTCTCTCCTCCCAACCACATCCCATAAACAATTTATATATAATTCCATAAAACTGAATGAAGACTGGCACATTTAACTAATTAAGAGACAGACACTGAGTCTTAGAAAATAAACCCACAGGACAATGCTCATCATACCCAGGAAGTGACCGGTAAGTTCTATTTAGTTCTCATACCAAGGTTTAGCTGTTGGCCAGATAAGGACCAGGTGTGTTTTTGCACGTTTTAATTTGTTTAGTCTATGGCTAATTCAAATAGCAGTTTAAAAAATCAAAACTCAGGACCGACTCTGTTATACATTCTTGGTCTTTAATTTGAGCTGTTTACTTTTTAAAAAATAGCTACTCTATTTCTGGGGTCCTCATGCTAATAATATGCTGGCCATAAGAAAAACAAGTCATCAGCTTCTTGTAGCGGTCCATGTCTCCACCAAACTCCCTTTTGGTTGAAACAAGACTACCTGATTTAATTAGAACTCCTTACATATGCCATGTTTTTGGTCACATTTAAAATTGCACGTTTCAAAGACGGAATGGATTTACATTTAATAGGACAATAATTGTATGTTAAAGGGGAACAGAATTTATTTTTTGTTTCTCTCACTCCAACTCTGCCAACTCTGTTATTAGTGAAGGACCCAAGACTTTCCTTAGAGACTTAAATTGCTGGGTTTATTTTTAAACACTTTTTTTTGTACAGGAAAATTTCAGGTCAATATGGCCCTCCTCCACTTCAGTTCCCACTATCTGACTCAGCAGTTTTCACTTCTCTCTCCCCCCAACTCTATTCTCTTCCAAGCAGCTAGAACAGTTGCGGGTGAACAGTTTTCACATGCAGTAAGGTGCAAATGAGAGGCTTTACTTGAATCTACACATAAACTTTAGGGATTTAGGTATCAGTTATCTCAGAGTGAAAATCTCATCCTGCATTCCTAGATGAGTTGATGGCATTATTGATGGTGATTTTTCTGTAGTTCATGCAATTGATTTCTTAGCAAGATAGTCAAAAGCACAGAAATATTAGTGAGAAAAAAAAAAAAAAAAACTTGAATCCACAATGGCTTGTCTCACCAAAGAGACAAAGGACAACAGATTGGAAATACAAATATGCAGAAGGGAAGGATGATATGAAAGAAGAGAAGCAAAAGCAACAAAAAACATGATCTCTTTAAGCAAAATATATTGAACTTGAAGACAGGCTACATAAAAATAACTTAAAGAAAATAATTCCTTATGTGAGAACTCAAAAAATCAAGAAATAGTACAAGAAACCCACTCATAATTTTTAAACACAAGATACAAGATGTCATTCAAAGAAATCCATAGCTGTCCTGTGTGGGGAAAGGGAAAAAGGGAGGACAAACCTATGTTGCTAACTTTAAGACACATAAAGGTTAAATTTAGTAAGTCCAATGGCAAACAAAAATTTTAGCAGGTAATCAGGAGAAAGATCATCAAATGAAAGGAAAGGAAATGAATAACACAAGACCACGCTGCACCCACCAGAAATTTCAGGAGGACATTAAATAATGTGTCCCCAAAAGCAAAGGAGTTCAGAGTGACCCTTGAGGTGGTCTTCACTGAAAACTTGAGCCTGACCAATAGTGGGAAATAAAAACAAAAGACTTGACATGCAGTGAAAAGAGGCATTCAGAATATTCTTAGGGGAAAAAAAAGATCTGAACAGATTATTTGATTTTAAATATCCTGTGCAACAGAAATACAATAAAGATAAACAAATACAGCAACTAAGGACGACAGTAACAAAATCACAACAGAGAAATCATTCAGAAAATTCTTTCTGAAAGGACAGAAGGAGACGAGTGGAAGTAAAAAGCAATGATGAAAAGACAGACCTGAATATCAGGTACTAAACATCACAACACCCCATATACAAGTGAATCAATGTTTTTGCAATAGCAAATTACAGAATGGGAATATCTAAAATATATCTAAAGAGAATATCTAAAAGAGAGAAAAGAAAGAAGATAGAGGGGAACATGCGACATGTCTTAATCAAGTCAAAAGTTAACAATGATGGAGAAATGTTGCAGGCTGTCAGGAAGGACAGACATACAGGAGAATGAGTGATGAGGCAAATGAAGCAATTAAAGCGGGGGGGAAGCTTGCTTCAAGTAGGAGAGGGGCCTCTTGGTTCATGTTCCCATGGAGAAAGAGATATTCTATAAAGGCATATGGAGACTTTAAAATGGGTATCTTCTGGAGAAAATTAGTGCTTCAGAAAATCCTGCTTCAGAAGAAGGAGAATCAGAACTCTTGGGAGGACAATTGACACCCACAAAAGGGGAGGAGGTTTAGGGCGAGTGGGAGAGTAGTGGGGAGGGCCCAGTTAATAATGACTTGGACAATCAGGGACATAGGAAAATTCCTCACAGAGACAATATCCCCTCCTGTAGGAACTGATGGTTTTAAGAAGCTCCACACAAAAAAGAGAACTTTTGGGGGCATGATTTACAAGGCAATAACATAGGAAACATTTAGAAGAAGAAAGCCAAAATAAGTTCCTCAGAAACTTTAAGTCCATAAGGATAACAGAAACTAAAGAAGGACTAACCTAAGAGCCAAAGAATAAAATTATAGAACAGACAGAAAGAAAAGATAAATAATGAAGAGCATGAAGATAAAAGATGAATATTAGAAAAAAGCCATAGAAAATTAAAAAAATCTCCAAAACTACTGACCAAAAATGTTTCAGGTAAGGAAAGGAACACAGAATTTACTTACCAAAGAGGGGAAAAGAAGAGGGAATTATATGACTAAATAAAAGCAAGGAGAAAGGAATTAACAAATTATGCAAAATTTCAAAACTAAAGAAAAAAATAACAAATGAAGGAGGGATGGTTAAGGATGAGCAGAAGTGAGCCAGTGGGAGCAGGATTGCCTTGAAGTCTGTTAAGGTAAACTAATTAAAAAGATAAAGTACTGTTTTCATGGAATTGGGAGAAAAAATACTTGTTTGAGAAAAAACTAGAGGTAAATAGATGAAAATATAAAACTAAATCTAATAAGATTAAGTAGGAATGGATTTAACAGTCCAACAAAATGAAAAAGTGATGGGTTGGATAAGAAAACAAGATCTCCCAATCTCTTACAGGAAAGAGACTCTGACATAAAATGAACAGCAATAGCAACAAAAATACCATCCATAGAATAAAAATGGAGGGGTGATGGAAAAATTTACTATGCAACATATGGATACAAAAAACCAAAAACTGCAATCATGCTGAAAGACAAATAAATATGAAGAGCATGAAAATGGATAAACAGGAAATTACATTGTGTTGACTCAGGCTACATGCCAATATTAATATCAAACATACATATTCCAAATGCCTCAATAGCTAAATCCATAAAAGAAATTGTAATTGAATTACCAGAAGAGATAGATAGCAATGTGATAGTGGTAGAAAATTATAATGTCCATCTCTCAGTTTTGGATAATTTTGTGTATACATACATACACACATGAACATACACATGCATTACATATATACACACACACAGGAAAACACAGAACTGAACAAATTTCTGGAGAACTGGAGCTAAAGGATTTATCTTCTAAATGGTACCGTTAAAAAATTTACCAATTTGTCAGTACCATATGAAACTTTTTTTGGAGGCAACTGGGGTTAAGTGGCTTGTGCGGGTCACCCAGCTAGTAAGTATCTAAGGCTAAATTTAAACTCAGGTCCTTCTAATTTCAGAGCTGATGCTCTATTCACAGGGTCACAGAGGTGACTGCACACAAAACTTTTACAAAATTTACTGTGTATTAATGTATAGAGATACTGCAAACAAATGTAGAAAGACAAAAACATACACTCTTTACAGAATATAATGGAGTAAAAATTGTATTCATCTCAAGTAACACAAAGGAAAAACATAAATGGAGACCACAATAAAAACATATAAATAGGTGAAAAAAATCATAAAAAACAAGGGATAATTATGTAAAATAAAATGATAGTGATGAAACAACATGCTAAAATTTCTGGGTTGTAGCTAAAGTAATCTTAGGGATAAGACATCAGTGATTTTATCCCTGAAGGTTGACTTAACTCTCCACACTTGCACCCTGGCCTAACATGTTATCTAGGTATGTCTATCCATTTGTGTTCCCTGAATTACCCATTCTTCCCACAAATGGTATGTGTGTTTGTGAGCGTGCCACTTTCATGGGGGAAATGTTTTACTCTTACTGTTAAAAAATATATTCATTCATTAAATTTTGTTGTTCAGTCATTTCAGTCATGACCAACTTTTTATTGACCACATAACCACATTTAGGGTTTTCTTAGAAAGAATATTGGAGTGGTTTGCCATTTCTTTCTTCATTTTATAGATGAGGAAATGAGACAAATAGTGTTAAGTGACTTGTCAAGGATCACATAGCTGGTTAATATTTGAGGCCAGATTTGAACACAAGAAGAGGAATCTTCTTGATTCCAAGCCAAGGTTAGGAAACCACATATTAACATTGTCTATGTTCTATTGAATTTTTAGTTATTTTGTTAAGTATTTCCTGATTATATTTTAATCCAGTTCAGGAAGTTCTTCGGTGTGCTGCCTGCTGACGAACTCATCTTTGACATCTCTGCTTTAGACTAAGCAACGCTAAATTACAGAAGACTAGCCTAGATGGTTAGTTCATTAGTCCCTAGTTGACATGAATGATGATACTTTCCTAGTGGAAACGATGATACTCTCCTTCCTAGGTTTTCACAAAATTGCTCTCTCAGATGTGTTTTCCTTAACTTGCCTTATATGACTCTTCCTTGTCCATTTCTTTTGCTGAATCTTCATTTATATCCTACCTCCTTCCTGACGGCATTTATCTGGAATTTATGCCTTGCTATGGTGCCTCCCTAAATTCTGTGTTTTGGTTAACTCACCATTCTCAATACATTTGATATCTTTATGCATATGACTCTCAATCTCTATATCTCCATCTATCTATCTATCTATCTATCTATCTATCTATCTATCTATCTATCTATCTATCATCTATCTGTCTATCTGTCTGTCTATCTTTATCTCCCTTATCTGTCCTCTGGCTTCCAGTCTCATGCTATGAATTACCTACTAGAAATTTCAAATTGCATTTCCCATAATGAGTTTCTCCTATTCAGCTTGTCTAAAACACAACTCATTATCTCTCTCCCAAAACCCATCCCTCTTCTGAACTTTTCTATCTCCATTAAGCAACAAAGCAAAAAGTTTCACGAAAGAAATGATATTTAAATTGAACTCTTAGAGAAACTACAGATCCTAAAAGGTATAGGTGAGAAGGAATATGGCATTAAAAGCCCCAATGTGGATAAAAAACAGCAAACAAGTTAAATCAGTTGAGCCTTAGAGTACATGAAGAGGAAGAGATTATAGTAAGCCTAGAAATGTAGATAAGAGATAGGTGGGAACCTTACATCCTTCTAGTCACCAGGATTTGCAACCTCAGACTCATTCTTAACTCCTTATTCCACATTATCATTGTCTTATCTGTTTTACCTTTACCTAATCTCTTCTGTCACCTCTCCACTCCTATGGCTATTTTCCTATTTCAACCTCTCATCCCCTCCGGTCTGATGATTTCATTACTGTTGTAACTGATATCTCTGCCTCAATTCTGTCTAATCAATCATCCGCAAATCCACCAAATTTAAATCAACGAAACACAGGTCTAACCAGGTCTTTCCCAGTGGCACCTCATTACCTCTAAGAAATTTATCTGGTATTTGAAAACTTTCCTAAGCTAGCTCCAATTTACCTCTGCAGCTTACTTTTAGACTCGTCCCCATCACATACTCTAAGTTTCAGTAATCCTTCACTACAACATTCCATCTTCTTTCTCTGTGGCTTTTTATGCCCATAAAATGCACTCCCTCTTCACTTAAACCTCTTAGAATTTGCAATTCCCTTAAGAGTTCAGCTTGAATACCGTTTCCTTCATGAGCCTATTATTCATTTGGCTCCGTAGACTGTTATTAAGCCTTATGTATTTTTATTTAACCTGCAAAAACTCAACTCCCAAAGAGAAATTTCTTTAGAAATGCGCAATGGAAGATTTTGTGTTATTGCTAGCTCTTTTTTCAGACAAGTCCTACTCTTCATGACCCCATTTGGGATTTTCTTAGCAAAGATACTGGAGTGATTCGCCATTTTCCTTCTCCCGCTCATCTTACAAATGATAAAACTGAGGCACACAGGGTTGTGACTTAGAGTCACACAGCTACGAAGGGCCTCAGGCCAGATTTGTACTCATGAAGATGAGGTTTCCTGATTCCATGTCTGGTGCTTTATCCATTACACTGCATAGCTACCTACTCATAGAAGATCAGGAAGAACAGTAGTGGGGCAGTTGTTAGAATCTGTCATATTAAGAGGAAAATGATTATTATTAGGGGAAGAAGGAAGCAAGGGAAGAAGGAAGGAAGGGGAAGAGGAAGGGAGGCAGAAAGGAAAAAAGGGAGTGATGGGGAAGCAAGGATCAGGAGAAGGGAGGGAAGAAGAAAGGAACATGGGAAGGGAGGATTGGAAAAAGGAAGCAAAACAGGGGAGAGGAAGGATGGGAGAAAGGGAGGAAGGACAAAAGGAAAGAAGAGAGTGATGGGGAAGAAAGGAGGGAAGGAAATACAGGAGGAAGAAAGGGAGAAAAGGAGGAAAAAAGGAAGGAAGCCAACAAGAGTTTAAAAAACACTATGTATGTCATACAAAGTCACACGCTAATAAGTATCTGAAGCCAGAGGTGAGCTTCCTGACTCTAGCTCCAGCACTATCCATTGTACCACTGAGCTGCCTGGTGGGGATGGAGGAGTGGGGATGGGGAGGGAAGTTAAAAAGAAAAATCAAACAAAAGATCTCATCACAACATAGCACAATAACAATTATCCATGATGATAATCTTGAGTAACACTTTTTTTTTTAAGCTTAAGTAATGTTCATTATCCTTTCTGTGGAAGTCATCATGGCCTAGAAGATAGAAAGACAGTCTTGGGGTAAGGAAGGCTTGGGTTCAAATCCTGATTCTGACACACATGAGCTCTGTGACCCTGAGCACATCTCTCAAATTCTTGGTGGTTCAGTTCTCTAATTTTAAAATTGTAAGTTACAGAGCAGGTATAGGTTTACATTAGGGGAGATTCTTCACTGGGGGTGAAGCTAAGCCAATGAAATTACAAGTCTGGTTTGAAAAAAAAATCCTTTGTTTAAGAAGATAAAGAAATGAATAGGTTAGAAAGATGTCCATCAGAACTGGTCAACGTAAAAATAAAATGACCCTTTTGTAGAATACTCTAATGCTGATAAAAAGGAAGTTAACACAGTGTTTTACTTATTGTATAACAAAGGCTGGAATTGACCCTGAATGAGTGGTTTAAGTATCAGAAATCAGGTTCCAAGTCAGGTCTGCTGATTCCCAAGGCAGAACTGTTTGTAGAATATGTTCTCCCACATATGGCAGAGTTTAGAACTCAGGCCTACTTTGTAGCTTACTGACCTGATATTCCTTAAACAAAAATCTCAGTAGCTGTGCAGATTAGAATGCTTGTACAAGGGACTGGTGTGCATTGTATTTTTCCCACAAAGGTTATCTGTGTCCAAATGTTGTTTGCCTAGCTGTAGCTCACAGGGAGGTATGAAAAGATATCTCTGGAACAAGGATGGAGAAACCTGCGAGCTCCGGGGGCCTCCTAAGTCCTCGAGTGAGGCTTTTTGACTGAGTCCAAGTTGTACAGAACAAATTCTTTTATTAAGAGGATTTGCTCTGGGGTCACTGGAGGACAAAAGGACCATTTGTGGCCTAGAGGCCCCAGTTTTCCCACCCCTGCTCTAGAATATTCCCCCTGCCCTTCTCCAAGGGAGATTTTGAGTGAGGGAGGTCTATGTTTGAATGCATGCTATGTCTACCACTTACTAGCTGGGCAAGTCACTTAATATCTCTTTCCTCACCGGTGAAATAATAATAATAAAACTTATAGTACTTACCTCACAAGATAGCTATGAAGCTTAGGGAAAAAAATGCATAAAATATGCTTTTTTTTTAAAAAAGTATATCTAGACCTGCTTTACTATAGAAAATTCCCAGAGTAGAAACTGTTCCATTGATGCATACATAGCAGTTCTTCAGTTTAGAGGATTCCCTAGGGCATACCATATTCCTTGGGACACGGAGATTAACTCACTTGTTTGTGTTTCAGAGGCAGGGCTTGGGCACAGATCTTCCTGAATCTAAAACCAGTCATCTATCAGCTGCATCATATTGCCTCTTTAGGATCACAGCTACCTTACCGGAAATTTAATCAGCTGACCCTACCTATTCTCCGCCTTACCCCATTTTTATTCATCTTCAGGATCAGTAAAAGGATAGCTTTGGGACAAAAATCTGAGGATACCAGACCCTGGTAGGTATTGTAGGGAAATGATTACATTAATTTTTTTTTTATTTTATGTTTCACCATCAATGGCAAAATCCAAATAGTGCCTTATTCTCACATGGCATTTGCCAATTAAAAGTTAGGGCAAGTTCCAAGGAAATTTGATAGTTCATAATTATTTGATGGAAGAAAACAGTCAACATTTCTTTATCATAATGTCATCTAAATATTCTTATTTCTTTATGAGAGAATAAAATAATAATCTTATCCAAACTGTATTTTTGATTGGTTAACCAGAATCCTGGTACAACATTCTAATTGTCATTCTCAAGGAAGTAGGGCATTAGTCACCAAAGTGGAAATGTTAAATGCATTTGTTGAAATCTCTGTGTTGTTTTAAGTTGTTTTCCTTGTGAATGTTGATGCTTTCCAAAAAATGCCCATTCAGTATCATTAGAGCGTGGAAGTTGTCCATAGAAATCTGGATGGGAATCAGTAGCAGGGGTCTTGCTTCAACTTCTATGGTTCAAGGGAGGATGTCACTCTTCAGAGACAGTGTGAGGAATGGGAAACCAGAGGGAAGTTTCTGAATGACCTCACAGCATGAGATGAGCGTACACTACTGTAATAATGGTTTACATTGGCAAGACTCCACTTGTGGGGTGGTCTGTGGTGACATTGTCAAGAATCTCTTTCATTAGTACTGTGAATGCCATGGGGACACATCGACTGAAAGGTGAAAAGTTGGGAAAGCTGCTGTTTTTCAAGGCTGGGGAAAAAGAGAAACCATTTAGGAGAAGATTAGACTTTTCAAGAGGTTGGTTTTTTAAAAGGAAGATATGAAAAATCATTGCTACTTTGTGTGAAGTTTCAGATGAAGTTTGGATCAAGAAATCTGTTAATTAACAAGATTTTGTGGGGTTGAGAACATTAGTTTTATGATATTGCATTTTTTCCGGAAATCTCAGTTCTTCATGGTTGATAGGTAAATAGGTAATGCTCTAGCTAGATTCAATAGCCAAAATAGAAAGTAAACATATAGAGTAATTGTGACACATTTTAACAGATTAGTCTGTTAACAGATTAATCAGATTTCCTCACACTTTTGTGAGTCTATTGTATAAAACAGTTTAAAACTGATTTGCTTTATGAAATGAATCCTAGTAATAGTGTCTGAAAACATGGCATGTCTCATTCACATATACATGTGTGCCTCTCTTCAATCTTAAAAAAAATAAAACAAAACCTATTGGTGATTTGAAGATTTAATAGCTATTTTGTCACAGATGCACATTTTATAGTTTAATATTTGGGGAGGAGGGATAGAAAAGCAATTGGCATGCTGAGCAGACATGATGTAGGGCAATTTAAAATTAATAGAGCACTTCAAATTTTAGGAGCTCTTTTTGTTAGAAAGAATGTTTGTTCTAGGAAGTTTTAGTATAAAAAGATTTAAAAATCTCAAAGTGTTCATATATCTAGGGATGAATCTGTCCAAAAGTGAATAGAATGATTTTATGACAGAGGAGTTTTCATAGTATGGACAATTTAAAAAAACAGAACACCCAAATAAAACATGATCTCCTTTAAATATCTTGCAAGATTTACATTTATAACATATATTTATATACAAATATGTAATGCATATATCTGTAAAGAGATACCTAAGTGGAAAGTGATGCATGGATTTTTACCTGAAGCTCTTTTTAAAAAAATTACCTATGAAATTAGAATTGAATTCATAAATGCTTGGTATTTTGATATGGATGGATATTATATGTGTATACATAATGCATGCATATATATGTATCTGAAAATTAGTTAATGCATGCATATATAAATATGTATGGAAGTACATATGTATATATGTTCAATTTCAGATTTCCTTATCCGGGCCTCTAAGTATTACATGGACAGCTTAAATAGCGTATTTCCAAACTAATTTTGTGGTTTTTGAGTTTCAACTTGCCCTTCCCAAAGTCTTTTCAGAGTTATCAGAGTTGCAAATGGCCTACTTTGAGTTACCGGTAATGGCTAAAAAGCAGCACCTAATAATCATACAAGTGGGGTGATGAGAGAGAGAGAGAGGAGAGAGAGAGAGGAGAGATGAGAGAAGAGAGAGAGAGAGAGAGAGGAGAGAGAGGAGAGAGAGAGAGAGAGAGAGAGAAAGAGAAAGAGAGAGAAAGAGAGAGAGAGAGAGAGAGAGAGAGAGAGAGAGAGAGAGAGAGAGAGAGAGAGAAGTAAAGACATTACAAGTATCAACCATCTAGGAAGGGGAGAGAGTTTGAGGAAAATGACTTTTCTTCAAACCATTTGAAGCAAATCTTTTCCCCTACAGTGGTGATGTACTACATCTACTCATAAGACAAGCTTTGGCTCCTGAGACCCTCATAGCTGTCCTTTTTGTAATCAGAAAATTTCTTGAAGTCACTGAGATGATGGAGAATTTTACTATTCTGCAGAACTATCCACCACAATTTTATATGTCAGGAGGTGTAACAAGGGTAGAGGAAAGAGATTTTGCTAAAGATAAAGACCCTAAAGATTACTGACATCTTTGGGGTAGTATACTTCTGCCCTGAATGTGGATGCCCTCTGTCCTGTGATCTTTTTGCATCAAAGTTCATCAGGCAGTGCAACCACTTCCATTCTCTTGCCCAGCTCTAGACTGACAGCCCTAATGCTCCCAACCCTCCCAACTCCCATCCATTTCTCCTAGGCCCTGACTTTCCCCATCAAGAAATCACTACTTAGTACCTCCACCACTATCTCTTTCCAGGGTTTGGTGGTAGGTCAAGGATAATAGGTCTTATCCTAGGTGCTTGAACTGAAGTCTCTGTGGGAACATCCTGTTTCCTCTCTGAATTTTTTATTCAGATTGAAGAAATTATGTCTCCCTGTTAAATTAAAACTACCAGTACTAGTAGTTCTATTTCAAGGGAATTGTGGTCACTCATAGGACAAATTTTAATTGTAAATACCTAACTGATTTTTTTTTTCCCTCACTTCCATTAGGTGGTTGAGGGCAGGGTATTATTAATGCCCTACATGCCCCTGTGACATGTTCCTTTTCATATCAAAATGAAACAAAATGATCATAGCACTATGTTGTAGTATTATCTTTGAGCAACTCATTTTGTCAATTTCCTACTGACTTTGTGCATTTCTTCTAGGCATTGCAGTGCATGTGCTTCTTATTACTATATCATATGAGAGACTCAGAGATAGGAAAATTCTTCAGATTTCTAGTATCAAAGAATTTTAGAAATTAAAAGGAATCCTAAAGCTCAATCATGAACACTCTAGTTTTCTCAGACAACTAATCAATAGAAGAGTCTGGACTAAATGATAAATTTCTCGATTCCTATTAGCTTTATGTTACTTCCATTTTTTTTTTCTACATGGACCTCTGCTACAAACAAGGAACTGTTCCTTAGGCATTGAAGGGGCATGGTAGATATGATTTGCTACCTTCAAGGTGCTTAGTCTTATGTAGAGATAGGAGAAGCATACTTGAAATAAAATGTTTTTGAGATTCCATATTTAAATATTGGCTGCATTTGTGGTATGTGCATGAGGTTCCCACTTCCCCCCTTGTTTTTAAAGATAAAATGGGTAAAAATGAAGCTAATAATAGACACATGACACATAATTAGGAATTTGCTCTACTCCGCCATGTCTAATAAATGTTTTCCAATTATCATTCTTGCTGTATTCCCTTGTGAATTACCTTCAAAATAAAACCTTTCCTATGTTTTCTAGAGACTGGTCCCTCTCTATCCCCTCAGAAATTACATTGCATTTATTCTAAATATATTCTCTCTCTCTCTCTCTCTCTCTCTCTCTCTCTCTCTCTCTCTCTCTCTCTCTCTCTCATTTCCCCTGATATTTTATAAGCTCCCCAAGGCAGGAACTATTTACCTTATTTTTGCCTTTGCATCCCCAGTATCTAGTCTGGCATTTACAGTAGGTGATTAATAATGTCTCATTCATTAACTGATGGATCTCTACACAACCAGCTTGATAAATTACAGGGTCAACCTAATGAAATTGTCTGAATTGGGATAAAATTTTTCTTTTTTATGTGTTGTTATTATTATTTTTTTAATCAATGGATGCTGGTATGTGAGCGATCATTTATGTGGAATTTTTTGACTATGATACTAAGTTCAGTACTGCTCAATGCTTATATTTGGGGACATGGTAGCTTTAAGTCTTTCAGGCACCATCCTAGAAAAGGAGAAACTGCTGTAGAAGATAGCACGGACAGTCTATTTCTCTATGGCTTGTACTTCAATTTTTGCTCAGCATGAGAAATTCCTGCATTGCCAGAGCCATTCTCCTTTCGGGGTTAGTGGCGATCTCATCGTGGAAGTGCCCTTTTCCTCCACTCTGATACTATTTCAAAATGATTCTCTTTTTCGAGAGGGGTATAGACCATGACACAAAGTAATAAAGTAACTGTTGCATGTGTGCTCAGTATCCCCCAAAGAGGTTACCTATAAAGGAACCCTCAAATAACAGCATGTTTTTGAGTTGCAGTAGACACAAAAGAAGAGGGGGCAGTGTAGGTGGTGGAAGTAACTGACAGGATAAAGTCATTTGCTCTAGTTTGTAAAAGAACATTCCACTGGTCTCTGGGCCCGGACCAAGGTAAACTGAAATAAGGATTAACTGACAATTGCAAAGGCTAATTTACAGAAACCACATGAGGAGTTCCCGAGTACAGCCCAGATAACAAAAATATTATCCACGTTGTTTACAGTGGAGTTAGGCAGTTTATTAGCTGGAGTGCTTCATTATGTATAAAAGATGCCAATGAGAGTCTTCTAGTCAAAATAAACAGGCATAAAGTGTTCCACGTATACAATTTGAGGAGAATGGTTACTTTGCTATTTATTTAATAATTGACCATAAAAGGAGTCAAAGAGCAAAGGGAAAAACTAGAAAAGCAGCACACTAAGGGCTTTTTGAAAGATTGATAAATAATGTGGAATCTCAATTAGGCTGTAGAAGGAATGCAGATATTAAAAATTTGGTCAAGAATCTAATTAGCTGGAGGTAATTAAACAGTCTCACACGGGGTCATTAATCTTTTCCACAGACCTTTGATGTTTTGCACACTGTCTTCTAGTCATTAATAAAATTCATAACACTCCTCTTTGTGGTGTTTTATCATCATGTTTTTCTCTGTAAGAGCACAGAGCAAGTGTCATTGTATCACAAGGGCCTTACTTTAATTTCTTTCCCCTTCTTCATTCCCCCCCCCATGTATTAAAATTAACCATTTACTGAGACAAGTAAATCCTAAAAAGCCCATTCCTAACTTTCAGCTTTGAGATTCCTTCACAGATCAGTCATTCTTCTTGCAAGGAATGAAGGGTTATAGTATCTCTCTGCATAAAAACAGGGGCATCTAGATGGAACATTATTTTGTAATGTTCTTCAGGGTTTTTTTTTTTCTTTAAGTTAAAGAGACTCTGAAGAGGATCACTGAAAGTGAAGACTAATTATTTGATTAATAAATAGGTCAAGTGGAAATGCGCTTAATAGAAACTGAACCTTTTGCCCACAAGCACGTACAAAGTGCCAGAACACTATTTCAATAACGCCTGATACTGACACATTTCCATGTAATAATGTATCCAGGAATAGCTGGGTTCTGAAAGGCAAGGGAACTTAACAAAGACTGCCTTTAGAAAATATGATCCTTGTGATTGGTGGTGGTGGTGGGGAGGAATATTTTATTCATTTTTATAAATGCAATGTTTGTGTATGCATAATTGTATTTCAGACCTTAACTGAATGTATTTCTGAAAAATTGAAACCTGTTGTTTCCCCCGAATTGATTGTATTTGTAACAGTGCCTGTTACTGTAGAACTATTCACCTGTCCCCTGGTAGAATATATTGAATTACCATGGAATGCTAAAAGGGATCTAGCACTTATAAACGTTTGAGTGCAAGGATAATTCTCTCATAACGATAGTAGTACAGGTTGTGGAGCAAGTGAGTTATTCAACTCAAAAAACCTGAAGACTTCTAAAACATTCTTTATATAAATCAGAATACAGAAATGTTTTCTATAGAATAATAAATGTAGCAAAATGCTATTTAGTATTGATTGCTCTGTTCATGCATTTTCTTTTAATGTGAGATTTGCAGATTTTAAAAAATTAGCTATTTTATGTTCATTCAATTAAAAGATGCTTCCTGGAATAAAAATCAGATGTTATTTGAATTCTATGTAATGTCTGCTTCAGTCTAATATCTCAGCTACTCAAGTGGTATTTTATGACTGCAGGCTTACAGCAGTTCTCTAAGTAATATCTGTTTCTTACTTTCTAAATTCATTCATTCTAAATTCAGGGTGGTGGAGGAAGCAGGGGTGGGATTTATTGTTTTTGCAATTCCATAGTAACTGCTTACTAAATTTACCCAAAACATGACAAAAATAATTTGGTTAGAATTTAATTCTGGTCTATTTGATTAAAGTATTAGTGTAGCAAAGGCACTCCTGTTCTTAACCTTTATAAGCATTTTAAAAATTCACTCTTAGAAGGAACACTTGATTTAGAAAAGACAATGTCATTATTGCTAGAATAAAATAAAAATGGTTTTGACTTCTATAACAATCACTGAAAAAATAATCCACTGGGAAAAATATGAAGTGAGAAAACATATCAAATGCATGTACAGCAAGAGTTGCTTAGAAAATCCACATCAAATCCCACAGATCAAAAGTAGAAATGTCCACCAGCATCGCTTAACATTTAACAGTGACTTGAATCCTCAGGACTTTTAGTCTAAGCAATTATGCATCAAAACTAATTATTAATTTCACCAAGATTTCTTATTATCAATCTCCGAAAGACTCACATTTAAATCATTAAATTCAGAGATAAGGAAAGGTCGAAGTGCTATTAAATAGTTTTGGAATGTTGAATAGGGATAAATATGCTAAGACCATGATAAAGGACCAGATTATAGTGTGATTATAGTGTGACTCTTTATGAGATGGCTACTTACCTCTGGCAGGTGAAATAACAGTTATTCTGGAAATATCTGTCTATATGATTCAGACCTTGGATAGGCATTAAAATATTTGGTTTTATTTTGTTTTTATCTGAGATAGTTAAAAAATAGCATTAATTGAAAATATGTCACTGCACTATTTTCATTAAGCTTATCTTGTACTTTATTTCAGCCCAGGGCCTTTTTGCTTATAAAATGCTTACTAGAAGTTTATTGAACTAAATGGACTTGATCACATGCACCCTTTCCTGGTGGTGTGTGAATTTTCGACATGTCACCTTTATTAGGTATTTTTGCACTCTAGATAATCAACATTGTCTATCTACTGAATTTAAAAATGAATTATGGAGCAAATATTAATGCAATTCATCATTTTTATGGCATATAAAAATACACATTTGAAAAGCACTTTTAAATCTCAATCATTTAATTGCAAAGAGATAAGACCCTTAAATTGTAAATCACACTAAAGTAGCATTTTCCTAGGTAAAAAGCCTAAGACATAATTGTCCAATTGTTAAAGATGTGTAAAAAAAGAGTCTGTTATCTTGATAGTTGGATGGTTTAGCAATCTCTATGTTAGCTTCATAGCAGTTAAAAAAATACTTGATCAAATAATCTTCTGTGAACCACAAAAATAACTATTACTTTTATCAGTTAAGGAAATAACTTTTTGTGCAGTTTAGACTTTTAACATATTTTTATTAATTTGGATACATTCCTCTATGTAAAGAGGAGATCCAGACTCGCAAATACAAGTTCAAATGTTTAAATATTTGAGGTTCAATGCCACCTCAGAATTTCCTGGTTAACTATAAGGTCATCCCACAAACAGCTGGGCATAAGGGAAATATACAATTCTGGAGCCATTATATCATTTCCTGTTCTGTTTCCTGTCAACTGTTTCTGCCAGAAACGGCTAATAATGGCCTATTTCCACAGGGCAGTGGGAGAAGCTGCTGTTACAGTTAAGACTTACGGTCTAGTGTTAGATTTCTTTTGTAAATGCAGTTATTGCATCTGGACTAAAGAGGGCAGGATATACTCTATAAAAAAATAAAGGCAACCGAATAGAAAGTCTCTGTGGGGAAATAACAATATGCAATTGAGTATATGATAAAGTGATTTATTTTCAATAAAATCTGTACAACTGCTTTAGTTACTTTGACACCTTGATTAACTAGGTTTTCAAAGGTATTTGTGGGTGTGAACTTCCTTTATATTATAGGTTAGGCTTACCTGATTGCATTTAGGAGAGCATATGTATTCTTGAAACATTCATTTTGCAGGAGTTTCTTCCTGGATATGTCAAGTCAATGCCATACATTCGCAAGGAAATATTTCTTGGACATTGCATGAAATATGAGGAATCTTTTCCACTCTTTTGTTCCCAACTTATTTCTTGAGAACTTTAAAAAAAATTTGACTCGATTGAAATAGGATCCCTCCGTAAACTCAGACCATATCAACTGCTCCGATCCTTTTAATAAATTTTTTTCCCTTTCCTCCTGCTTCCTTTTCTTCTTCTCCCTTCTGCTTCCTTACCCTCTCACTTTCCTCATGTCTTCTTTTTTCCCTCTCTTTTCCTCTCCTTTTCTTTCCTTCTATTCCTACCTTTCTCCTTTTTTTCTTTCTTACATTCCCCTCTTCCTTTCTTTTCCTCTCTTTTCCACTTTTCCCTCTCTATACCCTTTCCTCCCTTCTTTGTCTTTGTTTCTTCTTCTCCCTCCTTTTCTAAAAATAGACCTTGTAAAGACAAGGACTTTAAAATCAATCTACTGGTTGGGGCAATTGAACAATCTGTAGGCATTAACTAGCTTTGCAAGTTTTCTATTTTTAATTTTTTTTTAGATCTGAAAGTATTTTATTTTGGCATTCAGAGAAAATTCTGAGAAAGCATATCCCGTAGACAATCTGGGAGTACACACCCTTTGTAAACATAAAACTTCAGTGCCTAAGGGCAAGACATAAAGAAGCAATTAGGTGGAGAATGGGATAGATTATCTGATTCAGTCAGGAAGAAGTAAATTGGAAACCTGTCTTAGACATTTAGTAGCCGTGTGACCCTGGGCAAGTCACTTTACTTTCCCTTTTCTCAGCCTCTGTTTCCTCATCTGAAAAATGGGGATAACAGTAGTACCTACCCGACAGGGTTATTGTAAAGATTAAATGAGTTAACACATGTTGTATTTTACAAACCTCTATTACTCAATGAGTATTTATTAGGCACCTCTTACGTCCCGGGTACCCATCTGCACAGATATGCCCTGCAGAAGGTACTTGGCCTTCTGTTTCACTTTGCCACTTAAGGTAATTTACTTCTCCATCTCTGACATTAACATAGAGATGAAGGATCATGGATGGTTTTCTCAATGTTTCCTTCACAGGGACACATCCTGTGACAGCAATAACACAGCTTCTCTTGAACATGCTGCCCCTTCTCCTCCTAGGACAGATCTGGGTCTGGTGCCAACTCCAGGGTGGTGAGAGAAGGGTTTCTGTACACTCCAGTAAGGAGGTTGGAATTAGACCAGACCTCACTGTCAGCAACTGTCCATCTTTCTGCTCTTTAATAAAAGGACCACCTGAGAGGAGGAATTGTTTAGCATTACTGGGAGCAAGAAGGAAGGGCTTAGGGCTGAAGGGTGTTAAGCCCCATTTCCAGAGGGTTATTAAACAGGGCCCCTGAGGGAAGGGGTATGCAGTGAATGTTCAGGGGGAATGAGTTTGATAGTGTTAGGAAGATATACCTTGTTCTCTCTTGTATTCCAAAATCATTTATGTGACATTTCTTAGTATCTAAGGTCCTGGCTACTCTGATATCATTATAAGTTGCAGAGAAAACTGAGTAATATAATGAACACAATCATTATTATTAATAAAGACCCTACCATTAATAACAGAGCAATAGCTTAGAAGAGTGGATAAAGGGCTGGATTTGAAGTTAGGAAGGCAGTAGAAATCTGAACTCTTCATTAGCTGGGAGACCATGGGCAATTACATTAACCTCTTTGAAGCACTGGGGACCTTTCTAAGATTTGCTTAACTAACTTAGAAATGTTTTGCCTCTGCCTAAGTGGAGGGCATTTCTACACTGATATAATCACAGATCTATAATGTCATGAAAACAACTATTATTATTATATCTTTACAATTTTCAGATAATTTCCATATGTCATTTGAATCTTACCATAAGGAAAATGAGATAAGTAGGACAGATCATATCACTATTTTTTTTTTCTGAGTGAACTATCATTTTGAGAAATTAAATGACTTATTCAAGGTCACACAGTTAGGAAATAGTATAGGGGTACCTTGAATCAAGGTCTTCTAGCCTCTAATCTAGGATTTATGCATCTACTTTACTCATTCTACACGATTGTCCTCCTGAGGTCTCCTTTCAAGCTGGTCACTTTCTATCAGTTGTAGGAAACATACACTTGCTATATTAATTTTTTCAATCCTAAATATTTCCATGATTAAAAAAAGCATTCCATTTTCAGCTAGACATCATGACTATGCCCCGTCATACATTCAATATTAGAGAAACAGCAACCATACACACACACACACACACACACACCGCACACAGAATGGGGACTCTCAATGAAGGAGACAATAAGAGCTGTTTAGTTCAGTTGATTTAAGACAGAAAATTTAAGCCCATATGAAGGATGATGCATAAAAACCCTTGTTAGGTTCATGTAGTGGTTTTAAATAGCAAGTTACTTCCTGTGAAAATAAATCGATTTAAAGCTTGACCCTGAGGGACCCTGAATCCACAGGCTCCAAGTGGTTCCACTATGGAACAAGAAAAAAAATTCTAATCAGTTGTCCCAGAGCTGAAGGTAGTTTAGAATATGTATCTTAATTCCAAGTGAATATATTTGGGAATTTCAGTTTCACTTTTATTCGATGACTGTTTGCGTTGCTGTACCCCCCGGGTATCAAATAGGATCATTGAATATCTAGCTTTCCGCAAAAATATTGATGTTAGGATATCCTATAAAGTTGGCCAGAAATGGGTAAATACCTTCCTAATTCAGAAGGCTGACCTTTGGGTTTAAAGAATGTCTTTGGCCTGATTTTACCAGACTAAGCCAGAATCAATGTGCCTCTTTGTTAATGTCCTTAAATAAAGCTCTTTTTCCCCATATTGAGGTCAGGGAACCCAGAGTCAGATCTGTAATATCTGTTATATGTCTTCTTCTTTTTCTTACTGTTTAACAAAGTCTTGGCTTTCTGATTGTTCTGTGGCGAATTATGTTTAAATAATAAATGCAGGAATCTCAAAACTCAGCGAAGTTCCCCAGACATGTTGTTTCCTCAGGGAGGCAGCATGTCACAATACATGGAGTAAGTGAGGAGTGAGGAGTCTGGAAGAGCTGGGTTCCAACCCTGCCTGTTCTAGAGAACCTCTGTGACCATGGGTAATTCTCTCATCTTCCCTGAATCTCAGTGTTTTATTCATCTGTTAAAAAAAAAAAGGAAAAGACCTGTAGTACTCACTACAGAGGGTTGTTGTAAAGCTGAAACGAGACAATGAATGGTCAGCATTTTGCAAACTGGATAGACAGAAACTGTCTACAAACATAACCTAAGGGTGGAGGTCTGGTGATTTCACCATGTGAAGATCTCCTGGTGTGGAAACCCATCTTTTTTCTAGCAGATAGACAGCACGGTTGATGGGAGGAGAAGGGGAAGGGAGGTGACTGAAGTCAGGATGAATTGAGCTGAATTAAATCCAGACATTTACTAGCTGTGTGACTTTGGGCAAGTCACTTAACCTCTTTCTGCCTCAGTTTCCTCATATGTAAAATGGGGACAATAATAGCACCTACCGCCCAGAGCTGTGAGAATCAATTGCGATATTTATAAAACATTTAGCATAGTGACTGGTACATGGTAGGTACTATATAAAAGCTAGTTGTGGTTATATAAACTGGCTTTTTTTTATCACTCTATATATTACTATACTCAAAAGGGATAGCAGGTCATATTGGTAAAGTTAATGCCAAATTGCTCATTCACAATGGTCTGTGGACCCACTGCCTGAACTATTGCTAGAAATCACAGTATCAGGCCTTAATAGTTACCTGGCTTTTCTGAATTTGGCAGTTTTTCTAGTGTTTTCAGAAACCTCTAAGGCTCCATAAAGCATGGCATTTTATACAATACCCACTTCAGCTAAATTCTCTAAACTTACAGGAATTGCTTACTTGCAGAATATCAGTTACTCAATTTCAGGGAGGTTAATTCAATGCAATTCAACAAGTATTTATTGAATGTCTACTCAAGAGATTTGAAGGACAATGTAAAATCTCCAGTCGAGCAAGGGAGACAGCTCCAAACAGCTGCCTTTTTTCCCCTATTTCTGTATGGATTACCACAGGGATTTAGGGAAATGTTGGGAGGGTGTGGTATGTGAAATAAAGGGAATACTCAGAGAGACTTGGGGTCAACAGTATTGATGTCATTTTCCCCCTTCTGAGCCTCAGTTTTCTCATTTGTAAAACAAGAATAATTATACCAGCAATACTTACCTCATAAGGCTATTGTAAAGCCTACGTGAAATAATGTATATAAAAGCACTTTGCAAATCATCCCATATGGCCTGTCATTGTGAGGTATAGTTGGAGGTATACTGTGGTGGGGAGAAGAAGGTGGAAGTGGAGGTAAAAAAAAAAAAGTTACAAAAGTGCTTGCTTTTCAAGGAAAAAACAGCCATTTTCAACACATATCATTCAGTATGCCAATAATTTAGAGGGCAGTATTGATTAGTAACCTATCAACTGAAACTAGATTTGTCAACTTGTACCATAATAACAGAAAGGGATCATGGTAAAATTGATAGAAATTTAGCCTAAGAGTCCTGAAGACTTAGTTACAAGTTCCATCTCATTGGCTGTGAGAGCCTGAGCCAGTCACTGATTGCTCAGTGTCCTTGGCAACTCTGCAAGACTATAAATTTTAGTCTAAGTGCTGCCCTGTCATTGGCTGAGGATATTTCCTTATCAAGAATTCTCTATGTCAATGAAATCATAGGTCAAGACTCCCCCAAAATATATTAAGAACTCTATATGAGAATAAAAGAAGTTCTCATAGAATTAACGGAACAATGCACAACTTATGTCTTTTTTCCTCCAACAAGGCTTAGAATGTGTGCCAAAAACCAAGGCTAATGGAGTTACTTATCTTTCCTTCTCTAGAGGGTTTGAGGTTTCAGTTTATATTTCACATCTATTCCCGAACTGAGATAAGCATACTTGGCTACATTCTGCTGCTTAGTGCCTGGATGGTTGATCAATTGATGACACATAGATTTTTCTCTGGCTTAGTGGTATAGGAGCTTGGGATAGTGGCACTGGATAAGGGGGGGGGGGGTGGAATGAGATAAACCTTTTAGACATTGACAGTACATGGATATGTTTGGCTTAACTGTACTTATTTTGGGTAGAGGGAGTCAGTTTGCATAATTATATCCATTTTAAACAGGGTATAAGAGGTATGAATGAACGAATACATGAATTAGTGAACTAACGAAAAAATGTTAAACTCATCATGTGCCAAGCTCTGTGCTAAGTTCTGAAGATGAAAATAGGGGGAAAACATGCACAATTCCTTCTTTGAAGGAGCTCACATAATTCAGGAAATTAGCACAAAAAAGAAATTTCAGCTTCAGGGTACATGGAAAAATATAAGCATACTAAGAGGTCAGTGATGGGATAAATGACAAGGCTCTTTGAGTATATCAGTGGTTCTGAAGACAGTGCCAGGCATCTGCAGGCCATAGAGGCAAAGCCAAAGGTACGACCTGGAGAATCTTGGAAAGTAGTGATAAATCAGATAGTAAGGATAGTCCTCTTTCACCAGAAGGAATAGAGGAGTTGAAACCCATCTCATCTAAGCCATATGAACAGTAGAGCAGATTGGATGGGTTCTTTACACACATAATTTTTGGTGATAGAAATGATGACAAAGTCATAATTTTTTTTTAAAATAAAGGAATAGATTTGACTGTATATATCCAAATGAATGTTTCCTTCGAAGTAGTTGCCCTAAAAGGCTTCCCATTTGAGGACATGCCATTTCCCAAATATTTCTTGAATACTTTTTATTTGGAATTGTCTTCAGAGACAGTTTTTAAATCTCATGTTTTTTAAAGCTCATTAATGACTGATCTTTTATCACTTTTTGGATTAAAGATTTTTTTTTTTTTTTGCACTGCGAGTTGCTATAGAGACTTACGTTAACAAATGATTAACAAAGTTCACAGAGTGATAAGAAGTCTTAATATTTTCTTCCCAATGGCAGAAATTTTAGTTCTCTAATCCCAGGAGTCTGTATTTTAGTACTGAAAAGAAGGAGATTCTGGGAAAAGCCTATGAAGGTAATAGACAAATCTCAGTCCTCACTAGTTAATCAATGGATACACATTTTAGAAGTACTGTGTGCCAGACCCTGTGCTAAATGCTGCAGATAAAAAGACAAAAGTGAAACAAATCTTGTCCTCTAGGACCTTATATTTCATCAAACTTCTATTTCCTCTATTTTCATTCATCATACACATCATGCATGTAAATAATTACTGGCAAAACTTATACAAAATAAACACAAAGCAATAAGGAGGTTACTAACCATTGTGGGGAAGGGAAGATGAAGAAAGGAGTGATATTGGAGGCAATGCTGAGCAGAGCTTTGTATGTATTGCTTATGATCAGACAGTTAGAAGCCCTGTCTGTTGGTCTTTATTTCTCTGCTTGTATTTTCTCTGTTGGTATATGTGTTTGATTAAAGTGATTTTTGACCCCTGAAAAGTTGGTTCCCTTTAAGAAAAGCAGATCTAAGAACCTGTATGGCAGGTCCTCCTGTATATGCCGCAGTCCTTGCTGTTATAGCAGAATGACCAGTTGGGAGGCTATTGCAGTAGATCACATTAACTCAGACGGTGGCCATGTGAGTAGAAGGAGAAGGGGTTAGATGTGAGCAAGGTTTTGGAGGTAGAATAGACAAGAACTGACAATTGATTGGATATGAGGGGTGACAATAAAGGGGTCGAGGAGGACTGAGTTGTGAATGTGGGTAACTGACAAGACAATGCTTCCTTTGATAAAAATCCAGGTGTTGAGAAGAATAGGTAGATGGAAAAAAAAATAAAGAGTTCTATTCTGGATATGTTAAGTTTGAGAAGCTGATAGGACAACAGGTTTGAGATTTACAAAAGATAACAGGAGACAAGAAATGAAGGAGATGAAGACTGTATAAATGGGTATAGAGATGATAAACTCATGAGAACTTGTGAAGCCACTAAAACAGAGTGCAGATAGAGATGAAAAGAAGTTCCAGAGCAAAGCTTTGTGGTATCCCTTCAGGTATGGTGTCCTTACGCAGACTCCAAAAAAGACAAGCCTGCAGTTCATGATAAGTAAGTCAGTTTTGACTAGCTGCTGCCTCTCCCTCTTCCCAGGTATAAAAACTAGAATCTTGGTCATATGAGTAACGATTTAGCACTTTAAGACCTCTCTAATTTTATAGATGGGAAACTGAGACCCAGAGAGGTGAATTTTCTTGTTCAAGGTCACAGAGTTTTTGTGAAAATCTTGAGTCCTCTGAAGTCATTTTTAATGTTCTTTCTGCTGTGCCACAGTGCCTCCAATTCTGAGCTTAATCCGTGTGATACTAAGGGTCTTACGTTAATAAGTATTAAATCAGGCTAAATTTTTTCATTTCTTCTTGATCCCTGTAAATTGTGTGCTGGAAGGAACCGTCCCACTTCTGTCTTTACTGCCCCCTTCTGTCCTGTCATTATTCTTGAATTTTCTTTTCCTTTTCTATTTCGCCCCACTCCCTTTACCCCTCCACCCCCATCTTTCATGTAGATGAAAACTCCCTGGACTTCTTTCTTCTAGTAGAAATAGGAATAATGCCAGACCTGATTTGACCACATGCTTTATTTCAGAATCTGATGCATGAGATTATCAAATTGTTGAGGAGTTTGGGAAAGACTTTCTCATTCCTTCCATTTGAAGTGATAGGGGAAATTAAAGTACATAAAAATTCAGAGTTCTCATAACCACTGCTATCACAGACAGCAATTCCTGTATTTCTACAGGGCTTTAAAATTTTCAGACTTTCCTTGTGCATCCTTGTGATTCTGTTAGATAGGTGTTATCTAGGTGTCTAAGTGTTACTCAATCTCATCTTGCCTATGAGGGAACTGAAGTCCAATGAAGTTGGGAAGCCTGTTCTGTTGCACCATAATTTGACTGCAGAATGGGACTTGAACCCAGTGCCAGTGAAAAATAAAAGGCAATTATGTCTATAGGAAGTATGCTATAGGAGAGAAAGGAGAAAGAAGTGCAGGGGTTCATAGACAGAGAGGCAGGTTTCAGATTAACATAAGAAACCGTTCTTTGATCGACACATCTATAAATCAGTAAGCATTTATTAATGACCTACTTCATGTCAGACACTGTGCTAGGCACTAATGATAAAAAGACAAAAAACCAAAACACTCCATGCCCTCAAGGAACAGTGCATTAGAAGAAATGACTTGTGTATAAAATATATGATTCACCCACTAGTCCCTTCATATACATATATGTATCTAAATATTCCTAGTGTACGCACATATGCACACACAGATATAGTAACCAGCCAGCTAGACTGAGGGATGATAGATAGAAAGGTAGATATATAAATGATGAAAGAGAGAGAAAGAGAGAGGGAGAGGGAGAGGGAGAGAGAGAGAGAGAGAGAGAGAGAGAGAGAGAGAGAGAGAGAGAGAGAGAGAGAGAGAGAGAGAAACAGAGATAAAGACAGAGAGAGACAGAGGGACAGAGATTCTCTTAGGAGCTCTGTATAACTGGAGGAAAGCAGTATGGTATCTATGAAAGGGAACTAGATGTAGGAGGTTCTATTTTTCTGTTGTACATTTCTGTGCCTCAGTTTTCTTATCCATAAAATTAAAGTTTTAAACTTCTCTTCTCCTGATATGATATCTATTTATACATTTATCTATCTTCATTTGTCACTTTCATTAGTAAGAAATTTCTCTGTATAGGGAATTCCTGCTCAGGCTAAGAAATTGGATTAGGTGATACCTTAGATCTATCCAAGTTCAATACTTTGTTATGCTGGATAACCCTGTTCTTTAAGGAAAATAAAAATGAAATTAGGCATTGATCTTTCTTAGTCTTCCCCTTTTCATGAGTCCAAAGTTTCTCTCTTCCTCAAAGTTGGTACCACTCAAACCCTCCAGTCCACTTTTTACTCCTCAACTCTGTCTCAAGATCCCTTTCCTTCTTACAGAAAGTAGAAAGAACAAGGAGCACAGATTTCTCTTTCCTTATTCCACCCCTCACATTCTGACTACATATACTTTTTTCTTTTTTATACATATACTGAAAGATAAAACAATGGGGACCAAATGACTCAAGATGAAGTTTATGTCTCAGAGAGAAATGCCAGGTCAGTCTCAGTTTCAGCAGAAACTTTACTCAGAAAAATCATTTAAAGTCACTTCTTCAAAACTTTAATCCTAAGACTTGTCTCTAAATGATTTTTGACTGGTTCCAAAAATCCATCCTCAGTGGATGAATCGCTGCCATCAATGCAGATATTCAAAAGAACCTGCTGTAGGCTACAAAGGTGATGCCAAATTTTCTGAGACATTCTGAGATGTGGTATCACCTCTGGGATAAGCAAATAATCTCCCAAGATGACTGCTTTGAAAGAGGACATTTATTTAGATAAATGAGTTCTAATATGTTTGTTAAAATTAGTAAAATTACTTTAATGCTAGTTTCTTTTAACTGTCCCCCATTTATTGTCTACTATAAACTCAGATGTATTCTCAGTTAAAATCCAGTTCAAATTTCAGAATTCTCTATTCCTGAATCGGAATCAGAATCTAGAGGTTTGCAGAATCAGAAACTAGAAAAGAATTTTCAAATTGTTCATAACAAGGCAGGGTCACAGTGGGGGGAAACACTGCTTGCTCTCATAAAGAAACGAAGCATTGACTGCATTTTAAGAGGACAAAGAGGGGGTACAAAAGAGTTTAAGGGGACAAAGACATTATTTATCATAGTATCCATTTTCTTTAAGTCATTCAAGCTGCAATCTCTTAAAATGCAGTTTCCAAAAGTGATGGATTGTTGCTAACGATAGAATATTTTTTAACAAGAAAACTAATATTTATGCCCTTTCCCTCCAAAAAGAACATCATTGATCAACTTATAGATTCATACGATTTAGAGCTAAAAGAGAGCTACAATATAATCTAATCTGTTTTTTTATTTTACAGATGAGAAAACTGAGGCAAAGAGAAACTATGACTTGTGCAAGTTCTACAGGTGGACAAGCAACAAATTATTATATTTAAAAGGAAAAACAAAACAGACCTTTGGGCATGAAGGACGTGGTTTAGTTTTTTGGATTGACTAAAACAATAGAAACAATGGTATGTCTTTAGACTCAGAGAAGGGGTTCTTCATCTAAGGGTTCATGAACTATATACATCAATATCTATATTAGGCACATATATGTTATATGTATATACACACCTATGTTTGTATGTATGTATCTATGTGTATGTGTATATATGTATCTATGAAAATAATATATACATATATATGTGTATATGCACAGAGAAGGACAGAGCGAGAGAATGATTTTAAAGTAATTGGTTTCTTTCAAAATTCTATGTATTTCATGCCTTTAAAAAAATTATTCTGAGAAAGGATTTATATGTTTCACAAAACTGCCAGAGGGGTCCATAACATAAAAAACAGATTAAGAATCTCTGCCTTAGAGGCTGCCCAGTTTTATATAAACACCATTCAGTAAAAGTACCTAACTTGGGGGGCTAGAAGGGGAAATATCAAACTCTTTCCTCTATTATTTAAAACTCCTTTATGATTAGTCTTCAGACCTACCTTTCCAGCTTCATCTTCCATGAATTCTCTTCATGCATGCTAGGTCTGCCTAGGATTTTGACATATTCTTAAACCTAATCATCTAGCACACAGGTACAGAACTAGAAGGCTAGTAGGGTTTTACCACCTGCATACTGCTGCTGTTGTGCAAATGAATCCCCCAGATAGTGTACCAATGTGCAAGGATCAGTTAGCAATGATAACTGATAACCACTATAATTATTTATATTATTAAAGTTATACAGCCCTCAGATACATGAATTTCTGATAAAAGAACCAGATTCCCTCAAGTTAGTAAATTTAAACTATTTACTGTTGCCTAGACATGCTCTGTGGTTTCCTACCTCCATACTCATGCAGCTCTTCTCATCTGGAATGCATATTCCCTTCTTTCACTCACATATAATATCTGTTCATCCTTCAGAGCTTGGTTCAAACATCATCACTCACAGGTCACATTCTGCACCCAGCCTTTCCCAATACCCCACGTAGAAGTAATCATTCCCTCCTATTTTGTTGTTGCTTTTGCACCTAGACGTTTCGTTACGATTACATATAAACTGTATATTCCCTACTAGACTACGTTCCATGGGAACAAAGAGAATGTCTTTTTTTTTTTTTTTTATCAAGGCAACAAGTTATTTGTTAAAAGCATACTACTTATCAGGCACTGTACTAAGTGCCAGGGATAAAAATAAAAAGGCAAAACCACCCCAAAAACACAAAACCAAAACAAAATAATCAATCCTTGCTTACAAGGAACTCAGATCCCTCTAAGGCCTAGCATAGTACCTTGCACATAGAAGAGACTCAATAAATATGATTTTGGGGAGGAGAGGGAAAAGAGGACCAGATAAAAATAATGGTTTTAGTTGAAGAAACTCTCTCAAGCCACTCAGAATGGCACAGCTCTGAATTTTGTAGTCTTAAAAAGTTGCCTGGGGAACAGAGAGGGGTCCTTTCATCCTACTGGTCCCAAGTGATTTGTTCGCCCAAGGTCATATAACTAGCGTTAGAGGTATAACTTGATCCCAGGTCTTCTTGACTTTGGGACCTGTCTCTATCCACAATGCTGTATTTTATGCCAATGGAATGAATTAACAAATTGAATTTTACTTTTGCTGTTTGGTGATCATAAATCTACTCCACTTTTAATGAGTGGATATTTTTCAGTGCGCTCGGTTTACCCTTCATTACTGTTATCACTTCTTATTTCTATCTCCTTCCCCCATAACTTCTATTTTCTATCTTCTACCCTTTCTATTGCCTCCAACTCTCCTTTCCCTCCCCCCACCCCCTCCCCCCAAAAAGGGATTAAAGCAGATGATTGATTGACTAGACAAATGTCAAGAGGTGAAAAAAGAAATAATCCGTTTCATTGGTAGGGAACCCACCTAATTGCTTTTTCTTCAGGTCAAACACTATCTCTTCTAGACACTTAATATGCGATGTAAGACACTCAAACCAACAAAATCCAGAGTTTGGATGCTTGCTATAATTCTCATCACCTAATTTCTCTGTGACAATTAAATAAACCCACAAATCTGAGGCCTTTTGTAGTATTTGAGAATTGCAAACGTTAAAAATGCAGTGTTAAGGGTAACTCTAGACATTTCTTTGTCTTAATACATATTAACATCAGTATATGGAGACTCTGAGTTCATTTCATTTTTGACAATTGTGAAAGGAAAAAAGGAATTCTTTATAAAGGGCAGTAGAGTTTAGGCAATTAACTGTAACAGTGCTTTTAGACTGTCAGACAAATACGCAGGAAAGATTTATTTTTTAGCCAGATTTCCTATGGAAAAATCGTTTGTAAAAATCACTATGTGCCTGGTTTTGTGTTCATATTCTTGCCTTCCCTTCCTTTTTTATAACATTTTATTCAACCAAATTTCATAGTAGATTTAAAGTTGCAGACACATAAATACTATTAAAAAATAGAACACTGACAAAGAATACCAGTTCTTTCTAAACTGAAAAATTTCCGTTGACTCAAGAATTCATAGGCTAGGTTATTCCACTGGAGATGTATATCAGGCATCAGGCAGGGATGATGGAATTGTGAGCTCTTGAAGAGTCAGGAAGTGTCTATAGATTGGGATAAAACTAAGTTAAACATTATTTTTCTGGGGTAGGTTTTGAGAATACGTTCATGCTGGAGAATTAGAAAATCAGAAAGGAATCAAGCCCTTTAAGTTGTATGCCATGCCACCACTGACATCCTTGATACCACTCTAGAATGTAATAACTAGGTCTACTTTAGGCATAAAGAAGAAGGGAACTTGCCTCTTGGGGAGTTCTCATTTTATTTAAGATTAACCTATATGTGGTGCTGACAGTTTAATGAATGCTAGTAAATGAGGGCACAGCTGCATGATGTGCCATTGTTGCAATCCCAGAGAAGCCATTTTGGTGCTGGACTGGTACGTATGGGAACGGAAGGATGTTGGAGTTTTTAACTGGGAGGAATCTTGGGTTGACAATCCTGGCATAGGGATTCAAGTGTCCACGTTATGCTAGATCAATGGGCATTCCCTGTATTTACCCCAAGATAGTGGTTGTTAACCATAGGAATGGCCAAGGAGTTACTATCGTTTCTTTGCAGGTCAGACTTATCTTTGCCAAGTAGTGTAATTCAAGAGCTTGATTACTTCCTGATTTTCTAGTTCTCTAATAGAGATATCTGTTGTATCTGACTGGAGAGCAAATAGAGGTTATAGAAATTAGGTAGAGTATAAACATAATAAATCAAGGACTTTGTTTGGGTGCTTGATTAAGCTTGATAAAGTCAAAATAATGGTCTCTCTGGTAAATGGCTTCTATGTATAGTCTGTCAAATAATACTAAAACTGGCAATTTAAGGGAGTTTGTTTGGGGCCAACCTGACCAATTTCTTAAGTTTAGGAAGCAAAAGTTTCTTATTTTATTAGCAATGGTTGGTTGAAGGAATTCAGTCACCGTTCATGAAGCTTTTAAATTTCAGCATGTGGGTCAGAAGGGCTCTGAAAGTATGAGCATGAAAGAAGAGATTAATGTGGATAAAGTGTATGTATGTATTAGGGCACTGTGATATACCTGAAATAAATATATGTTCATAAGCATGTGTGAACCTTCATTTAGTTATATAGCCATATATGTATATTTTGTTTATAATACCGATTAATCAACACACATTTTAAGCACCTACTATGCGGCAGACGCTGCTAAGCATGGAAATACAAAGACAAAATGATACCTACCATCTCCGATTTCAAGGAGCTTCCTTTCTTTTAGAGGACAACATATATACACATATATAAAATAAAATATATGAATAAAAATTTAGGTAGTTGAAGAGAGAGTATTAGCAGCTTGAGAGGTCAGATACAACCTCATGTAGGAGGTGACATTGGAGCTGAATGTGTGCTTGTGGATGTTGATGAAATATGTATATACATGGAAGTGAGACATATGCACACACGCGCATTTAATTTTTGGCCAATATACCTATATGTATAAATGTTATAGTTGGGGCTTCTTTTATGTATGGGTTATCCAAGATGATTCCTGAGGTCCCTTTCAATTCTAAAATGCTGTATGATTCTGTGATGTATACACGCACACACACACACATATCCACGTGCCTATATGCATGCATAATCAATTAACATAAGATATAGATTCATGAATTCCCTCATATTGATATGTGTGTGATGCACATACAACATAAATGCACCAATCTCTATGCTGTGTCATAAGAAATTCTCTAAACCTGAAATGACCTTGGGACTCGTGCTAATTCATCATGGAGTAGAAGCAGAAAACCAGGTGCTGGCTCTTTGGCACTGCGCCAGTAGCTAACAATTCTTCTTGGCCCTTTGCTATGCTGCTTCTGTAGTTGGATAGATGATGGTGGCTTTTAATGGCTGCTTTGGGGCTTAGACAAAAAAAAAAAATGTGGGTAAAAGAAAGCTATTAAGAACAGGAGATTGTTGAAAGCCTTTCTGACTCTCATGCTGAGAGAAGGAGAAACCAGGATACCTTATGCTCTTGATGCCTGAGGGCTACTATCCACAAAGGAAAAGGAACAAAAAACACATTTTGTGAATCTGACTTGAGATTTTTCTTCCCCTCATCCACCAGTACCCAAGTGGGGTCAAGAAGCCAGTACCTCAGTTATTTGCTGTGAGAGTAACAAATGCTTTGAGTCTCTCCACTCATTCCCACCAAAGAGAACAGTTGGTAAGTGGAGCTTGAAGTCACTAATGTTTTTTTCCTGTTACATCTCAAGCCTAATGGTGAACTTTGGAAATAGGTTCATATTTTTCATAATAATTTCCCCCCTGACATAAGTGGTTGGTAATGAGACTAAATTCTTCCCCTAAGATTGCTCCTGGGGTGGCGTAAGTCAGTTTAGTGAGAAATCTGATCCAGGTCTCAAACACTATCCTTTCTGTAAAAACAGAATCTAAGTCAGTCATTAGATGCATTGTTTGCTTTTTGGTGAAGCTATGAGCTCATGTTTTGACCAATGCTATCGTCTAGTAAGATCTCTAGTGTGTATTGTTTTTTATTTTTATATTTTAAGGAAATGAAAACAATTCCCTGAACACACATACCTCATGGGCCTCCTCCTCAGAGCCAACAGTAAAAAAGGAGTGGAATGAAAGCAGGGGGACTAAAAACAGATCTTAGCGAGCAAGGGTTTCTTCTCATCAAGACATAACACACAAAATACTCAAGCACAGGCACCCAGGCTTGAACCTGTGACTCCAAGTTAGAGATGTTTTGTTCTATTTTTTTTTTAGTAAAAGGCAAAAACTAAACTATGTAGGGCTGTAATAAAGTGAATATGGTACCTTCATTGAGGAGATCAAGATATAAACATATCCCTAGGCAAGATTTAATTTCAATTTTGTCCCTAGTTATAGTTTAGGATATCAAAGATGATTATATTGCTTATAAATTTCCACTCTAATAGTCTAACAGATTCAAATATTTTATTATTTACATAGATTAGTTTAATCCTATTTTATATATATATATATATATATATATATATATATATGTGCGTGTGTGTGTGTATTTACTAGTTTCGACAATGAGCAATATCATAGAGAGGATCATTTAATATCAATATTTATAAGGTACCTATTTTGTCATGATCGTCTCCTGATAATGAGGACGGAAAAAAAATGAAAATTATTAAATAATGTGTAAAAGATGATAAGGAATACATCAGAAACTTAAATGTCTTCCCTTCTTTCAGCTTGGTAGTATTTGGCTGCCTTACCCTGGCCAAGAGGTGAGGGATGCCACCTGAATGCACTCAGAAGGATTTGTGGGGTTTAGGAGACAGTCAGCCAGAAGTCATGGTGTTGTCTTAAGTTCTTAGGCTCATGAAAAGGCACACACAAGCAGGACATATATCCCTTTGTTGTCAGAAGGAAAAGGTAACATTAGAGTATCAGTTTGTTCTTATCTATCTCAGGTCACTGACAGAATCACTCAGTGATAAGAGGGGAGCCTTTGGATTTTTTCTGACTCCCAGGAAGACCTTTCTGAATATGGAGACTGATAGGAACCGTGGCATAAACGGAGATGTTTTAGCAGGAAGGTACCATGGCATGATCTGGCACTTAAGCTGTGAGACTGCTATGACAGAAAAATTCTTGAATACCATTCTTTGCCATTTTGCAACTGCCCTTGGCAGAAAGGCATTTTTTATTGAAAAAGACCTAGCAGCAGCATCTCTTGGAAGTTGTTTTGTGAAAAATTGTGGAAGACTGAAGGCAGAGCAATCCAGAATCTCTCCATGACTCAAGTCCAGCAAAATTAGTAATGGTACCACAACCTAGGAACCATGGAGACTTTTATTGGGATAGCATGTACTGAGCAACTGTGAAAGGTAATTCCTGCCAAGAATACTACCTATTGCCCAGTAATTCAGACTATTTAGGTGCGTAGGCAAAGGATATTCATGGGAAGGTAAAGATATTTCTTATAAGCTCTGATGAAAGCATGCTTCCTTTTCTTTGACTTTTAAATAAACTTTTCTTTCTTTGAACTTTTTAAGCTATACTTAGAAGAGGAGTTAACAACACTTTGGATGGTGGGCAAAATGAGCCAGAAATCTACGAAATTTTTCAAAGTATACCCAAGGCTCTTAATGACATGTGAGAACCTCTGATACAAGACACAAGCATTTCTTTTTACTATCATAAAACCTGAAGCATTGAAACAGTTGATTCAGGGAGGATCCAAAAGCAGAAATCAGTGATCAAAGAGGAATAGTGGAGCAAGAAAAAGATCGGAAACATTAGTGTATCATCATCATCATCATCATCATCATCATCATCATCATCATCGTTGTTATTCCCCAGCATATGTGGTGGGTATCCTGTCTATCAATGATCTGTGAGTCAGGAAGGTCTAGAATATATCTGTCTATATCCACACATGTATGTATACGTATATATATATGAATATGTATACGTGTAATAAATATATACATTGTGTGTTCATCCTTCTTTGCCGAAGAATGCCATCAGAGAAATGATGACATGACTTGCACTTGACTTGGTTTTGAGTGAGGAGGGCTGTGCAGGTCACCAGCCTCACTTCTCCCCTGGAGCCATCTGAATCCAGTGACCAGATATTCATCAGGATGACTGGAGATGACCCAGGATGAGGCAGTTGGGGTTAAGTGACTTGTCCAAGGTCACACAGCTAGTGAATGTCAAGTGTCTGAGGTGAGATTTGAAGTCAGGTCCTCCTGATTCCTGCACTCGTGCTCTATCCACTGTATAACCTAGCTGCCCCTTTACTATGATCTATATCTCTATCTAATCTATTTATCTATATATGATAGAAGAGCCAGCAACAGGAGGTAACAGAACAAGAAGTAGAAGATGATGATGGTAATGATGGTAATGATGATGATGATGATGTTGATGATGATCATGATAACTAGCATTTGTGTAGCATTTTAAGGTTTGAAAAGTACTTGATCTTATTTTTTTATCTTAAAAACTACACTGGAAGGTAGGTGCTACTATTGGAATCATTTTATAGATAAGGCAATTAAAGCAGAAAGAGGTTCTGTAATTTGTCCAGGGTCACAAAACTAAGTGTCTGGGCTGGATTGAAAGTTCAGCACTCCCTCCATTGCACCACCTACTTGTCCAGTAAAGCTCAGTATGAGAGCAGAAGGCATGGTAGGAGCAGCGTGCTGATGCCAAGCTGAGACCTGCAGTGAAGGTGCCTTAAGTTCTGACACCATGTGTCCTCCAGAGCTGAAGGGTCTTCATGTCAGTCTAGGGAAATAAAGTCCCAAAACGAACTTTATAACATTGGTCATATCAGCCAGTACACAGTGTCTAATGAATTGGAGGCAAATCAACTAGAAAAGACACAGCTGGTCAATGACAAATTTCCAAGATGAGAACCATTGAATGTACAGAAGATGACTTTCAAGGTTGGCTTAAGAAAAGTCAAAGCTAAGGAAAACTTTTGGGAATTCTTATCTAGAGACACCAGAGAAAAGGGAAGGGCTACCCCTAGACTCTTGGCTAGAGAATCTAGAATAAGGGAAATAACTGGCAACTCTCACCAGCAAGAAGACCCAGAAGAAAGCCTTTGGTCCATATGGTGAGAGCTGGAAGGCCCCTCAGAGTCTATTAGTACAAGCCCTTTATTCATTTGTTTTTTTGTAAGCAAAGGGAAGATGTGGTTTGACTAAGGTCACATAAAAAGTAGCGTTAGAAGTGACATTTTAAATCCAGGGCCTCTGAATCCAAAGTCCTGAATTTGAGGACTTCAGCAATCCAATTCAATAAATATTTATTGAGGTCCACTACCTTATTTTAGTTCTTACAATATTTTGTATATTCAGTTTAAATTAGTCTTCTGATAATTGGTAGTTTGTTCATTCTACTTTTGCCCTCTGAAACTACAAGGAATATAGTAGATTCCTTCTAAATGAGAGCCATCAAAATATTTAAAGAAAAAGGATCATTCTCCTATATCCCACAATTTTCTTTTTTTCTTTGTACATTTGTACATTTTTCTCTCCTCCCTATCTTCCCTTTTTTCTTTTCCTTCCTTCCCTCTCCTTTCCCTTCCTTCCTTCCTTCCTTCCTTCCTTCCTTCCTTCCTTCCTTCCTTCCTTCCTTCCTTCCTTCCTCCCCTCCTTCTTTCCTTTTCCTCTGAATCCTCACTATCCTGGTCCTTCTCTTCTGAAAATGTTCCATTTTGTCAGTGTCTCTTTTTAAGTATGGTGTCCTGAATACATACAATACTCCAGATCAGAAGTTCCCAAACTTAACTAGCCTAATACCCTCTTTAAAAAAAAAAATAGTGATCCCTGGAAATCTACTTTCTTTAACCCTTTAATATCTTTTAAAAATTTGTCATTTCAAAAAAATATAAAATATTTTAAAATGACACATCTTCAATTTAATAATTTAATGTAAATGTGTGAATTTTTTCTTGCATCAAAATTTTGGTGATAAATTATTGTATCATGTAATCATATAGTATCATATTATAAACAAGTCATAACATGCACACATTTTTACCAATGCAGGCTGGACTTCCAGACAATGGAACAACATGCTCCACTGCCAACACTTGCTTTTAAAACCTGTTGGTGGACTTGACAACTGATTGGGTATAACTTCCATTTTGTGTGTTTATTTGGAAAATAATGTAATCACTATGATTTTAACTTTGTTACACAACAGATGGAACATGGATGGTTTTTCAAAATTTTCTTCTTTCTTTATGCTTCTACCATCCCTTTAGTTTTATTCAATACCCCCCAAGGCTACTGTCCCCACCCCAGATCATTTCAGTGCCCTCCAGGAAATGATATCATCTTATGAGTCTAGAATAGATAGACCATATAGTGAAAGTATTATCCAATTGTCAGTAGCTCTGTAATGGAACCAACATGGCCTTACAGAGTGCCAGAAGACATAAAAAAAAAGTATAGCAAATGACATTTACCAATTCTGGACAAGGCAGTTAACCTCTCTAACTTTCAAGAAGCTGTCAGAGACCTATGTGCTAAGCTTAAGTTTGGTTGGGATTGGTACTGGCAGAAGTAATACCGTAACTGTGATGAAATTACAGATCCTTGACTTATAGCATGTTCTTTCAGATCCTCACTATCCTCATGTGCTCAGACCCACATGAGTTACCAGGGTGTGAAGGAGAGGCTGGACTTGTAATTCATTGTTGTCAGAGGAACTCCTTCCACCAATGTATGTAAATATGTTCTCTATGACTTGATGGTCTTAGAGGGCTGCCTAGAACACTGTGAGGGATCAATTAACAGGATCACACAGTCAGTATGTAGTCAGAGACAAAACTTCAATCAATCAACAAGAAACATATTTTAAGCACCTACTGTGTGCCAGGCCCTGGGGATATAAAAAAAGTGGCCAAAGACTGTTCTTGCCCCCGGGTATGTATTTGAACCTAAATCTTGGTTTTTTTGGTTTGTTTTTGCTTGGCTCTCTATTTACCATACCACACTGCCTCTCCTGAGTTCTTAGCAGAGTTATTATTTTTCTCATATATTGAGTTATTTTAATTTTAAACACCCCCCCAGTAACTTTGCCGCCTCTCTTATCTTCCCTCTGCTTGCCCCCATTGCCTACTCCCTCATTCTCCCGATTCATTTTCTCGTTCTTAATGCTTCTAGGCACTATGCTCCACCCTCTGTTAGATTTCCCTCACGTTCCTGTATTACTCTCAAGCCAAAAATTGAGAATTTCCCCAATTTAAGAGCTTCTAGGTATATTCTGAACTGAGACTCTTGTATGTCCACATTTTCCATTTCTTTTATAGAGTTAGGAGAACACAGAGGAATAGAATGGGAGGGCAGAGGAGACCCTAGAGATTGTCTAATACAACACATTCTTTGTGGGGATAGGACTTACAGAAGCCTGGACCCATAAAATCATAGTGTTGGAAGAAGCGATAGAGATTTATCTAGTCCCTTGCCTGAGGGATGAATCTCTTTTTCAGGGTCTCAGGTGTCAGGTAGTATATAAACACTAAGAGAGAGGTTCTAACAAGTGAGATATTGATCCATCAGGAAATAAAGCCTTGGCTCTATTTCCTATTGGATTCCCATAGCTTTGATTCCCTATATATTCCCCTGAAGTTTGTTCTATTTTTAAGTGTCAGTGCTAAGTTAAGTGGTTAGAGGCGGCTCTTAGGTTTAGCACATCTCATATAAAGCTGGTGTCCTAACACATCTCCCTATGAGAAACAACAGAGTGCAGGTACTTGAAGAAAGCCAGATTGCTCCGGAACTAATGAATAAATAATGATCTCTCATGAATAATTCAAGTTTAGTGTTAGAAGCCTCAAAAAATCTTTAGCTGAAGAACAATAAAATCTTTTAATGTGACCATGTGACATACAGTACAAGTAAGGATGGGGGGGGGTTAATCTTACATTTCTTGGAAGTTTGCACAAAGTATCACAATCTTCTTCAGCATATGTGCTTAAATCACACAATTAGGACTCTAAAGTAATGAAGAGTTTAACCCCAAGCCCTGGAAAAAAAAGACTAAAATTTAGCTTTTCTCCCTGGAAAAGGACTCAGACACTTACTTAACCTGACACTGACTTCCAGGTAGGTGTGTTTCTATTCACAAGGGGCAGCTAGGTGGTACAGTGGATACAGCACCAGTGCAGGAGTCAGGAGGACCTGACTTCAAATCTCTCCTCAGACACTTGACATTCACTAACTGTGTGACCTTGGGCAAGTCACTGAACCCCAGTTGCCTCATTTTGGGTCATCTCCAGTCATCCTGATGAATATCTGGTCACTGGATTCAGATGGCTCTGGAGGAGAAGTGAGGCTGGTGACTTGCACAGCCCTCCCTCCCTCAAAACAAAATCAAGTGCAAGTCATGTCATTATTTCTCTGATGGCATTCTTGTAGCTGTCACCCAAGATCTGGAAGCAATGCTGAGATTGTTGGAGACCTTAGATGTAATCCATCCTAGGCTTAAGCCTCTGCAAGAAAAAAAGAATTTAGAAAGTTGCCTAAGTAACCAGACACTTCCTCTGTACTCTATGATTAGTACGTCAGGCTTCTGTCAGGATTTTACCTCAAGTTCTTCTCCTGACTCAAGCAGGTTTGAGAACATGTGACCTAGAATGTGGATGTAGTCTAGAAATCAATTAATTAACAATAACAGCTAACATTTGTATAACACTTAAAAGTTTGAAAAGCACTCTTATTTATTTCATTTGATTTTCACAAGAACCCTATGAAGTAGTCATTACTGTCCCCATTATTATAGCTCTTTATTGCACTTTTTACACAAGAGGAAATCTCAGAGAAGTTACATGACTTGACTAGGGTCACCTTGAGAGTAAGTGTGGCAGGCAGAAATTGAATTGAGATCCTTCTGAATCAAAGTCAAGCACTCTCTCCTCTGTACCATTTAGCTACCTCAATGAAAATTTATTAAGCGCTTACTATGTATGTGCTAAGCACTAGGAATAAGAAGAAAGAAGTCATATTCTGTGCTCACAGGACCTTACATTAAAATGAGGGAATTTGAATATCGTATTTGGAGGATCCAAAAAACTGGATTTGTATTTCATTTGTAGAAGGAACTCCCATATGAGGAACTTCCCTCAGCCAATGCAATATAGCATTTTCCTTCAACTCTTCATATTACAGCTGCTTATAACACTAAGAATTTAAGTCAGAGCTTCTTGATTTCTGTAGCATTTATTGGTGTTGCATGGCCTGAGGTCATGCACAGTGCAAAGTGTACATGTTGTGTATTCAGAACCAAGGCTACCGTGAAGTTGTGCAATGTAACATCATCAAGCACTGCCAGAAACACCTTGGATTCATTTGATTTTTAATTAATTTTTGGTCATTACATATTCGGAAACATTTTACTGTTGCCAGTGTTTTTGTGACCCCCATATAAATTGACCTACGGTTTAACAAGCGCTGGTCTAACTGACTTACCCAAGGTCATGCAGCTGTAATTTGTCAGAGGTCAGGCCCATATCTTACAGGCTTTGAAGTTAAGAGCTCTATCAACTATGACATGTTGCCCCTTTATATAGAGGGTAGTTCATTAAATGTCATTATCACTAGCTGAACTTGTCTTGTATAAGTCAGTGGTTCTCTAACATGGGCCAAAGATGCCAGATGGATCTCCGAGTATAGTTGCACGTAGATTGGGACAGATCAGATCAATAGTAATGCTCCCCAAAGTTGTGCTGGCCATACTCATTTTATACTCTATACCTTCCTATTCCTCACAACGATTGCAAAGGATCCCAAGAGTTCATATGAGTCCTAAGCTTTACTGGTTTTGTGTTTATTTACCCACAACCAAGTTGGACACAAGTTCTGGTAACAAATGAGCAAGAATCTCTTTTATTGATTACTACTCCATTAACACAGATAATTCAAGAAAGGAAAACTTCTGCAATCTACTCCCGTTGTTGTTCGATCATTTAGTCGTGTCCAACTCTTTGTGACCCCATGGACAATACCGTTCCTGGGGTTTTGTTGGCAAGAAAATGGTATGATTTGCCATCTTTCTCCAGTGAATTAAGACAAATAGAGGTTAAGTGACTTGTCCAATCTAGGAAGTGTCTGAGGCCAGATTTGAACTCATATCTTCCAGACTCCAGGCCCAGTATTCCATCCATGGAGTCATCTAGGTGCCTCTCCTTCAATTTATAGTCTTATGGAATCTCCTGGTTTAATGACAAATTCAATCACATGCCCTGGATCATATAACAGGGATATCTCCAAGATGTGCCTTGAGTCCATGTCTTTCTGATTGTAGCCATCTCTCTCTATCTATTTTGCTATATTACCTCTTGATTGTGGATGTTTCCTGGGTTACCACAAGTTGTGTGGAAGATTAATGAATTCATGGAAGAACATGGTCAAGAGTCTCATTGGATGAGCCAATAAGTCTAGGTTGTGATTTTCTTCCTTGGAGGGAGTACCCATGCCAATGAGATCATAGCTTCATATTGCAGTATTTGGATATTTCTTGTGATTCCTAATATGTTATTGTTCAATCATTTCATTCGTCTTTGACTCTTTGTGACCCTATATGGGGTTTTCTTGGCAAAGATACTGGAGTGGTTGACCATTTCCTTTTCTAGTTTATTTTACAGATAAGGAAACTGAGGCAAACAAAGTTAAGTGACTTACCAGGTTCACACAGCTAGTAAATATCTGAGGCCAGATTTGAACTCAGAAAGATGAGTCTTCCATGTCTGACACTCAATGAGTGTGCCCCTAACAGCTCTAGATTCTTAAAATGAAAATTCATCTTATTTTTTTAAAATATTTTGAATTTTTTTGCCAATTACATGTAAAAATGATTTTTAACATTCGATTTCAAATTCTCTCCATCCTTCTCTCCCTACCCACCTTCTTGAGAATGCAAGCAATTTGACATAGATTATACAAAACACAGACTCCCTCCCCCACAAAAAAAGCCACACAAAAGTTCAGTTAAAAAAAGTTTACATTGATCTGCATTCAGATTTTGTCACTTCTTTCTCTGGAGATGGATAGTATTTTTCATCATACATCCTTAGAAATTACCTTGGATCATTGTATTGATGAAAATAGTTAAGTCATTCACAGTTGATCATTGTATAACATTACTATTACTGTGTAAACTCCTATCCTGGTTCTTCACTTTGTATCAATTCATGTACATCTTTCCATGTTTATCTAAGAGCATCCTGCTTTGTCATTTCTTACAGCACAATAGTATTTCAGAACAATCACATACCATCCCTTTGTCAGCCATTCCCCAATAGATTGACATCTCCTCAATTTCCAAATCTTTACCTCCATTATAAGAACTGCTATAAATATTTGTGCTTGTAGATCCTTTTTCCTCTTTAAAAACATTTCTTTGGTATCATAAAAATGGAAAAAAGATTCACATGTACAAAATATGTATAGCAGCTTTTTTTGTGGTGGCTAAGAACTGGAAATGGAGGGGATGCCCATCAACTGGGGAGCAGCTGAACAAGTTGTGATATATGAATGTAATGGAATACTATTGTGCTATAATAAATGATGAACAGATGGACATCAGAAAATCCTGGAAAGACATATAAACTGATGCTAAATGAAGTGAGTGGATCCAGGAGATCATTGTTCACAGAAAGACCCACAGTGTGTGGTGGCTGACCTTGATAGGCTTAGCCCTTCTCAGCAATGCAAGGACCTAAAACAATTTCAAAGGACTCATGATGGAAAATGCCATCCATATCCAGAGAAAGAACTATGGAGTCGGAATGCAGAACAAAACAGACCATTTTTTTGTTTTGTTTTGTTTTGCTTTTTTCTTTCTCATGTTTTTTCCCATTCATTATAATTCTTCTGTGCAACATTAGTCAAAATGTGTTTAATAGGAATGTATGGGTAAAGCCCATATGAGATTGCATGCTATCTTGGGAACGGAGGGGAGAGGAAGGTGATATAAATTTAAAACTTATGGAAGTGAATGTTAAAAACTAAAACTAAAAATTAATAAATTGAAAAAAAAATCAATTTGGGATACAGACCTAGTAGTAAGGCATGCATGATTTATAGTCCGTTATGCATAGTTCCAAATCGCTCTCCAAAATGGTTGAATTAATTCATACTCCACCAAGAGGGCATTAGTGTCTCAATTTCCCTACATTTCCACCAACATTTGTCAGTTTTGTTTTCTGTCATATTAGCCAATCTTATAGGTATGGGATGGTAGCTTGGAGTTGATTTTATTTGCATTTTTCTAATTAGTAGTGATTCACATCATTTTTTCATATGACCATGGATATGTTTGATTATTTTGTCTGAAAACTGCCCCAATTTATCCACTGCAGAATGGCAATTATTTTTTAATATAAATTTGACTCAGTTCTCTATATATTTGAGAAATTGGGCCTTTATCAGAAATACTTGGTATAAATATTTCTCACACTTATGATTACCATGTATTTCCCTCCATTCTATTTTTCTTCCTGTTTATCCTACTCTCCTTTTATCCTGTCCATCCTCAAAAATGTTTTGCTGGTGATTACATCTCCCCCAATTTGCCCTCCCTTATACCAGTACCTGCTTTCCCACATCCCTCATATTTTCCTGTAAAGCAAGATAAATTTCTACACCAAACTAAGTATATTATTTCCTCTCGGAGATAATTCCAATGAGAATAAAGTTCAAGCCTTCCCTCTCCCACCTCTCCCATCTTCCCCTTCACTGGAAAAGCTCGTTTGTGCCTCTTTTATTTCTACCTCTCCTTTCATCTTTCCCCAAGTACACTCATCTTTCCCATCCCTTAATTTTATTAATATCCTACCATCATAATCAATTCACCCCTATACCCCCTATCTAAACTGCCCAAACAAAGAGAACATTCTTAGGAGTTACAAGTGTCATCTTCCCATGTGGGAATTTAAACAGTTTAACTTTAGTGAATTCCTTATGATTTCTCTTTCGTGTTTACCTTTCTATACTTTTCTTTAGTCTTGTATTTGGAACTCAGATTTTCTATTCAGCTCTGTTGTTTTTTTTTATCAGGAACACCTGAAAGTTGGTCTCAGACACTTCCTAGATATGTGACCCTAGCTATGTGACCCTGGGCAAGTCACTTAACCCCAATTGCAACAACAACAAAAAAAAAAACCTTCAAAATTGTTTGTTTCATTGGTTATCTATTTTCCCCAAAGGATTATATTCAGTTTTCTTGGGTAAATGATTCTTGGTTCTAACTCTAGCTCCTTTCCCCTCAGGAATATCAGATGTCAAGACTTGTGATCCTTTACTATATAAGCTACTTAATCTTGTGTTATCCTGACTGTGGCTCTGTATTTGAATTTTGTTTTTCTGGCAGCTTGTCATATTTTCTCCTTGACCTTGGAGGTCTGGAATTATAATATTCTTAGGAATGTGTCTACCTCTCCTATTGGATGTAAAAAAAAAATATAAAGAAGTCTTCCAGGAATTATTTTTTTGCCTGAAACCAATTCACATTCTTCTTTGAAGCTTTAAATGTAGCAGCTTTGACTTTGTTGTTTTCCCTGAGTTTATATTTCAATATTCTCTATCACCATAGTTACTTTCTATGATCAGGATCTTTTTATTGCTATTTACTCATTGTTTCCAGCCTATTTCTTGACTTTCCGCTTTATATGAAAGTCGTTCTCCATTCCCAGAGTGGAAGGGGCACTGTCTTAAGCTTCAGGGTTTTTGTACAAATGTTTTCAAAACTAGTTCTGGGAATCTGTAAGCATTTGGTGCTTCCTAGGTGGTATGATCCTAGGAGAGGTATGTTTCATACTGTCTTCACTTGTGAATGACCACAAGCCCTCTTTTATGCCTTTAAACTGGGACCAGGGTCCCCACTCCCATGTGGCCACAGGCTCTGTTGTGGTAGTGATCCTCTTCACCCTGGGACTGTGACCTAGGACTGCTACCCAAATCTAATATGTGCAATACATATGTATGTGGTGCCAGCAAAGGGACCCCTGTAATCTGCTGACCAGCTCTCTAACCCCATTACCATCTGTGGGCTGAGAGCTCTGGAAGCAATCACTACTGCCATTGATTCATTTGGTCCCAAGGCCTGCTGCTGGTTTCCTGTGGTGCTGGTGCAACAGGCATTAGACTGTACTCCATTCTTAACGTAGTGCAACTGACCTTTCTAAGTTGTCTTGGGCTGGAAAATTGTTTTCTCCATGCTTTTGTGGATTTTCCTGCTCCAGAGTTTGTTTGGTGGCATTATCAGTGTGTTTTTCTTCTCTTGGCCCCTCCAGCACCATCTATGACATCTGGTTAGGTATAAGGTAAAATACCAGAGTTATCTTATCTGGAATTCCTTTCATTATTCATGACTTAGCTCAATGTTTTTCTTCAGATCTGTGGTTCTCAGTTTCTTTGAATATGTAGTCACTTTTTTAGTGTAAAAAAATATGGAATTCTCACAAAAACTATCCTGTTAGATTAATTGATAGAGAAAATATGACCAAAAAAGCTCTATGTATTTAGTACTGGTTTAAAATGAATTTGTAGAGGATTGAGCCAAGATGGCAGACAAAACAGGGACTCACTTGAGCTCTCTCAAATTCCCTTCCAAAAAACTTTAAGTAATGCCTCATTTAGAAAGTAATATGAATTAAAGGCAAAAGTCATCAATAAAACTCAAACACATTTTTAAAACATTGTACTGCTTTTTTCCATGAAACATTTGGATCTCAGCAATGATAGGTGGAAAGATTTTGATGCTTACTTCATTGACAGTTGATTATTAATGTTCCTTCATTTTTTTAAGTGTCCCCACCTGGGTGAAATTTATGTAAAAATGTTTATAATATCCAATATTGCTTCAGAAGTGTGGAGTCTTTATTTCATGAATATCTAATTTATTTTCACTTTCTTTCTACAAAAAAAGTCTAATCTAATACCTAGAGCTTATAAATAATTAATAGCATTCTAGGGATGTGACTTTGTTCCGTGAAGAGGATGCCCAACTGATAGAACTGCAGAAGAAAGAGCAATAACCCAGAAAAACACAGAACTGTTGTTGAAAGTAGCTAAACTAGTGCTGAACACAGGGGCTCATTTCCATAATACTTCTGACAAATAGCTTTTCTCATGGAATTAATTTTGAAGAAAATAACCTGCTTACTTTATATTATCTGAAGTAATAAAAAAATTCCACAAAAAAAAGAACTTAGGGAAATCACTCTTATTCTCCTAAATTGCTGAATTTGAGCTATAGATGTATGATCCAAGTGAAGAATTGGCCAGTAAATTTAGGATGGGGGGATTATTGATTATATTTATCTGTGAAAAACGTTCAAAGTTTCAAGGGACCTTTAATATAAAAAACTAAACCTGTACTGACCACAAAATGATTGATCTTGGCCATTAAGATACTTAATTTTAGCCAGTTTTTGCATACACAGGCAATACATATGCTTTTGTATTTTCTCTTATTGCCTAAGATTTAATTCTTCCATGAAAGATCTAAGGCTGTCTCTGAAATTAGAAATTAGATTATAGATTTTGATAAAGACATGGGTTAGTGAATGATTAGTAACTTCAGTCTTTGAAATGAGCTTAATTCTTGAGTTTGCAAATATTTGATTTATTCAAGGGTTCATGCCATTGCAGTTCAGACCTGTTACTTAACTGTCATTATAAATAAAATAAGTGAATCTGTGTATAAGAGACAGTTCTCTTGCCTGAGGATCATATACACTCCCATGTCCTCAACCATCATTGCTAGGTTAAAAAGAAACAAAAACAAACAGCAAAAACAAAAAGAACTCCCAAGTTTATATTTCTAGTAATGTCTTCCCTCCACCACCACCAACCTGTGCCACGGCTCCATATTCATGTTTCTAATACCTACTGCATGTTTTAATATGGATATCTCCCTTAGCTCACCCTTAATAGGTCTAAAACTGGGGTCAGAATACATAGCATAAATAAGACCTAGACCACAGAGACCTGTAGTAGTCTATGGATTGCAATGGGGTTTCAATGGCAGGTCATCAAATGTAATAGATAATCAGTACACAATTGAAAGGGCTGAGAATTGTGTGCAGGGAAAGAAGCTTGATGTCAATGTAACAGTGACTTAACTGGCCCCCAGTGCTGGGGAATTCAGATACATTACATCTTGCCCCTCCCCAGGGTTCTCTTGTACCTTTTAGGGTTTTGGAGGGTGTCTAGACTCTCTACCATTGGCTCTAACCCTCACCTACAAATTCCCTCAAACTACCAGTTGGATTAATTTTTACAAAGGAATATTTACTTCAAAGGTGTTTTTAGAACAAATATATAACATATCTGCCACCTGGGAGGCATAATCCATGTCCTGGTCCTTGCACCAACTCATACCCTTTGGAGAAAATAGGGGTAAGGTTCATAGCTTATCTCAGTCCCTATATAGTTCAGTCTCACAAAGCTCTAAGTCCAAAGCCCCACTGGGCTTGAATCCCAGGCACCCTACCTTCTCAGGGCTTCCCTGCTGGGTTGGCAAGCTATACACCATGCCTAGAATTCAGCCTCCAAGACTGCCATGGCCCAAGCTCTATGTGATGATCCACATGGATCCAGTAGGGAGTCCATGCCCTGTTTCTAGAACTGAGAAAGACAAAAATAGCAGGGCAAGCCAAAACCAAACCCAAGGGAAGAAGAAAAAAAAACCCAAACAACACAAGCCCATTTTTCAGAGCCACAGAGTAGTAATGAGAATGAGAGTAAAAACTAACATTTATATGAAAATGAGAGTAAGAACTAACATTTATATAGCACTTATTTTGTGCCAAAAACTATACTTAGCAATTTTCAACTGTTATCTCATTTTATCTTCACAACAACCTGGGCAGTAGGTTTATTATCTCTGTTTTATAGTTGAAGAAACTGAGGCAAAAAGAGGATAAGTGTCTGAAGCTGGATATGAACTCAGATCTTCCTGACTCTAGGCTCATCCCTTTATATACTATGACACCTAAGGTAGGAGAAGGAAAATGAAGCCTTTCCCCTCATTCGGTCTGTCCATACTGTCAGCCCTTCACTCTCTCTTGAGACTTGAGGGAAGACAGAGTGGGAAGTGGTTCCAGTGTGGCAATTTATAAAGGTGCAGCCTGCTCTGGCTAGGCAGCCAGTCTAAAGAGTCTACTGCCACTCCTGTGGCATCATAATGGAGTATGCCTTTTACCATAATCTGAATGCCTCCATGTTAGGTTATCTGGACTTTTGAACTCTTTGATCAGTCAAATTTGTGTTCTCTCTGTTCCTTATAAATGACTCTCCATCTTCCATCTTCGTATGGTTGCAATGGTTGTCCTGTTTGCCTAGAATGCACTGTTTTCTTATCTCTACCTCTCTTTTTCTGAAGCCTTTTCTGATCTCCTAAAGTACTATTGCCCTTATCCCCAAATTGTAACATCTTTGCATACATACATATTGATTCAATTTATATTTGTGCTGTATATATTTATATGTATACTTGTCTTTTTGCTTACCACCACTAGAATTTCAGCTGCTTGGAAATAGAGATTATTTTCCTCTTTGTATATGTATCCTAAGTACATGACACATAGTAGGTACTTTATAAATACTTATTAATCAATGTCTCAATTGACTACATTTCACTGACAGCAGTAGCCTTTTTGACGATATTGCATCTTTCATATTGCTACCAGATTAATCTCATCTGCATCATTCCATTCCTCCAAAATGTTCAGTGGCTCCCCATTGCCTAATAAACCATATCTAAAGTTCTTAGCCTGGTATTTAAGACCCTCCAAAAACTGGTTCTGACATCTCTTTCTAATCTTTTATCAAATAAATCTTCTTCATGAAGACCTTCTACTGAAGCCACTTGTCAGAATAGAATACTTCTAATACTGTCTTGCCAAACTCTACAGGCCTGTTCACATCTTTTCCTCCAGTGAGAATGCTCACATCCCTATCTCCCTCTGGTAATAAATGATCTATTCATTCAATCACAGCTTGATTGTTGCCCCTTTCATGAAGACTTCCCAGATTTTTCCTTCACCTTATTTCCCAGCACACTGTATGCCCTTACTGTATTTATCACATTCAGCTTGATTCACATTTCTCCGTGTATATGTCTTCACTCTTTCCCAATAATAAGCCTTTTGAGGGCTAGGATTATGTTTTATTGATTTTTGTAATTGCCCTAGTGCATAACACAATGCATTAGATCCTCTAGATGCTTAATAAATATTTTTTGTATATTGAAATTACAGAGTAAACCAACTTTAAATTGATACATTAACAAGTTTTACAATGAAAGCATACATTTTAACTCAATGGAAGTATATCAGAGAATCTCAAATTTCCAATTTCCCTTCCATTTATCTCTTATTCCCTTGTCTGTCTTTATTTTCATTTTTAAAAAATTTCTGAGATACAAGATCACCAACTCCTTCTCAGACTTCCAGTACCTCGAGGAAATCACAGCAAGTATGATTCACCTGACTTAGGGTTCGTTAAAAACAAAGAAAGGAGTTTGTGTGTCAGTCAAAGATAGAGCATGGTGGAGAGGAATTAAGAAAGGATCAACATGGTGGAAATATGTCTTATTATAATGGAATTATAGCCCAAGCCAACTTCTCGTTTTGTACCAAACCTTAACCTTGGATTATTCCCTTCATCTCTCTCTATTTCTGATCATGTGCTGCTATACGCAGCTGGAGAAAGTCTCAGTCACATTGACTAGTTACATTATAAATTCATGATCTCCCAATTCAATTGAGTCCTCAACGTAGGAAAGCAATCTTTTTTATTCTTCCCTGTTTGCCTATTTAATTACTCTTAAATCCTTTACAAAACCTTCTCTTCTTCCTTCAAATTTCCTACATCTTCATGTCTCCCCTTTCTCTTAGCCCAGGCGATCTTATCTCTTACTTTACTGAGAATATTGAGATTATTCAATATTAATTTCCAGTTCTCCTCTTCATTTTAAATATCTTAACATCATTCTACACTTTCTCTTCCTGTCCCTCAGTTTCTGACAATGAGGCGGCCCTTCTCCTTGTCATGGCCAATCCCCTACATGTCCAATTGATCCTATCCCCTTTTCTACCGCAAATTAACAATCTCAATCACCCATTCTCTCTAACCTCTAAAAACATATCTATCAGATTCTTCTTTACCACACCCGATCATTTTAAACTATTCCCTCATGCTTAAAACAACCAAGAAAATCTTTCTCTGCAAGCAACTATGTTCTCAAGCTACAGTCTTATATCTTCCCAAAATTTTCTCCCAAATTCCTAGAAAATGGCACCTACACTTCATGCCTACATTTTTTCCCTCTTGTCATTCACTCCTCAACCTTTTGAAATCTGGCTTCTGGCTTGGCCATTGGATTGAAATTGCTCTCTCTACAATTATCAATGAGTTCTCTATTACCAAATCTGACAGTGTTCTTTCAGTGTTCATTCTAATATCTTCTGCATTTGATACTGTTGACCACCCTCTCCTCGATACTCTCTGTCCTCTAAACTTTTGTGACACTTTTCTTACCTTTCTTTTCTTGTACTTCTACCTGACTGCTTCTACAAAGTCTCCTCTGCTACTTTTTCATCCAGATCATAACTATTAAGTATGAATTTTTCTAATAATATCTTAGGTCCCCTACTCCTCTTTACATTCTTTCTCTCTGTCTCTGTCTCTCTATCTCTTTCTCTAGGTCTCTCTCTCTCTCCCACATCATCAGATCCCATGATTTTAATTAAAAACTCTGTACTAATAACTCCCAGAACTACACATCCAGACTCAGTCTCTCCCCTTACCTTCAAATTTATATCACTAATTGCCTATGGATATTTGATCCTGGATGGCCTGGAGACATCTGAATCTCAGCTTGTACAAAATCCAACTTATATTTCCTTCAAACTACCCTCTTAGAAAATTCCCCATTTTTTGAAGACACCATTATCCTTCCCACATCCCAGGTTCAAAATGGTGGCATTATCCTTTATTCCTCTTTTATGTCCCATCCAATCAGTTGCAAAATATTGTTTCTCTTTCTACAGCATATCTTGCATCTGACCTCTTATTTTTACTCGAATAACTAGCATCTGATTTTCTTTCTAATTATTTTTTTAATATTTATCTCTTTTTCATGTATGGTTAAGCTCAGATTTGCAGAGTAGGTCACCTAAGGCTGGATCCTAAGTACCAGTGCTCTATGGAAAATATCATTCCATTCTCTCCTGCATTTTTTAGTGGGGCAGCTTGGTGGTGCAATGGATAGAGCACTGGTGCAGAAGTCAGGAGGACTTGAGTTCAAATCTCATCTCAGACACTCGACCCTCACTAGCTGTGTGACCTTGGGCAAGTCACTTAACCTCAATTGCCTCATCCTGGGTCATCTCCAGTCATCCTGATGAATACCTGATCACTGGATTCAGATGGCTCTGGAGGAGAAGTGAGGCTGGTGACCTGCACAGCCCTCCCTCACTCAAAACAAAGACAAGTGCAAGTTATGTCATCATTTCTCTAATGGCAGAGTCTTCTTTGGCAATAAAAGATGAACACACACACACACACACACATATCCACACACAAGCATTTTTTGATGGGAGCCAGAAGTTAGAGAAGATAATTGATGATGACTACAGAAATAGTGGAACAGTCTAACAATAATGTCAAGATCACTAAAGGTTATACCAAAGACAGCAAGAAATGCTACAGTGGGACCAAGACAGCAACCAGAGAATGGATGTAATTATTACTCAGGTTAGATAGAATATTGATAACTGATGGGAAATAAAGAAGGCAGTACTACCAAACTATTATTTTTGAGTTTATTTGCCAAAGAAAATGACTTTGAAGACTGAAGTAAGTCAGAGGGAAAGTTTTGGTATAGTGGAAAAATAATTTGATTTGGATTCAGGGGAGCCGGGCTAGAGTGGAGTCTCTGCTACTTTTTGATTATATGATTTTGACAAGTTTTTCTCCCTTTTGAGCCTCAATTTCCTCATATGTAAAGTGAAGCAGATAAGGTGTCAGATCTCTTTCAGCTCTAGTGTTCTATGATCTATTATTTTTTTGAGCTAAAGATAATTGAAGAGATGATAAGCAGGTATAAGTACAGATAATTTGGCCCAAATAGACTATATCCCAGAGTACTAGAAAAATAAAAACATAATTCTTGTGGGTATGATTATTGTTCCATCTCTGAAAAATCATGGATAACTAGAGAAGTAATGAAGGACTGGGGATAGGCATAGACTTTCAAATTATGAAAATATATATAATCTTTAAACTACAGTCAAGTCAAGTAAACTTGATATCTCTTCTCAGAAGAAGGAAACAAGTCTATAGCACATTATGAAAGGATTGGTTTTTATTCATTTAGAAAGGGAAACAGTAACCTCTATTAGCTCACAAAGATTCTTGATTTGCAGGACACTCCAAAATCTCCTGTTTTGGCCAAATTATTCATGTGATAAATCTTGGGAATGGCACAGATATTATGTGCCTGGATTTCAACAAGAAATTTGAAAAAGGTCATCACAGTATCTTTTTTTTTCAAAAATTAAAAGGCTGGGTAGATACTAAGCCAGTAGAATAGATTCAGAGCAAGTTAAAAAAAACATGACTCAAAAGATAGTGATTAATAGACTAATGTCAAATCTCAAGGAAATCTCCAGTGTGTAGCTTTAAGGTTTTATTCTTGGTTGAATTTTATTCAACACATTTTATTAATGACTTGGATGAAGATATTGGAAGCATACTTACCAAACTTTCATTTGACATGAACCTGAGGTGGATTCTTAATATTTTGAATAACAAATTTTGGATTTAAAAAGATATAAACCAGCCAAAATCATGGGTCAAATCTAGTAAGATTGAAATCTAATAAGTATAAATATGAAGTCCAGCTTTGGGATTCAAAATATTGATTCTGCAATTAAAACTTGAAAGATGTTATCAAAATAAATACATCTTCAAAACTCTTGCATTTTCAGTGAATTTCACAGAAAGATAAAGATGGACCCCATGAAATGGCAGCCCAAACACGCTCTTCAAAATTAATGACCTGTGTTAATGTCAGCCAATATATTATATTATCAAAGCATTATATCTAGAAGATGGAAGATGATACTCCTATGGAATTTTGCCCTCATTACACTATCTCTAATGAGGGAGTGCAAAAACATGCAATTTGAGAATTGTTTAAAGGAAGACAGAATATTTAGCCTAAAGAATAGAAGTTTAAGGGGAGAGAATGTCCATTCTCTTCAAGTGTTTATTTGAAGTGCTATTGCATAGTAGAGAAGTAGGCTTATTTTGCTATGTCTCAAGGAATAAAACTAGACTCCATGGTGCCAATCACAAAGAGAGAGCTTTCAGTTTTCTATATGGAATGCCTTCTCTAAAATGGAGTTGTTTTCAAGCATATTGTATTGACTAGTGGTTTGCTTTTCACTGGAGGTGTTTTAGTGATGGCTAAATGATCATTTTGGAAGGATGTTGTATAGGAGATCCCTGCTCAGCCATGATCAGCAAGGTGGCCCCTGGGGAGCAGTGTGCTAGATAGAGCTGGTTCAGAGATAAATTTTCGGTGTCAATATTTATACATCAGAAATCATCAAAAGCTTCAATATAAGGCTTGATTTATTGTGTCGATGATTGTCTAGGCTTAAGAGAGTGATAGAGACAATATCAATAATGCAGATCAATCTAATGTGTGTTATGCTTACATGGCTTTTCCGCTGGATAACTCTTCGTTAAATGTTGATCAGCATGCTCTTGCACCTGAAGATCCTTCTAATCTGAGATTACATGTGTTTATGATTTTCCAATTATATCAACCGTTTTCATTCTCTTTGACTTTTATTTTCGCTACCTTTTGACAGTATCTATTAAGTAACCTTTATTTCTTTCCTTCCCTCTCCCTCTTTCTTTTTCCATTGCTGCCTCCATCCTTTCTTCCTTTTTTCCCTTCCTTCTTCCTTCATTCCTTTTTTTCCCTTCCTATTCCCTCTCTCCTCTCTCACTAACTCTCTCTCTTTTCCAGACTACCCCTTTAATTAACCAAGATCATGTGGAATTAAGACCATATCATTCTATCTGCAGTAGAGTAGGCTGCCCCCCCATTATGAAATTAATAGTTGCTATTTTATTCTGCTTTCACATCTACATGTTAAAATACTCGTTATTCATACTGACTTGAGTCATTTGGAATAGTGAACACACATTTGTTCACAAACTTATGTAAATGAATATAACATATGTATGAAATGTATAATGTGTGCTGGAGACTGGCTAAGTCAACTGTCGATATGGGTACACATGTGTTTTCTATATACATGTAAAAATATCCTCACACATAGTGTGATTGCTTGACTATGTGTACACACACAGGAACTTCATTCTCTCTTCTAATACCGAGATTCTCATGAGTCAGAATCAGAACATGAGAGCCATTTAACAGCACACAGACGTCAGCAATGCGGGACAGGAAATGAATAAGAATCTCTAATCAAGCTGTGTTGTAGTGTGAGCACATAAAACAAAGCTGGCAGGCAGGAATTTTTGCCAATTTTGCCACAAGGTGAAAAAAAAAGGCTCACTTATCACCGGGACAGTTTTGCTCATTTTGCATTATAAGGAAAAGAGTGGGTTCTTTTTCAGTGAAAAGTTATTTTCATTTCTCAAAAATATAAGTTAGTTCTTCACCACTAGAAGAGCTATGTTTGAAGGTAGCTACATACATATGTATGCATGTGAATGGCAGGTAATGAGGAAACGAAAGAAATCAAAGGATAAATTCTATTTGCTCTTACGTATTTTTATGAGCAGAATCTTGTTCTCATAATCTAACACCCTAATCTATGAAGCATGGAGAGGGAGAAGCAAGCATGAGATTCTTATGAAAATTTCACCAAGAAATGAAAAGTGGAATCAATTGCCAAATGTTCAATTAATTTGCTTTCAAGAAGTCTTTGTAGTTTTATCTAGAATACTTGAGCAAAGAGGGCTAGCCTCTTTGTTAGGTCAAAGGAATGATGACTTTGACAATTCTTTGGAGACACTGAAGTAAATTTTGTCAACTGCAAATGAGTATGATGTTTTGTTACATCTTGATACCATCTACATTCATAACCGATGCTATAGTTTATTTATTTACACTGATTAATTATTTAATCTTTAAACTTGTGGCTTTGATGATAGTTAGCTTAGGGGGTAAATTCAAAATGGAATAAATAATCACATTTCTGATCAGCCTAGAAATGATAGTCAGGCACTAAAAATCAATAAGATAGAAATGTAGAAAGATATGTCTCAGATGTACCGTAATAATCTCTCCCTTTCATAATAGCCTTTTCTTTGGTTATGAGACTGTAGGACAAGTAACAATAGTATTATCTCTATTCTACAGATGAGTAAACTGAGTTCAAAGAGGTTAAATCTCTTGTAAATACAGAAACTGCTAATAAAAGACAGGACAACTTATTCTAGTCTTCTGATCCTAAGTCTAAACTACAGAGTTTACCCTCTTTGCTTTGAAGGATGAGAGACTTGACAAGTCAGGAAATTCCACCATTGAGGATTCTCCATGTGAAAGATGATGTCTCTAATTCCCTGAATTTGGCAGCTCTCAGCAAGTACACTTTTGTTAACCATAATTTCCTATATGTTTTACAGGGAAAGAAAAAGATGCAAAAGCCACTTGAAGTCAAGTCATTTAGGCCTTTATGTGCTATTGTCTATATCTTGATTCACATTTAGAAGAACAGAAGCATTTTGAACTGGAATAGGGAACTGTCATACAATATTTTTCCTGTTACTAACATGCAACATTTGCTCAGGTGTTCAACTATGGCAGCTGCAGGTTTTGGTTGGTTGGCATGAATGACCATGCAAAATTAATGTGCTATGGTATATGAATATAATGGAATACTCATATGGTTTAAAAAATAATGAAAGAAATAGGTTTAGAGAAACCTGGAAAGACATCTTTGAACTGATGTAGAGTGAAGTGAGGAAACAGATAACGATTCATAAGATAAAGAAAAATAAGTTTGATACATTTAAGAACTCCAGCTAATGCAGTGATTCAATAGAACTGATGGAGAACCATGTTAAACACCTCCTGAGAGAGATATGTAGTATGACATGCATTTTTGAACATGGACAATGTGAAGGTTTGACTTGCTTGAATTACTTGTTACAAAGATTTTCTTTTTGCTTTTCTTTTAAATTCAGTGTGAAAAGGAGAGAATTTACTTTTGTTAATTTAAAAGTAAGATAAATTAAAAGATAAAAATCCAAAAGCATTAGAAAGAAAGTGTATTGCATGCTATCCTAAGGAAGTGTTATTTAGCCATGCAAGAGCAAACACAAGAAACAGAAAACGACAACAATATCAAAGACAACACCAAAAATAATATAAAAACCAATATACAGTCAGTATAGGTAATGCTGAAAAGGTCCACATCTGAGAGAAGAAAAATAATTGTACATTTCCTAATAATCTAATTTCTACGGGAAATACCTTTGTGGCCATCCTCTCAGTGTGTGTCATCAAATGCCTACTTCATATCAAGTCAATTGAACAATCATTTGTGGAGCACCTTCTCTGGTCCCAGCACTGCGCTATGTAGTGGACATACAAAGAAAAGCTAAAACAGCTCTGCATGGAGGACACAACAGAAAAACAATTATATACAAACTAGATACATTCGGGATGAATTAAAGATAATTTTGGAGAGAAGGGTCTGGTAAAGGTTTCTTGTAGAAAATGAGAATTTAGCTAACACTAACTAGAAGTAAGGACAGACAAGAAGCAGAGGGGTAGCCAGCAGAAATGCATTGAACTGAGATATTGAGGGTCTTGTTGGAGGAAGAGCAAAGAGGCCAATGTCACTAGATTATAGATTATGTAGAGGGGAGCAAAAGAAGACCGACAAGACAAGAATGTGCCAGATTATGGAAAGCTTTAAGAGGCAGAGGATTTTGCTTTTGATCTTGAGGGTAACCACAAGCTATTGGCGTTTACTGAGTAGCAGGGTGACATGGTCAAATTTGCACTTTAGGAAAATAATTTGATAACCAAATGGGAAATGGACTGTAGTGGAGAGAGATTTGAGGCAGGGAAAAATCAGAAGGCTATTGTAGTGGTTCATGTGTGAGGTGATAACAGTCTACACTAGGGTGTGCTTGTCAGAGGATAGAAGGGAATATATACAAGAGATGCTACAAAAATTGAAAGTCAGGAGAGAAGTTAAGCCTATATATCTAAGAATCAGCTGCATAGGGATGATAAGTGAATGAATGAGACCTGATGATATCTCCAAGCAAAATAGCGTAGTGGGAGAACCGAGCCTTTGGGGACATCCATGGTAAGTGACCAAGTAGATGTGATCTATATGAAGATTCAGCAAGGAAACTAAAATGCAGCATTCAGACAGGTAGGAGGAGAACCCAGAGAAAGGAACATCATGAGAAATTATTGAAAAGTTTGGAGACAATAGTTTCAGGTGAGCAATGAGATCAGAAGCTAGACTATGGAGAATGAAGGAAAGGGGGTAAAGATAATGATTTTACACAGCTTTCTCAAGGAGTTTAGCCATGAAAGCAAGAAGAGATATAGAATGATAACTAATGGGAATGAACCTATAAAGTGAGGGTTTTTTTTTTGTTTTTTCTTCTGTTCTGTTTTTTTTTTTTTTTGGGGGGGGGGGAGGAGACATGAGGATGCTTGTAGGTAAGCAGGTAAAGAGCCAGAAGGAAAATAGAACTTGAAGATTAAAGACAGAATGTGGATGATAGAGGGGACAATCTTCTAGAGAAGACAATAAGTAAAAAATGATATAGCATGTACAGGAGGAAGGGTAGACTTGGCAAGGAGAAGGGACAATTCTCCTTGTGAGACAGGGGTGAAGGAGGAGAAGGTGGAAGAGGGCATCTGAGTGATATGAGATGATGAGGAGGGAAGATGAAGGAGCTCTTGGAGAAGTATTTTCAGTGAAATATAAGACAAGATTTTTAAGCTAAGAGGATAGAATTGGGGTGGAGACAGCCACTGGAGGTCTGAGGAGGGCTGGCCAATTTTTAACATGTGGTGGTGAGTAGGACAGCGAGTAGAACCTGGTTTCAGACTTCTCTCCAGATCCTTCTCTAATTTCTGGTGCTGTTCTCAGGTCAGACCTACCTTCAATTGCTAGCTCCTGCCTCCTGCCTGGACTCCTCTATGCTGTATTTCCTCTTGCTCCTTTCTGTTGTGTGGTGGGCCTCTTGGGCTTCTCCGGCCCCAGCATTATCACCTGCCGTAATGTTGGAAAGCAAAGGAGGTCCCTGACTTGCCTAATCACTTACCTCTCTCAATGGGCTTCTCTCCAGTCACTGATTATCTGCCTGAACTCATTCCCCAATGAGTAGTCTACTTTTACCCTGTCATACCTTCATATAAAAATGATTCTGAATCACGGGCCCCCAGTGTGCAAACCACATTCCCTTGTGTGTGCTGTCTAGTAGACAGTTTCCCTTGATTACATTGCTTTGTGTGTCCTGTCATTTTCATGCATCTTTTATGCAACTAGCAGTCTAGAGGATAGGCTAGTGGACGTGGAGACAGCAAGACCTGAGTTCAAATATGATCTTAGACATGTAATCTGTCTGCTTTAGCTTTCTCAGCTATAAAATGGAGATAAACGGTAGAACCTTCTTGTAAGGGTTGTGAGGATAAATGAGATAAAGTTCCTAAAACAACACTATATAAATGCTACCAAAATTTCCCAACTTCTACATAAATTATCTAAGGACATGCATTTTTCTTCCTTTGTCTGTTGCTTCACCAATGGTGGTTAATATAATACTTTGCTTACTGTGGGTTCAAGAATTATTGTTAACTGCCTTATGAGATCATCTCAGTATCAGTTACCACTGGAGACTTTGACAGTAGGTGTAGATGGGACAGGGGAAATCCCAAGATCTCAACCCTATCTTAAATAGTGAGACCTTATTACTATTTAGACTGAGTTTGGGGGAAAGGCATGCTGATATTTGAATATTATTTGATGACCATTCATGGCCATTGATATATAGAGAAATTTAAATTGGTCAGGGATATGGAGAAGAAAGAAAGAAGAAAAAAATGTACTTACTATATGTCAGATATGGGCAGTTAGATGTCTCAGTAGATAGAGCACTGGGCCTGAGGTTAGGAGGATCTGAGTTCAAATCTGACCCCAGATAATTACTGTACTAGTTGTGTGACCTTGGGCAAGTCACCTAACCTCTGTTTACCTTGATTCATTGAAGAAAGAAATGTCCAGTGCCTTTGCCAAGAAAATCTCACAATCCGTGGAGTCATGAAGAATTAGATGCAATTGAACAACTAAACGATGTATATAGCAAGGGCTGTGCTAGGTGCTTTATAAATATTATCATCTCCATGTTACATTGGAGAAAACTAAGTTGGACAGAGGCTAAATGACTTTCCCAGTGTCACACAGCTAGCAAATACCTAAAGCGAGATTCCAGGGACAGTGCTTTATCTACTGCACCACCCAGTTGCTATGCATCATGCCTAATTAAAATAAAATTATTTATGTTAATTAACAAAATTTACTAACAAACCTTTGTGTGAGAAATACATGATATTGAATTACTTGGGAATAGAATGGAAATATTTGACAGAAGCCTCTTTAGTTTAAAATTTAATACATTTGGATGACACTATAATTGGGTATATTAGGGTATCGCTAGTCTATCTTATTTTTTGGAATGCAACAACTTTATTGAAAGAAAAGTGCAGTGAAATTACTCAAAAGCTTGAAAGAAACTTGAGGGAATTTAGACACCTCCCCTCAAGCGCAGGACCAAGTGCAGAGTGGATGCTTTCTGGATGTTGCAGTCAGACAGGGTATGCCCATCTTCCAGCTGCTTTCCAGCAAATAGCCTCTGCTGATCTGGGGGGATGACTTCTTTGTCTTGGATCTTTGCCTTGATATTCTCAATAGTATCGTTGGGCTCCAGTTCAAAGGTGATGGTCTTGCCAGTCAAGGTCTTCACGAAAATCTGCATCCCACCTCTGAGACGAAGTGCAGGGTGGATTCTTTCTGGATGTTGTAGTCAGATAGGGTGTGACCATCTTCCAGCTGCTTCCCCGGCAAAAATCAGTCTGCTGGTCTAGAGGGATGCCTTCCTTGTCCTGAATTTTGACCTTGACATTCTCAATGGTGTCACTGGACTGTACTTCAAGGGTGATGGTCTTTCCAGTCAAGGTCTTCACAAAGATCTGCATTGTCAAGCGGCGGCAATGGCAATGCACACACTGAATAACAGAGTCAGCTCCTGTCCTCGGCGGATCTCTCCTTAGTTGATCTTTAAAAAAAATGAGAAAACTTCACACTCAAAAATTATTTCTACAGTCAAATATTTAATCTGACTTTCATATAGCACATACTTGCATTTGTTTCAATTTTTCCTTTTTAGCGTGTGCAGTCAACTCCTGTGGTTGAAAGAGGTCATCATATGTTCATCACTGTTGTTACTGACTATATGTGTGCATGTGTGTGCACATGTGCATGTGTGTGCATGTGTCTATATGTATGTATGTATGTATGCATATTTGAATTTACATAGTACTAGAAACTTAAGAGTTACTGAATATTAGAAAGGCACCAGAAAGGAGGTCATAGTTCATCTAGTCCTGAATTTTAGAAAAGAGAAAATCGGTCTTATGAAGGTTAAATAAGTATTTTGCCCAAGTTAATGCACCTAGTTAGATACTGAGTTGGGAAAGGAACACATGCTTATCAAGACACAGTGCTAAACACTACAAATATCTCCTTTTTTCCTCACAATAACCCTGGGAGGTAGATGTTATTACTATCAACACCCTCATTTTACAATTGAGGAAACTGAGGCAGGACAGAGTGACTTGCCCAGGGTAATACAGATAGTGTCTGAAACCAGATTTGAATTCATTCTGACTCCAAGTATAGTGCTGTAGCCATGGTTCCACCTAGCTACCTAATTGTTTTAACTCAAGTCTTTTAAGCCTAGCACACTTTCCGATGTAACATCCACCATGTCTGTGGAACTCGGGCTCTAAGGGACATAGTAGAGAGCTCCAAGACAACTCAGAGTTCAACTAGTCCGACCCTCCCCCTCCCCATCATACCTGAAGCGTGAAATTGAGTCCCAGGAAGCAGAAATGACTTACCCAAAGTCAGAAAGGTGGTAAACCACAGAATTAGGATTTGAACTCAAGCCCTGAGGCTCCTGAAACAAGGCTCTTCTCCCTTCACTAAACTTCTTTACCTAAACTTCTGGATAAGCATTTTCCCTTTAGCCAGAGTCATCTAAACTGATGGAAAGGCACCAGGGGATGAACACTGGGACTTGGGGTTTTAAGGATAATACATTATTAATGGTAATATTCCTCTTTTACCACTAAGTATAAAAATGGAGAGATGGGTAGGCTGTATCTCTTACCTTTAGTACCCTCTAAATACCAAACTTTTTTTTTTTTTTTAGTATATCCACTCGAATACACTTGTGTGTCTTTTAAACATTAAGCTAACACATAAAAGAAGGAATCAGCACAAGCCAAGGAAGATTAAGCAAGCAACTTCTCTTTGCAATAATAGAAGGGCTGTTGTTAATTCCTTGCACCTACTGTGCTCCAAATGAACCCTGTAAAGTACAAATAACCTTCTCTTGTGAGCCTATAATCATTTTCTAATATTTAAAATTTAGAAATTGCAGCTTAAACTCTTGATCTAATGTATGTAATTCAGAAAGCACAGGCACAGGGCAACTTTGTTACTAACCCTTGTATTTTTAAGAGTGAATACAATGGTACTGTGGATAAGAGCTTTGATTACATAAAAGGTGCCAACTGGGCACCAGGCAGGTATGTGTCACTGTTATTTGCCCAGACTTCCTGTCTGATGCAGGGTTCTAGTATAGAACCAAAGAATAGTCTATTCAATCCAAAACTACTTTACCCTTCAGTTAGAACAAATCTACATTAGGCACACAGAGGCCATCAGGTATCTCCTTGGATCTGTGGCTTGCTCAATCTGTTTCCCACTGAGCTGTCTCACAATTTCATTTTAATGGCTAAGTAGTTTGGACATCATTAAAAGAGCCATGACCGCCGGCAGTGATATGGGGCTGCTCAGTTTGTCAAGTGATTCCACTGGGGAAACAAACAAGTCACTTTGCAGGACAATGGCAACAACTACCTTATTAAAAACATTTCTTTTCTTCCCCCAAATAAATTCCCAACAACAGTACTGGGGCCAACAGAATCTGTTGTGAAAGTCTCCTGGTCACTCTTGCCTAGAATACCTTCTTTCCATTGTATACTAGATTTACATTTCTCTTAAAAATTCAAGACATAAATACAAATTTTCCTCTAATTATCACTTGCTTATTTTTTCTGTGCTTAATTTCCTTGTATTATACAACTTCATTCTTTACTTAAAAATAAAACAAAACAATTAAGTTGTGTAGGGGGCATGTTGTAAATTACTTAATGAATCAGTATATGTCATGACTTTTTCCTGACTCCAGGCGTTTTCACTGACTGTCCCTTATGCCTGGAATTCTTTTCCTCCTCAACATCTCCTGGCTTCCCTGGTTTTTTTCAAATCTCAGAAAAAATCCCAACTTCTACAAGAAGCTTTTTCTGATTTCCCTTAATTGTACTGCTTTCTATCTAAGATTATCTCCAATTAATTCTCTTTCTGTCTCTCCCTCTCCCTCCCTCCAACCCTCTCTGTCTCTCTCTCTCTTCTTCTCTCTCTCTGTCTCTCTATTTTTGTGTATATATAAACACACATACACATAATTTCTGCATAATGTTTCATGCTGTCTCTGCTATTAGACAGTGAGCTCCTCTTTTGCCTTTCTTTGTATCCCCAGTGCTTAGCACAGTAGCCGGTAGGTGGTAGTTGACTAACTGAATACAGATTCTTATTGCTTCTTATCATCATGATTACATTGAAGTCTTGGAAGGATGATATATAGGAGGATCTTATTTGTACTTCTGTAACTAAGCTTACCTGGGGATGTTCCAAGGACTTACTTCATACTGAACTCCACTCTAGGGGAATAGTTCCCATACTTAAAACACTATAAATTTCCTTTCCTTCCTTTATAAGAGTGTTAAATCAATATATGAATATTTATTGTAATAGAATTTATAAATTGAGAAACAAGGTAAGTGCTATTCTCTGACTATTAAGAGTCAACAAATTTTTCAGGATTATGTTACTCTTTCTTATTCCAGGCAGTGTTCAAACATGAAACACTTTTTTGGGTGGCTAAGAAAATTTCATAAACTCTTGTTTAGGATATACACTAATTGAAGACAGCTCTTCTTATGTATAGAAATGTATGAATTCAATAGTTTATTAGTGTGTATGTATGTATGTGTGTGTGTATGTGTATATACACACACTGTGGAACTTGGACTCTAAGGGACATAGTAGAGAGCTCCAAGGGAACTCAGAGTTCAACTAGTCCAACCCTACACCTCCCCACTCATACCTGAATAGTGAAATTGAGTCCCAGGAAGTGGAAGTGACTTACCTAAAGTCAGAAAGGTGGTAAACCACAGAATTAGGATTCCAATAGTGTATGTGTAATATTTCAATAGAGGCATGTCTATAGGGCTAGGGGAGTGAAAGTCCTGCCTATGAAAAGAATAGTTTTTATCCAATATTCCTCCCAAACTCTGATTACCTTAGACTTGACCTGGAGGATATTAGTTCTGTTTCTGGAGACCCAAAACTTGACATAGTCTGTGGAGAAAAAGGAAGAAGCCACAGGAGAAACATTCCAGTAGCCATTACGAGCAGCTTCTGGCATGAGCCAACAAGAGTGAAGTGAAAATCTGGAGTCAAGGATGATGGGAATGATCAGAATACAAATGGTGTTCTGGACAACCTTTGTTCTGCTGACAGAGTGGGATCTGAGAAGAAACATGGTGATGCCATTTTTCTTTTCCTTTCCTCCTGGGGGCCAAGGGGAGGACAAAGCTTAATACTCCCCCTGTTTCCATTCATCTCTTCTAGGCTTTATGGAATATAGCTGAGGGTTCCATAAGTTTCAGACTTTTCCTAAATTTACTTGAATTTACTGAACACTTTTGTAAAAGCAAGCATCCTGACATACTCAGGAAGGCCTGCTATCACAGTTTCTTTGATCTGTTTTTCTAAAAGGAAAGGCAACTTTTGAGGGGTCAATAATCAAGCACATGTATATCATTCATGTAGTTCTGGGCAAAAAGTCACCATCCTGAACTTCAGAAAAAATACAGAGAAATCAAAATCAACAGATAGACTTCCAACTGTCTGACATACATCACGGATCAACAGATAACTGTCTGACCATACATACATATATAGTTACCAGAGAAGGAAGCACCAACATCTGGGTTTTCAAAACTTGGGGGGCGGTTCCTTAGTAGCTGCCCAAAGTCTCATCTAGCCAAACAAACACTTCCAATGAGCAAGCCCCAAAGTAAAACCCCATCTCAGAGTCTTTATACACTTTTTAAAGCCAGAGGGCATCATAACCCTTGAGAACCAGTGCTTCACTAACTAAAGGTATGAGCCTTCCTACAAATCTTCCCAGGACCATTAATAGATGAGAAAGATCTTCTCTAATAAAACAGTCAGTCAGAGGCAGTTGATTGTACTAAAACAAAAAAGGCATTATCAATGCAGTCTTTTAATATGCTATAAACTTGCTGGCCTAAAGAAATCCAAACTGATATGTTTTTCCCCTTAATGAACAGATATATAACAGGGAGATGAGGACTTTCTCTTTTTGAAATGGCATGCGTATTTGTTTAATTCAGTTGAACTATGGGCAAATCCAAGCACGGCAAGACTATTGTGTAATATTCACAAGTATAGTAAATGATCTTGGGGCAAAATACCTGGGATGCCCCTGCATTTATTCCCTTTAAGTGTACAAGCCTAAAAGCATCACTGCGGAGGAAAGTTATGGACCATTAAAATGATCATTCTTGGTCTTTGGTGCCTAATCAATCTATAAACTTAAGTGGTAAGACCTCTACTGAGGGATGTAAAGAAAAACAAAAATAGTTCCATCCCTTACAAAGTTTACATTCTAGGGGGTAATATAGTATCTACATAAATAAGCATATAAATGATAAAACTGAGCAGATCAAAAACAACCTTAGAGGAGAACTCACTAGCAGTATGATGGAGAGAGGTAGGAGATTTATTGGGAAGACTCTCTTTTAGAAGGTGATATTTGAATTGAGTCTTGAAAGAAGCAAAGGATTCTCAGTGGTGGAAACAGGAAGTAGAAGAGCATTCCAGCTACGAGGTAGAGTCAATGTAAAGTTTCTGTACAAAGGGCAGAATATAGTCCAGTGTGTGGTGACCATAGACTTTTTCAAGGGGTGTAATATGTAAGAAGTGTGGAAAACAGGAAGGAGTGAGGATAAAAAAAGCTCTAGATATTAAAAAGTTCATATTTCATCTTAGAGGTCATAGGGAACCACTGAGGTTTATGGAGCAAGGAGTATGATGTGGTCAAACTTATACTTTAAGAGGATCCCTTTTGGGCATAAAAGAAAAGCTAGGAGTGAGAATACAAACTCACCTTAGCTCTACCACAAATTCCTTCAGATATCTCTACAAAGGGAATCTGAACAAATTTTAGAGTGTCAGAATCCACTAGGGGACAGAATACAACAAATTTCGCGTCCAAGACGGCCTGGAAAGTCAACAGGAAGGATCTGTTACGCAGGGCTGGGGGAGTACAGAGTGCGCAGGTTGCACCAGCACACACTTCTCTAAAGAGAAGAGCAAGAACTGCTGGGGCCAGGCTGAATCAGGAGCAGCAGTGTGGATTCTCAACCATATCAGCACAAGATGGCAGTCCAGAGAAACTAAGTAAGTGAGAAGCACAGGACCTCCCGGCAACAGCAGCAGCCATTCCTGAGACCATCTGCCCCTAGATTAAATGTTTGAAAGTCAACTATTTGAATTTCTAGGAGCCATGATGGAGGAATAAATTGTAAGTGCTCTCTCCCTCCCCTTGTTGACCTTGAAAAATCCATAATACTGCCCCAGGAAAAATCCTGGAATAGTGGGATCAGCCAAAGGGGTAAACAGTCTCTCAGCTAGGAAGGCTGGGAACATCATCAGAACGATCCTTCTTGCAGGCTCAGTGGCTGCTGAATCCCCTTCTGCACTGGTGTCTGCTCAATTCCCCTGGCTGTGCTAAGTCATGCCTGGGGGCCTGGTGTGGGCGCTTTCAGGCTGGTTCCAACCCCTGGGGCTCAGGATCTCCTTCTGATTTGCTGAGGTGGGGCTGCCTGGGACATCTCTGGTCCTGCACTGGTCCCCTTCAGCCACAACTGTGAGCTGATCAAACCATTCTGGAGAGCAATTTGGAATTATGCCCAAAGGGCTCCCAAAACGTGCATACCTTTAGGCCCAGCAATATTGCTTCTAGGACTGTATCCCAAAGAGATAATAAAAATGGGAAAAGGTCCCACGTGTACAAAAGTATTTATAGCAGTTCTTTTTGTGATGGCCAAGAACTGGAAATCGAGAGAGTGCCCATTAATTTGGGAATGGCTGCACAAGTTGTGGTATATGAATGTAATGGAATACTATTGCACTATAGGAAATGATGAACAGGAAGACTTCAGAGAGGCATGGAAAGACTTATATGAACTGAAGCTGAGTGAAATGGGCAGAACCAGGAGAACATTATACATAGTAATAGCCACAGTGTTTGAGGACTGTTTCTGATAGACAACACTTCACAGCAATGCAAGGACCTAAATCATCCCCAAAGGACTCGAGACAAAATGCCATACACATCCAGAGAAAGAACTATGGAATCAGAGCGCAGAAAGAAGCAGAATCTTTTCTCTTGTGGTATGTTTTGTTTGGTTTTCTTCTCATGGTTGCTCCCATTTGTTTTAAATCTTCTATGCAATATGACTAATGTGAAAATATATTTAATAAGAATATATGTATAGAACTCATATTAGATTGCATGTCATCTTAGGGAGGTGGAGGAGAGGTAGGGAGTGGGAAGGGAGAGGGAGAAAATATAAGACTTATAGAAGCGATTATTGAAAACTGAAAACAAATAAATTAAATTTTTTAAAAAAAGAGATCCTTTTTGAATCTATGCAGAGTATGGGTTAGTGGGTTACAAAGGAGAGACCAATTAAGATTCAATTGCAATAATCTAGGCATTAAGTGATGATAGCCAGGATTAGGGTGGTACTGTACAATTAGAGAAATTGCAATGTTTGGCAACCAACTGGATAAATGGAATGAGTGAGGGTGAGCAAGGGAGAAGAATACCAAGGTTAGAAATCTGGTTGATGGGAAAGACAGTGAAGACCTCAAAAGTAATGGAAAAGTTTGAAAGAAAGGTAGATTTGGGTAGTGTAATGCCAATTCCGTACCTGTAGCAGCCACTCTGAATATGCGTGTATATTTCCAGGGTAAATTCACAAAACATAATAAACTGTGTTCCTCAAAGGCAAAACCAAAATATTTATTTAGGACATCATTAGAATGTAAGGTAAGATTTAGCAGGGTACTTATCACTAATCCAGGGAGCACTGATATCAAATTTTCTTTAATCTGAGTTGAGGGTTGGCCAATTTCTTATTCTCCCTGAAGGTGTGATGAACTTGGATGATTCAGGAGGATTTCTGGGGCAATTCTTACTTTTTTATTCAATCTAATATTAAGTCCCTTTTCTTGGTATATCTTATATAGTTCATTAGTTGGAATACCATCTTTTCTTCCATACTCTGTTCCTGCTCTCAATAATGCAATAAACATTGCTCTCCTTGTCAATCTATTCTGACTTTGAATACATTGGCTATTTTCTATGATATCTACCCATACTCCTCCAGTCCCTCATCACTGATTCTCACCACCCAAGATACTAGTGATTCTCCATTTTTGGGGGGTGAATTGACTTAAAATATCTGTGACCTCCTACTGTAGAAAATCCTCAGTTACTTCTTTAAACACTGTGTGGTCCCCCTGGTTCTCCTGCTTCCTTCTTAGTATTGGATAAACCTCTGCATTCTGAGAAGCCTCCTAATCTAAACTTGTTTCATTTTCTTCCTACACGTCTTCCTCAAGCCCCACACATGCAAGGGTTGCATGCACCTTCCTCTTGTCAACTTTTCTCTTCTTTTTCTGAGCTGAACTCACAGCTGTCTTTTCGGCTCTCACCTGATACTTTCTAGCTTGCTTTTCTGAAGGGAAGTTCTGATGCTGTAGCACAAAAAGCTTCTCATGGGTACTGTTAATGTATTTTTTACTTGATTGGAAGATCTTTCCCACCCATTAATAAGCCCATGTGGCTTGCTTAAATCACATGGAAGTCTAAGTCATATGTAGTGGGAGGAACTTGCTGAACAGGTGAAACAGGAAGGGGTGGAACAGGAAGGGTGGAATAGAAAGAGGTGGAGCTGGAGCAGAGCTGAGAGGAAATTGGTCAGACTAGTCAGAGCTGGGAAAGACAGAGAAAGAGCAGGTAGCTGGCTATGAGTGAGGGAAGGGCATTTTGCTTAGGGGAGCCTCTTTGTGGGAAGGCCTGATAATGTGTATAGACTTCTTGGTTACTATGTTGTATTTCTTTGTTGCTATGATGGATTTGGTTTTATGATGTTGGGATTCAACTTTCTCATGTTTGAATAAATGTTTTGGTTCTGTCTTTCATGTGGAGAGTATATTATATTTTGTGATTCTGAACTGTACTGGCATATTAATAGCCATGGAGGGGCTGTGAATATTGCATTGGTGCTATGTCATGCAAATCAGGTAACACCTTTTCCAGCTAAATTTTTCCTCCAACAATTTGTCTCTACTTTTACATGCAATATGATAAATTGTTAACAGCACCCATCCTCTTCCACATACCCCTGTCATTTCTTTCCCCAGTTCTATTGGTATTCCTTGAAACATCTTTCTAAACGTGTGAGTTCTACCTTCTGTCACCTTGGTTCCCAGTTTTCAAAAAGTCCTGTGCTTTTAGCCCATTATCTTGCCAGGAGGAATAAGGCAAATCCTCCCATCCCAGGATACCCATTTCTTTCCCTAGAGGCTTTCCCTCTCCAGGTAGAGGTTTTGGATTTTGTGATCCCTTCCTTGTTGCCATTTGCAATACCAATATGATACCCATAGCAGCTGCTATGAATATGTGCACATATTTCCAGGGTAAATTGGCAAACTATAATAAACTCTCTTCCTCAAAGCAAAACCAAAATATTTATTTGAGACAACATTAGAATACCAGTAGGTAAGATTTAACAGAGTACTTATCATTAATCCAAGGAACACTGACATCTTAAACCTTCTGTTAGTGCTCCCCACAAAAATAAGTTCCCTTATCCTCCCTTTGCCCACTCAGAGCTTCTTTCTCTCTCTGCTTTGTCTGCTTTCTCTCTCTCTCTCTCTCTCTCTCTCTCTCTCTCTCTCTCTCTCTGTCTGTCTCTCTCTCTCTCTCTCGCTCACCTCCTCCTCCTCCTCCTCCTCCTCCTCCTCCTTGGGCAAGATCCTCTAAGTCTGAGCTCCATGTGACCCAGGATTCATGTTCTCACAGGCTCCATGTGTTACAGACTTATTAATGGTCAGGGATGATCGTCCTATTTTATTAACATTACAGGGAGATAGACATTTAGTTCTGTTTTGGATATGGTGAGTTTGAGATGTGTCCAGAACTGCCAGCTTAAAATATCCAACATGCACTTGATAACAAGAGAGTGAACCACAGCTGAGAGACTAGGGTAGTATATAAAAATGTCTTCAAATCATCAGTGTAGAAATGATACTTGAACCCATGGGAAGTGAAGAAATTACTAAATGAGAAAGAAAAGAAATAAGAAGGCCAACAATAGAGATGTAAGATAGTAGCTCACTGAAATGGGATACATAGTGATGACTTTTATTTTTTTTTATTTATTATTCATTATTTATTTATTTATTTTAAAGGATGTGAAGACTTGGGGGGGTATCTGTAGAAATCAAGACAGGAATCAGCATATTGGGGGATAATTAAAATTAAAGAGGAAGTGGAAGGTGACAATGAGTGGTGCAATCTACTGAAGAAGATGATAGTGCTTGGGATCAAAGTTTGATCTTAGCAAAGAGGACACCTATTCATCACAAACTTGAATGAAAGAGGAAAGAGTGGGGGATGATAAAAGAGAAATGTCAGATAAGAAATAGGAAAAAAATTTAGGGAAATGGAAACTTTAAAATGAACCACCATGCTAAGTTCTTAGCTAAGGAAGAAAAGTAGGAAGGCACTGTAAGTGTCTGGAGGAGAGAATAAAAGGTATAGAAAAATGAGGTTATTGGTTTAGAGAAATGATTTAGGGAAGAGTTAAGTAAAATGTTGAACAACTCAAAAAGATGCTACCCTCCTTGTGGCTGTATAGAACAGAGCAGGTATAGCAGGCAGATTACTTTGCATTTTGATTACTAAGGCTTAACTTTATTTTAGTGTTACTGAAATTCTTATTCTTAGCCTATAATATCTTTTGCTAGGTCTTTATTATTCTGTTCTCAATACATCAAAGTGAGGTAAAATATGATAAAAATAGTTGGTGCATAACTCATTTCACATACTTATTTTGCTTGAGCTCCTAACATGTTAACACTATTGAATTAGTATGATGAAGTTACAGCAGTTACATTTTACTCCAAAATTCCCTCCCCATGTGGCGTTTTTCAAGTTAGTGTTATTGTAATCATATTATAAATGCTTTCTGATAAGCTAGCCTGATATATGATCAAGATCTCATTCATTAGCTTTAGTAAGAATCATAAGTGAAAAATTACATTATCATTGTAATACTTTACCATATTAATATGCAAACTCTCTGCCCTGGTGGAAAAGGACTGGCTCTGTCTTCTTTTCTTTTCAATTTTATCATTTGAATTTGGTTTTTTTAAAAGTCTATCTATCTATCTATCTATCTATCTATCTATCTATCTATCTATCTATCTATCTATCTATCATAGATTATTCATTATAACTGACATCCTTTTCAAAAAGGTGAGTTGAGATTTCCAGTTTTTTCCTTTTGTTCATTGTTCAGTTGTCTGAGAATGAGTAGTGTTGATGACTAAACATCATCTCTTTGGAAAGAGCAACAAGTTGAGGGTCCTATGATAATGAGTCATCAGTTCTTTCACCCACATTAGTCAATAGCTGCTCTTGCTTCAATGTTTTTAAAATAATTTTTATAGGAAAGCAATATAAAAACAACTTTCATGGTACATTTGAACTGTATCTCTCTCTCTTCTACATGAAGGAAAAAGAAAGACAATGAGAAAAAATTTAATAAAACTGATTGATGCATTGAAAAGATATGACAATACATGGAATATTCTACTCCTATAAAACATTCCACCCTAACCCCTGCAAAGGAGTGGTGGGAAGTGATTTCTCATTTCTTTTTATTTTGGGCCAAGCTCATTTATGCAATTTTGCAATATTTACTTTCCATTTTTTATATCTTTCTTAGAGGTTTTGTATGAGTTATGAATCATTTTGGTAGTCTGGTGAAGTCCATCAACTCCTCAAAATAATATTTTAAATGTCCAAAATTAAAAGAGAAGAATTAAAAAGGAAAGCAATCATATGAAATGCAGTTATTAAATTATATTAAAAACAACCTCACATAGTACCTATATATCTTTTGCTTGACTTTACTTATTTCACTTTAGATCAATTTACATAAACCCATCCATCTTTCTCTGTATTCATCATATTCATCATTTCTCATAGCAGTCACATATCATCATTTGTTTAGGCATCTACTTTATTTCCAGTTCTTTGCTACTTTAATACAAAAGCTATTGCTTTAAATATATATCTATTTTTTACATTCGTGGCCTTTCTTTTTATCAATGATCACCTTACCATATATGTTATGGAATGGATTATAGCGATATAATGAATTACAATAATGGAATCGGTGTCCCAAAGACTATGGACATATTATTTGGTCCTTTGTTTGCATAAGTCCAAATTATTTTCCCAAAATGGTAATAATAATTCACAGCTGTATAAATATTGAAATAAAGTATTTATACTGAATTATATTTCATGTTTGCCAACTTGCTGGAGGTGAGGTAAAACCTCAGATTTGTTTGGATTTTCATTACTCTTATTATTAATTATTTGGAGCATTCTTTTATATGGTTATTACTAGTTTACAATTATTCTTTTCAAAACTTTTATATCCCCTATATAGATACATTTCATCACTATCACTGTCTTTCAGAAACAATATTTTTATTATTAATTTTTAATATCTTTGTTATTTTGGATTTCATTGTTAAGTCTCCATTTAGTTCTGTATCTTTTGCTTGTGGTGCCTGAACTGATTCATATTTTTATTTAAAACATTACACAAAGGATATTTCTAATAATTATAGCTTATGATATTAATTTGCAATATCATTGTGCCAAATATGTGGTCATTTTGGATAAAAGACTATTTATGACTGATACATACAGACAGACACATATCTATATGTTCTTTAATTATTCCTTGCAAAACATGCCATAAAACTACTAGATTTAATTTTTCCATCAACTTGATTCAACTTTATATTTTCTCTTTTACATGATGCTCTATTATATTTGCCCAACTTTGTTCTTATTTTCCTATTACTTTTTTTGTTGTCTGTAATATGGCTAATTGAATATAACTTTCTATTCTCACCTTTAAATTATTTGGTAATTGTTTTTATTTTCTGAACTTTTGTCTAAAAAGTAATTTTACCTGTTTCTTTAAAATTTTCTTCCTATTCTATTATACATTTTTGCTCTTTAATTCATAATCTTTAAATAATTTTATTTTTCTTTAGTCTGTTTTTCCCACGAAATTGTAGTTTCTAAAGAAACAACTTTGAGTTTTCTCTTCTGAAGAATTTCTGTTATTGTATTGTAAACCCACCCCTTTGCCCTCACCACCTTCTTTTCGTTTCTTAATTGAACTTCCCTTTTAGAATATCAGTTCCTACTTTAGGTAATGGGCAGAATGCAAGATTGTTTCAGGATAGAGTATGTCGTGACTTAAAACGTGTGAATTTACCATTTTCACTAACATATTCTCTCTATTTGCTATGTAATTTCCTTTTTGGGTACACGTCCCTGCTACCTTCTAGACACTGACTGCTCTAAGTAATTCTGATTTCCGTACTCCTAAAGCAGAGTACTGTTCACAGAGGCACATTAAGCTTAGAGTGCAAATTAGACCCACTGTCAGGTTACCAGTTCCCATTATGGAGTGGAACACTATCCCACAGAGCAAAACATCTATTTTCTTTCTCTCTATTTCTATTCCTCCATTTCCCACCAAGCCCATTCTTATGTAGCTTTTCTTCATAGCAGAGTACAGAAGATTTTTTTTCCTTTTTTGTTTTTCATTGGTTTGATTAGGGTACATGACAGCTTGTCCTCTATCTTACACCATACTGTTTCCCTTTCATACACTGTACCTTTCTACAGATTAACAGCACAAAACACAACGGTAAATTTATGGGGCAGGGAAAGTAGGCTTAGTTCATGGTGCTTCAGGCCTATTCCTCCACTGTCCTTTCCTTCCTTCCTTCCTTCCTTCCTTCCTTCCTTCCTTCCTTCCTTCCTTCCTTCCTTCCTTCCTTCCTTCCTTCCTTCTTTCCTTCCTTTCTATAATTCTGTTTTCATCTTTATCTCTTTTCAGTAAGAAATTTTCTTATTTGTCTCTTTGTTTTTGTTTGCTTGTTTTGTTAATCCCACAAATTTATTTTTATTTACTTTTCACTTATTTTCTTAAATACTTACTTTTTTACATTAATGATTATTAGATTCAAGTTTGTAGATCATGCAATTTCAGGTTGCATCTTGAGTCCTTTGCTTTAGGGAATGTTATTGCATTTCTTTCTGTGACTACTCATGGCTGCAGAATAGTCTTATGTTAATTAAATTTCCTTTTTTTTTCTTTTTTATAGTAAAATAGATTTCTCCTAATAACTTGTAGAATTTGAGTTAGTTTCCAGAATTATTAAATTTTATCACTATATATATTGGAGATTCAAGAATAAGTTTGTGTCAAGGGGTGGAGCCAATGCGGCCGAGTAGAAAGTTGGATCTGCTCTAGCTCTGCCCCCAGAGCCCCTAAAATACCTGTAAAAAATGACTCTCAACAAATTCCAGAGCAGCAGAAGTCACAAAATGACAGAGCAAAAGAGATTTCCAGTCCAAAACAGCCTGGAAGGTCAGTGGGAAAAGTCTATCACACAAGGCTCAGAGCTGAGCATAGCACAACCTTGACACGCAGCACACAGTACTAGGGCAGACTTCAGGGTACAGAATCATGGGTAGCAGCTGCAGTTCCCAGATTTCTCAACCTACAAATGCCAAAGACAGCTTCAAAAATCAGTGAGAAAGCTCTTTTGTCTGGGTGAGAGGGGAGTGCTGTCTGACTTTGACCCCAGGGTGGCGGCAGCCACTGGGGCAGCAACATCCACTTTTGGAGTGCTCATCCTAAAGACTCTGGGGAAATCAGCAGCTGATCTATATCTCAGTCCTGAATAGCAGTCTTGGGGTGAGGAGGAGCACTAGCATAGTGGAGTTGGTGGAGGCTTTAGAGGGGGAACCCTACTCACAGATCCTGGGAAGAAAGGAGTACTTGTGGTTGCTCATACACAAAAGAACAGTCCAAGGGAAGAAACTCCTCTCCCTTGATTGGCCACCTTGGAGGAACTGAGAACTTAACATGTCCTTAGAGTATACCTTCCAACTTGACAAAGGACTCAAAAGTCAAGTAAATGGCTGGGAAAATGCCCCCAAAAGGGAAAAAATATAAGTCTATAGAAGGTTACTTTCTTGGTGAACAGGTATTTTCTTCTATCCTTTCAGATGAGAAAGAACAAAGGATACCATGAAAGGAAGACATAAAAGTCAAGGCTTCTACACCAAAAACTTCCAAAAAAATATGCAGTGCTCTCAGGATATAGAAGACTCAAAAAGGATTTTGAAAATCAAGTAAGAGAGGTGGAGGAAAAATTGGGAAGAGAAATGAGAATGATGCAAGAAAATCACGAAAAGCGAGTCAACAGATTGCTAAAGGAGACCCCAAAAAATACTGAAGAAAATAAAACCTTTTAAAACAGATTAACCCAAATGGCAAAAGACATCCAAAAAGCCAACGAGGAGATGGATTCTTTAAAAAGCAGAATGGACCAAATGGAAAAGGAGGTTCAAAAACTCACTGAAGAAAATAGTTCTTTAAAAATTAGAATGGAGCAGATGGAAGCTAATGACTTTATGAGAAACCAATAAATTATAAAACAAAACCAAAAGAATGAAAAACTACAAGACAATGTGAAGTATCTCATTGGAAAAACAACTGCCCTGGAAAATAGATCCAGGAGAAACAATTTAAAAATTATGGGACTACCTGAAAGCCATGATCAAAAAAAACCCAAAAAATGTAGACATCAACTTTCATGAAATTATCAAGGAAAACTGCCCTGGTATTCTAGAATCAGAGAGTAAAATAAATATTGAAAGAATCCACTGATCACCTCCTGAAAGAGATTCGAAAGAAAAACTATGAATACTGTAGCCAAATTCCGGAGTTCCCAGGTCAAGGAGAAAATGTTACAAGGAGTCAAAAAGAAACAATTTGAGTATTGTGGAAATACAATCAGGATAACACAAGATCTAGCAGCTTCTGCATTAAAGGATCAAAGGGTTTGGAATATAATATTCTAGAAGTCAAAGGAGCTAGGATTAAAACCAAAAATCACCTCTCCAGCAAACTGAGTATAATACTTCAGGGGAAAAATGGAATTTCAATGAAATAGAGAACTTCCAAGCATTCTTGTTGAAAAGACCAGAGCTGAATAGAAAATTTGACTTTCAAATACAAGAATCAAGACAAACATGAAAAAGTAAACAGAAAAGAGAAGAGTTAAAGATCTCATTAAAGTTGAACTGTTTATATTCCTACATGGAAAGATGTTATGTGTAACTCATGAGACCTTTTTCAGTATTAGGAAAAAATGATATTTCCTGATGAATGGAATATAGTAGGAATAAGATAAAGGGAGAGGTAGAACATAGTGAACCATCTCACATACAAGAGGAAAGAAAGAGCTTCTACAATGGAGGGGAAGAGGAGGGAGATGAAAGGAAATACCTGAGCCTTACTCTCAAGGGATTTGACTTAAGGAGGGAATAACACACACTCAGTTGGATATGAAAACCTATTTTATCCTGCAGAAAGGCAAGGCAGAAAGAGACAGGAGAGGGTAGATAATAGAAGGGACAGAAAATTGGGGAAAGGGATAAACACAACCTTTGTGGGAGGACAGGTCAAGGTAGAGAATGGAATAAATGAAGGGCAGGATAGGACAGAGGGAAATGTGGTTAGTCATTTATAATATAATTATCATGGAAATGCTTTGCATTACTACACATGTATGACCTATATTAAATTGCTTGTTTTCTCAATGAGGGTGGGTGGGGAGGGGGGAAGAGAATATGGAACTCAAAGCTTTAAGAATCAAAGTTAAAAATTGTTTTAGCATGTAACTGGAAATTAAGCTATCCAGGCAATGGAGTATAGAATCTATTTTGCCCTATAGGAAAATAGAAGGGAAGGGAGATAGAAGAAGGGTGGGCAATAGGAGGGAGGACAGAATGAAGGAAGGGTTGAATTGGGTACATGCTGTCCTGGGGTGGGGGTGAGGAGAGAGGGGGAGAAAATTATGAACTCAAATTCTTGTGCAAGTGAATGTTAAGAACTGAAAAACAAATAAATTGTATATTAAAAAAAGAATAAGGTTGTGATCCTCCCCTGTTCCCCAATCCAAACTATAACCTTGAGGTGGTTGCTTCTGCATTTTTTTCCCTTTATTTTTTCTGTTCAGAAGTTCTGGACAGTTGTTTTTTGTATAATTTATTGCACTATAATGTTCAGATTTTTTTAAGTTGTCATATTCTTTTGTGAGTCTTATGATCCTTCACCTGTTTTTAGGCATTCTCTTTTTAAGAAACAAATGTTTTTTTTTCCTTGTATAGAGATCAAGCATTTTTTCAATGTTATTAGTTTTTGCTTTCCTTCTTCTATATGATTCTTTGCTTATTTGAATATTTTCATATTTCCAAATATTTGTTCTCTCTTTGGAGGGAGATTACAAATTAAAGGAATTAGTACAGGAAATGTGTAAACAAAACTGTCACTTTTTACAGATGATATGACTATATACATAGAAAACACTAGGGAATCAACTAAAAAACTACTTGGAATAACAAGAAAATTTAGCAAAGGTGCAGGATATAAAATAAATCCACGCAAATCATCAGTATTTCTATATATTACCAACAAAGCCCAAAAGCACGAGATAGAAAGAAAAAAAATCATTTAAAATTGTTGACAATATAATATATTTGTGAGCCTACCTGCCAAGGTAAAGACCAATCTAAATAATGGGAAAAATATTAATTTTCTCATGAGTAGGCCAGGTTAGTATAATGAAAATGACAATTCTACCTAAATTAATGTACTTGTTCACTGCAATGGAAGCTAGTCCAGTCACACTAGATCTAAAACATATATTTAAAGTGGTAATTATCATAACTATTTGGTACTGGCTAAGACATAGAATGGTGGATCAGTGGAATGGATTAGGAGCACAAAACCCAGTAATAAATGATTGTAGTTCCCCCAATTGATAACTGGTCAAAGGATATGAACAGGAAGTTTTCAGAGGAAGAAATTAAAGCCATCTATAATCATATGAAAAAATGCTCTAAATCACTAGTGATTAGAGAGATGCAAATCAAAACAACTCTGGGACACCACATCACACCTATCAGATTGTCTAACATGGCAAAACAGGAAGATGATAAATGTTGGAGAAAATGTGGGAGAGTTGAAATACAAACTCATTTTTGGTGGAGCTGTGAGCTTATCCAACCATTCTGGAGAGCAATTTGGAACTATGCCCAAAGGTTCCAAAAATGTGCATACCTTTTGGTCCAGCAATATTGCTTCTACAATTGTATCCCAAGAGATTATAAAAATGGGAAAGAGCCTCACATGTACAAAAATATTTATAGCAGCTCTCTCTGTGGTGGCCCAAAACTGGAAATCAAGGGGATGCCCATCAACTGTGGTATGTGTGTGTTTGTCCTTCGTTGCCAAAGACCATGCCATCAGAGAAATAATGACATGACTTACACTTAACTTTGTTTTGAGTGAGAGAGAGCTGTGCAGGTCACTAGCCTTACTTCTCCTCCAGAGCCATCTGAATCCAGTGACCAGATACTCATCAGGATGACTGGAAATGACCAAGGATGAGGCAATTGGGGTTAAGTGACTTGCCCAAGGTCACACAGCTAGTGAGTGTCAAGTATCTGAAGTGAGATTTGAACTCAGGTTCTCCTGTCTCCTGCACTGGTGCTTTAGCCACTGTACCACTTAGTTGCCCCTCAAATTGTGGAATGTAAATGCAATAGAATATTATTGTGCTATAAGAAAAGATGAATAGGAAGACTCTGGAGAGGCTTGGAAAGACTTATATGAACTGATGCTGAGTGAAAGGAGCAGAACCAGAACTTTGTACCTAGCAACAACTGTAGGGTGTGAGGAATTTTTCTGGTAGACTTAGTAGTTCACTGCAATGCAAGGAGTTGAAGAATTCCCAGTGGACTTGAGGCAAAATGTCTTCCACATCCTGAAAAAGAACTATGGAATTTGATCACAAAATGAAGCAGACCATTTTCTTTTGTACTGTTTTGCTTTGTTTTGTTTTATGATTTCTTCCCTTCACTTTAATTCTTCTTTGCAACATGACTAAGGTGAAAATGTATTTAATAGGAATGTATGTGTAGAACCTATACAAAATTGTATGCTATCTCAGGGAAGGAGTGTGGAGGGAGGTAAGGAGGGGGAGTGAGGGGAAAAAAATCTATGATATATAGAAGTGATTTTAGAACACTGAAAACAAAATAATTTAAAAAATCAATGATTGTAGTAATCTACTGCTTGATAAACCAAAAGACTGGCTTCTGGAATAAGAACTCACTATTTGACAAAAACTACTGGGAAAACTGGAAAATAGTATGGCAGAAACTAGGCATAGGCGAAAATCTCACATCATATACTCAGATAAGGTCAAAATATGCATCCAATTTAGAAATAAAAGGTGATATCATAAGCAAATTAGAAGAGTAAGGAATTGTTTACCTATCAGATCTATGGAGAATGGAAGAATTTATGAGCAAACAAGAGATGAAGAATATTATAAAATGAAAAATGGACAATTTTAATTACATCAAATAAAGAAAAAGTTTTTTGCACAAAGAAAACCAAGGCAACCAAGATTAGAAGGAAAGCAGAAAGAGGGGGAACAATTTTTACAGCCAATGTTTGTGATAAAGGCTTCATTTCTCAAATACATAGAGAACTTAATCAAACTAATAAGAATATGTCATTCCCCTATTTATAAATGATCAAAACATATTAACAGTCATTTTACAGATGAAGAAATTAAAGCTATATATAATCACATGAAAAAATCTTCTAAATCACTACAGGTCAGAGAAATGCAAATTATAACAACTGTGAAGTACCACATCACAGTTATTAGATTGGTTAATATGACAGAAAAGGAAAATGATAAATTTTAGTGATGTGGGAAAATTGGAACACTAATATATTATTGGTGGAATTGTGAACTCACCCAGTCATTCTGGAGAACAATTTGCAACTATGCCCAAAGGGCTATAAAACTGTGCATACCCTTTGATCCAGCAATACCACTACTAGGTCTATATTCCAAAGAGATCATAAAAAATGGAAAAGTACCCATAGATACAAAACTATTTATAGCACCTCTTTTTGTGGTGGATACTGAGGGAATGCCCATCTACTGGATAATGACTGAATAAGTTGTGGCATGTGAATATAAGAGAATACTATTGTGCTATTAGAAATGATGAGCAGGTGGATTTCAGAAAAACCTGTAAAGATTTACATGATGCAATGATGAGTGAACCGAGCAGAACCGAGAGAACACTGTACACAGAAATAGGAACATTGCACAATGATCAACTAACCATGACAGACTAATGCTTCTTAGCAACACAATGATCCAAACCAATTCCAAAAGACTCATGATGGAAAATGCTTATCCACATCTAGAGAATGAACTATGAAGTCTGAATACAGATGGAAGCATACTATTTTCACTTTTTTTTGTTCTTTTTCTTTTTTATGGTTTTTCCTTTTTTTCTGATTCTTCTTTCACATGACTAATGTGGAAATATGTTTAACATAATTGTACATATATAACATCAAATTCCTTGCTATCTTTGGTAGGGGAGAAGAGAGAGAGGAGAAAGGGATGGAAAAATGGAATTAAAAAGCGTACAAAAATGAATGTGGAAAACTTTTTACATGTAATTTGAAAAAGTAAAATACTATTAAGTAGAAAAAAGATATCTACAGCATTCTGTTTATAATCAGTTATTGGTTCAATTTATTTTGAATTACAATATATACTTTGTGACACTTGCAACCTTTTTGATGCTTCGGTACTCATCCTCTCTTATAATTTTTTAATGTCTTCTGTTTGTATTTTAGGTTTATATCTGATATTTCTTCCTTTTTATGTCACTGGTGGTTTTAATATTTTTCTTTATATTCCTTTGTTGACTTTTGTCTGATTCTTTACTTTTGGTGAAAGGTTTATTCCTGGAACTGTACCTCAAAGCTGTCTCACATGTTGAGGAATTCCCTTTTTATTGGATTTCATCCCTGTTTCAAATAACTTCTGGTGGGATAGGACTCACCTTACATATATGCCAGTCTTTCTTCAGGCTTGGTATTAGCATATATGCTGATATTTTGCTATAGTTTCCAAAGTTCTTTAGATTTTTAGATAAGCTGAGTTAGTGTCTGCCATGTTTTTGTGGGCGTAAGAGACTGGAGAGGCCATATTATAGTTAGAGTTTCTGTGGCTTAGGGTACCCTTGCCTTGATATTGTCCCTAAGCTCAGCAACCTCAGTCAGATCACTGTCTTATCATTATATACTCACTGCCACTGCATTTGGATCATCTTGTGGTACGCTACTTGTGGTAGCAGAATTCTCAGATAAAGAAAGAAGTGTTGTGTGCCACTGAAAATGCATCATCAGGGAGATTTAATTAGTGGGTCAGGTCATATTCCATACTGGTGAATAAAATTACGTATGGAGAGAGATGCTAAGTGCTAGGGATTAGCATTCTGCACTGTGAAATCCATAAAGTTGCTATGTTTTTGTATTTCTTGTTGTGATGTCATTATGATAGCTGTGAATACTCTACCTATGGTCCACAACTCCTCTTCTGACAAGTTTTGAGAGTTAGTGGGGACTGGAAAAAATACCTAATCCCTCATTTTATTGGGTTTGTTGCTAAAATGTTTTGATGGTTTCTTTTTGAGATTTTGAATGACATTATGCTCAAATGCACAAAACTTGGTAACAGTATTAAAACCTAGGATAATTAGCTCACTTAGATCTAACTGTTTGCTGGATGAAGGTTAACTTATGAATTCATAAATCAATGCGAAAGCATTTATTTAATGCCTAAAATATTCCAGACACTGTACTAGACCTGGGGTAACAAATAAGCAAATTAAAACACACCCTACTCTCAAAGATTTAAGTACTCTTGGTTATGGGAGACAGCAGTCTTGCTTGGGTTTAATATTTATCATGGAATCAGAATACCAGAGAATCTCTAGATTAGAAGGAATTTCAGAAGCCAACTCCTCCAATATATATGTAATATGTAATATCTAATATGACCAAAAATCATCTTTCAATTTCTCCACTAAGTATATTAAATATATATATTTATATATGTATAAAATTTCTTGAACCCTTCTAATGAGGAGTGCACTATTTACCAAGGTAGTCTATTATTCATTGTAACAGTTAGATGGCACAGTAGATAGAACACTGGGTTTGGAATCAAAGTCATCCTCATGAGTTCAAATCTGGCCTCAAATATTTTGTAGTTGTGTGACCCTGGACAAGTCACTTAACTCTGTTTCCCTCAGTTTCCTCATCTGTAAAAAGAGCTAGAGAAGGAAATGGTAAAGTACTTCAGTATCTTTGCCAAGAAAACTCCAGATGGGGTCTCAAAGACATGACTGAAATAACTTAAGAACAATTTTTAGAAAGTTTGACAGCAAAACTAAAAGTGCTTTTGTATAACCTTTACCCATTTCTCCTAATTTTGTTCTCTGTAGTCTACCAGAATAAGTAAAACCCATAGTCCATGTGAGAACTCTTCAATATTTGAAGATAACTACAGAATCATTTCCCATCTAAATACATCTAAATATTCTCTTCTGCAAATATCCTCTTTCCTCCAGTCTATCATCATATGGTATGACCTTGAGACTTAACCTTTCCCCATTTAGGTTATGCTTCTGTTTTTCTAGCATCCTTTCTAAAATACGTCACACATAATGGAGCAGAGTACCTCAGATATCATTTCACTAGGGTTTCCATATTGAATATAATCAACACTAAAACTCTCATATATTTCTTAAGTGAATTGTTATGTAGGTACATCTTGCACATCTTATAGATATGAATTTGTTTTGGAACCTATATTGGTCTTTACATTTGTCCTTATTATATTTTATCTTGTTAATTATCATAAGACTTTTAGACTTTTTTAGAAAATCACTATAGAAAAATAGATCATTTTATTTTTTATACATGAGAAATTTCAGTTCAAAGCAACAACTTCGTGTACAAAGCATATCACCTTGTGAGTAAAATGATCTACAGCATATTACCATAATCATTTTTTTCTTTTGCTTTCAAACTGGTGAGAGAATTTTGGTTTGGTTTTGGTCAGCATCTAAAGTGTGGACACTTATCTGAAGTTGATTCAAATGATCCAACAGCTTTGGGATGAAAATACTTGGTCTGGAAAGCTCCTTCTAAAGGTTTCCAAAGAAGAATTTCCACAACATCTGGTTCTATTCTGAATGACCTCCTGAAGGGCAGAAAAGCTCAAATGTGAAAAATAAAACAGCAATTTCAACATTCCGGACCTCAAAATAAGTTTTCATTCCAATTTGGCTCCTAACGTGGGGGCTGGGTAGTTCAGATGGGAAATTTACTTCTTAGTTGTTGGCCTTGTATATCTTCTACCCTCAGAATAAATTGCCTTTGCCCAGAGACCCACAATAAAGGGAAAAAAGAGTTTGATGGAACCTTAAAACCAGAAAAAAAAACTGTCCTTAGAACTGATTGAAATAAAGTGTCAGATGATACAGGCAGAGAGGTTGGTAATTACTTTATATCTCCATGATCACATTTCTGCACTTCCAGAAATCCAAGGAAGACAGACTGTGGTTCACTGCTAACTGGAAACAGGAAAATACTTCTTCTAGTCAGTGGGGTCATAAGTAACCTTTTACTGTGGCTTGTTGATGAAGACTAGAGAGACACCCTCATTCTAGGAGAAAGGGTAAAAAATGAAGCTGGGGAAGATTCTTTGGCAAGTAAGCATTAGTACCTACTCTATTTTGAGACCTATATTACAATCCAAATGTTGGAACATTCTGAAATTCATTTAAAAAATTACTATCAGTTTCAAAAGCAGGAAAAAATACACAATTCATAAATGGTAATTCATTTCATATACTTGAGAGACTTTTCTCATAACTAGAATTTTAAGTCACTTAGTTAATGATGATTATTATTAACATGATTATCATCATTAATTCTGAGCCTTTGGGTTCTGAGTCTTGCACTGTTTCCAGTGGGTTACTAGGGACGATAGAGTTCAGAAGTGGTAGCAGTAGTTTGACTCACATGGTAAGCCTCCAGTTTCTCCTTCAAGATGTTCTGCCATTTTGGTTAGGGGTAAAGGATGGGATCTGAGGAGATAAATATTATCAGAGAAGGAAGATGGTTTAGTCACAAAGAGAGGGGAAAAGGTGATACTATGACAAACCAAACTTTACAGAAAAGTAAGGAAGGTCTCCAGCCCATGGGGTAGAGCTCTTTATGGAAAATATATGAGTATAGAGACAAGAAGGCGCCATGATGCAATACAAATACCACTGACTCTGGAACAAAGAACTTGAATTCAGATCCCAAGTCTGATTCTACTATCTGCATACCCTTGGATAATCCCCTTAAACTTCCTAGGTCTCTGTTTCCTCATCTGAAAATTAGGATATTGGGCTAGATGGCCTCTGACATTCCTTTCGGCTCTAGATATAGGATCTTGTGACTGTTAGCTAAAGGATTATGTTGAATGGACTGTCATAGATCAGCTGCAACCTGTACCATTGGAGGGAACATCCAAATCAATGATACCATAGATCATTTTTATATTTAAGAATATTTGAGCAGCAAACACAGTTTTTAAATATCCTCAAAATGAGATAGCATGTTAGAAGTGACATGGCCATCTGGACTTGGATTCAAGAGACCTAGATTTGATTCCCATCTGCTGTTTTATCATGGACAAGTCCTTTCATCTACCTGAACCGATTTCTCATTTGTAAAAGGATAAGACCTCTGTAGTACCTCTCTGTCGAGTCTGCTGTGAGGACTAGGGAAATTATGTAAAGTGTTGTGAATCTCTTTAGTGGTAAATAAAAGTCATGTTATTATTTTAAGCGGTCTGTGCTGGGGAGGGGTTTCACAGCGTTGGCAAATACATCTTCAGCTAATGTTGAACTTGGAAAATTTAATCATTGACATACGTTTTCCTTGACTGAAATCATGGTGACAGAACCTAAGATATCAATAAAATTAATAGTCAGATTCCACTCATAAGATAGCAGTCCTTTAAAATCTTAACTCTGCTTCAGAATCTATTAATTAATGGGTATTTGTTGAATGCCGGCTCTGGGACGCACAAGTGTACAGCTCCCCTTCACACCAGCATTAACCTCATCATTATCCATTCCAGAAAACTTAGAAGTGCCTTACTGTTCTCCCTTAATATCTCCCTCAATTGTAGTGGATGAGTGTCAAAGGTGACAGCAGAAATACCACTACTAATCTTATTCTCAAAAGAAATCACAGAAAGAGGAAGAGGTCCTTTACATTAAAAAAATACAGTAGTCAAAAAGACATAAAAGAACACATATGAATTGAGGCAGAATGAAGTGAGAAGAATTAGACAATTTATACTATGACATCATGACATCAGCATTATTGAAATGGACAATTTTTAGAACTTTTATAAACTGATGAAGTATCAAATGAGCAAAATCAAGAGGGAAAACATTCAGAAACAACATTATTTAAAAAACTGTGAAAGCTTTAAGAACAGCATTCAATACAATGACCATTCATGATTCTAGAGGAAACATATTTTCTTTTATAGAGAAATAATAGATTTAGGGTACAGAATTTGATACATAAATAGGTAAGTGGATAGATAGATGATAGATAGATGATAGATAGATAGATAGATAGATGATAGATAGATGATAGATGATAGATAGATAGACAGATAGATGATAGATGATAGATAGATAGACAGATAGATGATAGATAGACAGATAGATGATAGATAGATGATAGATAGATGATAGATGATAGATAGACAGATGATAGATAGATAGATAGATAGATAGATAGATAGATAGATAGATGGATAGATAGAGAGACAGATAGATAGATGTGTAGCACATAGCCTTTGAGGGGCTTTTTTCTTGGCTGTGCATATTAGTTACAAGAATTTTTTAAAAATTATATTTCCCAATTTGAATTGAGTGGGAGGGAGAGAAAACAAATTTTTATTCCTTTTTTTTAAAATAGAGGATGTGCTTGAAATTTGAAATCTTCCATGTGTTTTCATATATGATTACCTAGTTAGTAGTTTTATTTTGTTACTAGAGACTTCTTATTAAGTAGGAATAATCTGAAAATGGGAGGAGCTAGATGGCACAGAAGAAAGAGCACCAAAGCTGGGATCAGGAAGATCTGAATTCAGATCAGGTCTCAAACAATGGCTACATGACGCTGGGCAAGTCACTTAACTCTGTTTGTCTCAGTTTTCTCATCTGTAAAATGAACTGGAGAAAGAAATGGCAAACCAAAAGAAAATCCTAAATTGGGTCATAAAATGTCAGACACGGCTGAAACAGCTGAATAACAATGAAACCATATGAAAATGTTTAAATGTAAAAATAAAACACATCAATAAAAATTCAGGGATAAAAAATGACCATGGAACAATGAAAAGACATACTACAATGAAGAAGGATGGAAGCCCCAAATAGAGTTTGGGTAGACCTTTACTTCTTTTCCCAGTATTCTGAAAAGAGCCCTCAGTCAAGAATAAGTGTGCCTGGATTAAAAACCAGCCTCTGATGCTTCCTACCTATAAGAAGTAAGGCTAGTTATCTAACCTCCCTAGTCCCTTATAGTAAGCAGTCTAGTAAGACTGCAAAGATAATTCATCTATGGATATTCTTCTTGTAGATGTTGACTCTTGGTGGCCTAGAATTACTGTCTGAATCCTACTCTTAATCATCTTTACATCCCTAACATCAATCACAATGCCTTGTTCTCAGGAGGTGTTTAGTAAATATTTGTGGATGTCAGATAGTGAAAAATGTTTATTGAATATTCACACTTTTTAGAATCTTTTCCCTGTAGTGCTATGGGAAGATACTTTTCCCCTCTCCCTCTCCTTTGCCTTCTCAATGAATAAAATACAATCTGTTTCCACCTTCGAATCAGTTCCAATCTAGTTTGGAACATGGAATAGACATACATAAAAAGACAATCGCAACTAAAGAATGGTATATAAAAACTTGCAGATTTTCACTATGATGCAAACTGAATGTGTAAGTGCTAAAGAATGTAGCATTAGAGGAGTGATATCAGTTGGGTAGAGTTACACAGTTAAGACTTTCTGGAGGATATTAACATGAGAATAAAACTACAAAGTATAGGCCAAGGAGCTTGATTTTAATTTCTGGAAAAATTCTAGGATATATTATTAAAGATATAGTTAAATAGGATGCTATGACCACAAAAAAATGGCAAGACTTCATCAAAATCAATTGATGCCAAACAAACATCATTGTATAGCTGACCCAAAATTTTAAGGAAATATTTGCCAGTGTCTCATGTTATTTATTTATTTATTTTAGGTAACTAGGGCTAAGTGATCTGCCCAGGGTTAATTAGCTAGTAGGTGTCTGAAGTCAAATTTGAACTCAGGTCCTGCTGACTTCAGGGCTGGTGTTCTATCCACTGTGCCACCTAGGTGCCCATCTCTGACGTTATTCTTATGGAAAAAATAGGGAATTATCCACTAGTTGACCTGACAGACAGCAGTTTTAGAAATGTTCTGTCATTAATGCTCTTATGTCAACTTGGAAGAAAGTACCTTATGAAGTTCTCAAGGAATCATTGCTTGGTTGGTTCCATACCACTTAACATTTTTATATGTGATTTATATAAAGGTGCATATAGTGTGTTTGTCAAAATATAGATAACACAAAGGTGGGGATCATAGCTAACCAAATGGATAACACATTCAGAATCCCAAGTTATTTGGACCTCTTGAATACTGGACTTAATCTAAAAAGATGAAATTTCTTAAGATTTAATGTAAAATTATTTTAAAATATCAATTTCATGAATAGGTATGTCTAGATAACATTTCATCTAAAAGAGGTCTGGGGTTTTAGTGGATTGATAGTTCAATGTGAATCAACATTTTAAGATGACAACAAAATATGTAATATGATCTTAGGCAGAATTGAAATTTACTATATACCTGTTATGAGTAAGTCCCTTCCTGAAACTAGGAATAAAAACACTTTCTGTGTCCTCAACGAGTTGTTATGGAGTAGGTGTGGCGGGCTATGTAAACTAGTTAGAGAAAAAGAAAATGGCTTGTGACAATTCACTGCAACAGAACAGCAAGTATATTAGGAGAAGCATTTCCACACTGGGCAAACAAAAGGAAGGTCTTTAGAAGAAGCAGCATCAGATGCAAACCTAAGGACGGAAAGTTGTTTTTTTGTTTGTTTCATTTTGAACAAATGGAGATGAGTGGGGATTGATTCCACTCACTTATCTAGCAAGCTTTGATTAAGAGTGCGTTACGTGCCAGGCCAAGGAGACATGCATGGAAACAAAAATAAGATATTATTTGCATTCTCTTCCTCTTGAGTCACTTACATTTTATTAGAGGAACGTATCCTCACACAAGGAAATATAAACATGTCCACATCTAGGAATAAAATAATTTTGGTAATGTGAGCGCTAGCAATTGAGATGATCAGTAAAGTTGATAAAGAACTAAGCATCCAAAGAGCCTATTGATTCCATGATGCAGAAAAGAAGAAAGAACATATTCTAGTTATGGGTTATGAGTCTATGCAAATGCATGCAGAAAGCACCGCAAAGTCATAGGTGAGATATAGCAAGAAGGTTGTCTAGAATATAGAGGGCATGCAGGAAAATAATATGCAGCAAGTCAAGAAAGGTAGGTGGGAACCAAAATTGTAAAGTTTGATATGTTAACCATGTAAGTTTTATTTTATTTCATTTTTTTTTCTAGAGGCAATAAGGAGCCTTTGGAGATTCTGAGGAGGAGAGTAAGATGGACAGAGCTGCTCTTTAGAAATATTAATCTGGCCACTATTTGAAGTATGAATTGGAGAGACTTAAGGCAGAGGCCATTGCAATAGTCTGTAAAACTCTGATCTAGGGTTCAAGAGATGAGAGGTAATACTGATCATCAGAAAAGACAGAAATGATGAAGGCAGACCAAGTTGTGAGCCCAAAAATCTCTCTACTCTGACTTGAATATAAAGTCCTAATGTAATACAAATGAGAATGTAAGTACATAGCAAAGACAAAGAGAGTACTGCACATTTTTGGTACAGAGAGCTTAAAGAAGTATTGGAAAGGCAGATTTGAATAAGAATTAGAAGGTCTTGAAGGCCAGGGCTAGAAGTTTGTATTTTATGTCCTAGACATTGGTGACCCCTTGGAGATTTTAAATGTAGTAAGTCCATTGGGAAGATTACTCTGATAGTGATGGGTAAACTTGATTGTAAGGGCAGAGCCTGGAGACAGAAAGAGTTGAGAAATATGCAAGGAAAAATGTAGGGTATATACAAGGACTATGATATAATAGGATTGAGGGCTCTTTTTAGGCAAAGACTCTCTCTTTTTGCATATATGTATACATATACATATATACACACATACATGCACACACATACACAAACATAGATAGATAGATAGATAGATAGATAGATAGATAGATAGATAGATAGATAGATAGTATCTAGCAGCATGTATTGCACATAATAGGTGTCATGGTGGATAGAGTGTTGGACCTAGAATCAGGAAGACTCCTTTTCCTGAGTTCAAATCAAACCTTAGGCATTTGTTAGCTGTGTGACCCAGAGGAAGTCACTTAACCCTTTTTGCTTCAGTTTCCTCATCTGTAAAATGAGCTGTAGAGGGAAATCGCAAACCACTCCAGTATCTTTGCCCAGAAAACCCATAACGGAGTCTCAAAGTCAGACATGACTCAAAATATTGATTGAATTAAAATAGGAGTCTTAGGGAAGAACTAATTTAACAGATTTTTACAGATGAACAAGTTGAGGCTTAGAGAGATTAAGCACTGACACTGTGTCACAGAAGTAGCAATGAATGAAGCTAGGGTTAGATTTAAATTATAGATAGGAATGTTCAGAATTTACTATAGAAGTAGAGAAGACTCTAGGTTGACGTTTTGAAGGGCCAATAGACCATTGAAAAATGAATAACCCCAATATTTAAAGCCAGGGTTTCTTTCATGCCGTAAAATCTATTGGTGAATTTTATTTTGAAATCAAGAAAAACGCAACCAGAAATACAATTGTTTTAAAGGCTTCACCCAAATTCTCTTTCCATTTGCCTCTTGCTAATATAAGAAAATGGTGAGAAGGGGGCCAAGTCATCTGCTTGCTGTAATGTGAAATATATAATCTTGCCTGGTGGTACATCCCTGCCCCGAGATCATTCAATAAAAGGAAATGAATATATACGAAAAATGTTCTGAGATAATTATGCTAGCTTTTCAGCCTAAATACCTTGGAATTTGCAAAGACAGCTCATAGACAAAAGGGACACCACTAAAATTCACTGCAATAGATTTCTCCATTCGCAGTGACAGGAACATCTCTCTCAATATTACTTAGCTAATGAAGGAATAGATCTGCTGTGAAGTTCCTAGGAGGCTCATTTTCTTGAGTACAGTAGTAAAAGTTAGCTGATGAATGACCTCAACTGCTTAATGTTTCTACTTATAACTTCTGAGCAGCAAGGCGTATCTAGGAGAGTGCTGAAGGAGTTATCCTCAGGAGGCCCCCGTGTCCTTGTAGGGTGTCAGAGTCAATGAGCCAGGTTTATTTCAAATGGCTCCTTAAATGAACATTTATTTTGTGCCAGTAACACGTTTTTGATTAACATCTCCTTTTGACTAATTTGCTTCCCAAAACAGCCCAATAAAGGACTCGTTTAAAACATAATTAAAAGCATGTTATTGCTAGTAGTTAATACTGATTAAAACAGGCATTAAGACAATTATCGTGGAAGGAAAGTAAGCACCCCGTAGTTAGTATAGAATCCGTCCTTCCAGTTTTTATGCATTGCATACAGGAATGGCTGCTTGCCAGACTGGAGGAAGGCCTTATTCTTTATGCAATCATATCAAAATATGTTCCCAGTTTTTTTATGAATGGACAGGACCTTAAACGTGCGGTTTATTGATTTTTCCTTCTAGAGAGTATTCATTATTTTAGCAAGGTAAAGCTTTTTTTTCTTTTAAGCTGGCCGGGCAGTTTTCCACTATATGGCAGTTAAGTTCAGATATTCTCTTATATTAATGGACTTCAAGGACTCTTTCCATCCTCTTCCAGATCATGATGCTCTCTCCTTCAGAGCTTTCATCTAGATCAAACATGATGGCTGCTTTTTTGCTATTATTTAATATATTCCCTCAGTTCATTTGTTTTCATCCAACTCTTGTTTACATCCTATTATGTGGAACGTGAAAGATAAATAAGCTCATAAATGTTTTGTTTGCCTCTTTTAAGCAAATGCACCTTTCTAAGCACTGATACTTTAGCAATTAATATTATATGAAACTGGAAAAATTAAAAGAGGTTTCTGACAATTGTGTTATGTGTAATGGCACAGTTATATGGTATATAAAGGTGATGAGTTAAATGAAATATATTTTAATACAGTAAAATATGTAAAATGACTAATTTAAGACTAATGGACAAAAAAACAATTCTTCTGGATGAAAGTGGAAAAAAGTTGTCATTTTTTCCTTCCAGAGTGATTCGGAATAAAAGAAGGAAAGAAGTAGGCATAACTAAAACACTGGAAAATTCATGGAAGAATGCAGAAGCAAGTTCAGTGTAACAGACATGAGGACAATTTTAGAATGACTGTGATTCATTTGCTACATTCTTAGAAAACAATATAGCAAGCTACTTTAATAGGTATTGATACTTTCGTATAACGCCTTCTCCCCCAATATTCTCCTTTAAATATGGAAATGTCCATGTTTGCTGAAATTTCTAAGATTCATAATAATAAAAAAAATCAAAAATAGATTTTTTCTTCTGATCATTTCATGAACAATAACAAACCCTTCATGCACCCCCAGTTTCACTAACATTCAAAGAAAAAGTACTGTAAATTCTATTAACTCCGAAGTTACCACTTAACTATAATTGGCTATAATAAACTGCCTTGAGAGAATACAGCTAAAAAGTCACCTCAAAATATAAACTAGGAAAAGGTACAGGAACAAAGCTACAATAACGTGGGCTTTTTTTCCACTTGTTTAATATTTCCATTTTCCCGTAGCAACCTCTGGTTAATCTTAGAAAGAGATGTTACTAACTAATTGAGTTCACGAAGTACGCGTGCGTATGTATGTATGTATGTATGTATGTGTGTGTGTGTGTGTGTGTGTGTGTGTGTGTATCAGGGAGATGGTTATTCTTCCATGTCATAATTTAAAAAAAGTCCATGGTCAATCTTTCCCTCTTTGGCCAGATTTTCAAACTTTGGATGATTGATTTTTGTGAAAATTCATTATCTACTTTTTCTTGAGTTGGGACTGGAAGAAGATCAGTGAGGAATAAATGGCTATTTCTTGAAGAAAGGAAGTGTTTATAAAAGTCATATAGTTTAAAATATACACACAAATATGTTCCATTATGTCAGTTAATTAAAGAGAAGTATTACCATGACATGAGCTCATGTATTTATTACTAAGATCCACAAGGAAAAGAAAGGTAAAGAGATGGTAATTGAGAAAGTAGTACTGTGGGTGAGAAATATCATTGAACCGAGTCACTAGACTTAAGTTCTGGATCCCATTTTGCTACTAACTAAATGAGGGGCTATTGGGTAAGTTACTTTATCCCTTTAGGCATAAGTTTACTTATTAAATGTTGTATTAGATAATCTCTGTAGTCCCTTCCATTTCTGAGTATATGGTGTTCCTGCTTCAAATATTTTTGCTTGTTTTGTAATACCCAAAGGACAGTCTCTACCCTGCCATTAATTCTGAAAAGACTTATTAGTCCAGTTTTATTATTTTAAGTCATAACCATAGGTAGGAAAAGGCAAGAGTTGGCATCAATAGATATTGGAGCACCATCTTTGAATACAGGGATGGCTTCATCACTTCATTTCCCAAAGGGTCTGTACAAAATTGATTTGCTTCTTAAGGGAGATATTCAAATCCTCATATATAGAAAATAGTGTATACCTTTTGATTTTACTATCATTTACAACTATTGTTGATCATTTAGTCATTTAATATGATATTTATTTTTATCAAATATAGTTGGTTTTCAATAGAAAATTCATTTTCTGAAATATATTAAATTTAGATGGATAGATTATTCTAGCAGTCAATTTCTTTTTTTTCCACACTGGGTGAACAATATCTAGACTCTCAGATACATTTAAGATCCTGAAAGAGATTTATCTAATAATACCCTAGTGGCATTAAAAAAAGTGGCCATAGGATAATCTGTTTCCAACTTGTACCTAATATAATCTGGGCTTTTTTTTTTAAATACTTAGTGAAGATATTTAATACTTAAAAAAGTAGAAAGACCTGTAATGGCAAAAGTTAACTAATATGATATGCTTGTAACTCATTTTAGAACATTACTTCAAGTAGGGCCTCATTTTCTCATCTGTAAAATGCAGACAGGTGGATCATTTGAGATGTTTCCTTATTCATCTTGTAAATGACATGTTTATCAGAGAAACTTTATAAGGCAATTTTTCCTAGTTAATTCTCTCCTTTCTACTTTTAATTGTATTATCTATTTGTACAAAAACTGTTTAATTTCATGTAGTCAAAATTGTACATTTTATCTTCTGTGATCTCCCTCCCTCCAATCTAAAGTTCCAAAAGTAATTTCTTTTATCTTCCGTTAAATTGCTTGATGTGATCTTTTCTGTTGAAATCATGTATCCATTTGGAGAATATCTTAGTATATGGCATCCAATCATTCTGGAAAGCAATTAGGAACAATCCTCAAAAGTCACTAAACTATGCATATCCTTGGATCCAGAGCTACTATTACTAGGCCTATGCCTTGAAAGAGATTAAAGAAAAAGGAATAAAAGCTGTCAAATGGGTACAAAAGTATTTGTTACAGCTTTTTTTGTTTGTTTTTGTAGTTGCAAAGAACAAGAAATGAGAAATTAATGGGTGCCAATCAGTTCAGAAATGGCTATACAAATTATGGTAGGTTACAATTCCACTGTGTGTCTATATATATGTGCATGTTTAGCTACTATTATCCTAACTGCATATATAATATATATTCAAAATATTAAATATTTCAATGGATCTGTGATCATATTGATCTAAATATAAAATATAACATTTTTTGGGAGATGTGGGAGACAATATCCATGAACATTGTGCACACGTCTGGTTTTCTACTAAGCATTATATAACACAATATTTAATTCGTGAGAAAAAACTGGTGCATATTTCATTTTTTTAAAATACTGAACTTTTAATAATCAACCCATTAAGTGAGTACATCTCTATACATTTTTGGACAGAAGGAGAGAATATTACATGAAATGACAAATCACAGACATATTACAAATGTAATATGTTTATATGTATATATATAATATATACAGAGATATATTATATATGTTATATCCATATAACTATGTGAACATATGTGTACACATATAAACATAAATATGATTGTACCCATACACACATCATCAATAGAGAAGGTGAACCAACCTAGTTAGAAACAGCACAGAAGGAATTCTAAGAGAGCTAGAGCAGGCAATGTGTGTCAGATAGGTAGAAACACTGCTGGAATTGAGGGAAATGAATTTTTTTCCCAGCCATAATCGTATGTAGAAGAAGAGAGCAGTAATCACCAAGGGATATTGGAGCACTATCTTTGAATGTAACAGACAATGATTTTACTACTTCTGTTCCCAAAGTATCAGCAGAAAGTTGATTTGCTTCTCAAAGGATGTGTTCAAATCCATAGATAGTATTCAAATCCTCAAAATGGAAGTTACTTTTTGATTTTATAATTATTTGCCAATTATCTCTCCTCTGATCATCATCTTAAAAGCAACTTTCCTCTGACCTGAGCGGAAAGGTTTAGTACCTAGTATGGAACACCGGGAATTGCAATGTTCCCCAGATCACTAACACTATGGCCAGCCCTACTCCCATAACTATCATTTAGGGAGCTATCTCTTAGAATGAAGAATCACTGCCACCAGCTACAGTAACCCACAATCAACTACTGCTGACATTCAGATAAGTCCAAGAACCTCAGCAGTAGAAGTGTTTTTCAGACTACCTACCCTATTACTAGCCATAAAGATACCCTGTCCTTGTAAATCTATTCCTCAGGAGCCATAACTGCTGAGACCCTAGAAAAGAAAGTTCTCATCACCAAGGTCTTTGATATTATCAGATGACTCTACATTGGAAATAGATAAGATTTTGTTAGTGGAAATGACACTAAAATTATGTACTGACATTGGCACAACCGTTGGACTCTCAGGATCATGGGACTTTCCCAACTGACTCCTCTGTATTGTCTTCTATTACAATATGAGCTCCTTGGGAGCATAGACTATGTTGTTTTCTATTTTATCTCCATTGCTTTGCACACGGTAAACATTTGATTAGTGATTGTATTCATTCTTTGCAACTATAGTATTGGAAAGTAGATCTCACATAAAAGAACATTTTTGGAGAATGACCAAAAGTAGAAGAGGGAGCAGGCTGTATTGGAGAGACAGATGAACTTGGGATCCAAGGGATTCTAAGGGTTCAAGTTTTTCCTTTGATATATATGAAACATATAACTCCTGGAAAATAAAATAATATATCATTGTGCTAGCTAGCACTATGCAAGTTCTATAAACTATGGATTTGCATTGGTGGAATGAGTCCTTGAATAGCAAACTCTGATAAATCACAAGTCCATGTCAAATAAACATCTAAAAAAAAATAAAAAGAAAGATAAATAAATAACCAATCCCCTCTCCCTTGCTCAAAGTATATATTGTTACTGAAAGCTGAACTTTGGTGAAAAATTAGCAAATGTGTGCCACTCACTACCTGCGTTACTTTGGGCAAATTACTTAATGTCCTTGGGCCTCAGTTGTCTGTAAAGTAAAGGGGCTGGAGAAATTGACCTTTGAAGTGCCAGCCAGCTATAGAGCTATGACCCCTATGTTTCTATTTAGAATCTCATTCCTAGTTTTATTTATATAATTAAGGTCAGATTCTTTCCTTAAATTGAATTGAAATCCCTTGATATTTGTTCATCCTTTGTCCTTGGTAAAGAATGAAAACTTTAAAATTCAAATATACTTTTGAAATCTAAATACAGTTTCATCTCTTAATAGACTATAATCCAGTAGGAGGACACATATAAAATAAGCAATTGGTTTTGGTCTTCTTCAAAGGCTATAATTAAGGAATTTGTCTTACTTGGGGCATTAGCCATAATTTGATCATCAGCCTTAATAAGCACACTTTCTCTATGAGGACTTGTAGAAGGAGAGTTTTTATTGTGATTATAATTATGATGGGTTTTGTTGTTATAATATAGCTTATTTTTTTATATCAGTTGAACAATACACTTAAGTCTTTTTTCTCCATCTGCATGGAAATTCTTCCTAGATCCATGAAGTCTAAGTAGGCAGTTACTTACTGACCTCCTTCAAAAACAAACAGATGATTTCCAGTTAGAAAGGAACAGACATTTGGCAGGAGGGAATGATTCTAAGGACCCACGTATGGTTTGAAGGAAGAAAAGTGAAGGAAACAAAATGAGCTGAAATGATTCAGATGTCAAAATGGAAATTTCTTCCAAAACAAAGATTTATTAAACTGACAATATCTTGCCAGTATATTACTGTGGGGGCATGAAATGATATGTTTTGGGGGAATCACCAGAGAAAAAGTGGTTGAAAAAATTCTAAACAGCAGACAGAATGCCTTATTCAGAACTTTATATTTTCTGGCTTTTGTTGTAATGTCATGATCTTAATGGCATGTGTATATGCACACACATGCGCACACACATGTACATGTGCACATATGAACACATGTGTGTGCACATATATGTGTATGGATATAAACATTTTCAGTCTCATTTATCTTTAAAAAGTTTGTGTAATATAAAATTCAATTATTGATCTTCCTCAAGTAAGATCTAAAGTTATCTACAAGCAAATAAGAATCATTCCTGGGTATTTTTCTGTTTATTTCATATTTTGATTTATATATGATGATGTAAAATATCCTTCAGGAGTAACTGCCTTAAGTCCAAGGCAATTCTGCTTTATCAGTGAAAGGCCTAGTGCCATGAATAAAAAATAGTGCTATGCAAAGGAGTCACAGAGATTCAATTGTACTCATAGTATCTTCTGCAATAGACAGTAGGATTTTCATATTAAATAAATATTTGACAATTTTGAAATTGATGGAACACATAGTAAGTACATTTCAGTTTTAGAATTCACTTTCTGATTCTTCTAGATAATCTTAAAAAAAACATAACTATTTTGTTTGTTTGCTTTTATCCTAGTCCTGATGGGAAGCAAAACATAGTAGACATAGTGCTGGACTTGTTTTAGAAACAATTGGGTTCAAATGCCACCTCTATAATTTATTATCTGTGTGACCCTGGAAAAGTCATTTAAGCTATCTTTCTCAAGCACCTCTGTAGAATTCATCTTGTAGGTCAGATTTGTTTGGGGATTTAGATTGATAGAAGGGGAGATATCATGCTTGGAGTTTCCCCATGTTGAAGAAATCCTAGATCCTTTTGTATCTAAATATTCTAATCCTAGAAACCTAGGATCCTAGCCCATGGATCTTTTCCAGTATTGGAAATCAGAGTTCACAACAGAAAGTCTTTCAAAGTTTTCTTCCTAAGAAGACTATGAATGTTTTTGGATTGAGTCATTTGCTTTTTCATTTTTCCCTGACTTGTTATTTGTGTCTTTTGATGAGAGATGTGTGTGCGTGTGCTTAGCTCAAGAAAAGACTGAATCTAAGAGCTTTTGAAACTGTAGACAAAGTCAGACCATAAGTATCCCATAATAAGAACAAAGAGGCCATTCCCTTTACACCAATCCACATGTAACTCGAAACCAAATAACTGTGAAATAAATTGGCAACTGGCATATTGGTTCTTATGTGGTGCCAGCTATGGGGCCACTATAAACCAAACCTGGTATTTAATTACAAGGGAAAGCCAAAGAAGTGAAACTGAAATGAGCAGCAGACACCCTATTCTAAGTACCCTCTAATCACAGTTACTTAGGTTGGGATTCAGATAAAAGCAAGCAAAGGTATTTTCTGACCTCTTTCTCAATTCCTATTCTTTTACTTGAAGGAATGATTTCCTCGCATTTTTATATTGATAAGGCCCCAAACTGTTATTATTCAGTTACTTAGAAAGAGATGAAGCTGTTATTATTTGGAACAGAGAATCACAATGGTGGTTGTTGCTGGTGATGGCAGTATCAAAGTCAACTTTAATAATTAGTTTTAGAAAATTCCCATATCCTTAAGTCTTTAGATGAGTTTTCTGGCCTGGATAAGAGATAAGCTCTCATTCGATATAGTTGGCAAAGTCCAGATCAGAACAAGTTGTTTAATTTTCTGAGGCTCATTTTCTACACAATTTCTTTTTTATATCTGAGTCTACCTTCTATCTGGTGCTATGTAGCTACTAATTTTGCCTTCACTGGACACTTTGCAAAATAAACCATGGGCGAGCAGCAAATGAAAAACCTTCAAGCTAACTTTAAGACAAATTCCATTGGAGACAGAGGGCAGAGATACCTCAATGTACTTTGCCTTGGGGTGAGGATGGAATCTTCCAGACAGTAACATTCTGATGTAGAAAAAAGCCGTAGGTGGGAGATAGAGGGTTGGGAGCAGAGCAGAGCAAGTGAGACAACTAGAAAGGAAGCCTACTTAAACTAATCATGCTTACTAACTACGACAGTCAAAGTGGCAGAGTGGAGAGAGGCATTCTCAGAACCAGCTTTGAACCCTATCTCTGCCTCAAGCTTGCTGTGCTATCCTCAGCAAATCACTGAACTTCTCAGTGCCCTATAGATAAGTTTCTAAGACTATAAATCCCAGAGAAGTTGCTGACCTGCATTCCTCATCTGAGACCTCCATATACCAAAAATCATAGACCCAGGCTAAGCTCAATTGTTTTACATTGCTGAAAGAGTGTAAGTAATGTGACTGCCCTCTCAATATTGCTTCTCTGGCACAAAGTGCCATTTGCCAACTCGTGGTACAAATCTATCATGGAGATAGATGAATTCTTGGTTAGAAAAGTGGCATATAAGTTGCAGATAGCATTACTACTAAGATTTTGCTAAATGGATGCTCTGTTCACCAGCCTAATAGATGGTCTTTGAAAGTTGTTATGTTCCTAAAATTCATCATAACATTGGCAATCTTATGATGGTTTTTGTGTAGTACAAAAAAAATCTATACTTCATGAGTCTTTTTTAAAATAAAACTGAGCAAGGTTAGCTCTCAGAAATCAAATAGATAGTCCATCACCAGGCTCATGCTCCATGCTTTGCCAATATTTGGTAGGCTCTGCCAGACCTTATACTTTACTGATAAAGAGGAAAGAAACCAAAGCATGATGAAGCATCCGAAAATTACATTGGGGGTATTATTACTACTATATTGATTAAATATAGGTTACATTTTAAAATGAGATCCTTTTGAAAGGAAAAAAAACATGAATATATAACAGAACCATTTAAAAAATTTCTACCCACATATACTTCATGCTGAGGTTTAGGGAAATGAGGGAAGAGGGAAAGAAGCCTATGTTCAAATAGTATATTACTACTACTGTTAGTATTACTATCTCTCCTAAACTAAATATTACCATTTGCAGATGTTATTGTGTTGTATCAAACATTGATTCTGCTCCTAAATGATATTCATAATCACCCCAAAGTATTTTGCTTAAGTACCTGTCCAAAGAAAGCAATAAGGGCAACAGCAGCAGCAGCAGCAACAAAGTGAATGAAGATTACTTATTTCCTAGATTTCATTATGCAATTTAATAGTTGAATAGACAACCCATGGAGCTGTTTCCACAGTATGTCTTTCTTTCTTCCTCCCTTCCTCCCTTTTCTCTTTCTTTCTTTCTTTCTTTCTTTCTTTCTTTCTTTCTTTCTTTCTTTCTTTCTTTCTTTCTTTCTTTCTTTCTTTCTTTCTTTCTTTCTTTTCTTTCTTTCTCTCTTTCTTTCTTTCTTTCCTTCTTTCTTTCTTCTCTCTTGATATATATCTTTATCTCTAAATCTCTATTTCTAAAGAGATATTTCTAAATATAAAGATAAATATCTACCTTTATCACTATCTCTAGGTCCAAATCATGTTGTGTGTCTATGTCTATGTTGATGCCTATGTCTATGTCTACATCTATATCCATATTTACATAGTATCATAAATAAAGATGCATCACACTTAGAATTTAACAACCGGAGGATATTAGTCTGGTTGCCTTTGGGAAGTCTATTACTTTGAATTTGATGAACTTCTCCATGAAACAAAGATCCATCTTTATTAGCACTGATATTCTTCTGGTGATGCTACTTGTCTGTGAATCAAGAAATAGTATGGTCAATGTAGCAGATCATGTTGTGTGTGGGTGGGTTTCAGTGTATTATGTTTTGATTTGTTATATGATTTCTTCCATTTATTTTAGTTCGACTACATAGCATGACTATAGTGAAAATGTGCTCAATAGGAAAGTATATGTAGAACCTAAACATAATTGTATGCTGTCACGGGGAGGGAGGGGGGTATTGGGGGAAGGGTAGGGGTGATAAAATCTTAACTTTAAGGAAATGATTGTAAAACATTAAAGAAAAATTAAAATTAAAAAAATAAAAAAATAGTATGGTCTCTGAAGAATATAAATCATGATTTATCTAAGAAGGAGAAACTCTTGATGGATAAGACATATTACAAATAAATAACTCTTCAGGGTAACACACAAAAAAATGTCATCAGGAAGATCCAGGAAAAGGAACAGGTCAATCATGAATCAAGAATATGTAATGTATAGATACCTACGATTAGCCTATGTCTTCCATTGGTATTTGTTCAGCATCAAGGCACCTAAAAGATGACCACCAACATATTGGGTTGGTCCCCTATGGAGCAGAAAATACAGACAAAAATTTCACATGATAAAAATGGGTAGCTGAGCTATTCTGTTGAAGGCAGTACACACATGATGAGATCATAGGTCTATCAAAGGATTAAAAAATCAAAGGTATTTCTACTACTACTATTACTACTACTGACTGACTGAATAATCTATGATGAAATCTTATCCCATTCTTAAGTATAACTTGGACATAAACTTCATTAACATCACCATGTTAACTTTTAAACTAAGTTCCTTAAGAGTATTTTTCTATTTACATTAACAAGAAAAGAGTCTATAAGTGAATAGTGCAAACCTGATGAACAATGAAAGTGATCATATTTTCCTGTAAAGGTTAATCCTTAATATGGCTAGTAACATATTTTCTAAATCTAAATTATCCCTTAATATATCTAGCTGATACTTTAGCAATATAATTATTTTTAAATAAGTACCCATTTTGTAGGTGCATATTCAGAAACAATGCCATAATCTATTTTTGAAATTGACATCAATGCTAAATGATGTATACATAAAAGACAGAATCTGAGAACATTTTCCTGGGAAGCTAGAGACTTATAAACTTCCCACTGTGTACTCTTGCAATTTCAGAATGAAGCTAATGGCAAGGTTTGATATTAGAAGGGGTCTGAAGTAATGATTACTTGCTATCTATGCTTTCTTACCTTGAAATGTGAAAGAAGGGACATTACACACTGGATAATTGTAGACACAGAGATTGCTCTATTAGTTCATTACAAATCTGTAGTCGTTTATGTGTTTTTCCCCTTGCCTGTCATGCTAACTGGCAAGGCTTTTGCAAAATAACTCTTATAACATGTAAAAATGGAATAAAAGACATATTTCTACAAAGTGCTTGCACAGCATAGAAAGTTGAAATACTGGCACCCAGACAGTTTTGTGTGGTACAGAAAACATTCTTATATTTAAAATCTCTGTATCTCTTCAGTCTTTCTATGTAAAACCTTAAGTGGAATTGACTGTTTATCCCAGTTGATTTGGCTGTATGATGCCTTCCAGGTTGGATGGCTCTTGCTCCACTCTGTTTCCCATCAGCACTCCTTGACTACCGGCATGTGTTGCCAATTTGTTCCTTCTGTAGATGGAGGAGAAGAGGTTTGGATTTAATTTTAAGCCTTGACACAAGGTTTAATTTGCTAAAAAGGGGAGCTGTGCCATTGTAAATCTTGGAGGAGACACCGAGGTTGTGAGAGTTGTCAGCTCAATCTGTATTAAGTGCCATTTGAATAGTTTATTAAAGAAACAGTATTTCTTTTCACATCTTACCTAATTGACTAGAACATGCTTGATCATGTCTAATACTTTTTAGTTTCTACCTTCCCATGGGGTGTGTGTGTGTGTGTGTGTGTGTGTGTGTGTGTATGTGTGTAGGGGGGATCCATAAGAAAAATAAGATCTATTTATATACTATTATGTCATCAAAGTACTGCATAAATGTGAATGATTACTGTCATCATTATTATATATCAGTTCATTTGTTCCTCATAATAACTCAGTGAAGAAGGTATTATTATGGTCTCATTTTAAATACCAATGAAAATAATGAAAACAACCAAAATAGCACAGTAGATAGAAGAAAGCTTTAGAAGGAGACATCTGGCCTTCTGACACACCTTGCCTGTGTAACCCTAGACAAGTCACTTAGCCTCTTTTGCTCCCGGTAAATATCTGAAACTATAAGCTGCAACATAATTGGGGCTCTGCATTGGCAGAGGGAATTTTTTCATTTTGAATTCCAGTGAAATCTGGACGCAACAGTAACAAAAACAACAGCAACAATCTGTAACGTGGCCTGAAAATAAGCCCACAATGATGGCCAAGGAGGCTCTGGGAACTCCACTGATTGGGTTAGCATCATAGCCAGCATGATTAAATAAATTCTATGAAACTAGAATACAGAAGGTGCAATTTAGAGTTTGAGGCTGGAACTAATTTGAAACTGTTGTCATGATCAGCTAGACCCAGAGGCGTGAGGAAGGAAGTACTGTAATGGGAAGGGCACTGGACTTGGATTGAGAAAGCTCAATTCAAACCCTGCCTCAGACAGTTATCTGTTACATGACAATAGGCAATCTTCACCTCTCTCTGCCTCAGTTTTCTCATTTTACAGATGTGTTTGGATCAAAGGACTCTAATAGACCAAAATCTATGGCCCTAAGATATTAGCATTTTCAAGCACTTTAAGATTTGCAACCAATTTTGCAAAGGTCAACTCATTTGATTCTGTGAGATAGATGCTATCATTATCCTCGTTTTGCAGATGAGGAAACTAAGGCTGGGAAAGGTTAAATGATTTGCCTAGGGTCACACTGCTACTAACTGTTTGAAGGTACAATTCTGATTCAGGTCTTCATGACTCCATCCATGTCTGACACTTTATCCACTATGTCACCAAGCTGCCTACGATCCTATAATCCCATAATGATCCTACAATCTTTCTGGAAATGTTCCCATGCAAATGATACTGACCATGAAAGTAGGCAAACCATGGAGTGCATTTGAAATTAACTAAAGGCATGAATCCTTTCATTATGTACTATTACTATGCCTTAACTAAATTAGAAACAGACCTCACTAGTTACAGGCAATGACTTCATATTATTTTCCCTCCACTCCCCCCCACTCCCCCACAGTACCATCAGATGCAAGTTACATGATAATAAATTATCGGCCAGTGTTGGAAAAAATATTAAAAATAAACAAATCAAATAAATTTCTGAGCTTAGATGGAACCAAATAAGAGAAGTAAAATAGGAGCTGCCAAGTCTGAAGAGAACTTGAAGTTATAGGTTCCAAAGTCACTTGCAAAGCTGGGCTGTTAATGGAGGGAATCAATCAAAATTCCACTTCACATTATAGTGACAAGAGGCTATGCTTATCCTTTGTCAGGTTAGAACCAGTCATTGAAAGGTGTGATTTAGATGTGAGCAAAGTCTAGCCTTCCCTATTGAATCAACCAAACCAATAGCTTTAGGATATGCCCAATCTCTTATCAATTTAGAAGTCCTTGAAAGTCATGAAATAAGATAATAGTATGCCATGAAAGAATCTGTTAATATTGGTTGAAGGACTTGGTCATTCCTTGTGGGCTTTCTATAAAACCAGGAATCTAGTTTAGAACTGAGAATTTAAGCATCTGCCTAAAGCCTTCCAGACAAGCTCCTGAGAAGGAATCACTTGGGGTGGAGGTGGGAGGTGGGGGTGGGAGTGGGGAAGGACGCGGAAGTGATGGAAACAGCCCCAGCTATAACTTCAGTTTCATCCTTGTCATCAGTTCCAATCTTCTCCTTCATTTTTCCTTCCCCAACCATTCCTAATTCAATCCTTTCCCTCTGTTAATTGTTTCCTATTAATCCTGTACATAGCTTGTTTTGTCTATATTTATTTGCATTTTATTTTAGATTGTACACTCCTACCAGTTGTTAAGCATTGGTATAGTTTCTTTCATATGCCAACAGTTTAAATATGTGCTAATGGAAAATGAGTAGACCACCACTTGAAAAATGAATGAATACAAAAGAAGAGTATTTACATGACCTATTTCTCATAGTAAACAGAGGACAAATAAATTTTCTTCACAGAGGTTTTGTGAGTATATTCAATAAGCGATGATTATAAATCATAATGTCATCATTTCTAATCAATTCAATGATAATAGATTAGCATATTTGGTGAAAAATATGATGAAATATGGTGAAAAATGAGCCATTTTGGTTGGTGGTTTTATAGAAAAAGCAACTGGTGCTACTTTATATGTGAGGCCTTTCCTAATTCTTCCCCTAACTATGAGTGTTCTCTTACTTCCCAATAACTTCATCTTTATGTTGTTTGGATTTACTTCTATACGTATGCATTTTTTTTTCCAAGTGCCCCTCTCCCAGTAGAATATAAAATCTTGTTGGGGGGGTTTATTTTTTTGTCTTTGTATTGCCCCATGCCTAGATTAGTGACTATTACATAGGAAGCACTTAATAAGTGCTTATCAAATGTTTAAATTAATTTACTGTTAAATGTGGGATGCTGCACACTCAGATGAGTGGGTATATAGTCCATTTTCTGGATTAAAACACAGTGTATCTTTAATCTATTAATCTAAGAGTTCATATGAAAACCCCTTTTCCCTACATAATTGCATCTCCTTAATTTCTTTGTCCATCTCATTTCCCCCTTCCTTCACAAAAAAAGAATACAAAGTTTGCCTTATTATCTTTCTATATCTGCTCAGAGATAAGAAGCTCTCATTACTGAGATACATTTTCAAGGTAAAGAGGAAAACAGAGCAGAGTACATCTGTAAGGAGAAGTCCTAGATATAGGAAAGATTTACTCTGTTTAGTGTCTATAATTTGGTAGTGATCATTCACAGAGAAATGTCTGAGTACCTACAGGTCTACACTTGATGATCCTAAGGAAGCATCTTGGCACCTCCCTGTAGGAAATATTGGCTGAAGGAATATGGCTTTCACCTCAGAAAGAATAATGATACCTATTTGTTTCTCTCTGTGGGAGGAGGAGTTATGAGGAAATTAGTTCCAACTGTAGTGTGGAGAAATTCATGAAGATATAAAGATTTCCTGAAAAAATATTTAAAATTGCCCTAGGTTTCCATTACAGGTCATAAAATCTTTTCTACTCATACTCTTCAAAAACAGAACAGATTCACAGTTGTTTGGAGTGACTCATTTACCATACTCCATGAAAGAGGAAGGAGAGACTAGATACAGGTCTCTAGGATTCTAAGTTTCTTCAGTTCAAAATCACCATGAATCTGATCACGCATCCTGAAATCCAAGAAGCTTCATTGCGTTCATTCTTTCCATCCTGACATACTAATTAAATCTATCTGACTCCAGTGGTGGACACACAGAGAAATGAAGAATGTCTCTTTATGAGTGTCCTGGATTAACGTGATGGCACCTTTTGGGATGCAGAAAAAAAGCAAGCGGAGCTCAAGTTACCCCAAAGCTTTGTTGGTAACATTCTGAGAGCTTCTCTTGTGGAACTGATTTCTGTATAGTGTTGTAAAAGTAAAGTACCACTTAAAATTTTAGCCCTGATAAAAAGGTTGCAATTTTTGGATGGAGTAGGAGTTAACCTCCATATGATTTAAAAAAAAAAAAATCACTGAACGTTTCCTTTGGCTGAAAGAACAACAAATCTCATGCATTTAGGCTGTTTGAGCAAAAAAGCTTTCTGCATTATGAATAGTCTGAAATTTCCATGTAAAAATGCAATTTCTCTTCAAGTATCTATTGTAACATAGAGTCAGTAGTTGAAGTAAAGACCCAGAAGAAGCATTAGCATCTAAAAAACTTAACTCTGTTTCTTACTGCTTGTGTGCCTTTGGTCAAGACATTTAACCTTTTTATGCTTCACTATAAAATGAGTTTGACAGAATAGACACTTCAGTTCTTTCCAGCTCTAAATTCTATAATCCTATGTCATTTATATTTGGCACATTATTTTTTTTGAAAGAAAATAGGTCTCAAGTTCTTGAGACATTTTTTTCCCTCTTTAAGTAGGTTAAATGTTTTTCCAAGATTCTTGTTATCACTCAATTTACTGAGCTAAACTTTTAAAATTTTCATATCAATCAGCAAGTACTTATTGCATGTCACTTATTTCTTTGCTGTATGCTATTAATGATACAGAAGAAATATAAAACATGATCCCTACCCTCAAGGAGCATATAGTTAAGATGATGAAATAAGACACATGAAATAATTAGTGGACAAAAGAACACAAAATATTATTAACCAGGAAGTTTGTGGTACAGATTCTAAGTGTTGTAACTTTAAACAGAGTGAAGTTACCAAGGAATTCCATCAAGAAGGTCATTACCTATGGGACAGATCAGCTGGGTTTCAAACTATAGATACAACAGGAAAAGAAGCTCATTCTAGGCAAACAGTGAAAACATGGAGGCAGAAATGAAAGCATGGTCTGTTAATGGGATCGTGAATCTGACATAGTTAAAGTAGAAGGGGTAAATTGAGGGGTAGTAGAAAAGAATGTTGGAAAAGCAGGACAGAACCAGATTTTATGGAGATTTGAAAGCCAGGAAAAGGAATTTTAACTTTATGCAGCAGGAGATCAGACACAATTGAAGGTTGTTGAACCAGGCAATGACATGATGAAAGCGGCTTTTAAAAGAGATTGGTTGAGTAGTTAACAGGATGGATTGGAAAGCAAGAGCCCAGAGATGAAGGAAGCCAGCTAGGAATATAATCCAGGTGGGAAATGATGGGGTCACGGCCCAACAGGGACAACAGCTCTCAGAACATGACTCTGAGTTAACATTCTCCCTCCCACCCTTGCCATGTCGTCTCTCCTCAAGATATACCTTCAGCTAATATCTGAAGGCATTATTGTATTTTCTGGAACCTTGCCCTCTCTCTATCAGGAAAAAAAAGCCCTGTGATAATAACCAGAAAACGCCATGCCTACTACACTATGCCTAGGAGATAGCAGCTCAGTGAACTGGTGAGAGCTATGTATGAATATATGTATATTGTTAATTAACGAGACAGTAAAGTGGACGATAAGCTGAAGAAATCAATAGCAGTTCATTTTTAAGTGCTTTGTTCCTACCAAGACTTGGATGTGGATATCTCAGTTTCTAGCTGTCGTAAGAATATTGTGCTCTTCTACATTTCTACCCTTCTTGAGTTTGTGCTAACCCAGTCTCCTTCCTTTATCCTTTGCCATACGGAAGAAGAGGTTAAATAGGTTTGAAACCATCCATTTAATTGATTACCTAGTAATTCAGGCCTCCATGTGTGTTGAGTTCAATAATAAAGAATGACAATGGAAAGAGACATGACCATTACAGCACTCTTCTATACATCTTGAATTTTGTAGATTTTAGTTATTTAATACAAAAGCTAAAGGGTTTGCACTCTTTGTTATTGATATCATATTCAAACATGGAAGCATTCTATATCTGCATCTTTCTGAGACTATGCTAAGGTACCATTTAATATTCTGTGCTTTGCACCCATGTGGCATGTAATTAGCATCTTAACATTCTTATGGATGTTTTATATTGCACTTTTCCTGACTAAGGAAAGTTGTGGTATTTTGTCTCATTTTGTATTTAAATAAAGCTACAAGGTTAGCTGGTGTAATTATGAACCCTTTCCTTGTCTAGGCTTTATAGTGACATCAAATTAATTTAAACTGTGTTTTGTAGAGTTTCAATGAGATGCTGTATTTTTGGAGTTCATCATCTTCATAATAATAGCTTTCTCCTAGCTCCTAAGAAAGCATGGATGAGTTTTAATCTCCCTTGCTCGAGACAGCATCCACTTCGATGAGATTGCCAGTCCCTTAAAGTATTCAATTAAAAGATAAAGCTGTTGAAAAAAACAATTCTTCACATGACATTGGCATCTCAAAATTCTAGTTTCTTGTTAAATTGTAATCAAACCACAAAAGAAAGATATATAGACTCTATAATATGAATTGCAGTGGATTTTTTAAAAAAGATGATATTACTGACATAGTCTATACTACAGAATCCACAGAAAATGTCTTACAAGTGTTTGCAGTTGTTGATTCCCAGAATAATGCTACGTACTGATCCATTTCTACATATGTTCTCTTAGTCATTCCTCTTTGTGACCAATATCTGGCCTAGGAGAATGGTAGATTATGAGTGGTATGCTCTCTTCCACAGAGCACTATGAATGACCTGTTAAGAGGTCTGAACCTGTGACCTCAGAAACATTAGCACCAAAGGGGAAATAGCAATAACATCTAACATTTGCAGGGCTCTGGAACGTTTAAATGGCACTTTATGTTTGATGTTAAAAACAAAAAACAATCCTATCTGGTAGGTACTACTTTTATCTCTATTTTACAGGTAAGGAAACTGAGGCTTGGAGAGATTAAGTATCTTACACAGGTTCACAGAGATAGTAAATGTCTGAAGTATGATTTGAGCTCACAACTTTCTGGCTCTAAGACCAGTTTGGCACTTATCTTCCTGGAAGCAGGTAGCTGGATGCAATCAGTTACAATAATGTTCCTTCCTACTATAAGCAATTATTTTTTTTCCTTCATGTGACTAAATTTTGCAAGGCTAAGAAACTTGATGATTTTAAAATACTCAGTTTCTTTCCATAAATAGCAGGTATCTCTGAGTACAGTCATCATAAAGTCTCTACTCTCTTTCCTGAGCACCATTTTCTAGTGCCTAACACCTTTGCAATAGAAGAGTAGGTACAACATAGTCTCCCAAAGAGCCATTCAACATTCTCATCCACTTGCTCTTGGAGAAGGTAAAGGGTCATGGGAAAGAAAGGACATTCCTCACTTGAGGTCCTGACTTAAAATACAAGTCCACCTACACTTATCTGAAATTAGAATCTGGGTTATGTAAACAAGATTGATGGAGCTAAATGTATTATTTTTATGTACATGTATTGCAGCCACTAACACTAAGGAAAGCTTTATACAATCAAATGTTGAAAGTTTTATAGATCATATGTCTACCAAAGGCTAGACTCTAGCCACTAGACACTAGGAAAAATGGAAAATGGGGGAGAGAGGGTAGATGAATCTAACACAAATTCTACCACTTCAGGAAAGAAATAAGATTTAAATTGAATTTCCTATAAGAAATAAATATTTATGTTCAAGCACAGGATATGTAGTAGAATATATTTCAGCTATTAGATGAAATGTCTTTAAGATATTTGTGATGCCTTTTACTTTTACATCATAATCATTTTACAATTCATACTTTCCCTCCTCCTACTCTCCAAAGTGCTCCACAAACCCTGATCATTCCCTGTAACAAAGAACAGTCAAGCAAAACCAAATGACAAAATGGTGTCACAGCTTATATACAACATTCCACAACCATAGTCCCCTCTACTTCTTGCCAAATTGCCTTTCAAAGGGTTCACATGTTTTCAAATATTCCAAGAGGTTTCAACTCTTTTCAGTTGCATGACTTACAATATGACTTACTGATGTTCAGAAATATTTGCATCTGCTACACCCAGGAACTATAGATCGTTTCTTAGATGTTACTAACAGTCAATGAATCTACTCAAAATTTCCTGATACGACTTTCATAGGAAAGAGTAAACCATTTCATAAAACTTTTGAGCTGTAAACATTTGGTCAGGCCAATACATTGATTTTCACATAGTCAATGGCATAAGCAGAAAAAACCAGATGGATTCCTCATTGTAATTGCAGCAGTAACTGCACCAACTGGTGTGAGTAGGTGTCAGTTTTGGACTAGTTCTTACAATTGTTTGGTCTCGGAGCATGGGTAATTATAGCTTAAATCTGTACTAGGCCTGAAAATGTTAGTGGAATTTCCCAGAAGCAAGCCACCGGTCCATTCCTTCTTCACTGATTGGGAAAAAAGGAAAAGAAAGGGAGGAGTAAGCTAGGGAACAGATAAAAAGAACAGAGAAGAGAAAGAAAGAGGGGAGAGAGAGAAGAAGAAAAGAATGGACGGGGAAGAGGGATAAAGACAGAGGTAGGAGAAGGGTGATGGAAAAGGGAACGGGGAAAGAATGTAAGAGACACAGACAGAGACACTGACACAGAGAGATAAGAGTGAGACAGAGACAGAGAAATCAGGACCGATGCTTATGTATATTACTTATGGGAAAACTTGCTCCTTTACTTGACAGTTTGTTATGGTTCTGAAGAATGAGTAACAGTGGTGTGCTCAATTTGAAAATGCTTATTATTTACCCAATGCCATATTTAGCAACTTTCTAAAAAGTGAATTTTTGACCTGTTAGGCCAAGTTGGCTCATCTATCTTGCAAATCCTTTTTAGTTCACGGATTAGAGACCCTATAAATCATCACAGTTCTTTCAGAGCCATTACAGCCTACCCTGTCAATCTGGCAGCAGTGTTTGTGCAGTACAATAATTTTGCATGATAAAATACTTCATTTAGTTTAGCTGAAGAAAGTTACACATGTGCAATTATAAGACTACAAAAAATTGGAGCTCTTTAATTTTTCTTCAAAATATTGAAAGTAATTAAAATTGAACTCATAGCTCAATTCCTAACCATAAAAGAAAGGAATCTTTATTCTCTAGATTGTGTCTCCTAGTGAAATGGCACTATTTTCACCTATGAGTTAATAGTTGGTTTTGTGTAGGTTGTGCTGTTTCGTTCTTTCATTATTATTTTTGTCAGAAAACTTTCCTATTTAGGTAAAAGTAGAACAGTTGATAGATGAAGTGTCAGACAGTGAAGTAGGTGTCTCTATATTCCGAACAAAACAAAACAAAACGTGTGTGTGTATGCATGTATTATCATACACAGAGTCTAAAGATTAACATGAATAAAAAATCCAATAGATATTGTAAGACCTATTCTTTATTTTTGTAAAGTAAGCTATATTAATGTCTTCTTGTTTTTACGTTATAGTCATTTATGGATACATCCCTTTCACCCCTAACCCCAAATATAAGACTCTCTCATATGGGAGAATTAAGCAAAATGAACTTGTAACAATAACTGCATCCGACAACAAAATATTCTCCGTGCATTGTCCCCATCTCTTTGCCCACAGAATCAAGGTGTATTCCGTTACTGGTTACTCACAACCAGAATACTCAACATTCAACTTAATTTTAGTGTTATCTTTACTTACATTAACACCATCCTTTAGCATTTTGGTGTTTTAGTTGCACTTACTATACTTTCCATCAGTTCATATATATTTTCCTGGGTTTCTCTGAATGCTCCTTATATGTCATTTCTCATCGTACAGTATGTTCATGTACCATGGTTTGTTTAGCTCTCTCACCAACTGATGGAGATAGTTTCCAATTGTTTGATACCACAAAGATACTGCTATGAATATTTGCAATATAGGGGAAATTGTTTCCTTTAAAATATATGAAACAACTAAAGAGAAATAGAATAAATCTGAAGATAGGACTGATTGAATGGGGTGAAATCACCAAATATTCCTCATTGTATACTGTATAAATGGCATTGTACTGGGTTCTAAGAGTAAAAACATAGGAAACTAATAGTCTCTCAAAGAGTTTACCTCATACTGGGATTGGGAGACAGATTATATATATACAAATAAGAAAATACAAAATACGCATACAAATTATAAAGTAATATTGCTTGTTTTAAAGTTATATGTATCAGACTTCAATTTTTTTCTGAGAAATACCCTGAAAGGCTGAGTCATACATGTCTCAGACTAAGAATTTGAGCATCACATGATGAGTGAAACAGAAAGGAAATGTCCTGATTTTTCTTAGAGAGCTCTATCCATATTAGATTGTGTCTGGTAATTTAGGATTATGTGTTTTGCGGAAAAGAGGACTTTATGGTTTTACAGGAAGTCTTTTATCCAGCTTATCAATGTGTAGCTTGTTATTTATCAGTTATCTTTGGGAAATCTTTTGCTTTTAATATTTCTAATATGATAGTTCTTAGTACTAAAGAAAGATGAAAAGCAGAGTTTCAATTAGCTCCTTCTATACCACTGACTTCATTATTAGGATGTCAGTTTAAATATCTGCCTAAAAATTTTCATTTACTAAGTTTTTGTAAAGTTCATTTGAGAACTCAGGTTAAATATTTCCTTTTCAGAAGAATTGTTCCTTAGGTGATACAGTAAATTCTCATTAACTTAACTCTGGTAGTTTTATAATAATTATGTCAAATCACAAATATAAGCAATTTAGGACAACAGGCAATCATAAATAAGTTTTATTCTTGTAGATTTCAGCTACCAAATTATACTGATTATTACTAACAATCACAAATACATGCTAAGCTAATGGAATGAATGCACTGATACATAAATAGGACTGTGATCTTTCTCTTCCTCTCCTCCGATGTGCCTATTTTTCTTGCTAAGAATTTGGAAACATTTGTCAAAATTTGTGGGAGATTCCTATAGAGTTGTCTGTTTGATACAAACACAGATTGATATCTAAACCTTTCATACTTGATTTGTAATAATGACCAGGGCATTCTCTAATGGAATTTCAGGATGAAACACCTATAAGAAAAGGCATGGATAAATCTGCTAGCCTGACACAATTATTTGAAAAATATTATTTTGTTCCATTAAATAGGTATGTTTTCTTTAGCTGTCCACCTTGAAATCAGTTTCTACTTTTTTAGGAATCAAAGGGTGGAATTTTGGCAGGGTAAAAGTATATGGAATTTGCATTATTACCACATAAGGATAACATAATCACCCCTACCTGCCCCTCACTGTGGGTATGTATAGTTTAATGCTGTAAATAAATACTTAGATGTTGCTTCATGTTACTCTTTTTAAAGTCTCACTTTTTTTTGCACTTTATTTTTATTCCTTAGAATTTGTAACAAAAACCAAAGGTTATGATTTTTACAAGTAATCCTCCTTCTCTGGAAAAGAAATCCAACTTTGTTTATCTAGACAAGCCTCTTCAGACTGTTGATTGTACTGTACTGGGTTTCGAATCTTCCAGTTTATGTAACCAATCTCTATCTGTTTAAATGTCAATGACAGATCCGTTCATTTTGTTTACAGCCAAATAACGATGCAAACATGTCAGGATACAGCCGTAGCCATGCTGGGCGGTCATTGGAAAGGGCATTCGCTAAATTGATTTCTTAGTCTTAGCCTCTTGAAACTTATTAAGAGCATTTCATTGTTATGTGCAGCTATTAGGGAGCAGAAATAAGCTTTTTATTTACATAGGGATGATAGTCAGTTACTATGCTCTTGGTTATTGGTTGTTTGTTAATCAAAAAAGCTATGTTATTACAATATTTTTGCAGACAGCAGTTAAGCAGGAAATCTGCAAATAGAATAGTGGTGAAAAGCATTACTGGAAACCAAAATGCTGGTTTAAAAATCATACAGACAGTTAATGAGTTTTGAAGTTGCCCCTGCAGATTAGAGCATAAACTTTTAGCTGAAGTATTCTCTGTGTTATATTCTGCTAACCCAAATGTTATTGTGAAGCAATAGTGGGTCTTTATTTTTGTTTTTAATAATTAACAGAATATGATAATGTAAGAGTAAAATCATCCCAGGCTTGTGACTCTCAGCTGATTTTTTCCATCTGGTGTTTGTCATGTAAAGATGTCCAGTCAGCAGTGCTAAGCTGTTGGAAAAATTTCCATCAAACTTCTACGTTTGCAGAAAATCTGAGGCACTTAGTGGGTTAAGAGAGGAGCCTGAGGCATTCTCATGGGAATCTCCCCCTTGTCCCCCACTCTAATTCAGAGAAGGAAATTTGACTTTATATGATTAATTCACCAAGACATTAAAATAGCGCAATCAGTTTCTACCTTTTTTCCCCTCTGCCCAGTAGAGAAAACAAACAAAACTTAACAGTTTGAACCCTGCTTGCTCATCGTTATTATTCAGTTGACTCTTTGTGACCCTCTTTAGGGGTTTTCTTGGAAAAGACACTAGAGAGGTTTGCCACTTCCTTCTCCATTTTATAGATGAGAAAACTGAGGCAAAGAAAATTAAGTGCCTTGCCTAAGGTCACACAGGTACTAAATATCTGAGGCCAGATTTGAACTCATCCTTCTGACTCAAGGATGCTTTATCTACTGTGCCACTTAGCCACCCTAGAAGATTTATTGGAGGGTAGAAAGACCAAGGGGCAATAGCCAGGACTACCTTTCCAGAAAGAATTCTTCATTGTCACGTGCCAGACTATTCCCTGGAAATCTATCCCAAATTATTTCCCTATGGAAATACTGTAAATATGGCTGCCATCTGGCATTTCATAGATCAAAATGTTCAGTGGAGTTCAGTGACAACTGGTTGGAAAATGAAACTGTGGGAAAACCTCCCACCTATTGATATGTACACAAATGCATCCTTTTGGGGAATTATCTTTCAGATAATTGAAAGAGAGAGGGTAGGAGAAGGAGACAGAAGAAGTCAGGGAGAGGGAGTGGTATATAAATAATGAGAGAAAAAAGAGAATCAAGTTGCTTTATTCAGGGGTGTGACAGTGAGTTTGCTTTCAGCTAACATCTCATAGAACAGAAGTAGTGGAACAATTCAGAGAGATTCAGTATGAGTAAAGTTTCCTGGCTAGGAATCCAGAGTGCCAACATCTGGGCAAATTGGTATAAATCAAATTGACTTCAAGAAGTACTGAGAGACCAATACTTTGGTGATCTCCAGAACACTAATACCCAGTGACTTTGTCATTAGGGAAGAATATAGAGAAAAAAAAGGTATAAGTTTAACACAGCTCTGACTAGCCCTTTTCTTTTTGCTCCAAGTTATTTCAAATGCTAATCAGAGCTTGAGGGAACCTCCACATTATAGCTTCCACACAGCTCCTATGTGAGTTTTTTGGGTGGAGTTTCTGAATTGGGTTTTGACCCCATAGAAGGACAATCTGGTATTTAACAAGCATTAGTAAGAATTTTCTAACCTTAAGTCAAGTATTTGACATTGGTCAAGGACCTTATCAGTATGAAGAAAAAAACTGGCAAAATAATGGACCATTTAATTTTGATCATTTTGTTGACATTGCCTGGCCAGGTGAGACAGCTCATAATCCTCTGCTAAAGCAGCTTTAGTGTTCCTTTGTTTACTAGCCAAACACTGAACTCCAGCAGATGGTAGTAGAGAGCAGCTGATGTCTCCCAAGAAGTGGAAGATCATTAGAAGGAACCTTAGACCAGTAGAGATGCCCACTGGAGATTGGGGACACTATGTTTAAGCAGAGATATTAAGTCCAGCAATAAGCAATGTTGGTTCAACAACAGATGTGAGTTCTCCCGATGTGTAATTACTCGATGAACATATCCTTAAATATATGCACCTGCTGCCTTTGTGTGCTAGAACATGCTCCCTCCAATTGTCTTCCCTGGTCATACCCATCTTCTGAGTACACATTCTCTTCATTGATTGGCTGGTAACTAAGGGATTGAGGGTATAGCATTTTGTTTGAGATGTGGGGGTATAGCATTTTCTTATCATTTAATTTGTTAGGTTATTCAACTAAATTACTTTTACTCAGAACTAATGTGTCCTTTTTCAGTTGGGATAGTGAAAGAATTATAAAGAAGGGGCTTGTGAGCTACAGTTCTAATGGATGCTGAATCTCATCTTCAATCTGTCTTGACCTAGGGTAATAATCATTGATCTTTTTTTTTGTGAGTCATATACTACCAGATGACTTCAACTGCAGTCATAGGAGCAATTAGTAGTTTTGATTTCTCTTATTCATATTAAAGCATGTTTTCTTATGGACACCTGTAGTTTGCAATTCTTTTGAAAAATGTCTATGTGTTTAATCACTTATCTTTTGGGATATGGCTCTGACCCCGACAGTTTTATGATAGATTCCTAATTTGTCACTGAAAAATTGTCATCATTTATTTGATATATATATAATTTGACATATATATATCATTTATTTGATATATATATCAAATAAATAAATATAATTAAATATAAATAAAACATCATTTATTTGATATATATATATAATTTGATATATTTGATATATATATAATTTGGACAAATAAATAACATATGCATGTAATTAGGAGTGATATAAACATATCATTGCTTAAGTCTTGATTTGTAACAGAATAACAGAATAACTGAATTTGGATAACAAAATCATCAGAAAAATGAGAATACTACAAAGGAAAATTGGTAAGATATAGCCTGTCAGTGAAAGAGGGTTGGGCAATTGAGAAAATATTATATGCTATGGCTTTTTAATTAAATGTTATCAATTATGAAGCATTTGCTTTTTATGTCTTCTACCTCATTCCTTCTCTAGAAAAAAATAAAATCTTATAATAAAAATGATCTATCAGCAAAAAGAAATTCCCAAATTTACGACATTTAAAAGTTTTTCTCATTTCATATATTTTACATTACCTCTCTGTCAAGAGTTAAGAGAGAAGAAAGGAAGGAAGGAAGGAAGGAAGGAAGGAAGGAAGGAAGGAAGGAAGGAAGGAAGGAAGGAAGGAAGGAAGGAAGGAAGGAAGGAAGGAAGAGTTAGACATTTATTAAACAATTATTATGTGCCAAGATGCCTCCTGGATCACTACCTTATTGTGGCGGAGTGACTTGCAGAGCTCAATTAACTATGAGCTATGCAATCCAGAATTACCCAAGATTGATAGGTCATAGTGGAGAGTTCTGACAAAAGCTGATCCACTGGAGAAGAAATAACAAATCACTCCAGTATCTTTTCCAACTAAACCCCATGAACAAAATTCATGGGGTCATGAAGAGTCAGACATAACTGAACTGAACCATAAATGTTCCAGGCACTGTGCTGAATGCTTCACAATCTTTCATTTGGTCATCAAAACAACCCCCAAAGTTAGGTGCTTTTATTATCCCTATTTTATATTTGAGGAAACTTGGGCAGAAGAGGTAAAGTGACTTGTTCAGGGTCACATAACTAGGGTCTGAGGTGGGATCTGAATTCAGGTTTTCATGACTTTAGGCCCTAAGTTCTATCTACTGTGAAGCCATAATGTGTTATGGTTTAATGAAAGGAGAACAATCTTTTGGAACATTAATATGTACTTTTCTTTTCAACTTCAGTCCCATTACTATGTAAAATAAGTGAAAGAAAAAATAAAGTTCTGGGCTAAGAAACCATGATTTTTAAAATTATGATTACTACCTATGTATGTAGATGACCAACCATATACAGATTGCTCCAAAAGATCTAGGTCGTCATAGTTCAGTGGATATATGTATGAGTCATTATGATTTAATAGATGGAATGCTGAAGTCAGAATCAACAAGACTTGGGTTCTAATTTCATTTCTGATAATTTACTAGATAAGTGACTAGAGGCAGACTACTTATTCTCCTTGATTTTAGGGTTTTCTTTAAAGTTGGTAAATAGGGATAATTCTAAGTCAAGTGGTGGGGGTAAAGTTCAAACAAGATGAAACATTTTAGAATTCTTTGCAAATCTAAAAGGTTTGGGCATTCCTCTCACAACTTACACTGAATTACTAGGTTGGCTAGGAAGACTTACATGAACTGATGCAAAGTGAAATAGGCAGAACCATTGAAACAATGATCAACTGTGAACAATCCAAGACACTTCCAAAGGACTTGTGATGAAAAATGCTATCCATCCCCAGAGAAAGAATTGATGGAGTCTGAATACAAATTGAAATGTACTTTTACTTTATTATTCTTGGATTTCTTTTTTTCTGCTTTCTTTTGCAGCGTGGCTAATGTAGAAATATTTTGCCTGACTTCACATATCTAATAATCCAAAACAAATTGCTTTCCTTCTCAAGTTGAGAGAAAGGATTTGAAACTCAATATTTTCAAAAATGAATGTTTAAAAAGTTTTATTTACATGTAATTTGGAAAAAAAATTTAAAAATAACATCATAGGTACTAAAAAAAGAAAAAATACATTGAGTTTCCAGAGGATAACTAGCTCCTCTTCTTCTCAGGTTTGTAGGGTTAAGTCAGAAGAATTAAGAGAGAATTTCTAAAATGCTGTAGCTCATGACTCTCCAGCATTTCTCTTGTATCACTCCTCATCTCTCTGTTCCTTCTATTTTACTATATTAAGCCAGTAGAAGTCATTATTTCTTTCTGCCTTGCATATGGCTGTATTATGTCAGGAACCTCTATCTGCTACCAGGCTAACTGCCTTTAGTTCACATATGGTCCTCTAGGTCCTCAAATGCTGGTCTTTGACTGAATCCAAACTTTTCAGAGGAAATCCCCTTAATGAAAGGATTTGTTCTGTAAAACTTGGACTCAGGCAAAAGGCCACACCCAAGGATCTAGAAGGCCACATGTGACCTGGAGGCTGCAGGTTCCCTATCCCTTGTACATATTGTACAAGCAATCCTTTTACTAAAATCATATTACAGTACTCTCAGGTAGAAGTAATGTCAAGATGACTTAAAAGCAGTCTAGGTGAAAAAAATAAAGTCCACCAACCAGAAGGCTAAAAATCAGTCAGCAAGTTTCCCTGGGGTCTCAGGAGCTCCTTGACAAAGTTTTAAAAGCTACTTTTATATGCCTCTTTCCCAAAGGACCCACAGCAGTGTCCCAGATCAATCCACTTGGAGGCAAAGTTAACCCCATCTACCTCAGGTTGGTGCAACAGCTATCTTGCTTGCGACAATCTCAGCTGCTCTTTTAACGGTTAAGGAAGGTTAACTCTCACCTCCCAATTCCTTTCCAACAAAGATATGCTAACAAGCCTGCTTGCCATAACTCTTTCCCCTATTCAGTCTAGCCTTCATATATATCACTGTCAGAATAATTTTCCTTAAGCATACCCTTTCTTTGTATCATACATTTGTTCAGAAACGTTCAGTGATTTCCTGTTTTTTTGGAATTTATCATCTTTTTTTCTTTTTGCATTCAAAGATTTTCCACAATCTAGCACTACTCTTACTTCCTAGAAAAATATCATATTGCCCTCCTCTCTCTGCATTCTATACTCCAGCTTAATTGAAAGATCTGAACGTGAACTACCCTCTGACACGTGGATTCTTTTGCTTTGTGTGTTCCCTTATGCATGGAGTGACATCCTTCCCCAGCATTGTGCATTGATGACTTACCGTATGTTAGGTGAGCCCAACGTAAATGCCGTCAGTTGCAGGAAATCATTCTGGATCCCTCAGGTTGCTATTGCTCTTTTGCTTCAGACCTCATCTCCTCTTCCTCATCACCATCACAGATATTTTATAGTATTTGAAAGTTTGCAAAGCCTTCCTTACATTATCTTACTTTGTTCTGTGACACTCTAATGTATTCGTGTATAATAAGATATATTATACCTTTCTATGTCATTGTCCTCCTTGCAAACTTTAACTTGGATTTCTCCCCATACCCCTAACCTATTATATATTATAGTATGAACTTTCTTTTTTTCCTTTTTTAAATTTAATTTAATTTAATTTTTTATTTTTTTAATGTTCTACAATCACTTCCTTAAAATTAAGATTTTATCCCCCCACCCCTTCCCCCCACTACCTCCTCCCTCCCCACGACAGCATACAATTCTGTATAGGTTTTACATATACTTTCCTATTGAGCACATTTTCACTATAGTCATGCTATGTAGTCGAACTAAAATAAATGGAAGAAATCATATAACAAATCAAAACATAATACACTGAAACCCACACACACACAAACATGATCTGCTACATTCTGTGAATGACTTCCATATTTCTTTCTCTGAGTGTGGAAGGCATTTCTTAATAGTGTTTAACTGATTACCTTGGCTGGTTAGAGTAAGATATGAGTGACGCCAAAGTAATATATTTGATCTTTGCAAATTATGCTACGGTTTTCTTTTGTTTGGGGTGAGGGTGGCCCTATCACCTTCACTTTGTTCTAAAGTTTAGAGTCCACCATTGGCCATATATTTAAAAAAATCCTTGGGCATATGGGGAACCAACATTAGATCAGTACAAATTTATAACCCTCTCCTGGAAAAATACTTTAAGGAGCATGTTCTACTGTTGGGCACAGTAGTGTCACAATTGCCTATACCAGGGGGTATCCATTTCCAAAGCTCCCACCCTTCAGTAGGCCAAGCAACAGTCATATCCCACAGGCCAGGAGTGGTGAAGAATTCAGTGGTAAGAGACAAAAGACAGAACTTCTCAAGTCAGTCAGCCAAGCAAATGTCCAGTTCACTGACCTTCCTGTCTCTGGCTGTCTGCTGTAGTATTGACATCCTTAACTTGAACTCTAAGTCTGCCCTTGCCTTCTTGCTTCTATCTTTCAGTTCCTTGAATTTTGACACTCAGAAAAACCCTGGTTTCAAACCAGTCTGGATTTTGGTTTGTAATGGCTTAGATCTCGATTCAGGCTCTGCCTCCTTGTGCTTGGGAAGGGACTGACACAACCCAGGTGATTGTCCTAATTACTAGCACTTATCACCCTTCTCCTGCAGGGGATACAGTAGATATTACATTATTGAATTATTATTTGATTATTAAGAGACTTTAATATTATATGTAAGCATGAACTGGCATTGATATCACTAACTTCATTCCTCCCAGCATCAGCTCTGCAATTATGCATGGGGTTCTCTATAGTTGCATTTGTTTGGTGTTTTTCAGTATGTCTTCCTTATGTATGATCTTTAAACTTTTTTTCACATACTGGGACCTTGATTTCTTTATTCATCTACAAAGTCCTTAAGGACAGGGGTTGTGTCCACAGAACTTAATAAAGTGCACGGCATGTGGTGGGGTTGTGACTTGGCTCTGGCTGCTTTGGAAAGCAATATGGTATTATACAATAAAAGCACAAAACTCTTCATTCCCATTTGGTCCAATGAACCCACTACTGGGTTTATATTCCAAAGAGGTTATTGACAGGAATAAAAGACCTACCTGAACCCACACCCCCACCTCAAACAGAACAAAACAAAGCGAAACAAAACATGGCAGCGTGGTTTCCAAAGATAAAGGGTTGTTAGAAATACATTCCTGCAGTTAGTGGTATCAGCCTGCATCAGTTGTAATGTGCATAAAAGTAAGTATAATGTTACTATGCAATAAGGAATTCAGAGAAATATGAGGAAGATTTGTGTGAAGTGATGCTTAATGAAAAAGGCAAAGCTAGAACACAGTGTAATAATAATTAAGGGCATTTCTATCGAACATTAAAGTTTGCAAAGTCATTTGTAAGCATGATATCATCTGACCCTTATAACAGCCTGGGGAAGGAAGTACCCCACCATGATAGTACCCATTTGACAATTGAGCAAAGCTAAATTTTGTGCTTAGGGCCACACTTTTAATAAAATGAAACCCAGGGCTTTCTCACTCCAAGTACAGCATTCCATCCCCTCTGCCACTGACTGCATCTGTTTAAGGCAAGACAACATGAAGGGGAAAGAAATTCAGTTTAAATGAAAGGAGCTATGTCAGTTACTTTGTACCCACAAAGTATTAGTAGAAGCAGATAGGTAGTATGGTGGATAAAGAACACTGGATATAGTCAGGAACACCTGAGTACAAATGTGGCTGTAGGCATTTCTTAGTTGTGTGACCCTGAGGATCCTGCCTCAGTTTCCTTATCTGTAAAATGGGGGTAATGATAGCAAATACCTCCCAGGCTTGTTCTGGTACATAGTAGGAATTATACGAATACTTATCCTATTTCATTCCATCTTCTTCCCACTCCCTCACTCTCTCCCCACTCACATAGGGTCTTTCAACAAAGAATAAATTCCAAAACTTGCATCAACTCTCTGTAATAACTAATGTTTGTTGATGTTTTGTTTAACTTGTTATCAGCAAGTATATTTTGGTTGTGGTTTGTATGTGTGTTTATGCTTTTTTTCTTTGTTGAATTAAAAAAAATTGTCAATTCAATACATGTTCTACATATGATTAGTGCTGAGGAAATCTCTTTCATCTACTAGCTAAATTCTTTGATTGGGGATTACAGATTTAAAGCAGGAAATTACCTTAGAGACTATGTCATTCACTCAATCATTTTGTAGACAAAGAAACTGATGCACCACCAGGCTGTTACTTGTCCTAAGTCACACATCAATTAAATAAATAACAGGTAGGGAGGCATTTGAACACAGGTCTTTTGATGCCAAATTCAGTGATCTTTTCCATTTTACCATTTTCTTTGACAAAACAACAAAACAGATATATTTAAGCTATACAGTGAACTGATAAGTATTACAAGTCTGCTACATATAGGATGGGTGACAACTTTGACCTAGATTGGGGGTTTGAGTTACATACCAGAAAATGTATAAATTATTTTCATAGAACTGCAAAATATTTACTTTCCTAGAGCTGCAAAACATTAAACTTTCATCCTTGAGTCAAATGGAGGAGGAACAAAATTGCTCCAAGAGGGCTAGAACCATATTTGGAAAGCATTTAGTACTTTGGAATGTAGTACTAGATGTTTACCCATTTGAGTTAGGGGAGCGGCCAATAGAAAACTTTCATGGTATGTCTGACTGCTTTAGCAGATCAAGAGACCCTGTGAACCACTTCACCCTTAGCCATTCTTTCTTGTCACTGCAAAAACAAAAGTTTTAAGAAGAACTCACTCAAACCACCCCAAAGAAAAGAATTGCTTTCGATTAATCTCCAAGATATTCATTCCAAAACTAGAAAAGAAATTGCTGTTAAAGTAACACCGGTGATATAACTAGTTGTTTTGTTTGTTTCCCCAGCTGGAAGAAAAACCAATGAAGAGGAAATCATGGCAGCACTGCATTCATTCAGTGGAAATGAAGAGAGAAGGAGGTAGTGCAGAATTCAACAGTGGGCATACCAGGAAAAGGGAGAGCACCATCTCATCTTGCTCCTTGTCTAAATTGTGTCCATCCTTTATCCCACTCCCTTACCTGGTAGTCTTTGGAATATAATGGAGAAGAATTAATCTCAGTAAGCCAGAGCTTTGGACAAAATCTTAAATGCCCTTATCCGTGTGTGTCTCTGATTGGCACTATAGGCAACTAGTCCATGTACAATCCAGATAATCTGTTGGATTATTTGTGATCCAAGATTGAACAAAAAGTTCCTGGCACATAGTAAATACTTAATAGATACCTGTTTGAGTAATCTTTACAAAATTATTATCTTACAGATGCCATTAACTCTAAAGCTTTAATGACAAAAATTATAACCTAATATATATTAAGTGAAATTTAGAGTTTGAGATTCAATTGACCAAGAAAAATTCAGCAGCCATGGAGTTCAAAGCAGAATCACAGAAGGAGCAGTGTGGTTGCATTGAGTTCACTAGGGAACCCAGGCTCAGAGTGAAGGTTGATCGAAATGACCAAGGCTTCAGGTGGTCATTGAGTAAATCCTTGGTTCTAGTAACTAACACATAGAAAAGAAGAATCTGACTAAACTTAGAAAATGTGTTACTCACAAGGGGAGAGAAAATAAATGTGGAAAATATTTCAAATCAAGCTCCCCCAAAACCAAAACCTTGAAATTTCCAAGAAATACTATGAAAGTTGGCATAGCAAGTACATATACACCCCCACGTCTCTGAAATAACCAAAATGAAGTGTTAATGACACACGGATTAGCATTCACACCCTTCTTTAGCATCAGGACAGATACAGATGCAAGGTCAGGTCATTTCAAAACACTTCCAATCAGGAAGGTGAAGAATTCTCTCTTTCAAGAACATCTTTAAAAAGTAGTCTCAGATGCTTCTGGAGAAGAATGCCTCCAAATCACTGAGGAGCCATCCAGTCTTATTTTAAATATAGAAAATACATTTCAGAAAATCAGTTCTTGCTTCTGTGCCTTATGGAGGAGTATTTGGTAAGGTTACAGCAAGACCTTCCAGTGTAGCCTCCTGCATTTCTCTCCTTAAAACATTCCTTTGAGGGGGCTGAAATTTTCCATGTCTGGTTTCATCCTTAATGCAACTTCCCTGGAAAAAGTTTGAAAAAAAAATCCTGATGTTACGAGAAAATGGAAAAGAAAAAAAATCTCCTTTTTCTTCCTTAATAAAAAAAAAAGGAGGCAGCTTTCTGTTCTCACTGGTTGCTTAAAAACAACTTAATAAAAACTCTTCAACTCAGGCATGTGGTTGGACCTCCAGGAAGAGAGGGATATAGCAGAAACAAAAGCAAAATAACCCAAAAGACCAATACTAATTTGGTTGGCAGATGAAGAAGCATAATATTAAGGACCTGGGAGGTGATAGAGTCTCAACATGACAGTGGTGAGGCTGCACATGGAAATCTGTCTTCCATTTTGGGCACTTCAGAACCCAAAGCCAAATTGGAGTGACTTCATAGAAGGACAACGGAATGATTAGGAGAATAGAGGACTTGATTTATGTGGCGAGATTAAAGGAACACAATGTAATGTATATTTTGGCTAAGTGATGAACTAAGAGGGGACATGATAACAGCATACAAATATTTGAAAGATGTAAACACCTCAGGGGAGGAAGAATCATTTGGCAGGATGCGAAGGGATAGAGCAAAGAATAGAAGTCAGGAAAAGGGATTTCAGTTGAATACGAGAAAAGGGCAACAACAGTGAAAGCTTACTGTGAGAACTCTTCATTCCCCTGGGGAAATGGGAAAGATCTTTCTTGGGACTTTAGAAATATCCTAGATAAAACACCAATAAGTTTACTGAAGGAAATAGGCCTTTGTTGGCATGGGGTGGTGGACTCTATTGTCCCATGGTAACACAAATTGTAGTGATGAGAAAGACCTATGTTAAACAAAAAATGCTTTCTCAGCTGTGTAGAAATGGAAGCATAAAAGCAAAGTTATGAGAGACTTTGAAATAAAAGTTCTGAATTTGGACTTTGGAAAGGAACCAAGACATTAAGGATAAAGCCCTAATGAAGCCCTACCCCTACATTACATCATGCTGAGGATGTAGGGAATTACATCTCTGCCCACATATATATCCTAACCTCAAGGTTAGGGAGCTTATGTCATGTATTACTTTTAAAACATGGAATTTTTCACTTAAAGGTCTCTCCTCCACTCGTAGTACAAAAGTATCATTGAAGTAGCTAAAGTCAGCCACAACGTGGAATGGTGTGGCTTTAGATCTTCTGAAGGTAAAATAAATTATACTGATTTGGAGAAGTGATGAGCAGGAAAACACAAAGGAAGAGGATGAGGAGGAGGTCATTCTGGTGGTTGTGGGGGTGGTGGTGAGGCAGCTACGTGGCAGAGTGGATAGAACACTAGCTTGGAGTCAGGAAGACCTGAGTTTAAATCTGGCCTCAGATATTTACTGCCTGTGTACCCCTAGGAAAGTCATTTAACCTTTGTTTACCTCACTTTCCTCATCTGTAAAATGGGGATCATGATAGCACCTACCTCCTAGGGTTGTTATAAGGATCAAATGCGATGATATTTATAAAGTACTTAGCACAGGGCCTGGCACATAGTAAGCCCTTTATAACTGCTAGCTATTATTTTTAGTTATCTCATTGCTGCTAAAATTTCCCATGATATCAACAGCAATCACAACTTTTCACAAACACGCAAGCACATGAACATAAGGATTCATTTTGGAATCTGACCACATATGAATTGGTAGTATTGATAATATTCTCAGTTCACTGGGCAGGAAGCTCTTTCACACAATTAAAGAGCAAACAAGAGGGAATCAGAGTGAGATGAAGAGTTTATCTCCCTTCCCCATCCTTTTTTGCTGTGAGCCAACAGGGTGGCACTTTACCTCTGGCTGAAAGGTCAAGCGCACGGCTCCCTCCACAACTGAAGCTATTTGGGTCAACCAAGTGATACAGCTGCCATCCTCTTGAGACTAAGCACATCTGCTCTGTGAAGCTTTCAGCCTCCTTTGACCTGGGGCATGGGAACCTCAGTGCATTTCCTAACCCAGGTCTCATTAGCCTGATACAATTAGATTATTGAGGAATGCAGTTGACAAAAGGCCCATATTATTTATAATTTGCATTAGCAGTAAAATTGCTTCAGACTGAAATTTCATAAGGCCATCTCATGTCATTTGTCACACAATTAATCTCGTCAAGAAAACAACTTATTCTAAGAAGACCTTAGGAAATATTTGCTTGCCAAATAAGAGTTCCTTTTAGTTTTTCTGTCTCTGTATAAGGAATTGTTGGCATCTCTGAGTCTGTAGTTTCTATGTTTTTTTCTTTCTGATCACTGCTATGTGTCATTTTTATTAGGTAGAAATAAAAATGAAATTGTAAAACAATGTTGCCTATTTGGTGGAATTTTTATGAGAATGAGTTCATGGATAAATGGCTGTAATTGCAATATGAAGTATGCCAACTAAATTCCCATCAACAGTCATTGGAAGAGAAAGAAGTTGGTGGATTGAAACAGTAGTGGTGTGGGAGTCAGGGGATTTGGGTTCAAATCCCAGCTCTCCCACATGACCTTAGGCAGCTCTCTTAATCTCTTGTTCCAGTTTCCTCATCTGAAAAAAATGGGGATAATAATATTTGTATTACTTTTTTAATAGTGTCATGGCACAACTCAAATGCTAGAATAAATGTGAAAGTACTTAGTAATTTAAAGCACCATACAACAAAAATTGAAATTATTATTCTTTTACCTCAAGGTAGGCAGTAGTAACTGTCCTATCTCCCTTTAATTATGCATATAAAGGTCATAGATTTAAAGCTAGATTGTACCTTAGAAGTTGGGCAGCTAGGTGGTGCAGTGGATAGAGCACCAGTGCAGGAGTCAGGAGGACCTGAGTCAAATCTCACCTTAGACACTTAACACTCACTAGCTGTGTGACCTTGGGCAAGTCACTTAACCCCAACTGCCTCATCCTGGGTCATCTCCACTCATCCTGATGAATATCTGGACACTGGATTCAGATGTCTCTGGAGGAGAAATGAGGCCGGGGACCTGCACAGCCCTCCCTCACTCAAAACAAAGTCAAGTGCAAGTCATGTCATCATTTCTCTGATGGCAATGAAGGACAAACACACACACACACCTTAGAGGTCACTGAGTGCAAACCCTTGATTTTATAGATGATGAAACTGAGACCCAGATTGGTTAAGGGCATTACCCATGGTTCCATAGGTAGGAGTTGGCCAAAGTTTAGCCTCTGTTTCCGTATTTGTGACATCTCACAGAAATGTGAGAAAGGTGCTTTGTAAATCTGAAATCATTCTACTGTGTAAATGGGTTATTATTATGCTAATCAGGGCTCTCATTGCATCTTTAGGGAGAGAAGAATCTTCTTGTCCCTTATTTTTGGAACGGCATGATGTACAATCATAATTGTAGCACTCGTGAAATGTGGACTCAGATGAAGAAAGGATAGTCAGAAACGTCTTCCTTCATCCTTACTTACTCCAGGGTGATTCCGTATTTTTTTCTTCTCATCTCTCTTTTGTCAACTAGGAGAAGACCATGCTTATGTATTACTCACCATCTCTTCTAATTTCTTTGTGAATACATGGAGGCTACAAACAGTGACTAGTCTCATTTCAGTTTAATTTCACACCTCCTATGTTCTAGACACTGCATTGAGGGCTGGGATGTAAAGACAAAATGAAATAATTCCTACCCTCAGAAAGCTTCCATTATTTTGGGGAAAGCAGCACACATACACAGATATGTTTATAAAAAGTAAATACAGAGTAATTTGGTCAGAACTGAGTACTAAAACCCATGGGTATCAGGAAAGGAATACCTGAGTCATGATGGGAAGGATAGAAGGAATTTTTGGAGGCTAAGGTGAGAAGAAGAGTTTTTCAGACATAGGAGATAGGTTATGAAAAGGTTTGGTGGCAGGTAATAGAGCATCTTATTCTGATGATAGGAAATAGAAGAAATAAGAGGTTTGAATATTGTGAAAATGGAGTAATGATATGTCAGATTTCTTACTTGATTCTGAATCAGTGATCACAGAAAAGAAACAAAACATTGTTCTTTTCTTTTCTTGCCCTCCTCCCCGCCAAAAAGAGTGAAGACTGAGTTTTTATGTTTGATTTTTATGTTATAATGATCTTTAAATGAAAATAGAACATTTCATTGCTACCATGCTATTATTAATTTGCATAAATGAGGTAATTTCTAGAAATATTGTTATCCTCTAATGCTACCCACAGGTAGTGAGCCCCCATTTGAATTCATATTTTATTTCTCAGAGGTGCATTATACCTCCGGATCTTCTGATGATTACCCAGAGTTTAATCCCAAGTCATATTATTGAGGCAAAGAGCATTTATTGAAAATAGAATGTAATGTCAACAACAGGAGGTTAATTTGATCAGATAACTCACTACCCACCTCCCCAAATCACATCCTGCCTCATCTCCTGCCTTGGGAGGCTAAGATCCCATATGTCCCTACTTTCAACAGGCACAGCAAGTAAGATGTTGGGATAACAGCCATGGCTGCTGTATTGGTTGTGGTTGTGTTGAATTTCCCAGTACACACCGCAGCTAAACACAAAATTCTAAGCTTGTGCTCCTATAGTACCTGAGGACATCTGAATGGCATTACTAAAACTCCAGCTCATGATAGTACTGCTTACTAAGGAATTAGGAGTTCAAGATATACAGATCAGTTTTCTTTCCCCCCAACCCCCAGCTCCTGTCTCTGACATTTTTCATCTCTACATTTCTCAGCTGTTTGAATTTCTCCTTTTCCTTCTAGCATTGACACCACTCAGCATCTTATGAGTTCTCATGCTATTGAACCACACACACACCTACCCCCCCGCCCCGGACAAAGCTCTTATACATCTACATTTTCAAAAAGAATGCAATTTTTCATTGGCAAGAAATAAATTATATGGTTTATTATCAGTAAAGCATATTTCTTGACCATTTAGTATTTATCAAGGAGTATAGTAGGTAAAGGATTCAGATAAAAAAAGACCAGGTATGACCAGCATCCTAAATCATTGCAAGCTCACATATGTTATTGAAACCTGTTTACTTTCCTCTCTGTTCCCCAGTTAACACCCACCCAGCTTCTCAGTGTGCCTCATATTTTTATTTCTATCTTTTTTCCTCAGTCTTATTCATTTCTCCATCACCTCTTCATTCACAAGGAGAGACATACAGTAATTGTTATCCTCCTCCCCAATCTCTATTAGAAAACATTGGCAATTTATTATGTACAACAAAGGGCAGCCCTCTTAGTCTATCTAGGAATACGTTATGCTCTCTCAGAAAACTGCTTGCTACCATCCACTCATCCATACCCTTTAAGTAGTTTTTTGTTTCTTTCCTAAAAGACTTTTCCAACAAGCGTCAATAATTCACGACTTCATAAAAGGGAGGACAAGTTAAAGGAGACAGTGGTTAGAAGCAAAATAGACTTTTGAGAAAGAACAGGAGAGAGAGACAGACACAGAGGCAGACAGAGAGAGGGAGGGAGGGAGAGAAAGAGACAGAAAATGGGATGGAGGGAAATACACAGTTAATAATCATAACTGTAAATGTTAAAATGGGAAAAGCTCATCCATAAAATGGAAACAGCAGAGAGGATTAGAAACCAGAATCCAACAATATCTTGTTTGCAAGAGACACACTTGAAACAGAAATACACAGACAGTTAAAATGAAGGTGTAGAACAGCATCTGATATGCTTCACCTAAAGTAAAAAAAAAAGAGGCAGTGGTGGCAATCATGATTTCAGACAAAGCAAAAGCAAAAATAGACTTAGTTAAAAGAGATGATCAGTGAACTAAAAATTACCACAGAAAATGAACTGTTATCAAAAATTTCTATAGTAAATTTCTCTGATAAAATCCTAATTTCTCAAATATATATGAGTATAGAACTTAATCAGTTTTATAAATAATAAGACCATTCCCCAATTAATAAGGGGTCAAAGGATATAAAGAATTAATTTTCAGACGGGAAAATCAGAGTTATCGTCATCTAAAAATATTCTAAATCACTATCGATTAGAGAAATACAAATTAAAACAACTATGAAGTATTATCTTACACCTATCAGAAATAAATGTTGGAGGGGATGAGGTAACAATAGGTACTCTACTGAACTACTAATAGAGTAATGAACTACAACTATTCTGGAAAACAATCTGGAACTCTGCACAAAGGGCTATAAAACTGCATACCCTTTGATCCAGTAATGCCACTGCTAGATCTGTACCTTAAAGCAATTAAAGAAAATGGAAGAGGACCTAATTGTATAAAAATATTTGTATCAGCTCCTTTGGTGGTGGCAAAAATTGGAAATCAAGGAGATGCTCATCAAATGGCAAATGACTCAACAAATTGTGGCATACAATTGTGATGGAGTACTATTGTGTGATAAGAAATAGTGAGGAGGGTGGTTTTAGAAAAACTTGACAAGACATATGAACTGATGCAAAGCAAAACAAGAAAAAATTGGGACACCATTTTGTATAATAAAAACTGCTATAATGAGGATCAACTAGGAAGGAATAGGCTACTCTGATTAATATAAAAATCCAGTACAATTCCAAAGGACTCACGATGAAATAAAATCCTATCTACCTCCGGAGAATTAATGAACTCTGAGTTGTAATTGAAATATAATTTCCTCACTTTGTTTTTCTTTTTTTTTAATATGGCTAATATGGAAATATACTTTGTATGATTTCAAATGTATAATTGATATCACATTCTTGCTTCTTCTTTTTCTTATTTTCCCAATTAACATTCTTTTTTCTTTACGAATTTTGAATTCTAAATTCTCTCCCTTTCTCCACTGATCCCTGTAAAAGCAAGCACCGCAACAAACACTGGAGGGCCTGCTATCACAGGTTCTTAGATCTGCATTTCTAAAAGGAAAGCAACTTTCAAGGGTCAACAATCACTTTAATCAAGCACATGTATCATTCACTTAATTTGAGGGGAATAAAATCAGCACCTTCAACTTCAGAGGAAATACACAGAAATAAAAATCAACAGACATGGGTTCCATCTGTCTGCTATATGAAATACATACATCATAGATCAATAGATAGATCCAACTGTTTGACCTTTACATACATATGTAGTTACCAGAGAGAGAAGCACCAACATCTGGGTTTTCAAAGCGGGGCAGGGGCCTGCTTAATGGTTTCCCAGAGTCTCATCTGGCACACAAACCTTCTTCCAAAATGAAACACCAGAGTAACTAATAATCACCATCAGAGTATTTATACTTTTATTTTAGAGCCAAAGGGCCTCACAACCCTTGAGAACCAGTGCCTCATTAGAAACTTAGCAAAAGGTGTGGGCCTTCCTATGAATCTTCCCTAATCAAGGTTCTCTTAATGGGCAGGCCCATTAATGGATGGGGAAGATCTTCTTTAATCACATTAACATAATTAACAGAACATATACATATACAGTTTCTAGTTAAAGAAACTCTTGTTTCTGTACTTTACTCCTAGTAAAGACGCTTGGTTGATAAAGGCATCAAGGCACTTGATTACACTAAAAGGAAAAACAAGAAAAGATCGTATTTTGCTTGCCATCATACCCCCATCCCTAACGAGAAAGCAAGCAATTTGACATAGATTGTACATATGTAGTTATGAAAAACAAATTTCCATGTAAGTCATTCTGTGAAAGAAAATGTAGAAAACTTGACTTTCAAATACAGATGCAAAAGAAGTATAAAAAGGTAAACAGGAAAAAAATCATAAGGGATTAAATAAGGTAGCAATATAAACAGTCATATCCCCTCCAACATTTGTCATTTTCCTTTTCTGCCATATATGATGATCAATGGATTCTTTCAATTTCTATTTTACTCTCTGGTTCTAGATTTTCCTTGATGATTTCTTGAAAGATGATGTCTAGGCTCTTTTTTTAATTATGACTTTCATGTAGTCCAAAAGTTCTTAAATTATCTCCCCTGAATCTTTTTAGTCATATTCTTTTTCCAATGAGATTTTTCACATTTTCTTCTATTTTCTCATTCTTTTGGTTTTGTTTGATTGTTTCTTGATGTTTCATGAAGTTATTAGCTTCCACTAGCCCAATTCTTACTTTAAGGGAATTATTTTCCTCAAGCAACTTTTGTACCTTCTTTTCTACTTGAACAATTCTGCTTTTTAAGGAATTTTTTGCTTCAGTGAATTTTTGTATAAAATTTTCCATTTGAACAATTCTACTTTTCAGAGCACTCTTCTCTTCATCAACTTTTTGTGCCTCTCTTAACCATTTGGCCTGTTATTTTGTTTTAAAGATGTTATTTTCTTCAGTTTTTTTTTTGTGTCCCCTTTTGCTAAGCTACTAACTTTTATTTCATGATCTTCTTGCATCACTCTCACTTCTCTTCCCAATTTTTACTCTACCTCTCTCATTTGATTTTAAAAATTTTTTCTGAGGTCTTTCATGGCCTGAAACCAATTCATAATTTTTCTTTGAAACTTTGCATGCAGGAATTTTGACTTTGTTTTCTTCTTCTGAGTGTGTTTTGATCTTCCTGGTCAACACTAACTTTTTATGGTTATTACTTTTTTCTGTTTTTTTTTTCTCTTTTTTCAGCCTATTTTTTGACTTTTAACTCTATGCTAGAGTACAGCTCTGCTTACCAAGTGGAGGGAGCACTGTCCCAAACTTTTGTTTGTTTGTTTTTTATGCAACTGTTTTCAGTGGCAATTCTGGGCAACCGTAACTTGTGGTTCTTCCAAAGTGGTATGATTTAGGAAGAGGTGTGTTTACTACTCTTCTATACTGTTCACCAATTTGTGAGAGATCACAAACATTCTTTTAAACCCTGGAGCTCTGTCCAGGGTCCTTGCTCCCCTGCAAGCCACAAGGTCTGCTTTGCTTATGCTTCTCCTCTTACCATGACTAAGATCCAGAAATGGGACCCAGGTCGAAGTATAGGCAATGCAGCAGAGTCTTGCCCCTGGTGCCAACAGAGGGACCCCTGTAAAACTATTTCTGACCCATTGTCTCATCCTTTTACCATCTGTGGACTGAGAGGTTTGGAAACGGTCACTACTTCCATTGATTCAGTCACATGAAGCTTGCTCCTTGTTTTCTGGTGCCTGGTTTGCACTGGTGCAGGCTGAACTCAACTGTGCTCCTCCCCTAACCTGATGTACCAGAACTTTCCTGTGGCACTTCTAAGTTTCTTGGTCAAGAAAATTGCTTTACTCTGTGCTTTTGTGGGTTCTGCCTCTCCAGAATTTGTTTAGAGTTATTACGTAGAGGTTTTTGGAAGGGTTTGGTGAGAGCTCAGGTGAATCCCTGACTTTACTCCACATTCTTAGCTCTACCTTTCATTGCTTGCTTTCTAAATGGTTGGGAAGGTGAGGGATGAGCAGAGAATTTGGAATTCAAAATTTAAAAGGAATTGAATGTTAAAATAAATTAAAAAGTAAGATGTTTAGAAAATTAAACCAAAAGAATCTGTGGCTTTAATATGACAGTGTGTAGTGACTAAGATATTATAGACTGTGTAGGAGGAATAATACCCTTCCTTCTTCCCCACCTTTTTTGGTGTGTGTGTGGGAGGGGGAGGTTGGTAGATCATTTTTTTATTCTGTTTAAAAAAATAAGAAATAAAGAATGTCAAGGACTGACAATAATCTGATTTTTTTTTTTGTAAATGCTATTTTCTTCAAGGAATATAGATTTGTTCTTCAATACATTTCTGATATTTGGCTTTAAACATATTCTAACAACTTTCAGTCATGATGCAAAGATAAACCATTGAGTACTATAGTATCCTAATAAGATGAATACTTCTATAGACACATTTTTCCTTATTACCATTTGTAATTCTACAAATTTGACGACTGAAGTTTACCAAGCAAATAGGTGTTTTAGAAAATGGAACATATTAGTTGAACAGGCATTTTTAAAAATGTCAATTAGATGCTGGTAGCTATACAAATATGAGTGAAAAGACATTTATTAAATGTTTTTTATCTGCCTGGCACTATTCTAAGAACTGGGGATGAAAAACAATTAGGAAGATAGTTCCTGACTTCAAGGAGCTCACATTGTAATAAAGGAAGATAGAATGTGTAGGGGATTTGAAGTTTGAAATGGGTGATAAGGGTGGGTACTGTAAAAAGTAGCATATTCTAGAGAGGTCCTGCATGTGGCATGTAGCTCCAAGGTTACAAGGGAAAGAGTATGAATTTCTATGAGAAGAAGAAGAGGGCCAGGGTGTGTGTGAGTAGCATGGTATTGATGATCTTTGGGAAGTAGTGTGCTTCCCCAATTCTGGCAACATATTGGTCAAGGTCCCAGGGACAAGAGCCTGAATTCAGTGGGAGGAAAATAAGAAGGTCCGGAATGCAGGATTAAAAAGGCTTCAATGAACAAAAAAATCTAAATTGGCTTTTTATAATATTTGATGAAGGAAATTCATTTGCTGTCATATAAAATAAAGTCATTTATGAGGATATTTCAGAATCTAAATTTCTTTAAACATCAGAAGAAGTTGTCAAAAATGGCTAAGGATGATAGTGTAATGTATTGGAAAGAACACTACATTTGGAGTTGGAGTGTCTCATGCATTCTGACTATGCTGCTAACTTATGTGATTTTGGGGAGGTCATCTAACCTCTTCAGGTGGCAGGTTTCTCATATACACACACGTGTATACATACACACATGTTTATGCATATGTATATATGTATGTGTATTGTATGTAATGTATTGGAAAGAACACTACATTTGGAGTTGGAGTGTCTCATGCATTCTGACTATGCTGCTAACTTATGTGATTTTGGGGAGGTCATCTAACCTCTTCAGGTGGCAGGTTTCTCATATACACACACGTGTATACATACACACATGTTTATGCATATGTATATATGTATGTGTACGTGTGTGTATGTATGTATGTAGATACATGTCCTTAACAAGTATATACTTAAAGAACTCTAGTGATGGATTCTTCCCCACAGCAGCCTATTCCATTTTTTTTTGGGGGGGAGGGATAGTTCTAATTGTTAAGAAGATGCGGGGAGGAGCCAAGATGGCGGAGTAGAAAGATTCACATATGCTAGCTCTGAACCCACAGCCCACAAATTACCTGTATAAAGAACTCCCAACAAATTCTGGAGCAGTGGAAGTCATGAAGCAATGGAGTGGAGGAGATTTCTGTTCCAGAGAGCCCTGAAAAACTGACCCCAAAGGTCCATCCCACAATGAACCCGGAGCAGAGCCCAGCCCTGCCTTGGCCACGCGGCACTGAGAGGAGCAGATCTGAGCAGGCTTCAGGGATGGAATCTCCGGTAGCTATGAAGGTCCCTCAAACCACAGGCACTACAGTTAAGTGAGAGACCCTATCTGGCTGACCGAGAGGGGAGAGGGGTGTCTCCATAACTCAGACCCCTTGGGAGGAAGCAGCAGGGGAAGTGGTGGACAGGAGCTCCCAAAGCAGACAGGAACTCAGCTCCATTGTTGAAGATCTTCTCATAAACCCCCGAGGGAAGAGAGCCTGGGCAGCGGCCCTGCCCCCACCTGAGCTGCTGAACTTAATCCCACTGAATAGCATCCCTGCCCCCTGCTGAAAGTCCTGAGGCTGGGAAGCAGCATTTGAATCTCAGACCCCAAGCACTCAAGAGGTGGGGGTGGAGAGGAATCTCAGAAGTCAAGTAACTGGCTGGGAAAATGCCCAGAAAAGGGAAAAAAAATAAGACCATAGAAGGCTACTTTCTTGGGGAACAGATATTTCCTCCTTTCCTTATTGATGAGGAAGAACAACGCTTATCATAAGGGAAAGACATAGAAGTCAAGGCCTCTGTATCCCAAGCATTCAAAATAGATATCCAATGGGCTCAGGCCATGGAAGAACTCCAAAAGGATTTTGAAAATCAAGTTAGACAGGTGGAAGAAAAACTGGGAAGAGAAATGAGAGGCAAGAAAAACATGAAAAACGGGTCAATACCTTGGTAAAGGAGACCCAAAAAAATGCCGAAGAAAATGATACCTTGAAAAATAGGCTAACTCAATTGGCAAAAGGGGTTCAAAAAGCCAATGAGGAGAAGAATGCTTTCAAAAGCAGAATTAGCCAAATGAAAAAAGAGGTTCAAAAGCTCACTGAAGAAAATAGTTCTCTCAAAATTAGAATGGAACAGATGGAGGCTAATGACTTTCTGAGAAACAAAGAAATCACAAAACAAAACCAAAAGAATGAAAAAATAGAAGAGAATGTGAAATATCTCATTGGATAAACAACTGACCTGGAAAATAGATCCAGGAGAGACAATTTAAAAATTGTGGGACTACCTGAAAGCCATGATCAAAAAAAGAGCCTAGACATCATCTTTCATGAAATTATCAAGGAAAACTGCCCTGATATTCTAGAACCAGAGGACAAAATAAGTACTCAAGGAATCCACCGATCACCTCCTGAAAGAGATCCAAAGAGAGAAACTCCTAGGAACATTGTGGCCAAATTCCAGAATTCCCAGGTCAAGGAGAAAATACTGCAAGCAGCTAGAAAGAAACAATTCAAGTATTGTGGAAATACAATCAGGATAACACAAGATCTAGCAGCTTCTACATTAAGGGATCAAAGGGTGTGGAATAGGATATTCCAGAAGTCAAAGGAACTAGGACTCAAACCAAGAATCACCTACCCAGCAAAACTGAGTATAATACTTCAGGGGAAAAAATGGTCTTTCAATGAAATAGAGGACTTTCAAGCATTGTTGATGAAAAGACCAGAGCTGAAAAGAAAATTTGACTTTCAAGCATAAGAATGAGAAGCATGAAAAAGCAAACAGCAAAGAGAAGTCATAAGGGACTTACCAAAGTTGAACTGTTTACATTCCTACATGGAAAGACAATATTTGTAACTCTTAAAACTTTTCAGTATCTGGGTAGTTGGTGGGATTACACACACACGCGCGCACACACACACATACACACATGCACGCACACACAGAGAGAGAGAGCACACAGTGAATTGAATAGGATGGGATCATATCTTAAAAAAATAAGGTAAATGGTAAGAGAGAAATATATTGGGAGGAAAGAGGGTGAAATGGAATGGGGTAAATTATCTCTCATAGAAGAAGCAAGCAGGAGACTTTTTAGTGGAGGGAAAAAGAGGAGAGCTGAGAGAAAATCATGAAGTTTACTTTCATCACATTCGACTAAAGGAAAGAATAAAATGCACACTCATTTTGGTATGAAAATCTATCTTACAATACAGGAAAGTGGGGGAGAAGGAGATAAGCAGGGTGGGGGAGATGATGGAAGGGAGGGCAATGGGAGGAGGGAGCAATTTGAAGTCAACACTTGGGGAGGGACAGGATCAAAAGAGAGAATAGAAACAATGGGGGGCAGGATAGAATGGAGGGAAATATAGTCTTACACAACATGACTACTATGGAAGTTATTTGCAAAACTACACAGATATGGCCTATATTGAATTGCCTGCCTTCCCAAAGGGAATGGGTGGGGAGGGAGGGATGGGGAGAATTTGGAACTCAAAGTTTTAGGAACAACTGGTTAGTATTGTTGTTGCTACTAGGAAATAAGAAATACAGGTAATGGGGAATAGAAAGTTATCTGGCCCTACAGGACAAAAGAGAAGGGGAGGGAGGATAGAAGAGAGGGAAGATTGGTGATAGGGGAAATTAGAATGCTCAGTGTATTGGGGTAGGGGTAGGGGACAACTGGGGAGAAAATTTGGAACCCAAAACTTTGTGACAATAAATGTAAAAACTTTAATAAATAAATTTATAAAAAAAGGAGATGCATTTACATTGGACCTTGAATCTGCCTCTCTACAGCTTCAATCCGTTGCTCCTAGCTCTGCCTTCTGAGGACAAGTGGAACAAAGATCATTCTTGGTCCACATGCTGGCTATTCAAATAATTGAAGAAAGTTATATCAATTTCCTTTCCTTCTTTTTTTGGGGGAGTAAATAGTATTTTTTCCAATTACATGTAAAGATAATTTTCAACTTTTATTTTATAAGGTTTTGAGTTTTTTCTCTCTCCCCTCATCTGCAAGACAGCAAGCAATCTGCTATAGGTTATGCATGTGCAATCATGTAAACATATTTCAATATTATTCATGTAGTGGAAAAAAAGAAACAGAACAGAAAGGAAAAACCACAGTAAAACAAACAAAAAGAAAAGAAAATAGCATGCTTCCATCTGAACCATCTGAAGACTCCATAAATCTTTCTCTAGATATAGATAGCATTTTCCATCATGCATCTTTTGAAATTATCTTGGATCATTGTATTGCTGAGAAGAACTAAGTCAATCACAGTTGAGCTATGCATAATTCTCCTGATTCTGTTCCCTTCACTCAGTACTAGTTCATATAAGTCTTTCCATGTTTTCCTGAAAAGCACTTGCCTCATAATTTTTGAGAGAATAACAGTATTTCATTATCTTCTTATACCACAACTTGTTCATTTCCTTCTCAATTTCTAATTCTTTGCCACCACAAAAAAGAGCTTCTATAAATGTTTTTGTACAAATAGATCCTTTTTCCCTTTTTATGTTCCCTTTGGGTTGCAGATTTAGTAGTGGTATTGCTGGATCAAAGGGCATGGGAAGTTTGATTGCCCTTTGGGAATAGTTCCAAACTGCTCTTCAGAAAGACTGGATCAGTTCACAACTCTATTAGCAATACATCAATGTCCCAATTTTTCCATGTCTTTTCTAACACTTGTTTTCCTTTTCTGTTGCATTAGCAACCTGATTAGGTATGAAGTGGTACCTCAGGGTTGTTTTAATTTGCATTTCTTTACTAAATAATGATTTAGAGCATTTTTTTCAAGATGGTAGATGCTGATTTCTTAATCTGAGACCTGCCTGTTCATATCCTTGACCATTCATCAATTGAGGAATGACTTGTATTCTTATAAATTTGACTTTGTTCTCTATATATTTGAGAAATGAGTCCTTTATCAAAAACAATGGCTGTAAAAATTGTTCCCCATTTTTCTGCTTTCTTTCTAATAGCACTTGTATTGGTTTTGTTTATGTGAACCATTTTTAATTTCATGAAATAGAAATTATCCATTTTGTAGTTCATAATATTCTCTATCTCTTATTTGTTTATAAATTCTTCCCTTCCCCACAGATCTAACAAGTAAACTATTCCTTGCTCTCCTAATTTGCTTATAGTATCAACCTTTATGTTGAAATATATTCTTATCTTATCCTGGTATATGGTGTGAGATGTTTGTCTATACTTAGTCTCTGTCATATTGTTTTCCAGTTTTCCCAGTAGCTTTTGTCAAATAGTGAATTCTTATCCCAGAAATCGAAGTCTTTCAGTTTATAAAACATTAGATTACTATAGTCATTTACTAGTGTGTTTTGTGCACCTAATTTATTCCACTGACTCACAGTTCAATTTCTTATCCAGTGCCAAACACTCTTGATGACTGCAACTTTATAATATAGTTTCAGATCTGGTACAGTTAGGCCACCTTCCTTCCTTTGCATTTTATTTTCATTAATTCCCTTAATATTCTTGACTTTTCCTCAGGATGAATTTCATTATCAGTTTTTCTAGCTCTATAAAAATGTTTTAGTAGTTTGATTAGTATGGCACTGAATAAATAAATTAATTTAGGTAGAATTGTCATTTTTATTATATTAGTTTGGCCTAGTCATAAGTAATTGATATTTTTCTAATTGTTTATATTTGAATTTATTTGGGTAAAAAAGAATTTTTCAAATGTGTTCATATAAATCCTGGATTTCTCTTGGCAACTTGAATCCTAATGTTTTATATTGGCTACAATTGTTTTAAATGGAATTTCTCTCTCTGTCTCTTCTTGTCGAGCTTTGTTGGTAATCAACATCTGAGGTCCTTTGATTCTGGCTCATCAGGGCAGTGGTACAGATTATAATTTCTTGATATTATTTTCATTTCTTATTTTTTCACCTACCCATTGAATGCAAATTCTATTGTAAGAGGTTGTCCAATTCCATAATTGATTTAATGAAAAGTAGGTCATATATACATAAAACCAAAATGTCTGATTAATTCAATTAAGCAACCCATTAATTCATCAAACATTAATTAAACATCTAAAATATGGAAATACTGTGCTAGGGGATTGAATACAAGGATAAAGAATGATACCATATTCTTTCCTCAAGGAACTTCCAGCGTAGACCAGGAAGGAAACTGACCAAACAATTATACTATATGTTACACAACGATTGAGCAAATTAGAGAGATTAAACAAACTAACACATTTGAGAAGGGTTTTATTTTAGCTAGGGAGATCCAGGAAGATTCTGAAGAGATGTCATCTAAGTGGTACCATAAAAAAAATGGGATTCCAGCACTGGGAGATGTAGAGAGAACGCATTATTGCCATCTTTGGAGGAAAAAGAGAACAGGACAAAGTCAGGAGACCCCTAATAAGGTAGTTTTGATGGAGTTCACAAATAATAGCTAGCATTTATATGGTACTTTAAGAACTGAAAAGCGATGTTATCTTATTTGATTTTCACAACAACTATGAAATAAGTGGCATTATCATGCTCATCATACAGATAAGAAAACTGAGGCTAGAGGGGTAGAGTGGTTTTTCAAGGTTTGCACATTTAGAAAGTTTCCTTGAGGTGTATTCAAAATTAGTTCCTGACTCCAAGTACAGTGCTCTAAAGTAAAAAGGTATGTTGGATCTGGTATTGGATACTTGCATCCTAGCACAAAAATGAAGCTAAGAAAGATGTGTTCAGTTTACTCAATGAAGAGACCTTTAAGTTTTATTAGTAAGGGGGTGATCTGATCAGAATTGTACATTAGGAAAATTATTTTGGCAGTGTGGTGTAAAGTGGATTGGAAGAGCAAGAAAGTGAGGGCAGAGAATCCAGATAGAAGGCTATTGAAAGAGTCTAATCAATAGAAAATATGGTCTTATAATACTGTAGTGGCAGGGGGGAGTAAAGAAAGAAAACAGGAGAAATATTAGTCAATTACATACAGAATAAATGAAAAAAGATCAGGTTGTCAATTCAGTCAAAATATTCAATAAACATAGGCAGAGTAGTTAGTTATCCATGAAGGTAAGATCGGAGAGGCAGAGGGAAAACCCACTTAATCAAAAATACTTCACCCATACTGGCAGAAATGATTTTTCTCACTATACTATACTGTTTGAAACTCCATCAATTAGAGCTTCATTTGAGTTAATACTCATTGTCTTTAAAAAAATTTTTTTAAAGAATCATGATTTAGTGTGAATTAATTTAGTTTTTCCCCCTTGCTCATGTAAGCTTACTGAGAATTAGACGTTTTGATCGATAGTGAAGAGAAAGGATGGGAATAGGGATGGAATCTATGATTTCCTTGATACTGGGAAGTTGCAGATGATGAAACTACTTACCTATGCAAGTCAGCTGCTTCCCTGCTACTTAGAGTCTTAGAGAGATGCTAGCATTGAGGGGCAATCACTGTCCAAGGTCAAACGGTAAATATGTATGAGATGAAGGATTTGAATCTATATCTTCTTGTCTCTGAGGCCTACCTACTATCTATTGCTCAGTAAGAAGAAATAAGGGATTCTTCTAGAACTTCAAGTCCTTTTGGGACCACAGAGAAACAAAGTGTTTGTCAGATAACAGTAGAAAAAAAAGGAAAAGAAAAAGAGATTGAATGCCAACTGGTAGGAAATGGGCATGGAAAAGAAAGTAGGAGGGGAACCCTTCCAAATAAATTCAACAAACATTGATTCAACACCATAATATACAAAGCCCTCAATTCAACAATTATTCAAAAATGCTGCTCCATCTTCATATAGAAGCAAGCCACTAGAAGCTCACACAGGAGGCTACTTTCCAGAATTGTGACTAAGCAGAAAGGATTAATAGGAAGGTTGAGAACCTGGGAGAAAATATGAAACATGGCAAGTAGAAATTGGATATCCCTTCCTTTCTGGAGCTTTCCAGTCACTGAGAAAGATTTATTCACAGATCATGAAGCTACTGATCTTGTCGTTTTGATGTATTAATTCTTAAGAACATCATCATAGTAACTTTTGCATCAATAAGATAAATGTAACCAAACTACATATTTTTTCTTAACATTTCAATTATTTTTATTTATTTCATTAAGTATTTTCTAATTACATATAAAAAAATTTTAGCACTCATTTTAAAAAAAAAATTTTGAGTTCCAAATTCTCTTCCTACCTCTTGTTCCTTCCCCCTCTTTGAAAAAGCAAAAATTTTACATTGATTATGCATGTGAAGTCATGCAAAACATATTTCCTTATTGGCCTTGTTGTGAAAGCACACAGTAAAACAATAAAAATAAAGTAGAAAAAGTATGCTTTGCTCTGCATTCAGATTCTATCACTTCTTTGTCTGATAAGGAGGGAGATAGCATTTTTCATCCTGGGTCTTTTGGAATTGTCTTAGATCCTTAGATTGTTAAGAGGAGCCAAGTCTTCCACAGAAGTTTATCATCTTTACAATATTGCTTTTACTCTGCGTAATGCTGTCCTGGTTCTGCTCACTTCACTTTGTATCAGTTCATAGAAGTCTTCCCAGGCTTTTCTGAAGTCATCCCTCATCATTTCTTATAGCACAATAGTATTCCATCACAATCATATACCACAACACGTTCAAGCATTCCTCAATTTATGGGTATCCAGTTCTTTGCCACCACAAAAAAGCTGCTATAATATCTTTATACAAAAAGGTCCTTTTCCCTTTTCTTTTTTTTCTTTTAATTTTATTTTTTTTAATGTTTTACAATCATTTCCTTAAAGTTAAGATTTTATCCCCCCCACCCTTCTCTTAATACCCCCCTCCCTCCCCATGACAGCATGCAATTCTGTATAGGTTCTACATATACTTTCCTATTAAGCACATTTTCACTATAGTCATGCTATGTAGTCGAACTAAAATAAATAGAAGAAATCATATAACAAATCAAAACACAATACACTGAAACCCACCCCCACACAGACATGATCTGCTACATCCTGCGAATGACTTCCATATTTCTTTCTCTAAGTTTGGAAGGCATTTTGCCTTAGAAGATTGACATTAGGATTTTTTTTTTCTCAGTAAGTTCTTGTGTTATTACAAAGTTCCAAGTCTACCAGAAAAAACTCTCGCACATTGTGGTCGTTACAAAAATATTTATAGCAGCACTCTTTGTGGTAGCCAAAAACTGGAAGTCAAGGGGATGCCCATCAACTGGGGAATGGCTGAATTAATTATGGTATATGAATGTAATGGAGTACTATTGTGCCATAAGAAATGATGAACAAACTATATATTTATGACAACTTCCCCTTATTACATGTTTTATAGACCATCAGTTTGGAGGAGAAAAAGAATAACTCATGACAAATAACAATTGTTTTATGTGGAAATAGCCAATGACCATTGGAAAAACAAAATTCATTATTTTTTATATATATAAACCTTTTAAACATCCCAAGTAGCATTTTGTGATTACCCTGCTGTTAAATAATACCTTTAGACAAGGCTAAATGACAATTTCAAGAATCAATTTGAATAGTTTGGGCAAAATTTTAATTGCAGAGGAAAATACACAAATGAAGCCTCATTTGCCCAGTTGGTGGGTGCCTTACACAAATCCACACAACAGTTATCCAACCTTTAATTCTCATTCTTCATGCAAATTCCATTGAGTCTGGGCTGACCAAATTCCTTTAACAGTAGGAATTTTTGCCTGAATCAACCAAAATCTAATCTCAACTATACATCTAATATTACCTATACCAAAGAGAAGGAACATTTCATGGCAGATAGAATGATGGGTATAGAGTCCTGAAATGCCTGAGTTCGAATTCTTCCTCAACACTTTCTAACTTGTGATCATAATCAAGAAACTCAGTTCTCTGCCTCTGGCAATGCTCTAAGGCTTATCTACTAAGTTATAGATGGATTGCAAATATACACATGGAAGAAGATTAGAGACCCTTAAAGTGCTGAAAACTAAGTCCACAATAAAAAGAAATCTGCTCTGGAGTCTTTCTTTTCCTCACCCCAAAATGACACAATAATCAGTTTTATTATACAATTTAAACAAAGGCTAGGGGTACACAGGGGAAGCAAATTGAGGATTAATCACTCTCCCCAAACTCTACTACTGAGGGAAAATGTCTCAAATGAATCATTTGTTCATCCTAATTCACCAGATAATTACTCAGATTTTCATTTTTACTATGGACAAGTGTGAAACATAGGAAGGAGGAAGCAGTAGATCCTTAATATTTCATAGTTCAGGGAGAGGACAATGATTTTGTGGGCAGCGTCTGGCAATTACTAACCTACATGGATAACAAATCACTTCATGCTATTTAGAAGACAGATCTCTGCAACAATGCGATGCTGGCATGTTTATGATAGCCAATGTCATTCTACAGCAGGAAGATGAGCTAAATGAGTGAAAGAGAGAAGAAGCAGAGATGGTAGATATAACCGAGCTGATAAGGTCATGGTTACCCTTTTGAAAGAGTATGATGGGATTATATAAGTCCATGGGATTATAGCATGAGTGATAACCCAGATGCAACTTCTAATTCATTCCTTCTTGACAGTTCCATTTGTGCTTATGGCCAAAGTAGAAGCAATTCTACAGAACTTGGCTGCCATTCTCTCTTTGACTACTTTCTAGGATTGATGTTCACAAGCAGGTAGGTAGTGCAGTGGATAGAGTGCTAGTCCTGGAGTTAGGAAGACCTGAGTTCAAATCGAGTCTTATACACATACTGTATGACCCTGGGTAAGTCATTTAACCTTGTTTGCCTCAGTTTCATTATCTGTAAAATGATCTGGAGAAGGAAATGGCAAACCACTGCAGTGTCTGCCATGAAAATCCCAAATGGGGTCATGAATAATTGAACATGACTGAAATGACTCAACAACACTGGAGTCACCCTTGAGAGACCTTTGATAGAGACCTATCCTTTGATAGAGAAACAAATATTTGTGAAATTACCAGAAATTTCAGATTGAATGTAGTTAGATCTTTGAGTATCCATGATGCCAAAACTACCCAAGAAATGCAAAATCATTAGGGATATCAGAAGCAATATTATTCCCTGGTAGAGTATGATACATTTTTTTCCAGTTATATATCATCCTGACAGAAGATCATACATACATACATACATACATACTTACATATATACATACATATATATGTATAAATAAATACTTCTGCAATCACTGAAAAGAGGGTTAAACAAGAAACTAGAAGGTAGCTAGAATATTTAGGAACTACACTAGTCTAATTAAAACATAGCTGCATAGTTCAGAATCTTTAAGAGAAAAGGAAGAAGCAGCTTAAGGAGAGGGGAAGTAGAAAGGGAAGAAAAAATGACAAGGAGCCAGTAAGAAGTATCAGAACCCATCCAGGTAAGAATCAGTGGAGGAGTATATCCCCTAATGTATGGCCACACACTATGGCTCATACTTCTGAAGTATCTTTCTCAGTCATATGGCCTGGTAGCTTAGACAACAAATCATGAGTTAGCATGAAGAGAAATCCTAAGAGGCTGGGAAAAGAGGCTAGTCACAAATGGGGTAAACTTTTCTGTTTGATAGGATATCAACTAGACCTCAGGGGTTCTCAATCCTTTCTATATTATATACCCTGTGAAGCCAATGAACCCTTTCTCAGTTTTTTTTTTTAACTCATTACCAATGAGTGTCATACAAAAAACTCAGTCTCGGTCCTCCCTCTATTCTACTTGACTTAGTGATGAAATCAGCTCTCTTGTATTTACTTATATCAATGTAGATGATTCTCAAACCTGCTTGTCCAGTCACAACCTGTCTGTTGACTTCCAGTTTCATATCTTCAACTTCTTTTTGGGTACTTCAAACTGAATACTCAGCACATATATTAAACTCAACGTTGAAAGCTAAACTCATTATCTGTCCCTTAAGCCCTTCTCTTGGAGTATTATTATGCTGCAAATATAAACTCATGGGTATACCAAACTTCCCTGTCATTGTCAAGGGCAATACAACCCTTTAAAGCTCCAGGTTCATAAGCAAGGTGTCACCTGAGTCCTCATTATCTCTCACCCTTTGCATCATGTTCAATATGTTGTCAAGAGTTGGCATTTTCACTTTTGCAGCATACCTTGAATATGTTCCTTTTCTTCTCTGATGTCGCATATCATCTTCTGCCCAGACTAATTCAATAGCCTGCTTTGAACTGCTGCCTCAAATCTCTCCCTCCATTCAGCCACCGAAGTGATTTTCCTAAAGCACAGGTCCAACCATGTGACTCTCATATCAATAAATTCCAGTGGCTCCCCTTCATCTCCCAGATCAGATACAAAATCCTCTATTTGACATTCAAAATCTTTAATAACTTCACTCTGCTCCCTCACAGTCCTAGTCTTCTTACACTTTATACCTTCCTCCTCAAAAACCTTAGTCTTCCATCCAGTGTCAATGACCTCCTTGTTGTTCCACAGCAATATGTTCCATCTCTCAACTACAGACAATTTCTTTATCCCCCATGTTTAGAATGCTTTCTCTTCTCAGGCCTAAGTCTTGACTTTCATTGACTTCTTCATGTCACAGCTAAAATCCCAAGTTCTACATAAAGACTTTCCCTATCCCTCTTAATTCTATTTTCTTCCCTCTGTTAATTATTTCAGTTTTGTCCTGCATATAGTTTTTTTGTGCATATTTATTTGCTCTCTCCTCTATCAGATTGTAAATTCTTCAAGGGTAGGGACTGTCTTTGCTTTCTTTGCATCTGGAGTGCTTCATAAATACCTGGCACATAGTGGGTGCTTAATAAATGTTTATCAACTGACTAAAATGAATAAATAAAATGTATAGGATTACAAAGAATATCAACAATATTGGAAGAGTTATCCAAACATTTGAAAATACAAGTTCATTGAATCCTAGATTAAGAATCCTTGGAATAGTGATAAAAATTAATGCGTTAAAAGTGGACTACAAGATGCCCCAGGATAAAATCCAAGCTAGTCTCCTGTGACCAGGGGTTAATTCAAATAAAATGGACTTAATTGAATGCTGAGTAGCTAGATTGCATGAAGTCAATATTTAGGTGAGCTTTTGTCTTATGATTAAGCACATCATTATAGTGAATGACAAGTCACTGACAGAAGGTGTAGTTGGGAAGAGATCAATCACACTGTTACTTTTTCAGGTAGAAGGCTAAGAGCTCAGGGCATTTTCAGGATTGTGAACAAAAACAAGACAAAGGGCTACATTTAGATTTAGCACAACTAGGTGGTGCAATGGATAGAGTTCTGGGTTGGGAGGATATGAGATCCAATCTATCCTCAGACAATGACTAGCTATGTGATCTGGGCAAGTCAGTTAACTTGAGTTACTTTAGTTTCCTCATCTTTAAAATGAGCTGGAGAAAGAAATGGCAAAGCACTTCAGTATCTCTGCCAAGAAAACCCCAAATGGGGTCAAAAAGAGTCAGACAGACTCATCAAATAATAAAAAAAAATACAATAATAACAACATATTTAGATTACAATGATCATGGTTGCCCAATTACATCCTTGATGGAAGCATAAGGCCCTAAATTTCTTTTCTGAATGATTTCCAAAATCTCTGCAAGAATACCATTTTGAAATTATTATCATATTCTAAATATATCCCCATGGGGGAGGGGGTAGAGCCAAGATGGCAGAGTAAAAACAGGAACTTGCTTGAGTTCTTCCCTAAACCCCTCCAAATATCTATACAAATGATGCCAAGCAAATTCTAGAATAGTAAAACCCATGAAATGATGGAATGAACAAATTTCTAGCCCAAGACAATGTGGAAGGCCAATAGAAGAGGTCTATTGCAACAGTCTAGGAGAAGAACTCGGTGCAGTCCAGTGTGGGTTGCACAGGCACAGACAGGGCCAGAGCAAGCCTCTGGGGACTGAATCACTGGCAGCTGTGGCAGTTTTCATATTTCTCAATCCACAAACACCAAAAACAACTTAGAAGGTCAGAAGGAAAGGTCAGTTGGACTTGGGTCCAGCACCAGTCCCAGGGTAGCAACTGTGGCAGTGGCTGCTTCCAGAGCTCTTGGCTCATAGATGGTGAGGAGATGAACCTTCTGATCAAAGCAGGGTTACAGGAATCACTTTGTTGGAACTGAGGCAAGATTCTCTTGCTTTGCCTGTGCTTCAGTGAGGGTTGTAATCCTGGGATGAGGAGGTCCACTGGCCTGGCAGAGATTGTAGTAGTGGTGGAGAGGGGATGCTCCTCACAGTTCCATGTAAGACAAGAGTGCTTGTGGTCACTCACAGACTACAGCACAGACCAGGAGAGGAGTAAACACCTCTCTTTTGATCACACAACCTTGGAAGAACTGAAATTTTACAGATCCCTAGAAGTATCTCTGAAGCTTGGGACGGTATACCTTCCACACTGGAACCAAAGAACTACCTCAGCAAAGAGCTAAATAGTCAAATAATTGGCTAAGGAAATGAGCAAAGAGTGGGAAAAAAAAATCAGACTATAGAATCTTACTTTGATGACAAGGAAGATCAAAATATACAAAGAAAAGAAGACTCCAAAGTCATAGCTCCTATATCCAAAACTTCCAAGAAATATATGAATCGATCTCAGATCATGAAGAGCTCAAAAAGGATTTTGAAAATAAAGTAAGAGAAATAGGGGGAAAATTGTGAAGAGAAATGAGAGTAATGCAAGAAAATCATGAAAAACAAGTCAACAGCTTGCTAAGCATCCCCCCAAAATGTTGAAGAAAATAACACCTTAAAAATAGACTAGCCCAAATGTCAAAAGAGGTCCAAAAAAGCAATGAGGAGAAGCATGCCTTAGAAAGCAGAAATCGCCAAATAGAAAAGGAGGTCCAAAAGCTCACTGAAGAAAATAATTCCTTAAAAATTAGAATGGAACAAATGGAAGCTAATGACTTTATGAGAAATCAAGAAATTATAAAACAAAACCAATAGATTGAAAAAAGTAGAAGACAATGTGAAATGTCTCATTGAAAAAACAACTGACCAGGAAAATAGATCCAGGAGAGATAATTTGAAAATTATTGGGCTACCTGAAAGCCATGATCCAAAAAAAAAAAAAAAAGAGTCTAGGCAGTTTTCAAGAAATTATCAAAGGAAACTGTCCTGATATTCTAAAGCAGAGGATAAAATAGATATTGAAATAATCTACCAATCACCTCCTGAAAGAGATCCCAAAAGGAAAACCCCTAGGAATATTGTAGCCAAATTCCAGAGTTCTCAGGTCAAGAAGAAAATATTGCAAACAGTCAGAAAGAAACAATTCAAGTATTGTAGAAACACAATGAGAATAACACAAGATTTAGAAGCTTTTGTATTAAGGAATTGGAGGGTTTGAAATATGATATTCTGGAGGTCAATGGAGCTGGGATTAAAACTAAGAATTACCTAACTAGCAGAAGTGAGTATAATATTGCAGGGGAAAAAATGGAACTTAATTGAAATAGAGAACATTCAAGCATTCTTGATGGAAAGACTAGAGCTGAATAGAAAATTTCAAATACAAGAATCAAGAGAAGCATGAAAAGGTAAACAGGAAAGAGATATCATAAGGGACTTATTAAAGTTGAATGGTTTATATTCTTATATGGAAAGATGATACCTTTAACTCATGAGACCCTTCTCAGTATTAGGGCAGTTGGATAGAATATACATATGCGTGTGTGTATGTGTGTGTGTGTGTGTGTGTGTGTGTTTTCTTCCACTGTTCATGAGTTCATACATTTATGTATGGACAGAGAGAACTGAATATGAAGGAATGATATATAAAAAATTAAATCAAGTGGTGAGAGAGGAATGTACTGGGAGAAAGAGAAAGAGAGAGGTGGAATGGGACAAATTACTTCATACTAAAGGGTCAAGGAAAAGTTTTGTAGTGGAGGGAAAGAGATGAGATATGAGAGATGAGTGAACCTTACTCTCATCAGATTTGACTTAATTGTGTATGAAAAATCTATCTTGCCCTATAGAAAAGCAGAAGGGAAGGGGATAAGACAGAGGGGATGACAGAAGGCAGGGAAAACGGGAGGAAGGTATAATCAGAAGCAAATTTTTTGAGGAGGGACAGGGTCAAAAGAAAGAATAGAATAAATAGGAGAGCAGGATAGGATGGAGGTAAATATAGTTAGTCTCTCACAACATGATTGTTATGGAAGTCTTTTGCTTGAATACACATATATAACCAATATTGAATTAGTTGCCTTCTCCAAGAGAGTGGGTGGGGAGGGAGGGAATGAGAGAACATGGAATCAAAGTTTTCAAAACCAATGATAAAATTTGTTTTTACATGCAACTGGAAAATAATATAGACAGGCAATGAGGTATAGAAATTTCTCTTGCCCTATAGGGAAAATAAAATGGAAGGGGATAATAGAAGGGATGAGAAGCATTATAAGGGAAGGCAGATTAATGGAAGGGATAATCAGAATGCACACCATCTTGGGGTGGGGGAGAGGAGAGATGGGGAGAAAATTTAGAACTCAAAACCTTGTGGAAGTGAATGTTGAAAACTAAAAATAAATTAATAAAAAGAAAAAATAAACAGATATATCCCCTTGGTCATATACATATTATATCCATTATAGAATTTAATTTTTCAGTTGGGAGGGACTGTTACATTTTTCTCTTTGTATCACCAGCATCCAGCATAGTGTCTGGTACATAGTACATGTATGTACTATGGTACATTTCATAAATTTTTGATTGATCATTAAAATGATATCATGATACGAGAGCAGCGTCCTACAAGGAAGTAGCCAATCAGCTCTTCTCCCCCATTCCATCCAAATCCTTTGTCTACTGTATTGTCAGGAACATATAATCCATATGGGCTTATCTATGTTTTAAATAAACAGGGGAGACAGATAGTTAAATGTTGAGGAAGCATCTGCACATAACCTGTGGAAAGGCTCAAAAAGGCACTTTTGATCATTGATTTGGATCCTACTTTCTTTTGTGACCAAAAAGGGGAGAAAGTCACAACCTTGGATTGACAATCACTGAATTTTTAGACTGAGTCCAGGGGCATGACATTTCATACCAAGGTAGACTTATAAGATACCATACAAGCTCATTCAGATCCATAATACATTTAGAAAAGACACAAATTACTCTAGAAAAGGGTCTTATGCTTCATTGAAGAATTGTTCATGGATCTCTGGGCCAATTCATGATGAGGCTACCTACATGATGTTGTCTCATTTTCTCCCACTCTTCATGAGTTCATGAGTATTGAATACATGTAATTTTGACCTGGCTCCCTCAAAATGGCTTATATTGTGAATTGGAGAAATTTCCTTTTGAGCAGGTCTAAATAAGTTTGTTTTATTTTAAATTAGGCTATAAAGGTTTTCAAAGAGATTTTTCATAAACTAGGGTGATATAGAATTTATTCTTTCTTCTGATTAACAAGGCTTCAGGATTGAATATCTCTTACTCTTAACTAATTTCTATTAGAGTATTCCCAATAAATTAAGCTACTTTATAATAATTAACAAGAGTTCTACTTACTATTAGTGGCTCAGAACAGAGGAAGGACTTCCATATACTTTTATGATGCCACTTTTCTGTATTATTCAGAATCCAAACAACCTTTTAATTGGAGATAGATGTTCTTGGGGTTCAGGGTGGAACAGCCCTAGCACAAACCCCACTGGAATAACTAAAAGGTTCTAAGACCAAAAGTCATCTGGTGATGTCAGAGAGAAACTATACAACTCTGAAGCCAGAACTGACAGTCAAGGCTGCTGCAAAGATCTGTCACTACACACTTGAAGAATTATGTATGCCACAGATCAGAACAAAACCAAAGAAAATAAAAAGAAAACCCATCACTTAATTGAAAAGATCCTGAGTAAAATGTCATTCATTTCCATGAATGAAAGATATTCATGTCCTTAGGTTAGTGAGTTACTTCCATCAGAGACTCCCAGTAAGTCTGTCCTACTGGAAAAAAAAAAGATAGGGGCAGGAAATATTCTAATCAAAGGATATTATCATCTTCAGCAACGGCAGCAGCAGAGAGGGAGGAGGCAACGTGGACCCTAGTACTATGTAGAGAGGAGTACAAACAAGGCACTGATGCTGACACCCAGCTTACCTAGTTCTTTGAAAATAGGCTACAGCAACACTAAGTTACTGACATTACTAGAAAAGTCAGTGTTCATTTGCAGTGACAGAATAAAATATTTTGCCTATTCAGTAGAGAAAAGGAAGACATATACAAACACATACATGTGTGAATAGACACATATACCAACATACTAATATGTGCATAGTTATATACATACATACATACATACATACATACATACATACATACATACATACATACATATATACTGCCCTGGCAGAATGGACCTGCAATTTCCATTTTGAATATCTGTCTAGGAAAGGTGAAACAAATGAAACACTGAAGTTAGGAACCAGGGGAATCATTCCATTATAAAACGAGTACCCATAAGTTTAGCTGCTTACTGCATATATGATATTCCCAACTGAGGCGTTCATCTTTGTTTAAGGACATAACCACTTGACAATACTCTAATTAAGAAAATAGATTTAGAACTGGACATTTGGCTGAGATTTCAAGTTGGTTTTTTTCTCCTATATCTCTATATCTATCTAAAAATCTATCTCCTTATCCATCTATCCATCCATCCATCTATCTATCTATCTATCTATCTATCTATCTATCTATCTATCTATCTATCCATCCATCCACCCACTCACCCACCCATCCATCCATCTTTGTATGTATCTATCTGTGTATCTATCTCCTTGTCTATCTATCTATCTATCTATCTATCTATCTATCTATCTATCTATCTATCTAGTCTGTCTCCAAATAGCCTCCCTTTTCTGTATTTGATTTGTTTATATAAAATAAGCTACATGTTTCAGTGAAATGAGCATTAAATTTTGAATCAGATAACCTGGGCATATATTTGTACACTGTTCCACAGCTGGACAAGTCACCCTGGCCAAATTACTTTCCTTTTCCAGGTCTAGATTTCTTAACATGCAAAATGAAGAAGCTAGAATAAGTCATCTCTAAGGTTCCTTCCAGCTGAAAAATGCTAGGTAAGATGGGTGGATAAACAGTCAGAAAAGCTTCATTATACAAGATGCCAGAAATTCTCATTCTGAAGTAGTAGAAGAAACAATTATTTAAAGAATTATGAAAGTATCTATCTAAAGAATGTCTTGCACATAGTAGGCTGCTTGTAGCAACTTATTACCTAATTATGTATTTTTCATCTTATGGAAACAAACAGTATTTTCACTGTACATTCTGTTAGGGTTCTATGACCAGCTAATTTCTGTCCAAAGAGGATGCAAAGGTACTCGCAAAGCTCCACTATGCATGCATGTAGGAAAGCCCACATATCCCTTTAAAAATTAAAAAAAAATATTGAGGTCCTAAGCCCACTGGGATATTACTTCATGGACACTGAGCAAGTGTGCACATTCTAGGATAACAGATTAATGATTTATGCTCAAAAAACGTGGGAGTATTGCTTCATCCCCACATCAATATATCCATGATACACAAGTCTTTGCCTCATTCAAGTTTACAATATATATCTAATCACTTGTGCGAGAGCAACTTTAACTATACTGCATTGTTTAATACATCATGTAATTGCACTGTTTTAACATTAGTAACAATTTGATAGCCTAACACTGTGGAAGAGACCGAGAAGCTGAAATTAGGCACCATAAAGTGCAGAATAAAATCATAAAGACCTTCTTGTAATACAAAATTCATGGAGACAAAACTCTAATTTCCTGATGGATATATGATATTAATGTAACGGATACCTCAGTGTAGTTAAATTGTATTAAATGGTTATTAATGCTGGAATAAACTTCAAGGAAGTGGGTACTAGTTGAAATGGGATAATATTTTGTTCTGCTAAATTATACGTTAATTGGTATTTCCTCTCTTGTAAAAGGACCTAAAGGGTTTAATAAAATATGTGGTAGAAACATTATTTTTTTTATTCTTCTTGAGATGTTAAGTCAAGAGTTTAACTGGAAACATTTCAAACCTTTCCCAGAAAATTCATCAGTATTTGTGATGACATGGGTTTCAGGGACTCCCTAAAGTAAATAATTAAAGCTTTCAGTCATCCAAATAATGATGGACTACATGATGAGAGCATGGACAAGGGTGAGAGGGGTGGGGAAAAGACTGTGAGTTTTGTCTTTTTAAGTTTTCTTTCTGTTTGTTCCATAGGCTATTAAGAAACAAAGTTTCCACAGGCTGTCTTTGTAGTCATCAAGGTACTTCATCAGATCCCAGTAATGTGGAGAACAAGTTGATTCTATTATAATGCCAGAGAAAATTTACCAGTGCCCCTAAACTTACTCAAGTGAACGAGTTGTTTCTGATATATAAAAAGAGAATGTTTGCAACCACACCCCTATGTGGTTGGGAGTGTGGAAAGTTAGGGTTGGCGGTGGGATCGGATTGATTCTTATCATAACTTGGACCTTTTTAGTGTCACTGGATTCTCTTTGGCTGATGTTTAAAGGCTGAAGGGGCAGTGCAGTTAAAGAATGCTCAGTCTTCATCAGTCTCCACATTTTGAGCTGACACATGATAAGGAAAGTTGAGTTGCCATAGAAGGAATCACTGTCATTTAGAAGTTTTAGTTTCCAGGACTCAGGTTGGGGGAGGTTAATGTCATTTACCTTAGCATCAATAGTCATTCAATGTTACTCAAGGGCTGTACCAGAAAAAAAAAATGGAAATACAAGCCACTTAATCTCAAGTAATAGACAACACAGCATGGTCACAGGGAGTACATAACCAGGATAAAATATCTGTAGCCTTATAAACCTGAAACACAAGGGGCTAGCAATTCCAAGTAACCAAGACCAACAGGAAGTGACCTCCAGCTCTGAGGTGACAAGCTGCCTCCAGATTGAAACATACTTATCAACAGGGAAGTAGAGAAAAGAGAGACTGAAGCAAAGAAGCGTACAGTCATTAATCAAAGAACCAGAAGGGGAAAATGGTATGTGCACTTTAGGGTAAACAGAGACATTATAAGGTCAATGCAAATTCACGGTCATTTCAATGTAGCATTGAAAGGTATGTGTAAGCCCTTGGGCTCTAGAGGGGAGTTAATAATCTTTTCCTTTCCTTTCTATATTCCTCTGGTTGCAGACTGGGGCAAGATAAATAGGAAGGTAATATTGCTAAAAAAGCCGAGCTAACATGCGTGCCCCAACAGCATAACCTATAATCTGTCAAGAAATGTTTGAATCAAATAAAAAAATGCAACTTCTGGTTTGTGATGGCCTGTAGTCTGAAGGTTATTGCCATCTGTTACACTAATTCATTATGGTTTTGTTCTGTTTTGTTTTGGGGTTTCCATACTGGTAATTTCACAACAAACACAGAGTTACCACTGTTTTATGTTATCTGTCTGTATGTTATAGTCTTAGAGAATTGCTTAAGACATTAAGAGGTTAAATTAATTGCTGCTGGTCATGCGATGTATCAGAGGCAGGATGTGAACCCACTTTCTCCTCATGTCAAAACTAGCCTCTCTGTACTATCATGCTGCCTCTCATTCATTATGCATTCTGTTAGAAAGATAGGTTTTTTCCCTTGGATTTCTGTTGTTTTCAGATCTTTGGGATTGCTATAATCAAGTCCCAAGGTCACTGCTCTTATGTGTAAGTGAAGGCCTTATCCCCAAAGTGGCAAAATCCTGCTTTCCAGACACTCTATTATTTGGGCAATACAAACACATTAGCTTCAATGACATCAGTTAGTTGGCATCACATTTCCACTCATGAAATCTGCAGATATGGAGAATAGTTCAAGAGGAGGGCTGCTACGTGTCCTACATCATTAACTTCTTCTGGAGAAAACATTTAAAAATGATTGGCCACAAAAGACAAGGATGCCTTACAATAGTCAATGAGATACTTTTGCTTCTAAAACTTCTTAGATTATAGAAAAGACCTCTGGGTAAGATTTCAGGCCCTCTTGATATACCAAAGGAGCTCAAAGTCAAAACAGATTATTTTCTATTCTTTTATGTACTGTTCCTTTCTGTTCTGTTTTCTGCAAGTATCTTTGAGAAGAGTTTAACCTTAAAAACTTCCACTTAATAAGTTCTCACTCACATAAAAATCATAGGAGATCGAAGTATAATAAGAGTGATATTTTTTCTCACAATCTTCTGATTAATAATATCAAGCAAGTTGTAAAATTACTGTTTGTCATCCTTATGAAGGATCTCCAATCTGGAGTTCAAATGAAAGGGTGCCCCACAGATGATGTAGTCTTCCAAATATTTCTATTCACAGATTATATTATACTAATTCCATTAAGTTCTAGAACACTGGCAGAGGCTCATAATGAAAGTCAACGTTTTCAATATTTAGTCTAGTTATCCATACAGGAAACACAACAACAGAAAAGAAACCAAAGGTATAAAGAATGTTTATTGTCAAAGTAGTTATGCAGATAGATAATCCACAAAACTGGCTCATTGGTACCCAAGTTTTGCATAGATACTGTAGATGGAAAAGGAATCGGCATACAATTAAACAAGGAATTTAGTAGGCTAGATGGTTTTGGGGAAGTTGTACAATTATTTATGATACTATTTTCACTCTAAAGCAAAAATCATTTTTTACATTAATATTCTTCAAGTGATGCTACATGATTCTGAGTCTTGGAATACCATAGTGTCTGAGGAGTTAATAGAGATTGAGAGGAGCAGGGTGGAAGCAAGTAGCCTGCAACTCATCGCTAGCAAAGGACTGGACAAGATTAAATGTGAAGGATGAATCAGTGATGTAGCATGGTGTCATGAATGGAGTGCAAGACTTGAGGTCATAAAGACCTGTGCTCAAATCCCACCTCTGATACTAATTAGCAGGGCCCCCTATGTCAAATCATTTAACCTCTCTGAGCTTTACTTCTCTTATTTATAAAATAAGTGTTTGGACTATATGGCATTGAAAGTCTCTTCCAGCTTTAAATTGATGAACCTACATATAATTAGAAAAAGAAGTGATGTGATGAAAGCAAGGGACAATATGAGCAGCCTATAGGCTACTTTGTTGTCCATATAAGGTCAAAAGGACTTAGCAAAAGCCTTCAGATTTCTGTTTGGAATTTGAGAGAAATATTTATAGGAGGTTGTAGACAAAGTTTACACAGAATGAAAAAAACATAGATAGGTTATAGTCTTCACCTTTGAAAAGAAGTACCCATATCAAGAAGGTTACAGGTCTGTCCTAGTATTTAATCACAAGTTAAAAGGAGGCAGCTAAATGGTTCAGTGAATAGAATGCTAGGTTTGGAGTAATGAAGTCCAGCCTCAGACTCTTAATAGTTGTGTGACCCTCAGAACATTGCTTGACCTCTGCTTTTCTTAATCCAGTGGAGAAGGAATGCCGAATCATTCCAGTATCTTTGCCAAGAAAACCCTACCGATGAGAATAGTCCATGGGGTCCCAAAGAAACAGACACACATTAATGACTGAACAAGTTAAAAGAAACATTTAATAGGGACTTGCCCTCAAAAGCATTGCATACCCTTCTACCCTGGCTTACATTTGGCTCTTATTCCACTTTCTTCTTTCTCATATTCAGGATAGGTTTTTTTTTTATCTTTGTATTCCTAACATCTAATACAGTGTCTTCTACAAAGTAGGGTCTAAATAAATGTTTGCTAAATTTACTTATACTTAAATGAATTCTTCTCTTCGGTCTCCTTTTTATTCTCCTCCATCCTCTCTCATTTTTTTTCTTTCTTTCTCATGCTGTGGTGACAAGACCATTGGCTGTGGAGCCAAAGGATATTGGTCCAAATCTTTTCTCAGAAGTTTACTGTGTTAATTTTGACAAATTTCTTACTCCCCCTGGGACTCAACTTTTTCATCTATAAAATGAAAGGGTTTGATGAAATGACCTCTCAGGTCTCTTTGAGCTTAAAGTCTAAAATACTCATTCCTTCTGATCTCTCCTTTTCCTATTTACTAAATTTTCCATTTCTCCATTTCTTTCTCCATCTATTCATAAGATTTTGCAAAATGAATATTTTTCATTTTCCTGATTTGTTTCTGAATGTTCAGAATGGAAGGAACAATCAGCTGAAGTCACATTCTCCATACGCTTTCTTTTTTATTAAAACTTTTTAAAAAACATTTTCATTCAGTGCTATGACTGAACAAGGGCTTACCAGCTGGCACGTGACAGGCACCACATGGTACCAAGTCCCCTTCCTTCCTGCTGCCTCTGTTTCTAGTAGCAACTTTATTTTGCTCCTGAGAAGGGGGCGTTGTGACTACTAATATCCCTGGCTTCTTTGGATATAAAATTTGCTACTTCTACATCCATCTGCATCATAATATTGATCCCAATCCTTTTGGCATTATGCTGGCATGAATACTCCAAGCCCCACAGATGGTAAGAACCTTTCAATAACAGGGCAGCTTGCCATGCTTAAGGAGGGCTATTGCATCCTCTCATGAATAGGAAGGCATGAAATATACTTTCTTTCTCACCTTGAGGGATTCTATTATTGATTCTTTCCCATGGCATGGTGTTCACCTTCTCATTTTCAGTTCACTGACCTGCCAAGCTTCTCATCCCATCTTTAACTTCTACTCCATTTCTTACCTGAATTTTATCCTTAATAGCTCTTCACTATAGGTTGCTGGTCTGTTACCTGTCTTTGTTGGGGCAGCTAGGTGGTGCAGTGGATAGAGCACCAGTGCAGGAGTCAGGAGGACCCGAGTTCAACTCTCACCTCAGACACTTGACACTCAATAGTTGTGTGACCTTGGGCAAGTCACTTAATCCCAATTGCCTCCTCCTGGGTCATCTCCAAGTCATTCTGATGAATATCTGGTCAGTGAACTCAGATAGCTTTGGAGGAGAAGTGAGGCTGGTGATCTTCACAGCCCTCCCTCACTCAAAAACAAAGTCAAGTGTAAGTCATGGCATTATTTCTCTGATGGCATTGTCTTCTTCGGCAACGAAGGACGAACACACACCTGCCATCATTGTCCATTGCTTCTGTCTAGACCATTGGTATCATTGTGTTTCATCACCCCCACCCTCTACCCTGTCCTATTTTCTCACTTTTAGGGGAAAACTGAAATCAAGGATTCCTGCAAAGCTATTTTGCCCCATGTTCTTCAGCCCCATTTCTATCATTTATTTGTCAAGTGTATACATATGCTCTGAGATTCAAAAAAAAGCAATAGGTAAGTAAAAAGTGGGCATAAAGTGAGAAGCAAAAATAAAAAAAAAATTCAATCTAGGGATTTATTATGAGACTTGACTAGTGATAATTCATACCTGAATACCTACAAAAATCATTCAAACTGATCGTCTTTTTTTCTGTATGAAATATTAATGAGTATAGCTGTCATCCTTGCACTAATGGATGAAGTAGTTAATATTTGGGGGCAAAAATACAGATTTAAATCTTAGTGGAAGCAATCTGAAAGATGAGAGCATTTGGTATCTTCTGGGAAGAAAGGAGAGAAATCAAAAGGATAATGAACTTTAAGAAAGCTGATTGTAATCAGCGTAGTGAAGGGTATGAAGGAGAGAGAGCCAAAAGTAGGCACAGAGCCAAAGGAAGAAGTCTGTTCAAAATCAAATTGTCTAAATTGTGAGTATGAGGCACAGTGAGCTTTAAGTGATAGGCGTTGTAGTGTCATCATTCAATACTGCCTGTTATTTAGTTCAGGGGCTAGAAATTGATGGTGTAGTTGAAAGAACTGGAAAAAAAGTTCAGGAGATCTGGGTTTAAGTCCTCAGCTAAATACCAGGTATGTGATTTTAGACAAACCAGTTCATCTGCTTCAATCTCAGATTCCTTATCTGTAAAATGATGTGGTTGGATCCAATGTTTTCTAAGGTCCCTTCCAATTCTGTGATGATAGGAAATTTATAGTTTTTATTCCCCCATAACGTTTAGGTATATTTATTTTGCTGGAATCATAGGGGGAAAGTCATCTCTCTGATGTATTTAGTAGCTTTCGGGTGAAATTGGAACAATGTCGAATAAAACTAAGTATAACTTTCAGCTAAATGATGGACAGTTTCTAGAGATATTGACTGATGTAAAAAATGTAGTGGACCCTCTAACTGAGAGAATTAGCAATCACAGTATCTCTACATGACATTGCTGCAAGCAAAAGACAAATATTAGGTCAATGAGGTTAATATAAATATGCAGAAGCAGTGGAGTGCAGTGGTAACAGATGTCTGACATGCTGTTATGTCAAAGGAAATAGTGGCTATCATATGGTGGGTTATTAGTTATCCTAGTCATGGTGAGGCTGATGACTTGGATCATATTGGAGATATGATTATGTAGGGCCACAGTCCCTTGTTGTGTGTCTAGCATTCATCATTCCTTTAAAAAAATCATAGAAACTATGGTATTAAAGAAAAAGAATACCTTATTGTCATTGATGGATAGATGCTACTGATCTGTCATTTACCCAAAGAGGAATTACTCATTTCAATATTTCCTCATCCCACTCAGTTGGCTCTTAATTTGTTCAGCTCACAGTTCCTCTCCACCTTTTAGTGTTTCCTAGTTTAGAATAACCATTTACTGCTTCTCTGATTGGATATTCTTATGACTCTAAACTAATGAAGCCCCAAATAACCAAAATGTTGTGAATGAGAGGTCCCAAGCTCTTTGGCTAACTGGGGGTGGGCAGCCATCTTTTCAATATTCAATTATATGCAGAATATATATATATATATATATATATATATATATACACACACACACATATATATGTGTGTGCATATGTGTATGTGTGTACTATATATGCGTAAGGCAGCTTTCTAGATATTTTGGGGGATAGGAAGTAATACAAGACATGTTCTCTACCCTCTAGAAAGAGGTTATTAACCTTTTCGTTTCACCAAACCCTTTGACAATCCAGTGAAGTCTATAAAGGACTCTTCAGAATAACATTTTAAGTACATAAAATGAAACACATAGGATTCCTAAGGAAACAATGTTTTTGAAATATAGTTTTCAAAATATTTTTAAAGCAAGCTCACAGACTTTAGACCAAGAACCCCTCTCCTAGAATCTTACAACCTTTCCACAATTTCTTACTGTAAAGATAAATGCTTGGGGCTAAGTTGAAGTTAAATAAAACTGTAGGTGTAAAAAATGAAATATGTGATAACTTCTTAAACTAGTAGCTTGGATAATAACTCTCATGAGTACAGAGGAGAGAGCAATAGCTCTAGACTAAAGTGATCTTGGAAGGCTTCAAGGAGGAGGTGATCATTTTAAGTAGGTGTTGAAGCATAATTCAGATATAGACAATCGTGAAGGACTTTCTGTGTTGGAGAAGAACAAACTCATGAAGTTTCACTGATTAACCTATAGAGAAGCAACAAAGAAGAGCATTAAGCACTTCCTGAAAGAGAGTTCAATAAGCAAGACTTAATATACAGAATGAGACAAACATTTTGGAATATGTCCTCTGTGGGTCTGTTTTGTTTTACTGTTCATAATATGAGAATTTTGTTTTTCCTCGTTTTTTTTTAGTTTAAAGTAGGAGGGAGGGAAAATAAATAGCTATTAGTTGGAAAAAAAAAGGAATTTTTTTTAAAAAAATCAAACCTATGAATGTGGAGTGTTATCTATTCTACAAATATGATTTTTATCTTATATTTCTTTTCTATATTTTTATGTATATGTATGTGTCATATGGGGAAGAGAGAGAGAAAGAGAGAGAGAGAGACAGACAGAGAGGCAGAAAGAAAGAGAGACAGAGAGAGAGAGGCAGAGAGAAAGAGAGAGACAGAGAGAGAGAGAGAGAGAGAGAGAGAGAGAGAGAGAGAGAGAGAGAGAGAGAGAGAGAGAGAGAGAGAGAGAGAGAGAAATCACAGGTCCAGACCTTCCCTTTTTCTTGCCTCCTTCAAAAAAAATTAGCCTAGATTTCTTGGGACTATTCTGATCATGCTTCTTGAACACTTGAAAGTGTATGATTTCATCACTGTAGGTATTCCCTGCACTTTCCAAAATATCAACCTCTATTTGACTTAGTTGACTATCTTCTTGAGTTGATTTGGCCAAAATAGTGTTCATGCAGTGATCTGTCATTTGGTAATGAAAATTTCTCTGCTCCTCCTTAGGCTGGTTTTCACATCAAAGACATGTCATCTCTCTCTAGGTTTATCCTCAAAGGTGCTTAAACTCCCGAGGACCTTTTAGGGCTTTTACTCTGCTGGCATGGCCTTAGAGAAACAAGTCACATAATTTGTTATTGCTAGTCAATCTTTTTAATTCCAACTCTTGTGACCCCTTTTGGGGTTTTAGGATGCATCAGAGGAGGGCTTCAGTTCAAGGTCTTGCCCATCTTGGGTATCAAATTTAAAATTCCTTTAGTAATTTCTAAAATACTAAAATTAGAAGGACATAAAAATGGTGTTCTGATGGCTTTAAACTAGTTCAAGAATGGTCAGAGAGGATAGAATGTAAAGAACATGAGGGGCTTGTGGAGGGAGAGGCTACAGGACAAAATCTTTACTCAATTTGCTTTGATACCATAGTTAAAATTTCATATATCTTTGTTATTTTTCCTATTTAAAATGATAATTCATGATTTTAGAAAGGCACATCTGATCGACAGGAGTCAGGAAAGCTTTCTGATGAGATAAGCTATAGATGAGACTAGAGAGAAGTAGAAAGAAAAGGTGTCACAACACAACCATGAAAGTACAGTGGTTATCACCGCTGGAGAAGAGACAAGTGAGAGTCCATCAGAGGGAGGGACTAAAAAGGGGCAGTGGCGTTTCTAAACACAGTCTTGCATGTTGAAATCACAGGGCTTCCTGAGTCAAGGGAGCTGATGAAGCAGTGATTATTAATAATGTGACACATTGAAGGAATGCTGGGAGCTTTGAGATAGGCCATATAAAGGACTTCTGCTTCAGATTAACCCATCATTTCCTTGAGTCATTGTATTTCATAATGGCCATTTGCCACACTTACAACTTCATTCTTTTATGATATTTCTTATGTGATATATGATAGGTCTGTGAAGAGAGGGCAGGCCACTTTAAATAGGACCTGCTAAATGCAAGAAGCCATTCGTAATGTTATTGAAGTTAGAGGCAAATAGGCACCTCAGGGTGGCATGCTGTACTTGTAGTCAGGAAGACGTGAGTTCAGATCCTACCTCAAACACTAGCTGTGTGATTCTGAACAAATCATTTAACCTTTCTTGGTTTTCTCTTCTGTAATATAGTGATCACCCTCCCCTGTGGCTCCAAGAAACTTTAGCATGCACAATGGCCACATCCCATAAAACCTTGCCAGCAGATGGTCTAAACCAGGTTGAGGATCACTGATAGACTTCAGATTCATCTGTGAGTTGGGGGGAATGCCGATCCAAGCATGTGAAGTCTTCCCTTTGCATTACAGGTGGAGGAGAACAATCTGAGCGATGAAGCTGTCAACTTTGTGCAACCATGCTTTGCTGAAATACAATCCTTGTGCAAGTGAAGATTTTACTCCATGATATTATTGATCTTTTTTGACAATGAAGAATAAACAATATGAGGATAGTAATAGTATCTATTTCACAAGAGATTTGTGGTAATCAAATGAAGTAACACTTATAAAGTGCTTTGTAAAATTTAAAGTGCTTTATAAATGCTGACTATTAAGAAATAATAATAATAATAAATATTAATGTATTACATTTGTCACACTTGATATGATGTTAATATTTTAATATCAAATGAAATGAGGGGTTTTTTTAACTTATGGATAGCTTTCCTATACTACGGACTAGTATAGTGTGTCTAGAGCAATTGTGCTTCCCCCTCTACTTTGCCAATGATCTTCTAAATTCCTACCTTTTTAATCAGTCAGAAAACATTTAAGAATTATTATATACCAGATACTGAACTCTGAGGCTACAAGGAAAGGGAAAACACATTAAAATAAAAAAAAAATCAACTAAAATTTTTTTTCCCCTCAGAGAGTTTACATTCTAATGGGGGAGAGAAGATGGAAACAGCTAGATAACATGGAAGATATATGCAGAGTAGATGAAAGTTACATGAAAGTTTAAAGCAGTTATAGCTGGGGGTGTGGTGGGGTGGGAAGAAAAGCCTGGGAAAGGTGTTCGGAATTAACTGGGATTTGAGCTGATTCTTCAAGAGGCAGACTTGAAGGAGACATTCTGTGCAAAGGCATGGAAATGGGAAATTATACACAAGGAAATGACAAGTAGACCAGTATAACCAGAGGGAACCAAATTAAAACAGAGTTAATAAGGTAGGAAGGGACCAGAGGCATCAAAATTTGGTCCTGCGCATAACAAGGATTTCATTGAGCAGGCAATAACATGGTTAAGCCTATGCTTTAGAATTATCACCTTGGCAAATAAGTAGAGGGTGTTTAAAAATAAAAGGACCAAGTCTTGTTGCAGAATTCACTATTTGCTTTCTAACAGAACTTGTCTAATTGTAGATCCTTAAATGTTAATCAGTCTCCCCAGTTCAGAACTTCACCGTGACGCTACCGGAGAACGTAGGAAAGGAACAAAAAAATTCAACTAATTTCAGTAGAGAGAGCAAATTTAGTCCAAATTGGCTTCCATAGGCTCACCAAATTATTTCAAGATGTCCTGGGGTGGCCTCTACTTTTAGCAACAAGCCTATTTAAAACTTCCTGAGAGATTCCAGCTAAAGATCCCCATCATATAGCAGACATAGGACTTTAGCCTGTGATTTTAATTAATTACTCAAGTTAACATGTCATACTTGGGTACCAGTTGATAATCCTCCCAGGATGGCTTTCATCTATAGTAATGCGTAATATATCCAATATATCCACAGTAAGATTTAATTTTAACTATAATTATAAAAGTTTGAAATTAAATCTTACTAGTCTGTGCTCCCATTAATATGAGCCAAAAAATACTGATCTGGGAGGATTAATGTGGGGGACACAAGTAAGATTTAATTTTTAACTTTTATAATTAATTCAGAAAAATGTGATAAAGGATTTTGTTTCAAAGGAAGAGAGGAGGGGTCTGAGTTCCAACCATGAATTCATAGCAATTCTTCAAAGTCCTCTTAATTACAGCCAAAAGGAATTATTTGTTAGAGCACACTGGTCAGGATTTCAATCTGCTTCTTGAACTAAAAGTAATATGTGGGGACTTTTACACTTCAATTGAAAGAAAGAGGATCAGTTTATAACAAATTTCTTCTAGTAAAATAACAAAACAGGGGGATACTTGAAATTATTTTTTTACCTTATATCGAGTGACAAAGGATTCTGCTGCATCTGCCATAATAAGAATAACTTACCACAAATAACACAGAAGTTATCAAGGATTTTTTTTCTGTGTCCAGTATAGTTTGTGAACAGAACAAATTGATAGAAAAGAAATACCTGCTAAATGGTTATATTATCTCACATTCAGTCTCTCTTTGTGTTGCCAAGATTCTTAGCGTTATGTGAAGTGCAAGCTATAAAAAATTTAGAAAGGAAAGAGAGAAGGGAATGCATACTATTAAATGAAGAGCATATTTAAACCTCTGGAAGAAAATCTCAATATTGATTTGTTTATGTGTGTGTGTGTGTGTGTGTGATTTTTTAAAATGCCCATTTATTCCCATTCTCTGCCAAATTTGACAAATGTGGCCTTTGGTAGGAAATGAAATATTCTCAAGTGTCAGAAACATTGTCAAGTTATCCTATAAATAGGGTAATTGATGGAAAGAAGATGGATTGCTTCAACCAAGAAAATCTTCAAGGATACGTGAACGATTGGCCACCTGTTAAGCTATGGAATAAGGAGTAAGCTTAAAATAATGGAAAGTCCCCTACTAAATTCCAAAAGTTCAAAACTGAATTGAGCATCTTTCCGCCCAAAAGTTGCTCCTCCCTTCTTAATTTCCCTATTCCTGACAAGGGCACCGTCATTCTCCCAGGTTTACAACCTGGGTGTTATCCAATTTGTCACTATCTCTCACTCCTTATATCTAAACTTTTGCAAAGATCTATTGATTTCACCATTGCAACATTTTCCAATAAGCCCTCTTCTCTCCGCTGATACTTATACTGGTGCCAGTACTTGGCACCTTATGTCTGCACTATTGCAATAGCCTAATGGTGAATCTACCTGCCCCAAGTGTTTTCTCACTCTAATTCATTCCCCTTTTGGACACCAAAAAGATTTTCCTAATGGGCAGTTCTAATCATGTCAGCTTTCTACTCAATAAACTTCAGTGGCTCTCAATCACCGTGAGGGTAAAATACAAAATCCTCTGACATGCAAAGTCCTTTGTAAGCTACTGTTTCCCCGCTTTCCAGTCTTCTTTCACCTCAGGACTCTGGTCCAATGAAGGTGGCCTCAGGAAAGATATTCCATCTCAAGGCTATCCCTTTTGTTCATTTTTTCCAAATTTATTTGTTTTCAGTTTTCAGCATTCACTTCCATAAGTTTTAAATTTTTTCTCCCTCCTTCCCCAACACAGTATGCAATCAATCTTATATAGTCTTTATACATACATTTCTGTTAAATACATTTACATATCAGTCATGTTGCATAGAAGAATAACAAATGGAAGAAACAAAGAGAAAAACAAACAAAAAAAACCCCAATGAAATATAACAAAAAAAGAAAATAGTCTGTTTCATTCTGTGTTCTGACTCCCCAGTACCAAGTGGTTTTGATTCTTGCTACTTTATAATACAAATTAAGATCTGGTATGGCTAGGTCACCTTCCCTAGTATTTCTTTTCATTAATTACCTTGATATTCTGGACCTTTTGTTCCTCCTGATGAATTTTGATACTATTTTTTCCTAGTTCTATAAAATGTTTTTGGTAGTTTGATTGGTATAGCACTGAATAAGTAAATTAATTTAGGTAGAATTGTCATTTTTATTAGCTTAACAAGCAACTGATGTTTTTCTAATTGTTTAAATATGACTTTATTGTGTGAAAATTATTTTGTAATTGTATTCATATAATTGCTGTGTTTGTTTTGGCAGGTAGACTTTCAAATATTTCATAGCATTTATAGTAACTTTAAATGGAATTTCTCTTTCTATCTCTTGCTGTTGAGCTTTGCTAGTAATATATAGAAATGTAGATGATTTATGTGGGTTTATTTTATGGTCTGCAACTTTGCTAAAGTATATTATTTCAAATAGTTTTTTACCTGATTCTCTAGGATTCTTTAAGCATATCATCATATCATCTGCAAAGAGTGATAGCTTAGTTTCTTCTCTTCTTATTTTAATTCCTTCAATTTTCTTTTCTTCTCTTATTGCTAAAGCTAACATTTCCACCATCTCTCTTGAGTCTTGAATTTAAAGATCAAATTTTCTATTGAGCTTTGGCCTTTTCATCAGGAAGGTCTGAAAGTTCCTTATTTCATTGGATATCTATCTTCTTGCCTGAAAGATTGTACTCAGTTTTGCTAGGTAGTTGATCCTTCCTTATAGTTCAAGCTCATTTGTCTTACAGAATATCATGTTTGAATCCCTCCAATCTTTTCATGTAGAAGCTGAAAGTTCCTATGTGATCCTGACTGCAATTTCATGACATTTGAATTGTTCATTCTGGTTGTTTTCAGTATTTTCTCTTTCACCTAACAATTCTAGAATTTGGCTACAATATTTCTTGGAGTTCTCAATGTGGGATCCCTTTTAGGAGGTGTTTGGTGGATTCTTTTGAATCTGGTTTCTAATATCATGGGACAGTTTTCCTTGATGATTTCTTGGGAGATACGGTTCAGGCTCTTTTTTTCTATCATGGTTTTCTGGTAGAAAAATAATTCTTAGATTATCTCTGCTGGATCTATTTTCCAGGTCAGTTGTTTTTCCAATGAGATATTTCAGGTTTTCTTCTATTTTTTCATTCTTTAGATTTTGTTTGACTGATTCTTGATGCCTCATAGGGTCATTACTTGCTCTTTGTCTAATTACAATTATTAATGAATTGTTTTCTTCAGTTAGCTTTTGTATCTCCTTATCCATTTTGCCAGTTTTACTTTACAAGGAGTTATTTTCTCTGGTTACGTTTTGTGCTTCCTTATTTATATGACCAATTTTACTTTTTAAAGATTTGCTTTATACAGCGAATTTTATTTTTAAAAGAATTGGTCAATTTTTCTTCTGTCTCCCTCCTTTGACTTTTAAAATCCTCCTTAAGCTCTTCAAAGAAGAGTTTGAGACAAGTTCATTTTGGGTCTTGAGACCAGTTCATATACCATTTTGAGATTTCAGATGTGGATGTAGTGTCAATGTTGTCCTCTTCTGAATTAATATATTGTTCTTCCCTGTCCTCATAGTAAGATTCTATGGTCTTTGCTTTTCTAGTTTGCTTCTTGTTTATTGTAAGTATCTCTATCCTGACTTTTAAAGTGGATCTCTGCTTCTGGGGCATGGGGCTCTGTCCCATGCTTCTTCTGTTTGTGGCTATGGACCTGGTTACTGGCTTTGTGTGCTGTGGCCTCTGGTTCTGTTAGCTGGAAGCTACATAATGCTGCAGCTTACCTGGTGCTGAGCTGGAGCTAACTAGTGTATGACAAGGCTGAGGCCAGGTGAAGTCTTTTTGAGTTTCTCAGGATTACACTGAAGCTTGCAGCCTGAGGGGCAGGGGAGAGGTGGTTTGGCCACTGTCAATCTCCTCCTCCCTTAAGGCTGAGCTAGAGCACAGCAGCTAGTGGACAATGGTCCATGCTTGTTTCTGCTGATTCCCCTAGTTGTGTGAAGGCACACCTGGGGTCCTGATGTTTCTGCTTGCAGACTCCACCCACCTGGGTCTCAGGATCCTTTGCTGGTCCGTTGAAGTGGGGCTTGCTGGATGCCTCCAGTCCTGCCATGGTCCACTTCAGCCACAGCAGGAGGGACTTTTCCCTTCCATCTCCCTAGCCTCCCAAGCTAGAAGACTGTTGTTCCCCTTCTCCTTGTTCCATTTTACCAGGATTTTTTCTGGGGTAATATTTTCTGGGTATTTCAAGGTCAATAAGGGGGGATGAGAGCATTTGTGGTTTACTCGGCCACCTTGACTTCTGGAAGTTCAAGTAGGTGACTTTCAAATATTTAGTCTGTGAGATGATAGCTCCAGGTGCAGCTGCTGTTACTGCCCTGCATTTTCTCTCACTCAGTGCTGCCTGACTCTGGTCCTGTGCTGAGAGGTTGGGAAATCATCATTACACTGGTGATTCAGCTCACCAGGGCCAGCTCTCCCTCAGCTATGGTGGGGTGTAGACTCGAGCTCTGAGCTCTCCCAGCCCAGTGCAACAGATCCTTCCTGTAAATCTTCTGGATTCTCTTGGCTGGAAGTCTGCCACACTCTGTGTCCTAGTGGATTTTGCCAATCTCAAGTTTGTTTAGATTCACATTTTAGACGTATCTGAAAGAATCTGTGAGAGATCTCAGATGCATCTCTGCTTCTGCTCTGCCATCTTGGCTCTGCCCCCACTACAGGCATTTTCTCTAGCTGCTTTCCATGCTTAGGATGTTCTGTCTCCTCATTTTTACCTCTTGGCTTTACTGGCCTCCTTCAAGTGACAATTAAGATTCCCTCTCCTACAGGAAGGCATGTGCAATCCCTCTTAAAATTCTGGAACCTTCCCTCTGTTAATAATTTCCTATTTATCCTACATATAACTTATTTCTCTGCATTTGTTTGTTGTTGTCACTGTCATGAAATTGTGAACTCCATGTGGAGAGGGGCTGTCTCTTTGCCTTTCTTTCTATCCCCAGTACTTAGTACAATGGCCAGCATGTAGGAGTCACTTAACAAATGCTCATTGACTGAGGAGTGGAGAGGGCTGGATATCATGTCACAGGACTTGAATTCAAATATTGCTCTTCCACCTGTTTCCTATGTGACAATCAGCTAATCACTTAACTTCTTTCTACTTCAGTTTCCTAATGGGCAAAATGAAGTAATGAGACCAGATGACCTCTAAAGGCTCTTTAGCTCTAATTCTATGAGTAAGCAATGTCACGTAGAAAATACGATGCCAATTGAAGTAATGGTCTGTAGACACCAGGTACCATAACATGGAAGTAGCTGAAAAGGAGAAGTCCTTAAGTACAACAATATTTTGCCTCAGAATCTCACTTTACGAAAGTCTTCTTGTTTTTTTGCTATTACTATGTATGGCTGCTGTCGCTACAACTTGGTATCCTATGGAGAGCCCTCAAAATGAACTGCAGGAATGATAGGTTGGAACTTTTCAAAGAATCAAAATCATACTACCACTAACTCAAGTGGGTACTATCTGAGTTTAGGTTATATGTTTAAAATAATCAGAATTGTCTTTAAATGCTAAAAAAGGCATGATCAATTGTGATACTGTATACCACTGTGAAAAATACAAAGCCTATATTTCTGGAAATGTAAGCTTCATAGAAAAGGATATTATTTATCAACTAAATCCTTTCATAAACAGTGTTATAAATAGGTATCCCATGCCCTGGAAAAATTCTAAATTGTCTATCCTACCATAAAATACATTAGGAAAAAAGAAAAAAAATAAAATAAGATAGGAGACTATTCATTATGGATAGCCAATGATAAGGAGAAATAAAAGTAAAGATAAGCTTCCTCTGGTTACTGAAAAATAGCACACTTTTTCTACTGAATAAGGTCCTTAGATAAACTAAATTTTGTATCATTTGGTCATATTTTAAAAGGTAAAACCTATAAAACCTATAGTTCAGTTACAAAGGTAACATTGAAGGTTAATAAATCTAGTGCTTTTAAAACTATTGTAGATTTCCTGACAACCTATCCTTATTCACACTGTTCCTTAAACTTAGAATGCTTTTCTCCCTCCCCCCTCTCTAGCTACTGAAATCCTATATAGTACCCTTCAAAACCTACCTTAAAAGTTACCTCCTCCATACAGATGTCTCTGACTCCACAAAAAACAAGTGGTTTTTCTATCCCACCAACTTTCACAGTAGTTTATATTATTCTTACTCATCCATCTCATATTTTTATTATAATTATTTTTGTTCAATAAGCAGCATGGTACAGTGTGAGAAGCAGATTTGGAGTCATTACTTAGTGCTATTAGAGGCAGCAAGATGGCTCAGTGGATAGAGCATTGGACCTGCAATCAAGCAGACCTGAGTTCAAATTTGGCCTGAGACACTTCCTAGCTGTGTGATCCTGGGCAAGTCCCTTGAACTCTGTTTGTCTTAATCCACTGGAGAAGGAAATAGCAAATTGCTCCAATATTTCTGCCAAGAAAACCTCATAGACAATATGGTCCATGGGGTCACAAAGAGTTGGATACAAGTGACTGCATAATAACAATCTGTTTATTGCTATTATTTTTGTTATTGAGCCAGATTGTGTCACTGTGATGTTCCCATTACATCATAACCATTTCTTTCTGTATGCCATTAAAAAAGAGGAACCAAAAGAATTTCTTTTCATCTTCATTTGCTTCCCTAAATATCATCATTTATACCATTAAAAGTGGCCGGTGCTTACTACACACCACTTAAACATACAAATGTCATATTAACCGACGTAAAAAAACCTTGTTGAAATGAATTAAAGGTGGAATGTAAACAAAAAATCTGAAAAGACGATTATTGTACATTGCTGACAAAATCCAAATGACTTTATCTGGTAGAAGAAAACAAACATTAGACTTTCCCACGAACATTTGTTTGATTTTGGTATGGTAGTTCCAAAAAATGTGAAATAGATAGGGCTTTTTATCATGAGTAAGATTAGACTGAAAAATACTAGAGTATAAATAAAACGGAGACCAACAATTTTCCTTGATGACAGTAAATCCTTTATTTTTCCTCTTAGGTGTCTCCCTCCTTTTGAATTAAGATGATGGCTGATAAGAATTAACAGCTAAATTGTTTTTTTAAGGCTTCCAAAGTATTATACCTACACGATTCCTGCTGAGCCTCACAACAGTCCTGTGAGCAAGGTGGCATCATTATCATACCCATTTTGCAGATGAGAAAACAGAAGCTCAGAGGACCTAAGGGATGTTCCAACTCTAATACTCCTGGCAAGGTCTTGAGTTGGGATTGGAAACCTGGTCTTCCTGACTCCCGGTCCTGCGCTCTTGCCTCCATTCCACATTGCCTCCCCTGTACAGCATATATGGAAGTGTCTGATGTCAGGATAATACACAGCAAATGTCGAAACGGGTAGCAGTGCTGAATTACAAGGAAATCAGGGAGTTCAGGGGAACAAACCATTAAAATAAATCTTAATCAATTCCTCCTAACCTCCTAACAGAAGTAAGAAGCAGATATATTTTATCCTGAGTGACTGGACCATTAACTGTAGTTGTCACAGCCTTTGTCTATACTGTGTATGCAAAGGGAAAACACCATGCCACCAGCCCACTACAAAAGTCAGTATATAATAGTAAACAATTTGGATCATGGGAGAATTGATCGGGCTGGCAAACACTCGAGACATAGCAAACTTCCATGAACCATTTTATTTGGCTCTACTTTCATTTGGATGCTGCTTATGGATGTAATTTTAAGTTAAAAGATGATAGTGGTAACTGGGTCACTAAGTTAGGATTAGCATATGCTTGCCAAGAAGCGTAGGAAAGCAACATTTTGAAAAGAAATTAAAAAAAAAACTCCAGCAAATTCATCCCAACCTATATAGCTGATTGGGATGTATACATTCTGAAAATCCTTAGATATTCAAAGAAAGACCAAAAAGGTCTCCATATAAATATGATAAGGAAACTGAGGCAAGCAGAGTTAAATGACTCCCCCAGGGTAGTACCTGAGTGTCTGAGGCCAGACATGAATGTATGAAGATGTGTCTTCCTGACTCCATGGCCGCTACTCTACCCACTGTGCCACTTAGCTGCCTAGAGATAGGTTACAACCAGTATAAAGGAACAGAGAGTTGTGGGAGGCAGAGATTAGGTGGATGGAAACTATGATTTCTTCATTGTAGGCACCTACCAGTGTGGAAACTCTCTTTTTAGCAGATTGTCAACGTGTCTGCAGCTTATAGCCTTAGATTGTAGCTTGGTGAGCTCAGAAGTTCAGTAACATTAACCACCAATAAATGTCAGAGGTGTGCCTTGAACCCAGGTGGATCTTCCCAATACAAGGCTATTTTTCTTCCACTTTCCCTGCAGTAAACCACATGTAGTATAATAGTAATTCTAATGAATAGTTTATATAGAAATTTAAAGTTTACAAAGGACTTTATGCACATTCTCATTTGACTGAGATCTTGATCTACAATTCTCCTTAAGAAGCCCTATCACAAAATAAGTTTCCAAATATTCCTCCTTCTTGATGCAATTGGCCACCATTTCTATTCCTCAGATACTTAAGCTGCTATGATACTTTACTTTTCCTAAATCCTACCTCCAACAAGAAGATTTTTCCAATCCCCTTACTTCTAGAGTCTTCTCTTTGTAGATTATCTACAATCTATCCTCTATAGATCAATCTATAAAGCATGCTTATAGATGTTTGCATATCACCTCTCCATTATACTGTAAAATCCCTAAAAGGAGGGATTGCCTTTTGGCCTTTCTCTATATTTCCAGTGTTTGATAAAGTGCCTGGTACATAGTAAGTATTTAATAAATGTTTCTTCACTTTTTTTTTTGCATGCTGTCTCCTTGATTAAACTTGAAAGCAGGAACTTTATTTTCTCTAAAATTTGTGTCCTTTCTTCGTATCCCTAACACTTAGCATAGTGCCTGACACATGGTAGGTGCTTGATAAATGCTAATTGACTGAATGATCAATTTTCAGGTGCTATACAATGTGATCTGAATAATTTGGAACTTAGTGTTTTTTATCATACTTGGAATCATAGCTTTTATCCTTGACACAAATGGCCACTTTACAGCCCAACAGATTATCAGATGACTATATAGTTTGTATTTACAAAGTTGCATTCACAAAAGGGCACACATAGAAACATCTTTGTAAATTGATCTGATCACATAGGAATAAAAAAACCCAATAAAATTGTCTCAATTAGAATTTATTTCTGCAAAGTACTTCTTTTCAAGAGGTGGAAACAACTGAACCATTTCTTAGAATTCTTACCAGTAACTATTTCTATAAGAATTTGAAAATTTCTTCATCATATAAGATGAATATAAAAAATTACTCTGATTCCTAAACAACTAAAAAGATGAAAAAACTAACCTCTGTGTCATGGAGTAATTGGGGCTAAGATAAAAGTTACAGCCCAGAAAAGGCTAGATATTGATCTCTTCAGTTCACGTACATTATTGCTGATCTTTCAGGATTCTAAGCATCGATTGTGCACTGCAGTTACGATAAGCTATATAGCAAGATCTCATCCGGACTGCAGTGTCGGGCAGGAGGGAAAAAAATAGAGTTTTAACCTGAGCAAGCCTGTAGCCAAGTTGGAAAATATCATCCTCCTTCTAAATCTTTGGCCTGGCTATAAAAAAAATTAATAATTTATTAAAACATATTTTATTACAGGGCTTTCCCTTCTGTCTTACTGGCTTTTTGCCAGTGTACACCATGAAGTAACAGTTGGAAAATGACCTCCAGTTCTTCAAATGAGTAGTTTCTTTAGTTTGGCTTAAAATTAATCATTTATTTGAAAAAAAAAATACCATGGACTTATTTCTTAGTAAGGCCCAAGTTTCATGCTCATTATGGCTCCCTGCCAGTATCTAACATGACATCAGAGCGATGTTACTACAATTATGCGGACCATACTGGGTCTGTAATACATTGCTATGATGATATATTAAACATTGACTTGAAACCTGAATACATAATTGGCAATGACAGAAGGAAGTAAGATTTAATATCTCCCACGCCACCCTCCTCTCTTCGGGCCCCTCCTCAATTGCTCGGGGTCATGCCTTCTCAGTGCATTCCCATTATTTCAAATAGGATATCCTGATGTATTGGGTACAATTGCAAAGTCCAACAAAAGCCTCTTTGTTATAAGTATTTTGTGTAGCATACAGTACTCAAAGAACTTTATTTCTTTCCCCCCATTTTTGACAAAGCAGAGTTCTCCCTTCTAGCCAATAAATAGTACAATGGCCGGTTAAACATTAAACACTTGATTGTTCATGGTTTAGAAGAGTATAAAACATACCCTGAAAAGAGTCCAGTACTACAGCTTTTTCACCCTGTTTATTTTCAATCTGTCTAAAAGTCATATTTATAAACTCTCTACCCACCCTTCAAAGACAAAATATCCTTCATATCTTTTTTTAACAGCCTAGCAGAATCAGCTCTGCCATACTGTCTCATTGACATTTATTTCTTATAATAATCAGCAAAAAGTATGCTTTCAAAGAAAATCAGAAAGCAATAAGTTCACGTTGTCCTTGAGTCGCTACTTTTATATCTGACCTTTCTGCTTTACCAGTGATATTTTTTATCTTGTCCTTTTTCAGGTACTATCCAGGCTGCCAAATATTTTTCCTAATGTTCCCTCTCTATTCTCTGAAGTTTCAGAAATATACTTTAAAATAAATTCATCACTCTGAAAAGAATCCACAGTAGCTGACTACCTCCCTACCTCCCTACCTCTACTTTTGGCTTTCCCACCCACAAAACACTAAATGATTTCTCTACTCCTGTCTAACATTTGAGTCCAGCTGGCCTTGTGAGTTGTGTGGATAGACATAGCTCACAACTTGGTGACAAAGCACTGGAAACTGCTTCTTTCAAGTTTCAAAGTAATTAGATGTGCCCAGAGCAGGAGATGTTGACCAGGCACAAAACTTTCAGTCAGATCTGTTTTATGATGCTATCATTTCATATTGTCTTGTCTGGAAGAGCAGGTAGAGTTTTTAGAAAATCCTTGATATCCTTAGAAACAGTTAATGATAAATGAAGATATGTAGCAATCTTGTTTTCTCATGATTGGAAATAATATGCTGAAATATTGAATAGTTAAAACTACTCGATACTGGGTAGTAAGTAGATTGTTAACTGCCTAAGAGCCTCTTTTTCTCTTCATCACCCAGAAAACCACAGTCTGAATGCCAAATATACTAAAAACCTATTTTACAGAGAACTCGCACAAGGCAAATACTCAAACAGAGGTCAGAAGTGATCCAAGGATCCTCTCAAGGTCTCTCTGAAGAATGTTAGTATCAATTGTGAGACATGGGAGATGCTGTCACAGGACCACTCAGCATGGTATCTGTTCATCAAAGATGCCTCTGTGCTCTTTGAATAGGATTTCAGTAGTTCAAAAGAAATATGAGATGCACAAATTTAGTGACATCTCCACTCCAAATGTTTGCTTGGACTATTTGTGGCCAACCTGTAGTAAAGCATTCTGCACTTTTATTGGCCTAATCGGCCACTGTTGAACATATTGTACCTTGACACCAACATCATGACATTATAGGTTCTCTTTGAGTAGGAAGGATGAACAGCCACCCTGTGAACTACCTTGCACATAATAAGTGCTTAAAAAATTCATGGTACAATGAAAAAAAGACTGCTCCATCAGAAGTCAGAGGACTTGGGTACTCAACGAGGGGATTGGTTTTAACCTTTAAGATCCCTTCTTTCTATTTCTACAATCATAATATTTTTGTAATGTTGAATTAGATTGGCTTTTCCTTTCAAATCTAGGGGAAAAAAAGGAAGGAGAGAAATGAGTTTTTATGAAGTAACTATTATATGATAGTCCCTGTGCTAAGCACTTTACATTTATCTCATTTGATCCCCACAGAAATTCAAGGAGGTAAGTCATTTCCCAAATTCCTATTTGTCATTCTGCTACTATTATTTTCCCTCTTGATTTCTTCAAATTGATTTTCTTTTTAGACTCATCCTTTCTAGGCGTCAGAGATGACAAATGTCTGTTGCATGAAATCTACAACAGTGTTTTTAGCTTAATAGTAGTTATCAAATGAACTTCCCCACACAGTGTGATCTTGCAGCTAAGATTAATCCCACATAATTACAAGAGTAGTGAGGGAAATAAAATGAGAATGATGCTTGTGCTCAGTATGTGAATGGTCCTATTTTTAAGTCCAGGCCTGGGCTAGTCATAAAAGTGATTCATTAAAATGTGTAGTTGGTACCTTCCTGATAGAAGGTTTCCATCAGTCTTTTTATTTCTTTCTTGAATACAAACCACTGAAATGGAAAGTTATGAGGCTTCCATGTAAAAATGTCTTTCAAGAAACTTTATAGTCACAAAGGGGAAAGGAAAAAAAAAGCAGAAGAGAAAAAAAAGAATATGGAGTGATTATGAACAGATTTTAGTTTGTACGTACTTTCGAGAGACTGATTCGTCTCTCTTTGTCCTCCTAGCACCTAGCATGGTGTCTTGCACATACTATTTGATAAATATCTGATGAATAAAGAAAATCAGACTCATTTCTTTATGTCATTTCATTTGTAGAGTGAAAGAAGAAATATTTTATAGAAGCAAATGATGAAAATACCCTAGTTCATGGGGTCCATTCACTCAGGTCCCCTATGACTGACCATGGTCTAAAATCTCTATGAGGTGATGCCTTTTGGAATTTTCCTGAGTGGCTTAACTCTGCAATTCATCACAAGTGCTAGAGAACTCTGTGCTTTATTCTTGAACTGGCTGTACTTAAGTAACGATGACATAATTCCTGTTTTCTTTTAAGATGAAAGATATTGGTAATTTTAATATATTAGGATTACCACACTAAGGAAAACAATTTTGTGAAAAGTTCCATGAGTTATTTCGGTGTGAGCAAGCAAGTAGGACCACGCTCTTCGAGTTGAGGTGGGAAGTCTTGGTGTGTGGTCACTGAAGAACTTAGATCAACCTTGCATTCAGAAAAACAATGCATCATTTTAAGCCCTGGGACTGCTTCCTGCTGTATTCCTGACTGGGTTCAAACTGGTATAAGTTTGAGACAGCTCGCAGGTATGACTAATAATAGTGGATGGAACTCTTCAGAAATCTCTTCTCAAATAATAAGCCTATTACAAATAAAAAATACAAGTAAAATAATAGTAATAAAGTTAGGATATGCTAGAGGTTCCATAGGCTAATAAAGTCTTTGAGTTTTGACTAAATTGTATGTTATCCTAAATTTTTATAAAAAATCGCTCTTAAATGTTCATAAACCACTTGATAACAATATAATCACTATCTCTGTCTCCTCTTCCTCCCCACTCCTTCTACCCTCCTCTTTATCTCTTTTCTTATCTCTCTCTCTCTCTCTCTCTCTCTCTCTCTCTCTCTCTCTCTCTCTCTCCCCTCTCTCTCTTTCTCTCTCTCTATTTTTCAATGGTACTAGCAGAATAAATACCAACAGAAAGAAGAGTTATGAGGAAGAATAGGTCATTTTTGCTCTATCTAGAAACTCTACTAATCATGTGTACTAAAATTGCAATTGAAATTCATAAACTTCTAAGGTTTTTTGCGGGGAGTGGAGAAGATGACTGCTCTGGTCAATATGTTCAAACCATATGAAGTTGAATCTTTAATATAATTTAGTATCAAATTTTGATGCTATATCTGTAAAAGCAGAAACAAGACTGTCTCCATTTAGACAATATTTCTCCCTGTTAGTTTCAGAACAGAAATTCAGTATGTATGTTACTCTTCTCTTGACTTGGTATTAGGCAGTAGACACTAGCCACAGTGTAAAATTATTCCTATAAAAGACAGAAACATGGGGTTTGCTTCTTCTCCTATTTGTTTGGCAAGCAAGTTTCTTGTTTGTATATGTGTGTATATATATATATACACACATATACACACACATACATATATACACAAAGGTATATATACACATATATACATACATATACATACATATATGTAAGCATGTGTGTATCTATATCTATCTATCTATATCTATCTATCTATATATACCTTCTAGCCCTCTTTTCACCCTTTTTCTCTGTGCATCTTTGCCAAAAGAAATGAAATTTTACCAGTACACAGATAGGCTTGCTTTTCTCATACCAAAAAAGAATTTTCTTTGCAGTGATTCCTACCATAGATTCCTTAGTATTTTAGAGTAGGAAGGACTCTAATGCCTAGCACAGTGTGCAGCTTATAAGAGGTGCTTAATAACTGTCTGTTAAATTGAAGTAGCATCAAAAATAAACATAGAAATCAACATTCTAGGTGGATATACAGGCAAGAATGACTTTACAATGACAACCTGCTTACAAACAAGAATAAGACAGCTCTCCCCCACTTCCTCCCTACAACAGCAACTACAACCACAACAAGCACACACCAACAAAACGCAGTCTGACAGCACCACCATCACTTTGGACTGACTTCACAGGCGATTTGACTGAAACAGACATCGCCTCAATGGATTCTGGCGCAGTAGCCAAACCATATCATGCGTCTCAATACTTCAGTTTGATCTGGTTTGTACTTGACACAATTTTGCTGCATACATTATAGAGATTGAAGTACTAAACAAATACAGAGTCAAATCTCATTATTGTATACCAGGCAAATTTTATGAAAACGTTAACTGTCTGCAGCATTTCCCTTGGCAATAACTTAAAGACCATTTTCAGAAGCTGTTACCAAACCCATTTCAAAACTGGTTTGGTTTCCTTTACTTTTACTTTCCAGGATTTTACTGAGGGGATCCTTTGAAAAATTAGTGATGTCTCTAACACCGAATTTAAATTCTTCGTGGCCAATGGAATCCTGCATATCCATTAACACAAGAGTCTGACGTCTCTAAGATTTATATTGCCAGAAACTCTCATTTGATTTATAATCTGGTAATCCTTTTATCCTCCATTTATATGCAGTATAACTTGACGTAAGTGCTAGAATGCCTGCACTAATAGAATTCAAACATATTGGGCTGAGAAATTTTGAGATCACAGAGGTACTTTAAAGAGACAAAAAAAAAAGGACAAAGCCTGGAAAGTGATTTTTTCTGGATCTGGCTTTTAAATAGACCAACAAAATGGAATTTAAGTTAAAACTACTGCATTTTTGCACATTAGACTTGAAATAGGTCTCTTATTGAAGTCTCCTTTCCTGTCTCTGGTTTTACAACTTCAGTAGTCATTCCAGCAGAGGGGAGCATGGATTGGATTCTTGTGAATTTTGATATTAGCTCATATTACAAAAATGATGTGTATCTATGAGGTGTATTTGTAAGAATTCTTTTTTGTTAGGATTCTAAGGGAAAATGCAAAAGAAACTGAAAATAGAGGCAAAGAAAGTCTTAAAGAGCTCCATGGATCTGGGGTTAGAATTAAGTAATAAGTGGTCAAAGATCCTTTGCTGTACTATTTGTATTTACAAAACTAATACTTCAAAAACAAGCACTAACAGGAGCAGAGTAGCCTAATAATCAATGCTAAAAATCCATATCCAAGACCCTTTCTGAGTCTGTCCTTGAAAAATGGATCTTTATGGATATGGGAAAGAATTGAGGTAATTGTTTAATATTAACTCATTTTTCAGTTTTAACATTTCCTATAAACATAAAAATATATAATAGATTTTTAATATCATTCTTAAATGGGCTGATAAAAAGGATTTTTTTATTCTAAATTAAAGTAACATAACTTGGTTAGTTGAATATAAGCATCTTGAAAGCAGGGACAGTTTTTCAGTTTTGTAAATACCATATTATACACACATAGGCACATGCAGATATACACATATAAATACATACACAAACATATCTGTTGTGTGGATTAGCATGTGGAGCAAACAGACAATCTAGGTGACGAACTCCTGAGTAAAAAACATTGACTGTAACTGTGCCTCCTTTATCCTACGTATCTTTCAAGCCGACAGAATGTCTTTTCCCCTCGTAGGCATTTCAATATTTGTTGCTCGTTTCTTAGAGGCCAGATATTGAAGGACAACTATCAAACGGTGGTTTTGTGGTTACATATTCAATAATGCTATGTATTTTTTGCCCTTCACCATTATTTGAAAGTTTAATTCCAAAGGGTGTTATTTCTTATTTCTCTTTTCATCAGTTTCTAAATTCAGACCTCCCTTTATTTACAGACCATAATAAGTATTGTTTCCCCTTCCCACTCTGACCATCTTTCTCCTCCCCTACCTTCTAAAAGGGCCTCTTCAATGGACAAAACAATGAAGAAATGACTGGTTTTATTAAAAAGAGGAGTATGACAGATTGTAATGGTACATCAAGGTATATGACACCTTATTGTTATTTTTAAATGATCTGAAAAGAAAAAGGGGCAGGGAGGGGTAATGGAAGGAAACTAGCACTTATGAAGCTCTTATCATGACACTATGTAAAGAACTTGACAAATAGCTCACTTGATAATCACAGCAACCTTATAACATAGGTAATATTATCGTCCACATTTAACAGTTGAGGCAACTGAGACAGAGATTAAGGAACTTCCCAGAATCACATAGCTATTAAATGCCTGAGGCCAAATCTGAATTCAAGTCTTTCTGGCTTCAGAGACACCTAGCAGCCTCAGATGGAATACTTTCCTTCTTTAGCTCATCTCTTGGGCTACACTTAGGAAAAAACCTTTTCTGATACCACCAAGTAATAGTTCTAATAGTACTATTTTCCCATCTTTTATAGAAGCTAAGTAGGACACTCCTGAGTTCAAATCTAGTCTCAGATTTGTATTACCCTGGGCAAATCACTTAACTTCTGCTTGCTTCAGTTTCTTCATCTGTAAAATGAAGATAGTAGTAGCATCTATCTTGTAGGTTTGCTAAGAGGATCAAAGGAGATAATTGTAAGGTGCTTAACACAATACCTGGTATGTAATACGTCCTATGTTTGGGACTAGTCTATATAAACATCATTCAAAAGTCGGCTAAAGTTTCAATTACGAGAAATTTGTGAGTAGTACCCCTTTCTACTAATCCTAGTTCTGAGTGTGAACTGAGCATAACAACTTGTATCACAGAAGCTACACAGCAAACTCTTTCTCTATTAAAAATACATATATTTATTATTCATTATTATTAAATTTCCTATTTGTAGAATATTAGAAGGATGCAAACAGAAATTTTGTTGACTCATTAGAAGCCTCTAATGTGATATTATGCAAAACTTAGCATTGTATTAAAAGGCTGTATTTATAGCATTAATTTTAAGACCACATTTGAGGTGCTATATTAAACTATTAGTATATTAAATGAGAAAAATCCATGAAAAAAGGTAAATCTAACCATTTAAAGTGAGAACTTTGACTGTTCAGGCTTCCCACCCAGTGAGCTCACACATATCTACTCTGGCTAATTTCAGTCTCTCCTTTTTTCCTCTTTCTTCTCTCCCTCCTTCCTTTTTGTCTTTTCTCCTTTTATTAACCTCTGTTTTTTCCCTTCCTTTCCCTTTTGTACCTCTTTCTACTTTGCCTCCTTTCTTTCCCTCATTTCTCCTACCTACTCTTTCTCCTTCCCTTTCTTCTTTCATTTTCCCATTTTCCTTCTCTCCTCTCTCCCTCCCTCCTTCCTTCCTTCCTTCCTTCCTTCCTTCCTTCCTTCCTTCCTTCCTTCCATCCTTCTTTCTTTCTTTTCCTTCCCTCCATCCCACCCCACAGGATGCTAGATCTCCAGTGCCTTTACACAGGCTGATCATTTACAGGACCTGTCTTTCCTTCTCACTTGAATCCTGTAGAATCTCTAGTTGCCTTCAAAGCTCAGGTCAAGTGCCAACTTCTACAGGAGACTTGCTGATGCCCTTAGCTGCTAGTGCCTCCACTACAAAAATCACCTTTTACTAATTCTGTAAATACTTATTTGTGCATGTTGCCTTTTGCAATAGACCATAATAATACCCTTGAAGGCAGGGATTATTTTATTTTGCCTCTGAATCTCCAGACTCTGCCCCTTGTTGTCACACAGTAGGCACTTTAAAGATTCTTGTTGCTTCATTGGTTCTGCTGCCTCTTAGATGTACATTTTTTTTCCTCATCTAATTCTCTCACTTTACTTTTGTTCTTTTTTACTTAAAATTTTTTAAAAATAATATTTTATTTTTTTCTAATTACATGTAAAGAGAATTTTTAACATTCATTTTAAAAAACTTCGAATTCCAAATTTTTTCCCTCCTCTCTCCCTTAAATGTGTTTTTTTCTTTTTTCATGTATTTTAATTTTTACTTTTTACACTTTATTTATTTAATTTTTTTTACATTCATTTTCACAAATTTTTGGGTTCCCAGTTTTCTCCCCTTTTATCCCCTCCCCCCACCCCAATACCCCATGCAATCTAATTTTCCCTATCTCCAATCTGCCCTCTCTTCTGTCATCCCTCCCTTCTCTTGTCTCCTGTAGGGCCAGATGACTTTCTATTCCTCATTAACTGTATGTCTTCTTTCCTAGTTACAACAACAATATTAAACAGTTGTTCCTAAAACTTTGAGTTCCAAATTCTCCCCATCCCTCCCTCCCCACCCATTCCCTTTGGGACGGCAGGCAATTCAATTTAGGCCCTATCTGTGTAGTTTTGCAAATGACCTCCCTGATAGTCGTGTTGTGTAAGACTAACTGGATTACCATCCCTCCTAACCTGCCCCTCATTGTTTCTCTTCTGTCTCTTGATCCTCTCCCTCCCCAAGTGTTGACTTCAAATTTTAGATGTACATTTTAAAGCTTTTCACATCATTCACATGACAATGACTTAAACTATTGTCTCAGTGGAGAACATGTAGAAAGTTGCATTGATTCATCCAATAACTGTTTAATAAGTGCCTATTATGTGCAAAGCATGGTTAAATGTTAGGAGAGATAGAATTAAGAGTTTATTATTGGAGATAAGTTGATAACTCCCACTCCGAAAATTCTAATCCATTTTCCCATAATTATTTCATTTTTTCTTAAGCTTCACAATTCAGAAAAAAATAGAACATTTGAGAATATTTCTTGGAATATTCCTTATACAGTCAGGAAGTTGTTTGAAATTGATTTGTACCATACTATATTATACTAGAAGTAATCATATGTGTGGTGCATATAACTGCAATGCTTTATTTGTTATTTTCCACATAATGACTACCTCCTATGATACTATAAAATAATGAAGCGATAAAATAATAGTTATTGTATTTGATTTTTCAACTGAATACTTTTCATTTCAATAGTGGTAAAGAAAAATGAAATATATGAGTCTCTTAAGAGTTAATGTATTTGATTATATGAAAGCAGAATTTTATACTTTCTTTTTCTCATATCCCATAGGGTGAAAATTATACACTAAGTATTCAAAGGTAGCATCTTGAATTATAACCAGGTAATAAAGAGGATAGATTTAGTAAGCTTTTTAGTATTTTAAAGTTAGCAAAACTTTGATGAAGTATTTTCTAAAAGTATATATATATATATGTATATATATGTGTGTATGTATATATACATGTGTGTATTATATATGCATATATGTGTGTACATCTATATATAATATACATATATAAGTATGTATCATAAATACTTTATTTCACCTCAATGTATGCAACAATGGACAGATGTTGTAACCTTATGACTGAAATGATTTACAGAATTCTTTAAAGTTGGTTCAGGAATATTTAATAAAACTTCTTGGAATATTTAAGATTGATTCCTGTCTATAGAGAGAGGCAGAACCATAACTAGAACCATGACAAAATGTATGTTGTGTGTGTGCAGATGTGTATATACATCACCTGTATATGCATGTACCCATGCATGTATATATATGCATACAATCATATTAGGCCTATATAGTCACCATGCATGTATGGATATGCATGCCATATCATCACAAATATTCATGCGTATGTACTGAATGAGTTAGTGGAGCATGAGAACAGACAGTTGAGGTGATGACATACTAGGCAACCGCATATGTATCATTTATCTTATGTAGTTACAGTTCTGGACAGAGGAATGATCTAGCTAGTTTCTGAATGATCCTTTAAGTTATGTGATCTTTCAACTGAATATTTGTTGAATTGAATTGAATTCAGTTCCTCAAAGTTGATTTGATAAAAGATAGTAATGCAGAGTGCTATTATGATACTTCATTGGTACTTAGAGTAGGAAATTAACTTCTTGGAACTATCATTTCACTAGAATTCTCTTATGAAGGTATATGCCTATGAATCCCAGAGTATCCCCTTTTCAGTAAAATAAAATTTTTAAATAGTTCAAATGGAATTAAAGGTACATGCGGGTAATAGTCTTGATGATATTAGAAAAGATAATATTCACTGGGGACATTTTCAAGTCTATGTCTGATTGGAAAAGAACATAGAACAATGATCTTGCAGAGCATGATGGTAATTATTTTTGTAACTTGAAGGTAATACTTTTTACTTGCCTGTAACAACTTGAATTTTCTTTTCCATTCATATCTAGAAAACTGATATGACTTTTCTCAACCCATAACATTTTAAAATATTTTAGTTTTTAGTACTTTATTTAAGATAGTCTATGTGCCAAACAAATAAAAATGAAATAGATCGACATTGATTGGAAATTAGCTGAATCAACTGTGGTACACTGACATAATTTAATATTACTGCACTTTAAGACATGATGAAAATAAAGAATTCAGAGAAGCCTAAGAAGACACGTGAACTGATGCAGAATGAAGTAAAATGGGAAAAGTGTTGGATTTCGAGTGAGAAGAAACTGGATTCAAACCTCAGTTCTGCCTTTAACTATGTGTGATCTCAAATTTTATGGTCTTTAGTTTCTTGAATGATAAATTGAACAGACTGAACAAGATGACAACAAAGGTTTCTTCCATTTCTAAATCTATTACCCTAATCAAAACCAGGAAAGCAATATACACAATGACTAAAATGACATAAATGGTTGAATCAAATTAAAGAAACTGACTGCTACATAATTATAATAACCAAGAAGGCTGGTTCTGGGAAAGAGTTGATCCCTTCCTTTTTTGAAGAGATGGAAGACTTTGTGGATAAAGTATTGCATATAATGCCAAATGTGGTTCACATGTTGATTGGTTTTGCTGAATAATTCTTCTTTCATTCTTTTTTAAAAATAATGAATAATTTTCTCAAGTGGGAGAATGCTGAAGAGATATATTTAGAAAATAATGTGATGTGAAAACCAACATGTATCAATACAAATTTAAGATACATGCCCCACAAATCGTGATTGAAAATAGACAATGGGTAACTCCCCATTTGTGATTTTAGACTATTGATGAGAACAAATAACTATAAACACAGTGGTTACTCAATAAAAAGACAAGGAAGTTGATGAGAAGGGTTACACAAACCAAGGTTGTAGACATTCTACACATTATACAAAATATAACTTATTTTATTCCTAAAAAGATGAAATTATTTTATATTGTCTAGTAGTTTATATGTATTGAAAATTGTTGAAAAAAGGCATAGTAGTTTACTTTGATTAGTCAAAAAAAGAACGACTTACAGCAATTACAAAATTATGATTTTCCTAGAAACTAAGACTTCAATATTTTCTCTATTTTCAGGGAGTAATGGTGGAATCCCTATATTTTGGCTAATGATTTCAGTATTTTATATTGAGTTTTTGTTGTTTGATTCTCCACAATGGGAAGAGAGAATACTATACAGCTTTTCTGATGTTATTAAAAAAAAGAATGAGCACCTGAGATAGAGACTTGAGGCTCTTCGTAATGTTCTGTGCTTTTGTCTCCCAGCAATGAGCCTAAATCCATGGGAAGGACTTGAGCACCCCTCCCCATTAGTTTGGTTTCAAATATTGAAAAATCATAATAAGGAAAGGGGGCTCTGTCTAAGTTGAGAACCATTTTTATTTCCTCAGATATTTGCCATGTAAAATAATTGGATGTTGGATGAGGAACTATCCTGTCATATTTTGCTATTAAAATAATTTATTTTCATATATAACTTGACCTGTCCTGGTGAGTTACTGCAGCCTGTGGTCATTCAGTGAGGATTTCCAATGGGATTTTAATAATACTCTTATGTTTGCCATCTTGTACAGTGGAGGCTGTTGCACTCAATTTGTAAGAAAAATATTCAGGTATAAAACCAGATAATCTGTATCCCTTTGGAATCAAAAGTCACTTTGCCAAAATATTTTAACACATGAAATTGCTTCTTGAGAGATGTTTGCCATGATAAAATGACAGAAAACTACATTTCCATTATAATTATAACTGACTAGTGGTGCTAAGTTTTTATAATTTAAAGGTATTCTCAAATCTGACAGCCCTTCCATGTTGAATTATGCATCTCTGGCTCTTAAATAGTTCTGCTGGCACGAGACAGCTGAGATGAAGTTGTCTTTCTAAAATAATTGCTCCATGGAGCATCCATTATACCTTCAGAAAAAATGTATTACTTGACTTCTACAAATTATAGACTAGCCTATAATGGGTATTTTTGACAGCTATTAGCTTAAAAAAAATCTGAACAGTAAAATGAGTATTGATATCACTATGGCGTGTCATGCATGTTAATACCAACCTTTTCTGTACTTTCCTTCTAAAGCATGATGTAATCATTAATTACAATAATATTGATGCAATTGCACTCATCTTTAAAAAGTCTAGTATTGGCAAAGTGTATAATTTCTCTCACCTAGAAGATCAAAATGCATTTTCTGGATATTTACAGAACATTTTGAGGACACTGTCCAGGATTAAAACATCAAAATAAAGGAATCATTTCACTTGGGGGTGACATTTTGTTATCATTAACTATAAAATTATTAGGCATAGTCTGCTAGAACAATAAGATAAGAGAAGGAAAAATAAAGCTAGGACTCCTTTCTAGCTCTCTTACCAAATATCATACAATGCTACACAAGGGGTTTCATCTAAAATTACCTAGAAGGACAGCTGTGCAGCTGTGATTCTCACTAAAGTCCGTTATCGTGTTTCCGTTTTATTGGCAGCACTTGTTAGCTTCCTAAAGTGAAGTGTTTGAGGACAAAGGAGGGCTCTTCTCAAAGTCCCTGTGAGAACATTCTTTCTGTCCCACTAGACAGAAACCAAGTTAGGACATGACCAAAGTTGGACCCCTGAAATATTCATGGGTCTGGATAGAAACTACTTTATTTTTTGCTTTTGTTTTGCCTTTCCCTCTCAATAAGTAACACAGGAAAGCAAATGTTACACTTTTCATTTAAGAAACTTAGAAAGGCTACCATTTCCAATTTTTTTTTCTCTCAGCAACCTGTTGTAGTGACTTAAATTTGGTCATAAGAAATCAGCTAGGTGGCACAGTGGATGGAGCTTAGGAGCCTGGAGTCACAAAGATGTCAGCTACCATTACTATTTTAGGGGCAGCTAGGAGGCACAGAGGATAGAGCACTGGGCTTGGAACCAGGAAGACTCATCTTCCTGAGTTCAAATCCATCCTCGGATACTTAGTTGCTGTGTGATCCTAGTTCAAATATAGCCTTAAACACTTGTTAGCTGTGTGATCTTAGGCAAGTCCCTTAAACCCTTTTTGCCTCAGTTCCTCATCTGTAAAGTGAGATGGAAAAGGAAATGACAAAACACTGCTGCACCTTATCCGAGAAACTGCCCAAAAATGGGGTCATGAAGAGAACCACAACTTAAATGACCAAACAACAAAATTATAATTAGTATGAAAATCATCATTATCATAGGCTCATCATCATCATTTATTATTCCCTCAGGTTTGGAAAGCAATTCAGTATAAGGATCCCTGAAATCTGCATATTGAGTTTTAAAATCCCATTATTAAAATTACATATTCTACTCTATATGCATTTATTTTATTAAATATTTCCTAACTATAATACAACCCGGTTTGGATTGCATGCAGGTTATGTACCTTGCCCCATTCTGAGCTGAGCTTAAAAGTTGTAATAAAACCAGGATATACGTCTGGGGCAGGTGTCTTTCAAGCTCCGGTTTGGTGACCTACATCTGAAAACATGAACTTTGTTTTTTAATTGAATCAGAATGAATCATTGGTTTTGCTTTGGTTTGGTTGTTCTGTTTCCTGAAGTGGACCTCAAATAGGACTCTATATTAGAGTCGTTACAGTATGTCTGACTGTGGCTGATCAGACCAATACAAGCTCAGAATGCACAAAGAGTCCATGGGAACATATGCATTCTCTAAATTTGCGCATCTCATATTTCTTTTGAGCTACTTCAATTCTGGCTTGGTCATAGAGGGTACACCATGCTAGGCAGTCCTGTGCCAGTGTCTCCATGTCACACAATCAATTCCAAAGTTCCTAAGAGAGACCTTGAAAGTGTGTTTGTATCACTTTTTCTGACCACCATGTCAACAACTGCCATATGTGAATTCTCCATAAAATAGTATTTTGGGGAAGTATACATTTGGCATTTGAATAACATGACCAGCACATTGAAATTACACTCTCTGCAGTAGAGTTTGAATGCTTGGCAGTTCAGCTAGAGAAAGGATCTCAGTTTCTGGTATCTTATCCTGCCAGATGATCTTCAGAATCTTCCTAGGACAATTCCAATAGAAGTGATTCCATTTCCTGGCATGGTGCTAGTAGACCATCCAGGTTTCATAGGCACGCAACAATGACATCAGCATGATGGCTCTGTAGACTTTGAGTTTGGTAGGCAGTCTAATACCTCTTCTCTCCTATACTTTACTTCAGAGAATCCCAAACACTGAGTTAGGTCTGGCAGTACATGTGTCAACCTTGTTATCAATGTGCGTATCCCTGGAAAGTCCATTTCCAAAGTGAGTTAACTTGTCTGCAATATTAAAACTTTTCATTTGCTGCAACTGATGGTTCCACATGTGGATGGTGTGGTTCTGGCTGGTAGAGTGCCTGTGTTTTCTTTGGTGTTAATTGTTAGGCCAAAATTAGCTCAAGCAGCAGAGAATTGACCCACGCTTTGTTGCATCTCAGCTTCAGAGGTTGCATTGAGTGCACAATTATCTGCAAATAAAAAGTCATGCACCAACACTCCCCTGCATCATACAGGCTGAGCAGGTATCCTCTTTTCTTCCAAAATTCCCTTTAATTGTTGAATGTACCACCATCCTTCCAGCCACCCCACCAATATCACACTACTCCTCACCCTTATATCCAATTAGTTGCCAAACTACATCATTTCTACCTCCACAAAATCTTTCCAATATGTCCCTCTCTCTCTAGTCAAACCACTCTAGGACAACTTCTCATCACCTCTTGTGTTGATTACTACAATACTGCCCTCAATGAACTCCCTATCTCAAATCTTTTTCCACTCTGATCCATCTACACAGCTACCCAACCAATCCTTTGTCCTAAAGTTCAGGTCTAACAACACTACTCCTCTTTTTAATCAACTATAGTAACTCCTTATCGATTTTACAATGAAATACATTTTATCTTTATCAGATCATACTTAAATTTAAATCGTATTGTTGTCTAAGCTTTCTAATGTATATAAATATTAGCAAGTTAATATATGTATAAAGTTTATAAAGAGGTAGGGAATATAGAAGTATATCTTTAAATATATATGTACAAATATACATAACATATATACACATACATATATTCACACATGTATACATATGTTTGTATATATACATATATGTATACATACATTGCTTTTGGGGCATGAAATAAAAAATGTGGAGATCATTAATCTATAAATAAAATACTAAGCCCTGAGCCTGCTCTTTAAGACCCACCACAATCTGGCTTCAACCTAAATTTCCAGCCTTTAAAAAATTTATTCTCCTTTTAAATGTTCTATGTTCTTAGCCAGAATTCTAGTTCTTCCCTCAATTCAATATGTCATCTTCCACTTCTGCACATTCGCTGTGTTTAAAATTCACTTTCTCTTAATCTCTACCTTTCAGAACAAGTTGCTGCCTTCAAGCCTCAGATCCAGTGCCAATTCCTTTGAGATTTTCTTCTTTGATGCTTCTGTCAGCTGACAGTGTTCTCCACCTCCTGATAGATTGCTAGAAAACTTTGAACAGATCTTTCCTTTTCCTGCTAAGGTACATATCCATGCACTGGTCATACACCAGCCATCTGCTCTCTCGCCTCTCGGTAGAATGTAACCTTGATGGCAAGGACTGCTTGACTGCTATCTTTGCATCTCTCATGTCCAGCACACTGGCTGGCAGAACGTAGGTTACTTAAACAATTTTTGCTGTTTTGTTCAATGTTTTCCAGATCTGTCCCAACCCTGTGTACTTGTCTCTGGCTGAAAAGTGGACTTTTCCACTCTAATTGTAACTGATATTACATATTAATTTAAGTTTGCAAAGTCCACGATCTTATTACAGTCCAGTGTCACAACAACTCATGAGATAAATGCTAGGAATGTTACAGATGAAGAAATTGAGATCGGAGAACATAAGAGATATTCCTGTAGACATGTAGGTAGTCAGTGTCAGAGACAAGGATTGAACATGAGTCTTCCTGACTCATATCCAGCACTCTGTCTACCATAGAATGAAGAAGGCTCATAGAGAAATGGACTGTAATCTGGCCATTTCTAAAGTAAAGTGAAAAAACAATTGCTTGTGAAATTTTTTGCTCACATAAATTTGAGAGAATCCATTTGAGCAAGTAAACTTCTTAAGATGATTGGTCTTACAGAGGCACACAGGTAAGTCATTACTGAACATTCATCATTTTTATTTGGCAATACACATCATTTCTCTTCAGTCATAGATTTGCCTGTTGTGAATGTATGTACTGAATTTGTGGATGGCTGGAATCACGCAGCCGAGTGGAGGTATCCTAAAACTGCCACTAGAGTTGTCTCCTTGCATTTTTACAAGGTTTTTTAATGTGGTTGTAAAAATTAATTGAAAGCAGAACCTAGCCATAACATTCCTAACCCCAGAGTAAAATAATGTTTAAATCAATGATTAGAAAATGCTACCTTGCCCCGCTTTGAAGCGCTTTCATTATGGGTCTGTCTATACACGCAATTGGTCTGATCTTTTTGATTCATGTGTCAGCAACTGGTTCATAAAAACTCAAAGGTGCAGTCAAATGGATTGTGTGAGAGGACACAGAGCTAGTGCTGGCATCTCCATGACTCTTACTGGTTGTGATCATTGAGGTTTACTTAAGTACTGTTCCACATGATCTTTGGCATAGCCAGCCAATTAATTTTTGAGATTCAAATCTGAGGGCTACAAGGAAAATTAGTTATTCTTCCAGTCTGGGTGGACAAGGGAGTATGGCTAGTGTTAAGATCACTGGGATAGGAATCAGGGACCTTGTGCTCTAGTTTTGAATCTCTAATTCAATAGCTTGAACAAGTAATTTAACTCCTCAGGTTCTGTATCTGCAAAAACAATAGGGTTGAAATAAATAACATCTCAGATCTGTTCTAGCTCGATTGGTCTGTGACGTATAGTTCTTTAGCTACCTTCTCTATCAGCTTCAACAACCACCTCTCTTTTTAGAAATTGCTAGATTTGGGGCATCTAGGTGGTGCAGTGAATCGAGCACCAGCCTTGGAGTCAGGAGTACCTGAGTTCAAATATGATCTCAGACATTTGACTAGCTTTGTGACCTTTGAGTAAGTCACATAATCCTAATTGCCTTGCCTTTCCCCCTCAGTTCCCCCGAAAGAGAGAAATAATCAGATGGCACAATGGAGATAGTGTATTGGCTCTGGAGTCAGGAAGACCTGAGTTCAGTTCTAGCCTCATACACATTAACTTTGTGACCCTAGGCTAGTCACTGAACCTCTATTTGCCTCCATGTCCTCTAAAGTAAAATAGAGATAATAACAGCATCTATCTCACAGGGCTGTTGTGAGGAATGAATGAGAGATAACATCGTAGGTACTATAGAAATGCTTATTCCCTTCCCTTCTTGTAGAAGTATTTTGGTGTATTTGTTTCAAGTGGCAAGACGCAATAGAGCATACTGGCATTGAGAACCAGTCTAAAAGTCAGGAGTATCTAAGTCCATATTTGCTGATTCACTAAGCCTACTCGTGTGACCCTAGGTCTGTCATTCAATTTCCTAGTTCACAAAGGAAATTCTCTAAAACTTAACATGCAGAATAATTATCTATCTGCCTTATTAGAGAGGTTTTCCATACTGGCACTTCCCTACCCCAATGAAATTACAGGTGTGGTTTAAAAAAACAAAAATGCACAATTTGAATATATACATATACATATGTGTGTGTGTGTGTATGTAACAAAAAGGTAATCATTGTAATATTAATTGACCAACTTCAAATGACTGGACTTGATATGTAGATACATGCAAATCAAGTACACACACATATATATTTATTTTGTTTTTGGGCAGAAGTCCTAATGTTTTTAAATAAAAGTGCCACTTGAGACAATGCTAATGGAGAATTATCACCTGACTTGCTTGCTGTATTGGTGAATTGTGGGGAATGTCTGGTAAGAGCCAGAGCTATCATGAAAACTGAGGAAAATAGTGGATAAGAAAGAGTGAGAATGAACAGTAATGAGATATGTTGGTTTTGAAAACAAAATTTTGTGTTAAACAATTATGTTATCAGATTGTATGTCAGTTACAAGCAAATTTAATAACTGATTGAAATCTACCTACTTTGTTGGCTTTCATTGTCAGTATATGAAATAATAAACAGTATTAGTTAAGGGCCTTATGTTCAGGATAAAATACAATTAGACAGCATCATGCTATCTTACTGAAACTTCTCTCTTAAAAGTCATCCATGACTTTCTTATTATCAAATCCAGCGATCCTTTTTTTTTTTCACTCTTTATCTTCCTTGAGTTCTGTGACATTCTTCGCTATTGGTAACCACTACATTTTGTTTATATCACCAGTTCTCTGCTATTCTGACACTTGATTCTCTTTTTTAACATCATCAATTCATAGATTCAAATAAAAATAATAGCTAAGATTTATACAGAAGTTTAAGGTTTTCAAACCCCATTAAAATATTATCTAATTTCATCTGCATAAAAAATCTGTGGCATTGTTGTTCGGTTATATCAAACTCTTACTGACCCCATTTGAAGTTTTTTTTGGCAAAGATAGGGAAATGGTTTGTCATTTCCTTCTCCAGTTCATTCTCCAGGTGAGGAAACTGAGGTAAACAGGGTTAGGTGACTTGCCCAGGGTCAGACATCGTAAATGTCTCAGGTCAGATTTCAACTCATGAAGTGGAGTCTTCCAAAATCCTAGTTGAGTGCTCTCCCTTATCCATTGTACCATTTAGCTGCCCTGAGGCTATCATTGTCCTCATTTATAAGTGAAGAGAGGCACAGAGACATTAAGTGATCTGTCCAGGGCCCCTGGAATATTAAGGATCTGACACTAGATTTCAACTCAGGTCTTCTTGACAAGTACACTACTCTATCTGCTGTACCAGGTTTTTATACTTTAACCCCCTGATTCTATAGATGAATTAACTGAACCACATGGAGCTAAGCCAATATGACATTCCTGTTACCTTTCCTCCTTCCTTTACCTTTAAAGTATGAATTAACAGGGAATGATACTGATTATAGAGTCTTCTGTAGGGATTCAGCTATGGTATGGTGAAGAAACCATTAGAGAAAGTCATTGTGTTGTGACATATTAATGCTGTGATTGAAGTTACCACAGTAATCCAAAGAAAAATTATTAACAATAATATTGTCATCATCACTAATTTATTTATTATAGTATATAAACTTAGGAGAAACAAAAATATGCTATACTGAAAAATAAGCTTTATATAAGAGCAAATTAAAGACAGAGAAAACTACTAAAGTGATACATTTGTAATACAGATATCTACCTAAAAAGATGACTGATTTCAAACATGGCTTTTGGTCCAGGAGTGTGTGTGTGTGAGTGTATGTGTGTGTGTGTGGTCAGTGTAACTTTGAATACCTTCCTAAAGTGAGCCTAGACAGGGACATCTCTTGGGCAATAAGAGTTAATATTCATATTGCACATCAAGAATTACAACACATGCTCCTATAGCCCACTTGAAAGGAAACAATACAAATATCATTATTCCCATTTTATAGGTGAGATCACTGAGGCTCAGGAAGTTTGTCATTTGAGCAACAGTCACACATCTGGGAAGTATTATAAACAGAATTTGATTCAAAGTGAAAGTAAAGTATTTTCTCCAGTAGATTACAAGTCCTGGTGTGTGTGTGTGTGTGTGTGTGTGTGTATGTGTGTGCCCATGTGTGTGCCCGTGTGTGTGTGCGCACGTGCGCGCATGTGTGTCTGTATCAACTACCCATGATTATTCATTAGGAAATTCAACTTTAGTCAGTGACTAATAAGATTTTTAGTTAAAATTGGGCATAAAAATTGCTTGGGCAGAGACTCTGAGGTAGTTCAGAGGTACACTCTTTTGCCTCTACCCTCTCAATAAAGTCAAAGGCAAAGAATTAAACTGTACACCATATTTTTCATTTGGAAAATGGATTGGATCAAATGATTTCTAATGATCCTTCCAGCTCTAAATTATATAACCTATGAACTATTAACTTTATGACTCCAGCAAGTCATATAATCTTTCAGATGCTGAGTCATCCTATTGGTAAAATGAAGACAAGAGGGTGGACCAGATGTTTTCTCTAGTTACTTTCTAGTTTTAAGACCTATGAATATATGTAAATTAGTAGTGACCTTTTAAACCTCAAGGGTCCTCAAAAGTTGAAAAGTGGGATGCAGTGGGGCACTGGCTGGCTCTCAGTGGACACCTGTCATTTGATGCATCAAGATCAATGCCCTACTGTATTAAGTATCTTTCTTAAGGATCTAGCCACCATCAGGGTCCCCTCCTTTTGACCCCCTGACCTTGGATATTGAGCAGAATTGTTGGATGGGGAAGAGAAAAGTGTGACTCTGCACATCAAAGTTACTTCATATATATTTCAAAAGATTATTTTATCAATATGGGTACTCATCTATATCTTAGTTTGATAAGCTAGTATAACCAATAAAAAAGACATTTAGCCTTATTTTCTGGTGGTGAACATCACTGAACATAACTGGGCAAGTTTGGTGATGGCGCTCTATCTGTCATGGGGCCCATAACTGAATATTTACCACAAGTGCCTGAGAGACCCTAGAGTTCACTTGCATAAACTTTGAGAAACCAGTCACAGTCACATCAGGAGGAGAAATTATATCAGAGGCAGAGTTGTACCTGCTCGTACACATAAAAATACTGAATTCATACATCCATAGGAGGTGAAGGAACCAAGCTTTGTTCTTTCGTCTTTCAATATGAGGAAGGAGAAGACTGTTAGAATTAGGAAGTCATATAAGAATTCAATATGAATGTCTTATACTGACAAAATAAATATCCCATATTTCTGAATAATGCACACATGTTAACATGTTAATCTTTTTATAATGGATACTTATCAAGAAACAAATCTTATTGAGTCAGAGAAAAGTTATTGCATTTATTAAAATTGGTGACTCAATTTAGCCTTTCTTATGGTTTGTCAAATTTGTAAAATATTATATTTCTCTTCAGATAGAGTTACATACTGTGTAGCTCAAAGATAATCCCTATGGTCTTGGCATATGTTACTTAATTGTCTCAGAAGGAAATACCATAAATACCATGCTGTCATCTCCCATAGGCATTTGCTCATCTGTCACAGTGGGAGCTCCAGACTGGGTGAGGTGCTCTAAGACATTTCTTAAACTATGTAAATCACAACCATTACTTCTTACCATTTCCCAATTGGTCAATTATGTATAAACATGTGTTAATAAAAATTTGCTTCTTTGCCTCTAAGGTACACACCCATAAAGCTATGTGAGTATGATAAAGTATAAATGGCATACATTATTATCATAGCCAACCTATGACATAAATTACTGTCTTAAAGTGCTTTCATAGATGCAAAACTCCAGAAAAGCCTCTGAAACCTCAGATGACTGACAAAGAACAGGCAACAATGGAAAAAAGGGACTTTCATTTCAGACAGTATGTCTAAGAAGTAAGGAAAAAAAAGAGAGGGGAAAAGGACATAATTGTGTGAAATCTATTTATAAAGTTTTGCTCCTTTGACAACTCTTAAATACTAGGAAAAGAAAAAGGAGTAATGAGAGAGGGAGGAGATATAGAAACTAAAAGTGGTAGTAATGTTTTAGTACCACTAAGCAGATTTTCAGGAATTCACAGGAAGGAAATTCTTAGGAAAAAAATGTATATAATGGCAAATATCATCACAAGTATTTCTTTTATATATATTTAAAAATAGTAGTTTGCTCATGTAATTCCATATCTCTCTCTCCCTTCCTCCTTCCCTTCCCCTCCCTTTCTCTTTCTCTTTCTCTCTCTCTCACCCACACCCATACCCCCCACCCCCTACTCTTAACTTAAAATACTTACCAGTCCTCTAGCTGTTAAACTATTAAAACTTAAAACTACACTATGACTCTTGGGACATAGATAGCAGGATAGATAGATAGATAGATAGATAGATAGATAGATAGATAGATAGACGGATGGATAGATAGATATTAGTTCAATTTGCTACTTTTAAGCAGAAGGAAACTGAAAGGAAACAAGTCCAGAGGAAAAGCAAAGAGATATGTTGAAGATTACTCAGAAAGTTTGTGGCAGAGTTGGACCCAGAATATAGGACTCCTAAATTGTGATGGAGGACAATTTCCCCGAACAGTGCTCATACCTAGCAATTTCAAGTGAAATATACATAAATACAGACACACACACCACACATATATACACACATACATACATATACATATATATGAATATATATATATATATATATATATATATTCATTCAAAAAACTTTCATGTTTCACTAAGTGCGAGTCACTCTGTTAGGCCTTTGGAAAGGATACAGAACATTCTTGCCTTCAAGAAACCTAATAGTTGGTACAAGAATTCTTAACCTGGAAGCTCTGAAATTGTTTTAAAAAATGCTTTGATAATGGAATTTCAATATAATTGTTTTCTAATCCTATGTGTTTTACTTTATGCATTTAAAAACCATATACTGAGAAGGGTTCCATAGGCTTCACCAGACTGATGAGGGAATCCATAACACAAAAAGCTTAAGAATCCATGGTAAAATAATAAATAACTAAAATACACGAAGAAAAGAGCTTTTACATTGTTTTATTTTGACAGAAGTTCTTAATATAAATGATAATGGATTTTATTATGGTCTTTTGAGGGAACAACAAATATCTCATATCTTTTTAGAAACACAAATAGTGTATTGTGAAGTCTGTTCAGATACAAAGCAGATGGCAAATTTTCTGGGATGTTTGAACATTTTTTTGTTCATTCAACAGAACATTTAACATGTGTAAAACACCATGTTAAGTGCTAAATAGGATACAAGTTGTGTAAAACCCAATCCCTACTTTCAAGGGACTTAAAATCTAGTGGATAAGTTACTTATGAACTTTAAAAAACCCAAAAACCTGAAGCAGGCATGTTCCAAAGAAAAGGGAGCAATCATGTTAACATAAACGCATTAAAATATGAAAGAAGCTAATACACAATCTGGTGAGATGACTTTCAGTTAGAAGACATAGTTTCGGTTCCTAGCTCAGTTCCTTGTCAGGTGTGTGACCTTGAGCAACTCACTCGCCTCTCTGGGCTAATTTTCATCATCTTTAAGATGAAGAGATTTCTCTGAGGACCATTCTAGCTTTCAATCAATGATTCTCTGATTTACTTCTTTCGTAGAATCCCTTAAGATTTTCAAATAAAAAAAAACAGAAGAAATAAAGAATATAATTGTGTGAAGTAACTACAAATGATCATGGGTACAAAGCTTCCAGATTCCCTCAGTTTTCCAATAAGTACCTGCTCTTTGCCAAACATTTCTTGGATCTGAGATATATTGATAGAAAAGGAATAGTAAAAAATGAAAAGAGCCACTACTTTCAAGGATCTTACAATCAGGAGATGCAATATGTTTCCTACATTATATCAAGAGATACAATACCAAAAAATATGTATATATACATATGCATACACATACATATCTACACACATATGTATACACACGTGCATATACATGCATACCCACACATATACACATACATATCTACACACATATATGTATATAGACACATACATATGTGCATATATATGCACACATATATAAATATTAGACAATGGGGAGGTACCCTAGCACCTGTGAGAATAAGAAAAGTCCTTGGGTATGGAAATACCAACTGGAATTGGCTTTTGAAGAGACTCTGAAGACTTTTACTCTATAGAATAAACCAAAGCGTTTATCTTTTATAGGGCTCCATTATCAACTATTATTTATGAACTCTGGGAATCATGAACAATGAAGTGGACCACAGAGATTATACTGATGGGTTCTGAATTCAGAGGCAAACAGAGACCTGTGGTTTTACTGTACTTCCTGCCTCCAGAACACTACTCCAGATGGCCTTCAGGATATAATAACTTGAGGATATGGATGCTTTTGAACAAAACAATTTCCTGGGTCTTATTCAGCATTGATTTCTTGCAAACTCTGGACTACTTAGAAACCAATATGACCCACATATTGGATAAAAGTTAGGTAGGGACAATGTATTCTGGGTAAAAGGAAGTTGAGTCATGGGAGAGAAAGTCAGACAGGGTGCTGTGGAGAGTTTTTTTATTTGAATACTTAATCATTAATGTTAGTATTTGAATATCTAAGTCATATGCCTCGAATAAAATGAGGCCAAGCCTAATTACTGACCCTGACCACTTCTGAACTATTCATCGTAACTCCCCAGGAATAAAAGGAGATGACAATATATAATTCTTCATGAGAAATTAAGGTTAGATTTAAGTAGGAACTGGCAAAAGTTGGCATGACTAGCTGAGAAAATTTGTGGCATTCTTTTCTCTGGAGTGTTTTATAATAGGACAGAGATAAGCAGTTAATTAAGAAATGTATATTGTCCACCTCCCTCCCTTGTTTTGAGGGGACCAGAGTTTAGTCCGCAGTGTCTAGGCCATGCATCACCATCATGTCCGTTTCCATCAAAAGTGCCTGAGGAAGGGATTTCTCTCCTACTGAAGAGATATTCACTGAAGAGAGATGTGTTCCCCATGACATGGAGTTAAGACCAATGGCATTCCAAGGTGTTGTTAATTTCATTTTGATCCAGCAAGCACATACAGTCCAATGTTAATTTACCACATGGATCCTAATTCCTGATAAGGAAAAAATGCAGTTTTATGTATGTCCTTGTGATGAATGCATGGTCTGGTTCTCATAGGGGATACTTCCTGGAGCTGTACAATACATCAATCTGGAACATCCGCACAGTGAGACCATCCTATTTCTGTACATTATACCTCATTCTGGGTTCCTAACCCCATGAACTCTGCTTCTTACTTTTCAGCATTTTAATAGTTGTAGAGATGAGGTAGCATCACACGTCCTGCTGCTCTGATCTTCACTTTAAGATAGTTCAGTCATTTTATTAGGACTGGACTTCTATTCAACACATAATGCCTTGGCACATAGCCTAGTCCCACAGGGCCTTGGCAAAACATCTTATCATATAGAAGATGGGGCCCTTTCAGGACTATTTCTAAGCAAAAAAAAAAAAGATATTGCATTTATCTAATAACACACATGAACACATACACATATATCATGCTTATATTAATATTTTCACATATATTTGCATATATGAATTTTTATGTGTCTACATATTTACACTTGAGCTCTATAGGGATCCATATATATATATATACATATATGTATAAATATTAAAGGGTAGCTAAGTGGCACAACAGATAGAGTGCTGGGTCTGGGGTCAGTAAAAGTCTTCTCCCTGAGTTCAAATCTGTCCTCAGATACTTACTAGCTGTGTGACTTGGGCAAGTTACTTAACCATGTTCATTTCAGTTTCCTCATCTATAAAATGAGCTGAAAAAGGAAATGATAAACCATTCCAATGTCTTTGCCAAGAAAATCCCAAAGGAGATAGCAAAGAATCGGACATGACTGAAATGACTGAACATAAATATTGAGCGTATACACAAGTGATAGATACAATAGATGGATATACATAAAAATCCCCAAGCGTGAATTTTGCCTTTGTGGTTGCATTGAACAGAAAAAACTTCCTTAAACAGCAGGTTTGGGTAGAGTATTTATATATGGGATTATGTATAGGAAATCTAAAGATACTTTATTAAAAATTAGTACTCACTGGTACAACAGATGGGCTATTCAAACATGGCATACCTCAGAGCCTAACAATTGCCTTTTGAGCCTTAATTAGCCATGCTAATCCTAGCTAAGTGCAAGATGCTGCTAGCTAGTATGCGATATAGGAAGAAATATGAGACCAGGTTCAATAACAATTTCTTTGCAGAAGAGAGATACACACAAAGAAAAATCAGCAAAATATAAATAACAGCACAAGTTACTACGTATAACTGCTACATGCAGGCTTATGTCCAATATACACCATGGGAGACAGAACTGGTCAAGAAAAGTAGTGAAACTTGGGAAATGGTTTGTTGCTGTTCAGTCACGTCCAACTCTTCATGACCCCATTTGGGGTTTTCTTGGCAAAAATACTAGAGTGTGTTGCCATTTCCCTCTCCAGCTCATTTTACAAATGAAGGAACTGAGGCAAATGGTTGAGTGACCTTCCCAGGATTACACAGATAGTAAGTACTTGAGGTTATATTTGAACTAAGATCTTTCTAATTCCAGGCCCAACACTATCTACTGTGCCACCTAGTTGCTCATATGAACTGTGAGGAAGGTTAGGACTCAAATATATAGGGAGGGTGGAGAAGGATAATTCAGGTAGGAAGAATGTAAGCTCTGTAAACAGAAATGTTTAAGAGATCTTACTCTAAATTATCTCATCAAAGTTTCCTCCCAGCTTGTCAGTTAATAGGACAGAAATGTGTAGTTCAGAAGACTGAATTAAAGACAAAGGGGATACATCCCCAAATACTAACTAGCATAGAAAATAGATACAATAATGAATATACCTAGAATTTGAAGTTAAGGGCACGAGAGACATTCACATTGAAGATCGCCACATTTTTAGTGTACGCACAGTATAAACCTTTTGCCCTTGCAAAATGCTTTCTAATTGTTAATTAGTTCATGGCAATTAGGGAGGGAATGGTGCCACCATATCACATTCAATGTCTTGCCAGGGATCTGCTACTGAACAGATGAATATTTCAGAATGCCAGTTTCATACATTGCAACATTCATTTGCAAGAAACATAGCCATAACACACATTCCAACATGAAATGGAATTTCACTAGGACCTCCACATCCATTCACTAGAGATCGTTGTGTTTTAACATGTGAGTCTAAATTTGCTGGTATGCACAATAAAGGACCTTATATTAATGGTCCCACTGATTACTAGAGGCAGCAGAAGGAAAGGGTCGTCTGACTGGATAGATTCCATCTTTTGATGCCATGAGTATTTGGCCCAATCTTCAATGTCAAATGTATGCTGTAATTTATTAAGAATTTTCTTTTGTTCTTTGCATGACCTCCCGCCGCTCCACTGCCCCCTCCTCCAAAAACTACAGGGTAATGTAAGGCATTTGAATTTATTGCCATTCATCAAAGAGTACTTTTGGCAGCATTTTATCACAAAGGCTGACACTGGCATATATAAAACAATACATGTGTGAGACTGCAAAGAAAGGAAATTTGAAGGGAAGGTCTATTCTATAACTTGAGCTAGTTTTTCTGGATCAAATAAAATTATAGAGGCGCCATGCACAGTACTGTTGCTGAGGGCCATCATAAACCCCAGTTTTCATGGGGTTATATACTCTTTCTCAGCCATGAAAAAAATCTTTCTGCATCTAAAGTTGCCAAATTATGGAGAGAGCCTGGGAAAAGGAGTTTTTTTCCCTCTAGTTTTTTCCTTTTAATTTGTGGATAAAATAGATGATTTCAAGATATACAAACTCAAAAGAGAGGCAGCATATATGTTTCTAGAACACTAATGAAGGCACTTTATTTTTCATAGCAATTGTGTATTCTGTGGCTATGAATACCCCTTGTTAGGATTGTTTGAAACAATATCTGTTCTTTGCCAAAGTTTATAGACTACTTTTCTTCATCCCCTTCCCATTTGGCACGTTTATCTGCTGTTGGGCATTGTTATAATCCGACAAAACTTCAGTCATTCTTACAGTGCAGAGATGGAGGGAGGGAGGGAAGGAAGCAGGAAGAGAGGGAGAGAGAAGAGAGAGAGACAGAGACAGACAGACAGGCCGACACAGACAGACAGGCAGACACAGACAGAGAGGCAGACACAGACAGAGAAATAGAGAGAGACAGAGAAACAGTGATGGAAACAGAAAAAGAGACAGCAAACAGACATAGAGAGACAGGGAAACAGATTCATAGAGATAGTGATTGAGGGAATGGAGACATCCCTATGAAATAGCTACTATATTCCTAGGGAAAATAGACAGAGTGATCTTGGAGTCTAGTATATTGTATCAAGAGTACCATATCTGGATAAGATGATATATAAAGATCTTATAACAGGAGAATTCAACATGATGGCAGCGAGGGATTTGTTCCTAAAATGGCAGCGGGAATCATGTAGTAGGTTGATTTATCTTCCTGGCCAAATGTTGAAGGAAAAGAGAAGGAGCATGCATCTCTGGAAAAATTTATTCAGGACTCAGTTTCTTCTGGAAAAAGCCAAGTTTGTATAGGGATCCAAAGATACAAGGACTATAAGATAAAGTGATATGAAGTGATGAGTAGTTTGTTAATAAGACAAGAGCCATTCTAGAAGGTACAGTGATTAAAGAATTGTTTTGTTAAAGGTCAACCATATGTTAGAGATTTCTGTTGTCCTCTAGATCAGCGGTTGTTAATATAAGACTAATGAACCTATTTTCACAAATATTTTCATAACTATATTTCAGTATAATTAACTTCTTTTAAAATCTTGTGCATTTTCTTTCCTTCATTTAAAATATAATTCTGAGAAGGGGTCCATCATGTTCATCCTACTGTCTAGTATCAATCAACATCCTATCCTTACTAAGACATTCCAGTTCTTTGGGGCAATGATGGAGCATTTGCTGGTTATTTTATCTGTATGGTTTGTCTACATAGATTGTCTAACAGATATTTGTGAAATGGGAAATTTCAAACTTAAATTTAGAACACTTTCCTATGTATGTTCATGTAGTTCTTGAAAGTCTCTTCAATCATCAAAATATTAAAATAACAATAACAGAGATTAGTGTGTTTTGTGGTGCAGAAAAACATAAGATCTGTGAGAGAAGGGCCTGTCTTAACTTTTTTTTTTTTTTTTTGGAGCTATAGCACCTTTATGCAAGGCTTGACTCACTCAATAAATGATTGCAGATAGATGGATGGATGGATGGAAAGACAGATGGATATCCGAGAAAATCAAATGAATGGACAATAAAATAAGCTTATGATTACAAGATTTCCACTTTGGATATTATAATTGCATCTTCCTGGAAATAGTCAAACTTTCAATATTTTTTCATTATTTAATTTTATTTTTAATTTATGGAATAAAACATGCATTTCCATAACATAGTACTGTAAAATGATGATTGCACATGAAACTGCAAATCAGCTGTACACAGCCTGTACTCCTTTCAAATATACAATGTAATTATCATGTAACATTCCTTTTTATCTTCTTCTCCATCCTAGAGATGGTTACCGTTAAAGAAAAATAGATATGTGTGCACATATTATTCTGTACATACTTTTGCTAATCAGTTCTTTCTCTCTCATCCTCTTTCTTCATATGTCCTGTATAGTTAATTATGGTAAATATAGGTATTTATAATAGTCAGAACAACTTATGTGTTCATAGCCATTCCTACAACTCCAGACCTGGGGCCTCTTAGCTTCTCTGCTCATGGGGGAACATGAATTTGGCATGAGGGCATGGACTTGGAAAATATGGAATGTCCCATGGACAATGATTAGTCTTGCCTGTTTGGTTACTGGCAGGTGTCTACTATATCATTCTGCCCAGCTAGTTCATTGCTACTAGACCTCAGGTCTGGAGTTCCTGTAGCATTATTGAGCCTTTACTTGATAATCAGCCCTGATGAATTCGTGACATAAATCAGATTTTGAACTATATTGTATTTTCTCTGGTATCCACCAGAACTCCTGAGTTTTTTTAAGAAAGGTGTAAGAAAGTCATGAAAATGCAATCATTTTATTGATTTTTATAAGGTAACATATTATTGTTAGTAAGTACCAAGTACTTTATCAGTTCTGTGATTTGTCTCTATGTAGTTAAACATACTTATCTATTTATGGGGAAAGTTAACAGCAAAGTGATATTGCTAAAATATTTTCCTACTCAGTAAAATCCAATAGTACCTTGCTACTTAAAAGTTTAAATAGAAACTATTAAATATTTATAGGTCTTTAAAGCCTGGCTCCAGCCTATCTTTCTAGCCTAATTATGTATTCATAGTCAAAATTCAGTTGAACTAGTCTTCCTCAGGTCCCTCATATAAAATATTCCATCTCTCTTCATATCTTTGCACAGTCTGGGCCTCATGTCTAGAATGCCATCTTTGCCTTAAAAACCCTTCTTTCCTTCAAAGTTCTACTTGGGTGCTACCTCCTACGTGAAGTTTTCCTGATTTCTACCCCTCCCACATGCCTGACTGATAGATTCACCCATCCCTGAAATTATCCTCTATATATGATATAATAAAACACATTTATACACATATACGCATATATGTATATATATCATGTATATATTGTGTATATTTTGTGTGTATACATATATATATATACATATATATATATATATATATATATATATATGACAGATAATGTATGGATACATATTGAGTACCCCCATGGAATGGAAACTCTTTGAAGAGAGAGGCAATTCCACATTTTTCCTTTCTATCCCTAGTGTGGCCTGGCACACAGCAAGCAACTAATAAATGCTGTTGATTGATTGCAATTTCCACATTAACCATCTGAGGGCACAGATGAACTGATCTCTCTAGAACAAACAGGAAAAACTCCTCATCCAAGTGGTTGAGATAATACCACTCAATCAAAAGAGATTATCTTGACAGATTTACTGTAAGAAGGGCAAGTGCAAGAAGCTATAAAGAATTCCATCGATGGAGAAATTCAAAATGGGGATACTGGAATTTGTGGGTACTCATCATTACAAGGACCTGCCACTAAAAATCTTCCTTGAAATTGCTTCAAGAGTTTGAAACGTTGCCTGTCAGAAGCATGGCTTGCATTAAATTAATTTAAATTAATTATTGCAAAGGTTGATTATTTTTAATTATAAAGACCAATAATTAAGGAGGTAAAGACAACAGGTTAGCAGTGCATATTGGATGTGCGTGCAATCAGAATGCGTATGAAAACAGAAAAATCTGACCAAACTGTGCATGCCAATAAGTGGCATGATGTTAGCACTTTGTGGAACTCCTCTTTATAAATACAGTTAGACTATATTTAGTCTTCTGAACATGGAGTTCTTCTTCAGGGGTCCTAGAAATAGCATTTTATTTCCCTTCATACTTGATATTTTAAAAATATTGGCCACTGTGTAGGTCACATTTATTTTTGGGTTCATGAACAGCCTACATATTGTATGTAAAGTTTGTAGAAGGCACTGGATGAAAATGTGTATTGGGATCTTGTGGAGGATAATGCAAAATTATTATGATCAAAGAGATAGTTTGACATTTTAAACTGGGTCATTATCTATTTCAAGTGTCTTGGTTTGTTTATACTTATAAATCTACCCTAAAATGGAATAAAAGCAGCTTACATACATACATACATATATATATATATATATACATATATATACACAAATATGTGTGTGTATGTGTGTGTGTGTGTGTGATATGTGCACACACACATGCACACATAAGGAAGAATAAAGACAGTATGGTATGATTTGGCCTTATATTAAGTCTCATTATATGGCAGCATATAGTAAAGATAGAAAGGGAATATGAGGGAATCTCATTTTAAAAAAATATTATCTCCACTTTGATAACACAGAGTAGCACAGAGTCATCAGGTCATGGTAGAAAGAGAGGCAATCTCAAAGGTGAGAAGATAGGGATTAAAATCCTGACTTTGAGAGGTACTATTTGTGAGACAGTGAAGGAGTAAACAAACTTCTCAGCATTCTAGGCAATTCTCTATGACTAATTTTCAGAGAAGGTGCTGATCTGCTTTGGTAAAGACATTTTCTTTATCAACAAGTTTCTTATACTATTGAAATCTCAAGTGCATTCCCTGCCTTTCTCCCAAAGGCTGCAGATTTCGAGCTAGAAGAGACCTTAGTGACCATCCACTCCTTGGCAACTGAAACATAGGGAGGTGAAGTGACTTATCAAAGGGGAAATAGAAAGGAAGTGTGATAGGTTGAAATGTGAACCCAAGTCATCCGACTCCAAATTTGGAGTGCTTCCCATTATTCAGCATTGCCTCTTATATTTATGTTAATGTAAGAACTGGATCACTACAGTCTTTTCTCTGCTATTAGCCAAGCAAAAGAACTTCTCATAGAAATAGCAATAATTCTTCAGAAAACCTTTAAAGATAGCAATAAAGAATTTTATAAGGCACAGAATAAATCAAAGGATGACAAAGGGGAAAATAAAACAAAACAAAATATTTGAGTACAAAAGGAAGAAATGTAGAAAATGAAGAATCCAGAAATATTTACGTAAAGCCAGGGTTTCACCAAAAAATACAACAAAATTTTTAAAACTAAGCTCAAAGAAACTATAAGGTGCTTTAAGCTACATTCAATTATTTTGTTAATAATATACTTACAATTATAGAACGAACAACTGTGCTAAAGTCCAAGGAATTCAATAATTCACCTTAATAATTAACATACTTTATTATTAATTGCCACCCCACAGCATGTTTCCAGAATGGTTCATAATAATTAAACAGCTAATCTGTATGGTACTTCTGATTGATATTACTGCTCCCAGTTTTACTGACCAGGAGCCAGGCATTGAAGGATTGAATCACTTACTCTAGGCCTCAGATTAAAGAGAAAGTCAAATTGAAGTTCAAATTCCTTCTTATATTTTGTAATAATGCCAAAATCTCTGAAGGAAAAAAGAAGGCCCAGGTGAAACAATGGATAGAGTACCAGGCCTGGAGTCAGGAAGACACATTTTCCTGAGTTCAAATCTGCCCTCAGTCACTTACTAGCTATGTGACACTGAGCATGTCACTTAACCCTGTTTATTTCAATTTCCTCATCTGTAAAATGTTCTGGAGAAGAAAATGGCAAACCATTCCAGTATCTTTGCCATGAAAACCTCAAATGGGGTAACGAAGAATTGGACACAATTGAAAACAACTGAACAACAACCCTTTATGGGAGGTAGTATCTAGAAGAAAGTGTCCAGTGAATTTTGCCAAATTTTCATCTTGTTTTTTATTCCGTGTTCCATCTCATGAATTACTAATTACCAAAGAATTAGTAGGAAATGGAAGCCTGCTTATTTGCAATATGATACATTCTCCAGTGATATAATCCACTGTCTGCAATATTCTGATGGCCTCCATGGCAATGAATCAGAATGCTTGGATGAATGTAGTCATAGATGGAAAGAAAGTGGTTAAATGATAGGAAACAATGAATGATAATAAATGTATGTTCCTCAGAGCTGGGTGAAGTTGAAAGGGGGCACTCTTGGGTCTCGTATTGGGACCTCTGTTTTTCAGTGTATTTGCTAATGATCTGGAGGAGAACACAAACAGTGAGGTGGTGAAATTTTCCGACAACACAAAACTATTTTGGTTAGTTAAAAACTAATGAGGATTGGGAGAAGCTCCAGATGGCTCTAATCATACTGGAGGATTGGGCAGCACAGTGGCAGATGAAATTCAATTTGGATAAATGTACGGGAAGGAATATTGAGAAAAATAATTTAAACTTCCCATATATACCAAGAGGCTGTGAACTTGAGGATCCTCTGAGGGACGCAAGAAATTCACTGCTCTCCTAGATGGCTCAACGAAGATATCAGCCCAATGCACAGCACAGTTGCAAAAGGCAGAGTGGATGCTTGGATGCATTTAGAAAAAGGTATAGAAAAGCATATAATAGAGGAAACAGCCCAGTGGCAGATAAAGAATGGTTTACCCATGGCAGGAGGATGGGTTTTCTACTTTGGTGAAGCGAACAGAAAACTGTTAGAAGGGCCTTGAAAAGAATAGTTTACCCATGAGGTCAGGTTACAAAGCAGCATTCATTCTGCCAGAAACCCAGTGGGACTAGGATGGTTTTCTTTTTTGAACCTTTAAACAAGAAAGAATTCAACTTTATTGACCATAAGGTTGCAATGGGGTCTGGCCTACTAGTAATGAGTTTTGAGGCTAGGGATCTGGGGTGATAGCTCTAATTTTACTTCTATTTGTTATGCTACTATGTATGCCTGAATTTTCTTCTATTCTGGAATATAGATTTGGAGTCATCTGCTTACCTTGATCAATTTAGATGATAACCTAGATAACAAGTTCTTTGTCTATGTGGGTGCAGGTTCCATGGCTTTCTTTACTAGAAGAAAAAAATGGATTCATTTGAAATATTGAAATATTATACTGTTGATCCACCATGACTAAACTAAACAATTCACCGTATCATAGAATCAGTCTCAAAATTGAAAGGGTCCTGCCCAAGTCTCAACAAATAGTCATCCTATCCTGCCCCTTTGAATAATTATATGTCAACTCCTAGAGTTCAAGGGACAAAATGTTCTTAAAAGAAAAAAAGTACGTTCTCTAAGACTTGGTAAGAAAAATTAAAAAATAAATAAGAACTCAGTTGTGTTGAATCAAGTCAGAAGTCACCAAAATTCAAGGGCAAAACAAGGTATAAAATGAGCTGAAGAAGAAACTGGCAAAACCACTCCAGTATCTTTGACAAGAAAGTCCCAAATGGGGTCACAGAGAGTCAGACATGACCAAAACGTTACTCAGCAACAACACAATGCATAGAAAGGTGTTCTAAGGCTGGAGAAGAAAGAGAAGATGCATTAGGAAGGAGATGTATTGGAACTGATAACTTGTTTAGCCTCCATATCTTATGGTGAGGGTAAGGAACACACCCTTATTGCTTTATGAATACTAGCAGGGTCTCAGACACTAGATCACTCCCTGAAATTACTTAAAATAAGCTTAATATATTTTGTCTACAATGAGTATTATATTATTTATAGGCAATGATCATCTTTTCTCTGTGCCAATGCCACCTCTGCCCCAAGTTTTCTCTTCTTTAGGGCGTTCATTCTCAGTTCATTCAACCAGTTTCCATATGAGAGTTTCAAACCCTTCATCACCTGGTCTTTCTCTACTGGATATACGAGACTGAGAGGGGCAATGGTCTTCTGGAGGCAAGCTGTACAATCTCAAAAGAGCAATCTGTTAATTGTTCAGTGTGAGCATTTTATTCTCAGAAATCATCAAATGCTATAAGCCAGGGCTTGATATATGGCTTTGTTGACTGTGTAGACTTTGAGGAAAGTGATGGAGAAAAATTTAATAAAAATAAACTTAAAGGTTTGTTACATGACATATTTCCCCCTGGGAAGCAGGTTATTAACCATTTCCCTGCACATCCTTGGATAACTAGAAGATTATCAACTGAGGTTAAACAAATGGTAAACTGAAAGTACTATGTCTGATATTTTTTCCCACATGTATAATAATAGAAACTTACCTCAAAGGGTTTGATTTTGACCAATATCCAATGAAAATGACTGGAAACATTATAAAATCAATGTTCTCTGTTAATTTTGGATAAGGATTTATGCTGGCAGAAACAACCTCTGGTATTTAGGAAGGAAAATATGAAGGTATTTATTATTTTCTCAGGGAATTGCATCCAAGTCTTTTGAGGAGTTAAATGTAAATGAAAAACACCAGGGATAAGTTTTCTCTAAATAAGCATGGCCTTAAGAATTTAGGACTTATATCTAACCAATCTATAGTTGAGGCCAAACATGTTTAGTTTCCAGAAGATTGGGTCTAAAAGCCATGAAGTATAGAATAGGGGCTAAATGAGGTTGCTAGTATTATCTTCCCTATAAAATGTACTTAGAGCTCTACTATATAATGGGGATCTACCACAGTAGGAGTGATGAGTTGTTCTGAGACCTCTACATTCTCTCAGCAAAGCTCTTTGTTAGAAATATCATACATTCTTTATTGCACTGGGATAAGATTTAAAATTCTAGTGAAAAGAAATTCAGAGATGTAATATGATATAATGGATATGGTACTGCTCAAACACAGTAAGAGCTTAATTCAAATTCTGCCTCTGAAATCAACTACCTGTATTGATCTGGACAAGTCACTTCAGTTCTCTGAGTCTTGGTTTCCTCATCTGTAAAATGGGAATGATACAGTATTTGTATCATAGGTTTTATTGTGATACTCAAATGAGAAACTCCATGTAAAGTAATCCATTCATTTTAAGAAAGTTATGTAGATTTCAATTATTTTTTACTAGTACTTCTGCAAAAAAAAAGAATAATTAGACAAGGATCAATCTTATAATCTAATCTCATACCAAGTTCTAAAATATATATATATATATATACATACACATATGTATATGTATATTATATATAATATATATAAATCTATGTTAAGTTACTTTAAATGATCATTTCATATTTTTCACCTGTGCCAGAGACACAAACTCAAACTGAAATGGCTATGGACTGGCTAACCCTGTATGATAAAATACCTGATTTTGATAACTAAAAGAAATCTGCATGAGATTATTACAAGTCAGAGCCAAGTCAGCTAATTAAGAATCCAGAGGACCATGAATTTTATCAGTATTCAGGCAGGTGATTTACTGGAGAAAATAAGTGAAACTACAGTCTCAGAAGCAGCAAATGTAAGGAGCAAGGGGACCATTCAATGATATTTCATATCTATAAGCTCGTCCCAATGAATGCCACATGTTATCCCAAGATGTTGCACAGACGGTTTTCATGGGGATGCCCCAGTCATCAACAGAATGTTGAAGGCAGGCACCTGAAAATGTGACTGAACACTTCTGCACACATCTGTATCGCCCTCTGGCTCTCAGTGTTCCTAGAACTCAACTCTTCTAGCAATAAATCTCTTCCAGTACACTGAGCTGAAGATATGCAATTAAAAAGGCTCTTTCTCTTCTACTGTACTGGTCTCAGAAGTGAAAATGAACACTACTGATTACAGAAATGATAGGGTAGGGGGAGGTGTTTCTTTAAAAATTCAGATTTGGAAGAGGATTATGAATAGTTTGGACAAGACCCTCTGTAGTATATTGTAGAAGCTCTGAATTTAATCGCCATTCCCCGGCTGCCTTGTTTGATATGTATTTTTAAATTTTATATATAATTGCTCAGAATCACAAAATCACGATATGTCAGAGTTGACTCTTGAAACCAACCACATTTTCGTGATTGATTGTCAAGCTCTATTTCCATGAAACCACTAGGGCAATGTGAGCCTGGGGAAGTCACTTAACCAGTAGTGGTTTAGGCAAGGACCCAATACTCTACACTGTTGAGAAGATGCCGACCTACGTTAATAAATGATTGTCCTCGTCTGAGGGTTTGCTAAACCGTTGAAATCACAGATGTAGTCCCTACCTTTATCAATTGGATACACATACATACATACATACACACACGTGTGTGTGTGCCTGCCCATGTATGTGTTTTCTCCTCCAATAGAATGTGAGTAGGTTAGCTGAAAATAGTACTGTTTCTTTTGTCTTTATATTCACAGATCCTAGCACAGTGCTCGGCACCTCTCTTTTTGACTCACTCAATAATTTTTTTCTGACTAGGAAAATCTTCTTGTAAGCAGTATTAACAGACATCTTGTCTTTAAAAGAAGGAAACCAGACATTGGGAAGTTCCGTGGCACTTCTTTTATGACAGATAGCTCCATAGTGCATTAAAGTTCGCAGTGAATTAGCTGTCTGGGAGGTAATTCACAGTCCTGGGAAGTAAATACTACAGATAATACTATTAGTCTCATTTTAAAGATGACGAAACAGGCTTGGAGAGGTTAAGTGACCTCAACTCCGCAGATCACCTCCAGATTTATTTTTTTCAGCCTCTTTATCTCCTGATCACAAGTCCCTGTTCATCTGAACATTTGGATCTGGATGACCTCTGCACATCTCATAATGAACAGAATTCATCTTCTTTCACCCAAAGTTCATCTCTTTTCAGAACATTCATATTTCTGTTGAGGGCAGTACCACCTTTTACTCTTCCAGTAACCCAAGTTCAGATCTTCAAAATCATGCTTGACCCCTCCCTTCCAATCACCTTGTATTCAAATGATTTGCTAGATCTCACTGATTCTACCTGCATGATACCTCTTATTTCTTCTCCCTTCTTTCTATTCATACTCATCATCTCTCACATACACTATTAGAATATTTTCCTAAATGGTCTTCCTGACTCACTTCTCTCCCCTTTCCAATTTATTCTCCATAGTGTTACCAAAGTGATTTCTTTAATGTTCACACCTGACCATGTCACTCTTCTATTCAATAAACTCCAGGGGTTCCACATTACCTCTAGAATCTAGACTCAAGAACAAACTTTTTTTTGACTTGGAAAGCTCTTTCCAAGTAGCCTTCTATGTTTCCAGCCTTATTATACATACTAACCCACTATGTATCTGCCTGTATTCAGACAGCCAATATAGCCAGAAGTCCCATTTTACTCTGTTTCCAGATCTTTGCTACTGTGTTGTTTTTTTTTTTTTCCAATGCTGCTATCTTGGTATATGAAACTTTCTATCTTTGATGTTCTTGGAGCATATTCCCAACAAATAAGATCTCTGTGTTGCATAGACTTTTGAAAAAGCCCTCCACCACTATGGTTTGCTTCTTAAGTCCCATTCCAACGTCACAGTGGAGAGTGCAGATGGCCCTGGTGTCTCAAAGGCTATGTCAGTAAATTACTATTCAAGCTGTGGCAGGTGCTATAATCCAACCACATTGGCCCCAGTGCTGTTCCTCACATACAGTATTCAACCTCCCATCTCCATATCTTTACACAACCTGTCTCTCATTCCTGGAATGTACTCACCCCTCATTCCCCTCTCTGAGAATTCCTAGTTTGTCTGTTTGTTTTTCCAGAGCTCAGTTCAAATGTCTTTTCTTATAACCACCAACCAGTTGCTAGTTTTTTATCCCCATCATCCCCAATGAATACAATATTTTATATTTATTCTTGTGCATACACAAATATGTAAGTTAAATATATGTGTATATATAAACACACACATATATATGCATATTTATTACATAGACATAGATTTGTATGTGTCAGTGTATGAATGCATGCATGTATATGTTGCTTTCCTTGACACATAGGACTTGCTTAACCAATGCTTATTGATTGATTTTCCATGTTCACATTGCTAGGAAAGGTCAGAAAGAGATTGAAATAAAACAATTTCTAGAATACATAAAATCTTGTAATTAATAGTAATAATGAAAGTATGTTTTATAGTGTTTTAAGATTTGCTTTAAGGTTTATGCATGCTAATTCATTTAATCCTTGCCACAATCCTGTGAGAGAGGGGCTATTATTCTCCTCATTTTCCAGAGGAGGAAATTGAGGCTAAGCAGTTAAATGACTTGACCAGAGTCACACACCTAATAAATGTCTAATATAGGATTCAATTTATTTCATTATGGACTATTCTCAGCTCAAGTTTCATGCTTTTAGGTCAAAAGTCTTTCTCAAGTGTCATACTGAGTATTTACTTCCTCATTTCTTCATGAGTTGAGTGGAAAATGCATGACAGTGGTCACCTAACTGGCATCTGAACCAGTTTTCCTCAGATTTGCAACTATAATTTGGTTTCTCTTTACCTTAGACACGTTATCCTTCCCTAAAGATAGTTTTGTCTGCTGTAGGGTCTTTAAGAAAGTGGTTAAAGGAGCATGGGATAGTAAGTAGGAGGGGAAAGATAGGGAGAGAGGAAAGATCCACTGTTGCTAATGGTGCTGCATATATTTGTGAGGTCATACTCTCTCTTTTAGGGAAATAATTATCCTCAAATATTTATTTACTTCACTGATCTGTGATCTCATCCTTGAATACTCCGTCAAGAGATTCAGAGAACAATGCTACCACTACTGCATGGATGTCTTCATGACTAGCTAGGGCCCATCTAAAAATCATCGCCTTGTAGCTAACCTTCTGGTGACGAGTGTGTCTGAATTTAGCCAGACTGGTCCTTGGATGGCAGACACATAATCCTTCGCCAAGAGATACAAGAAATATTTCCAGCTTGGTAGGACCTGCCAGAGCTTGAATAGTAATTTACTGACATAGCCTTTGAGACACCATGACCATCTGCATTCTCCACTGTGACATTCTAATGGGACTTAAGAGGCAAACCATAGCAGTGTAGGGCTTTTTAAAAAGTCTATGCAACACAGAGATCTTATTTGTTGGGCACATGCTTCAAGAAGGTCAAAGATAGAAAGTTCTCATATATTCCAAGATAGCAGGATTGAAAACAAAAAAAAAAGCAGTAGCAAGGATCTGGAAACAGAGTCAAATGGGACTTCTGGCTACATTGGCTGTCTGAACACAGGCAGACAGCCCAGCTCCCATCTACGTACTCCAGCAAAAACCTGAAATTCACAGAAGACCAAGTAATGATTTAGAAAATCCAATGATAGAAAGTAAAGTAAGTGAAATTACAGTGCCTTCTTCTATTCCAGAACTGCACAAAAAAGCCAGCCAGAAGTCCATTGGCATTTGGAAAGAGGGAGACCATCCAGAATGTCTATATATGTGACATATATAGCTTGTAAGGATCTATTTCTGGAGCTAAGCAGAGGGTCCCATTCTGTTCAAAAATCTCCAAGCAGGGAGGCACCTTGAACACTTTTTGCATAAGTAGAAGTAATCAGCACTGATCAGCATTGCTATCCAGGTTGATACTAACCTTTATGGGGCTGCAATGCTCAGATCAAGACAGCCCCAAAGCAATGAAATCACCAACACTGTAGCTTAATATCTAACTATTACAGGTAGCAAAGTTGAAGGATCAAGTGGGAATGACTTTTCAACCCAAAATTGAAGCAGTGATACAGCCTGATACTTGGCATAGGCACAAATTCTGATTCAGAAACTAAAGCTGCAGAGGTAAATAAGTGAAAGAAAACAGTGAAAAAAGAAAAAAGAAAGAAAGAAAACACTGATCAACTTCCAATATTGTTTCTAGAGATTTCCCAAAAGGAATTGTAACAATTTTAATTAGAAACTCAAAGAAAAGCACATGAACTTTTCATAAGAACTACATGAGGATAATTGAAGCAAGAGATTTTTAAAAAATTAAATCTCTAGAGGAAAGAATTAGAAAGAATATAAGGGCAAAAAAGAGGAGGTGATCATTCTAAACCAGGAAATAGACTCCCTGAAAACTAGATCAAATGGAAATAAGTGACCACATGAGACTGGAGGAAAATCAAAGGATTAACAATTATTCATGACTTATGACATCAAAACAATTGATGTATAAAATAGATCAAGGAAAGATATTTAAAAATTTGAATCCCTGAAAACTGTGACAAAAAAAAACCAATCTTGGACACTATATACTAAGAAATCACAAATGACCATATTTCAGATCTCTTACAACGAGAAAGCAAAGTATATCTGGAAAACAAAACAAAACAAAACATTGGTCACTTCCTGAAAGAAACTTTCAAAGGGGAAATCTCCAGTTAAAATAAAAATTCAGAGCTCTCATTTTAAAGAAAAATACCACAAATATCCAGAAAGAATCAGTTCAAGAACCAAGGTAATGTAGTCAGGATCGGGCAATATCTGGTATCTACAAACGAAAATAAGACAAGATCTTGGAGTACAGTGTGGTGAAAGGTGAAAGGTATAGGCCATGACACAATATGCCACGTGAATAAAAAAACTTTAATAAAATATAGTGTTAAGCATTTCAGACAAAAAGAACAGAGCTAAATAGAAACTTTCAAATGAAGGTATAAGATTCCAGAGAAACACTGAAAAGTAAATTTATTTGATCATTTGGATGCACCTGCGTAATGATGTAGTGCTAACATCCTAATAAAGGGAGAATAAATAAGTGTCTCTTGAGAATTTCAGTGTTCTCAATAACTATTTAGAGACTTATGTAAGGAAAATAGAGTGCCTGAAGACTAATTACTTCTGTTCTGAGTTTTTGAAGATTGGAAAAATGAAGGAGGATAAAGGAAAGCATAGAAAAGGAAGGAAGAAGGGTGTGTGAGAAGAACATACAAACATAAAAGAAGAATTAGGGAGAGCAATCATCACATGTACCTCACTTAAATGAAATGGGTAAAGGAGGGATGAACACACATACTGTAGATTCAACAAATTCAATTAGAATACAATCCAGTATAAGGTATAGGGGAAGGAAGCTCAAGAGATAACATAGTCTAAAAACAAAGGTACATCTACAAACAAACCAAATTCCCTGATCCTGAAGGGAAATTAAAGGGAAAAAAGGCAAAAAAAAAGAGAATTTAAGGATTGACCTATCAACTGAGTAATAACTGAACAAATTTTGTGGTGGATAAATGTAATGGGATGTTATTGAGCCATAGGAAATATTTCAAAATGACAACTTAGATAATCCTGTTGCATGAATACATGCAGAATGAATTGAGCAGAACCAGAATGATTTATACAAGAACAACAATATTGCAAAGAAAAACAATTTTGAATGATTTAAGAACTTTTTTTTCCTAAAAGGGAGGTGATAGATTCAAGATTTGGTAAGACATAATTTTAAACATGACCACCATGTGGATTTGTTTTGCTTGATTATGCTTATTGTGTATGTGTTTTTTGTCTTTCTCAGTTTTTAATTGGATAAAGGATTTGTGATTTAAGAAAAAAGCCCGCTGAAACATTATAAAGAATATATAAAAGGGAACAGAAGGAAGCTCAGAAATAAGCACAGACAAGCAGGACAGTTTTGAAACTAAAGTGTGACATTTTTATATACTTTTTGAAAAAAAAAACAAGTGCCTTGTATGGATATTTATAGTTTTATATGCAATCTACATTTTGTGTTCTGCTGTATATTTGGAAAGTTGCTTGACTTGATGTTTAAACAAAAAAATCCCCAAACCCCAAATTAGAAATTCATAAAAAATTACTTCTTTCTCATTGACTTCCTATCCCACTTCCCACAGAGACTTTTCCAAGTCTTCCCTTCTTATCTTAAGACTTCCACACTACCCTTTTCCTCCTCCCTCTCAGTTGAGCAATTTTTTCTTTTATTTACCTATGAACATAAAGACCATTTGCCATGAATACTTACTTCTTCTCTTAATACACCTCAAAACTGCTTGGCTTCATCCCTTTTTCTCTCCTCTTTATTACAGTTTCCAACGAAAAACTGACTTCTTCCTGCTGACGTCAAACACTCTGAATGTATCCTTGATTTCATCCTCTCATGTCTTCTCCACAAGATTATTGTCCAAATTCTTTCCTCCTTCTCATCTTCAATTAAGGCCTTTCCATCCACCTCACCATGACACCTTAGGGCTTCTGCTTGCCATCTACCCTGAAGATGAACTTTTTATGGGTTGTCATCTCAAATACATCATGAATTTCTTGAGCAGAGGGTCTGTCTTGCATTTCCTATTTGTCCTCTCACTTAGCACAATGTTTGACACATATTAAGTGACTAATAAATAAAGAAGTAGAATTTAATTCATTCAGACTCTTCTTCCTCACTGACAGTTACCCAGTTGACTAAAATACACCCAAGTCTCTCTCATCCTGAAACAAACCTTCACTAGATTCTACTATTCCCTCCAGTGATCATTCTATGACCCTTCTCCATTCCCCAAACTCCTAGTCTAAGTTTCACTTCCTCTCCTCTCACTTCTTAATCCTTTGTAATACAGGTTATGACCTTACTGAAATTGCTCTTCATTCAAAGCTGTAGATCAACTCTTAATTGGCACATCTGCTAGCTTTTTTACCCCCGTCTTCATCTGTCAAAACCTCTCTTCAGTACTTGACACTGTTGACCATACCCTCCTCTCAAATTTTTTCCCCTGGATTTTTGTGACTCTTTTTACTTTTGATTATTTTTTCTACCTATATTACCACTCTATTCTCAGTATCTTTTACTGATTTATAATTCATATCACCCTGATCCTTATTGTCTTCTTTCTCCATACTCTCTCAATTTGTGACCTCATTAGCTTCCTAAAGCTTTATTATTATTTCTACATAGTAATTCCTCAATCAGTATGAGTAGTTCTGATCTCTTTCTTGAACTCCAAATAGATACCACCAACTCCCTATTAAATATTTCAAACCATAGACCTCTAAAAGTAAATAATAATAATAAAGACCAAAATTGAACTTACTTTCTCATAAAACCTGTCTCCCAAATGTCACTCAGTTTAATAACCTCAAAGTCATCCTTGACTCCTCAATCTCTCTCTTTCCACATATCCTGAGTTTGAACATTTTACTAGTTTTACTTCCAAAATGTCTCACACCTTCTCTCTACTCACATGGTCCCAGTTTTCTCATCTATAAAACAAGATCAGATTGGATCTTAACCTGGCATCTATATATGTTTTTAATGTTTCGATAATTATTCCAATACGTGTGATTCACTTTTTACTTATACATTTTAACACTTTTAAAAACATTATTTTGAGAAAAGGTCCAGGCTACCAAAGGGATCAATCATGCACACACACACACACACACACACACACACACTCATTCACAGTGCAGACCCTCATCATATATCTCCTGAAATAGCCAGTTTCAATATCAATTGCCAATTTTGCCATGCCATTCTTGCCTCTGCACCCACAGAATCCAGCACAGTGCCTGGCATATGGGAGACACAGTGAGACTTAAGAGTTTATATAAATAAGAGCTGTGAACAACAGAGGAAAAAATGAGAAACTCTCTACTGTGGTAAAATACCTTTAATTGAAATTCCTCTCTTCACAGAGGAAATATGTGTTGTTGTTCGGTTTTTTTTTTGCCACATATCTTTCAAAGAATTCACAGAGAATCACAGAATTTCAGAGCTGGAAGTGACTTTATAGACCATCTAGTCCAACCCTTTCCTAAATAAGAATCCTTTACAGTATGCAATATACCGAGAATAATGATCATTTAAGTCATTACTTGAAGATCTCTAATGAAAGTGAACTTACTACATCCTGAGTCAGCTCATTCCACGTTTGCATAGCTCTAATTCTTGGGTAGTATTTTTTCTTTATCTTTTCTTCTTTTTTCTCTCTTGCAAAGAGCCTAAATCTGCCTTTCTGCGATTTCCACCCATTGTTCCAAGTTCTGCTCTCTGAGGCCAAGCAGAACAAATTTAATCTCTCTTCCACATGACAGCTCTTCAAATACTTGAAGACAACTACCATGCTTTCCCTAAGGGTCCAGTCACTCTTCCCATCTTCATCTTCTTAAGTGCCAGTAACTGAGTTGTTATATTCCAAATGAGGGGATTCTACTGACAGGGATGATGAGAATAGATTGTTAGAGTAATGCTGGCCAATTTCTTTCATTTTGTGTCTATTTACTGTCCTCTCTCCAGTTCCATCTATCTGTGTTGGCATCAGCTGACTTAGTTGAGTATCAGAGTAAGTTTTCTGAAAGCAATAGAGTACATATATTGGATATAATATCCCCTTTGGAGTCAGTGGACCTAGGCTTTAATTCTGACTCTTCCTCTAAACAACTGTGATTAAGAACAAATAATTTTACCTCTTGGGCCCCAGTTCTCTTGTCTATAAAACAACAGGATCAGATTAGATCTTAACCTAGGATCTATATATTTTTCATGTTTGGATAAATATTCCAATATAATTAATTTTCTTTTGACTTAGGCATTTTATTTAACACTTTTTAAAATGTTATTTTGAGAAGGGGTCCAGACTGCCAAAGGAATCAATCACATAGACACACACACACACATACACTCACACATATACACACTCACACATATGTTGGGCTAGATGATAGTTAAAGCTTTTTTAACCTTAAAAATCTACATCATTACTCTTCTCCTCCAGTGCTTTTCCTTATTTGGGATGAGGAAGAAGTAATACTATTTGGAAACTTCCATCCACTTACTTAATTTTTTTCTGTAAATAATTCTAAGTGGTTGTTTTTCTTGGATGCCATTTCTTCTCAGAAAGAAAACAAAGTGTTTGTTGGCTGAGGTGATTTTAAATCTCTTTTGCCTTTACCACTAGGGTGATTACTTTATTTTAAATTTCTCTTTTAAAATGATGATAATTTCATGCAATATCTATGGCATTTTCCATTCTTCAGTTTTTTTCAGATTTAACAATTCAATTATTCAGGTCAATTTTTTCATATAAGTATCTCCTCATAACCTTTCCCAAAGGATATGATATCAGTTCTTGTAACTATTCTTCATGAACTTTGCTCTTTGGTCTTCAAGTTAGTTTCAGTGATCTTCTCAAAAGCCTCCTTTTATCCTTGATTTCTGATATAGAGTGAAAGACGGACATTAAGTGAGTCCTTAAATGAGTTGGAAAGCTGCTCTTGGTTTCTGCTATTTCTGTAATGTGGTATTGATGGGGTATTGAGATACCCACATGAAGGATACCATGATCTACTTCTGGGAGAAGACATTCTGCATATCCCTACCATGTAGGTTGGAGAAACCTTATTCAACTAACCAGTAGCCAAAAGTGGTTGTATCTTTAAATGTACCTTTTGTGGCACAGTTGCTCTCTCTTTCTGGTTTTATCCTTATAGAACAGGTCCCATGCATTAAGCTAAGGAAGGGGAAGAATCAACTCCTTCTTTGGCACTGTGGCACCAAGAAATGGGCGTAAGGTGTTGGGTTTGTTTCAGCTTTTTTTCCCTTTGTTTTCGGTTCTAGATGAAGGAGGTGAAGTCCCAGGACCCAAGAGTTGTTAGCTCAGGGATATCAAGATCAGGATTCCAGTTAAGATGTAAACCAAATTCATCCATCCGAAGACCAAGTAGGTATAGGTAGCATTGTTTGTATACTGGTTCTTACTATACTTTTGAAGTAACTATTCCTTTATAAAAGCTAATCTAAGTGGTTAACGAGAAATAGGGTGTTTGGACCCCTAAAACAGGGGGAAGACAGTCATTGGGGCATTGAGCAAAAGGCAAAAACTAGACACCACTTGATCATCTTATATGGAGGAACCCTGGGGGTGGAGTAGACATGTATCATATTTGCCCTTGGGGCATTTGGGGCCAGAAAAATCACTGTTAATTATCTCAGTGAGGTCACAATGAGATCTAAATAAGATTGGTTCTTTGTCTTAGACCTTCTTTGCTCATTGAACCCTCTTCTGGACAAAAGAAAAAAAATATAAGAATTTCTTCCACAGACTTTAGTAGGCCACAGACCATTTTCTTGGCTATATGGTGGATGATGTGCAGAGCAAGAGAGTTCCAATATTTGGTTGGTCTCCTCTGTATCTCTTCATGAACCATGATATGATGAAGTTTCAGAGACTGTTAGGAGAGGCAGGGAAAGACATAGGAAAGGGAAAGTTATCTGTCCTTGCCACGTTTGTGCAAGTGACATCATTGTATACTTTCCTAAAGGAACTTTAGAGGCTAAATTTTAAAGGTTTCTTAAAAATAGCACAGACTTCATTAAACTTATTTCTATTAGTTGAGGAAATAAGCCTTTGTCATTAGAAGAAAGTCCCTTCTTAAACTGCCTACAAATTGACTGCAACATTTAGTATAGTAACAATATCGAAATGGCACCCAATGGGTAAACTTAGAAAATCATAATTACCTATGAGGGAAGTATCTACATAATTTTTAAAAGAAGGTCTATTGATTTTTGGGGGGAGGTTTCATAATACTTTTACTTCCTAATATATTTCTATTTATCCTTTACTCAGAACACAATTCCTTATATCAAAGAATAAAAGAGAGACAAAAGCAGTTTAGCAAAAAATGACCTTCCATAGGATGGGGGAATGAAACAGGTTATCAAGGCTCCTAAGATCCTAGGATGACTAGGCATGGTATCCATGTTGGGTGGTAGTTTGGGCTTCTATAGCTAGTCACTGTAAACTGAGAAGAGTTGGTTTGTAGGTGGTAGATGGTGGAGGCATGGAGTTCTATCCAAGCATTTGGGGTCAGTAAATAATTAGAGCACTAGTCCCCTGGGCTGGGCTACAATTTTACTTGAGCACTGCTCCTGTAGGTTCATCTTGAGATAGTAAGTGATGAAGCACACCCAAAAGCTACTATGGAGCAAGAAATTGGCTCCCAAATTCTTATTCTTGGAAACAAGGGTCTTCTAATAATTTTGGTGCCCTGAGGCTCAAGATATCGGATGAATGGGAAGCCCTCTATTCCATCTGGCTCCTTGAGACTCAGGAGTTCTTATAGCTCAAAGATACTGGAGGCAGCAGAGGAAGACAGTGGCAACTTGGACCCAGAATGAATTTAAATATGGTATTAGCCCAAAGTGATGGGCATTGAGATATTCTTCTCAGAGCATATGCTACATGTGGGAGAAGCATTCAGCTCCCAACCTCCGAGGCTTGGAAAGCGTTGATTCTAACACAGACACTGTGCTTTTATACTATGATTAAGATGAATCTATAATGAATTTAAGTTGTGCTCTGGAATTTGTTTTCAAGACAGAATCCTTTTGTTTTCTCTTGGGCTCTCTGCTAATTTTTCTTAGCTACCTAAAGTACATAATTAATCTGGGACAGAATTTGTATTTACCAAATCGTGATGGAGTCTCAGGTTTGCCAATTTCACCCACTTCTCTGATGACCTTCTCAAATCTCTGCATTCCTGTTTTTTTTTCCAGAACTCATTTTTGAATGATCTAATAGAAAAAAAGAAAAGTAGGTATATGTCAGTTAATAACAGTCTTGTTTCTCCTACTGTTAAAGACTACTGTAATACAGGTCATGTGTCCTGAAAAAAAATTCTAAGACACATCCCAGACAGTGTAGATTCATCAATTTAAGCTAAATATCTATGCCTTTAAATACTGATTAAAATCCTGTTTGACGATTTGTAGAGTTCATATTGGAACTTTAAATTGGAATGTGGTTTATTATGAAAGAAAGATTTTTTTCTTTGTTCTAGCTGTTATTTACTAATTAGAAGAATGGACATATACTTTGCAAAGGTAATTTAACGTCAATCAGATAGAGGAGAATAAGGTTTCCCATTATGCCTGACAAAAACAGAATATTTAATATGATCCCTCTCCAGTGTCCAAAGATGTCAATAAAGTATAGTTTTACTTTATTATCAGGGAAAACTGTACAATTTTCATTCTAGGATTGTTTTAAGATTGGAAGTAGTGTCTACGATTCTGAAATCACTTAAACTTAATTTAGCTTTTTATGAATGAGATCTGTATAAGGTTCATTGAAGACCTTCACATTTTGGGGGTGCCCAATACACAGATAATAAACCATGGCACCCACTTCCAAAAGGCAGGGTGGTATAGTACAAAGTGTAGTACCTTTGATCTCAGGTGACACATGTTCCAATGTTAGTACTGTCTCATATTTGATTTTGGGAAATTACTCAAGTTCTTTGTAAGACTACAGTTTAGTCATCTGCGAAATGAGAATGTTTGACTACAGTGTCAAAGGTCCTTTTAGCTCTAAGTTCTTTGATTTCCCTTTTCTTTGTACCTAGTTTGTTTTGGGGGGTGTGAGACAGGATGCAATCGGAAGCTGTTAAGTTCTGTGAGCTTTTTAAAATTCCTATGCAATACAATTAAACAAAAGGAATAATTTGGATTTCATTTCTTCCCTAATAATACAATGCACCTACATTTCTACATTTGTTGGAATATGTAAATATGTTTCAGCCACAGGGTTATATAGATAGTCTTAGTCAGGTAGCCTTATATGGCTGTACTCTACTGGAAAAAAAAAAAAGGGAAAATGTTAATCATTATTCTGCATTCATTTCCCCACATATTTAATTTGCCGTAGATTAGTGAAATGGCTTCATTACAGGTATTCAGACTAGATCTGTAAATTCATTTGTGCTGATTGAGTCCACACTGATTTGTGATGTTTGGCTCTGCAGCACATACATCTGCTGTGAGGCTGATTTGTGTGGGTATCCCTATGTCTGGCTGTCTTCATATTATAATTGTATGGGCTCACTTCATTGTACTATGTGTACATTATGGCAATTGAACTAAAATGGCTCTGTTTTTCACTGAGTGCAATTTAGTCATGCATCAATACATTTTTAATTAAAAGTGTGTGACAGGTACAATAGTAGAGAGAGCCAAATAATTTTCTAAAGCAGTCCGTTTCCTCAAAGACAGGTAATCAGAATCTGTCTCAGTTAATCGGAGAGTGTATAATTTTTTATTAAGATGTACAATTAACTGGCTAAAAACTTTACACTAAAAACAAAATACTGTTTTGGTTTTAAGGACTAAGCCATACATATTTTGAGATTCTTAACAATCATGTAAAACCATCTTTCTGATGAAAACAAAGTGGCTGACACACTTGATTACTCTCTTTGTTGTGACTATGACATGAGGCATGGAAGGATATGATTTTGGTGTAACCTAGACTAAGTTGGTACTTGAACAAAAGCAGCTGTATTCTGAGAACTGAGATGAATGTAAAACTTCCAAGCATCTATTAAAAGATAGATGGTGTGTTTAAATGTATGATAGCTGGCCTTGGGATCAAAAAGGCCTCTATTCAAATCCTACTGCTTACTAGGAGCCCTGGCTAAGTTATTGGACTTTTTTAGCGTTCCAGGCAATTATTTATCATTATAAATTACAGAGAAAGTGTTGATATATATTTGAAAAAGGAGTTTCCTTTATCAATAAAATTACAGGTTGGGTCCTTATCCCATAACTTGCCAAGGTAATGGAAGAAAATTCATTATAAGACAGTCTTTAATAAGTTCTTAGATACGCCACAGGGCAGCCAGGTGGTGCAGTGGATAGAGCAGCAGTGCAGGAGTCAGGAGGACCTGAGTTCAAATCTCACCTCAGACACTTGACACTTATTAACTGTGTGACCTTGGGCAAGTCACTTAACCCCAATTGCCTCATCCTGGGTCACATTTACCCCACATCCCTAAAAGCATTTAAAGATATTACTAGAAGAACCCTTTACTCATCTAGGTAATCATATCCATACATGTGTATCAGTAAGCACCTCAACATAAACAGGGGCAGGGGGCCTGCTAGCACAGGTTCTTAGATCTGTATTCACAAAAGAGAAGGCAACTTTTGAGGGGTTAACATCACTTTAATGAATCATATGTATCATTCCTTTAACCAAGCACATATGTCACTCACCTAGTTCAAGGGAGTCAGCACCCTAAACTTCAAGTCAACAGGCATGGCTTCCTCTGCCTGAATTCAAAAGACGGTTGGACAAACAAACACTTCTATTCAGTAAGGCCCAAAATAAAACAGCACCTCAGAGTCTTTATATACTTTTTGGAGCCAGAGGGCATCACATCCCTTGAGAACCAGTGTCTCATCAACAAAAGGCAAGGACCTTCCTCCAAATCTTCCCAGGCCTGACAGTGGATGGGAAAGATCCTCCTTACCCACATTCAAATAGAGACATAATACTTCTTGATTATACTAAAACAAAAACAGCAAAAGATCCTATTTTATTTACCATTACAACATGAAAGAAAAGAAGGGCATAAAAGATACCATGATCTTTTTTAAAATCTTTGTAGAGATTGTCATGCACTAAAGCCAGCTCTAAGTGGTTCACAGGAGCCTGTAGTTAAATTTTCAGTGTGAACATTTATACCTTTTGAACTGGCAAACACCAGAAATCAGGCTTGTTTTGTTGATTGTCTAGACTTAAGAAAGTCATGGAGAAAATGTTCATAATTCAGATGAAACTTAAAAGTGTGTTGTACATACATTCCTAACCACCCACCCAGAACCACCAGTTAGACATTTACCAGCATGCCCTTGGCCAATGCCCAAAATGGGCAATTTTCAGGAGACCTGGACAAATATAGAAGCCTCAGAAGGGTGAACTGAGTATGAACAAATCGCCTAGATTATAGAGTATTCTTTTAGTTCCAGTGCACCATTACGAGAACATTACAAAGGGTTCTTCAATGACTCCATATTTCCCTAAAATTTTACAAACTGACTTTAGTTGCAACAAATTTAGGATATTGGCAATAGAAAAAAAATAAACTGTCTTAAACAACTTTATATTTTCATAATTGGAAATTGTACAGAGCTGTTTTAGTTGCAATAAATGAAAAAAAGAAAGATATTCACCAGAAGCCTGTCAAACACACTCTGAAACTGGGTGGGGTGAGCACTCTAGAGTCCTTTGATGTCAGTGACAAATTAATTAAGGAGGATATGGAAGGCAGTTTGTATATTGCCTTTTGGTCCTGGAATAGACCTAGCTGATGCCCCCAATGGGATGTGGTCTCTGTTAAAAGAAAATAGTCAGCATATCTCAGTTGAAAAGCAAAGAAAATCTCTGACTACTTCACTAACATTCACTGACCGTAAAGTAAATACTGTGTGGAAAAGCTGACTAAGCATGAAAGGTTTGGGTATATGCTCTGTGCATTACTTTTCTGGGACTCAGGCACCTAAGTTGTCTTAGACATGTGCGAAAGTTCAATGTTATGATCTTTGTTACATATTTCAGTGGGTTAAGATAGTATATTAAAATTAATCTCTTCAAAGCAATCGTATTGACAAGTATTTATGAAGGAATTCATATGTCCAGCACTATGCTAAGTCCTATATGTAATAAAAAAGAAGTGGAAGAACTGAAAAGATCTTTGTCCTGAAGCAGTTTACACCATTTTTAATGGTAGAGGGCAAATGACGCAAAGACATTCTTATATTTAAATGTTAGACCCAATGTGGTATTATTTTCACCAGTCTTTATTTCTATATTAATATTCTTTTTTCAGTATGCTAGTAATCTGCAATCTCATTTTTGTGAGTATTCAGTCTATCACTTCATGCTTTCTTATACTGTCTAATTTATGTCCATTTTCTTCTACCAACCACCCACAGAGGAGATAATGTGACTTACTGGATAGAGAACTGCCTTCAGAGTCAAGAAAAACTAGGTTCAAATATTGCTTTTGCCACATATCATCTGCATGATCCTCGGTAGGTCATTTCACTTCTTGGTGTTTGAGGAGGTTACTCTTGGGTTACTCTTGTTGTATTCCCTATGGCTATAATTTGCAGAGAGGATGACCATTTGCATTGTTAGATGAAGGCCTGCCTTAGCAGTTGCCCCGTCCACAAAAGAATAAGATGATGAAAAAATGCTACACAGAAGATCCATCTCTTATGTTAGAGACCTTCTTCAAGATAAGAAGCTGGAGTCTGTGGATTTAAATACACACACAGATGCGTACAAAGGATTGTATTTCAGTGCAATTTATTTATTTTATAATCCTGCCTACAGACCCCAGCACTCTGTCCTGCTCCATTAACTGCTTCAATAAGAGAATACTTATGTTAAATATAGAGATTTTGTGTCAGATGTCTAGGATTATTGAAAACACTGAAATTTCTGAAATAAATTCAACTTGCTTCATTTCTCTTCATACTCAGTTCTGAGCCAAGCTTCTAGTCTATCCTTAATGCTTGTCCAAGACATAGGTGCTGGCAGACTAACTCAGCAGACTGGTCATTCAACTACCCATTGTATATATGAATGCACAAAATACAAGCACAGGAATGAAGAATGAATCTGCTATTTCATTGCTGTATAGAAAACTCGTGGGGAGGAAACTCCCTTTACTCATGAAGGTCAAAACTTTCTCTATAATTTATAATGTTAGAGAATTGCCTGGAACGCTGAGAGCTTAAGTGCCTTACTCATAATCAGAAGGCCAGTACATGTCAGAGATAGGACCTGAACATGGGTCTCTCAGTCTCTACAGTTTAGCTCTCTGCTCATGACACCCAGGAATAGGACTGTTCCCAGTATTTCCATTTAAAGATGGTGCCCAAGTCAGCCATCCACCTAATGTCATCATGCCCCAGGGGCACTTCAGGCCTGAAATTGACACCTCTTTAGTACCCTCTGTCCCTGAGGTCCCTTCTACCTTGTCATTGGAGGGTAGAGAGCTCCTCAGTGATGTCATCCCTATTTTCATTTCTCATTTGCTACACTTCATCTTAACAGGTCCCTCCTCAACCCCTACCCCAATACGTTTGCCAACTAGTACCCTCCTTGCCTCCTTGATTTTTCAGCTTCTTTTTCCTTGCCCTCCTCCCACTAGATTACAAGCTTCCTGAGGGCAGAGACTATATTTTTCTTTCTTTGTATCCTCAGTGCTTAGTACAGTGCCAGACACTTAGTAGGTGCTTAATATGTTTCTTGACTGACACTATGCACATACAAAATAACATGTTTTTATTTATTTGTATATTTGTGTGTGTGTGTGTGTGTGTGAAGGCACTAGCAGTTGGGGCAACAAGAAAGATTTCATGTAGAAGGTAGCAGATGAGCTAAGTTTTGAGTAGAGGAGAATCATGTATTCATTGGACCTTTCCATTAATTTTGTGTCTAACCTAATCTGGTATAGAATACAGTTTACAAAAACCTGACTATTCCCTGTATATATTTCACCAAATATCCCCTTAAAGAAGTGTAGCTTCTAATCCTTGATTATCTTATCTTGGTAAATAAGGGAATCATTATTATTAATCATCAGTATCATTAATTCAATTTGACCCTCTTTTATGTGTAAGATGTGAGTATAAAACAACTTTCAGCTTAGCTTGGACATTTGTTGAATGGTAAAAGTCCTTTGGGGTTGAAAAGAACATGAAACTTTTCCACTTCAAGTTTGCAGGACAACCTAGTATCCAAAATATTTCCAGGTCACTGGCATTAAAGCTTTGAGCATATAAAGGTAGACTGCTACCCTTCTGCTTTCAATGGCTCCAAAGAAAGGACAAAATATCCCTTCATATGAGTTCTACGGTTTCTACCCTAACATCTCACTCCTGTACTGACAAGCAGAGATGAATATAAGAAAAAAAATGTAGTCACAATGTGTGTATATGTGTGAGTGCATATATTATATAATTCATGTATAAGTTATATAATTTACATATATATTTATGTATGTATATATTATATTTATGTATATATGTATATAAGATGCATATTTATCATACATGTATATGTATATACATATTTATATGTGTGTGCATATGTATATATGCATGTATATATGTATGTGTGTGTATGGGTATAAACTCTCTGACAAGTAACTTAACCCTTTGCTTGATCTCAATAACCTTCCCAATAACACTTTGAAATGAAAATCTAATTAGTTCATTTAATAACCTCTTAAGTCTTCAAGGAAGCTTTAAGTCTTGCTTCCAACACAGATCTCTGATAAAACCAGCTTTTCAAAGTACCATGTCTTTCCATTTTCCCCTCTGAACTTACTTTAAAAAGTACATCAAAATGATGGTATTTGAAAGCAGAGATATAAATTATTTTCTCATGTGAAAAATTTTGATTGGCATAGAGAAATGGACAGGGCATTTTAGGAAGTGAGAGTAAAATGAGGAGTAGGAAACAGAAGAGAATGAAACTAATGTGTGGAGAACTGATGGGGATGGTGTGACAGGAGAGAATACAGTTAACTATGTCAAATAACAACTGGAGATAATATTGATTCAAACTATGTTGGGCGATCATTGAACTTTGTCTGATAGGCAACAGGGAATCATAAGATGTCCTTGAGCAGGCAGGGAGATAAGAAAAAAAGAAGAAAACAAAAACAAAAAATCAACAACAGTATTTGAATGAAATTTTTCCGGCAATGATGCATCATTTCAATTTGAGGAGTAGTGAGTGCGTAGAAGCATAAAAACCATTTAAGCTGTGGTTAAATGAGAGGCTTAGACTACATGACCTAAAATGTCACATCTAGTTGTATGTGGTTGTATGTGTGTGTGTGTGTGTGTGTGTGTGTGTGTTTTAAGTCTTCAGTGGACAGAGTGCCTGGAGTCAGGAAGATTCCTTTTCATGAGTTCAAATCTGGCCTCAGACACTTTCCAGCTGTGTGACCCTGGGCAAGTCACTTAACCCTGGTTTGCCTTGGTTTTTCTCAGTTTTAAAAGAAGCTGGAGAAGGAAATGGCAAACTATTCTAATAACTTTGCCAAGAAAATCTCAAATGAGATCATGAAGAGTTGGACATAACAAAAATGAATACTATTCTGTGACTCTAAGTTTTTGAGCCTAAAGTATTGGAAAAATAATCTGTCATTAAAATATATAGGGAAGTTGGATACTTCTGGATTTGTCTGTATAGCTGGATACCAATCTGAGTCAAAGATCTGGTATTGTAATGGGGGAAGTGGATAATGAGAAACCCAGCCCTTAAAGGTACAGAGTGTTCTACCTGATGCAATTTCCCCACATGCACTTCAGAACATATGATGTTATTCTACAATTGTTTTCAGTCTGTTTTGTGCATGTCTTTTTTATTTATTACCAAGCTAGAGCTGACTGTGAATACAAAAAAACACCCATGGGGACAACTCAGTTTCTTTGCTCTCAGGGGCTGAATTTGAGGGAGCAGACAATAATTTCCACATGCCTTTGGGTAGTAAGAGTACCAGTAACCTACTCTCTAGACCTGAGTTGATTTTTTTCCTGCTATATTGTCTCCAACCATAGATGAATGGGGATTGGAAACAGAACAGACTAGACTCCAACCTTCTGAGCTTTGAAAAGTGGAGAAAGCAGCAGAGGACCAACAAGATCAATTTATTCTGGAGTTTGTGGGTTGAAGAGTCTGGTGAGGAGTGAAGTCAAGTATCCTGTTTGATTCAGCCCAGTAGTGGAAGTAAGGGAGTAAATTTGTACTCTGGCTATCCCAAGTTTGAAATGTGAACTCATTGAGGAGAAGGCTTTGTAGCAGCCATTTTAAGTGTGAGCCCATTCCACCCAAGATCAAGATGGTACAGGGGAAAGTGAAGATACATTTATACATGTGTTCTTGCTGCAGCTTCTTGGTAAATATCCGTGGTGTAAAAGTTAATTGATATTAATTGGTTAAACAAAACTGGAACACTGATCAATGGAATAGATGAAATTAAGTGGATATTAACTGACACTAGGTGACTAACATTTGGGGAGAATACTCAAGAATAAGGGCTTGAGACAATAGTGTTAAAATAGAACACTTGAGGACCTTAAAAGACTGAGAGAGGGAGATGTAGCCAGATCCGTAGGAGACCCAAATATTGAGTTGGCGCATGAGTTAAAATAAGGACTATTGAAGTTTCGGGTATTCGCTGTGTCTTACTCCCAAATACTGCTTATTTATATACTTACTCCTAAGTAACAGCTTGGCATCTTGCAGGATGCTGTAAGTCAGAGAAATACCTTTTTCTTTGGAAGAAAGACTGGAGATGTTTTTTTCCAAGGTGTTAAAGACCATTTGGATTTAATTGAAGCTTTCCTCTTGGTATGTCATTCTCATAATTAAAAAAAATTGAAACTCAGACATATGAAAGAGAAACTAATAGCTGTCTGATGCATTTTATTTGGATCAGCAACATCTTCATATTTTTCTAGCAAGGAAGATCTCCAGAACCTGTCTCTTATATTGGGAGAGTTTATCCATTCTAACAGTAACCTCCTCAGAGGGTGAAATGCCTCAGTTCTCCACCCCACCCACCCTCTTCAGTTCAGGCTTTATATCTCTGCCAGATGGAATAACCCTGGTCATGTGACTGAATCCCTTGTTCAAAACCCTTTTAATGGGTCTTTGCTTCCTACCAAAAAATAATTGGACTTCTTAGCCCAGGATTCCAGGCTCTCAATAATTTGCTGCCTCTTTATCTTTCCAGGATTATGTCATGCTCTGCCTGCTTACTTTAAGGTCCCACCAAACTGAATTACTCAGCATCTTGAAAGCATCACCACCATTTCACCCTCCAATCCTGTCATAATTTTCTATGTCTTCACTGTCCTTCTCCTGCCACCACTCATTCTCCCTCTATTTTATAACTTCCTCTCTTTTAAAGTTCAATCTAAATACCTCCCTCTAAATTAGTAATCACTTTTTGCTTTTATATTTCACATAGCATTTTACCTACCCTGCTCTTAGTAATTATGCATTATATTGTATTACATTTATTTGTGTAGATGTCCTATCCTATTACCAGACTGTGAATACTATAAGAGCAGAAGCCATGTATGAACTAAGATTTGTACCTCCACCAGGACCAGGCAGAGAGCCCAGAGTCAGAGAGTCATTAACATTTATCAAGAAGCCACTATGTGTCAGGCATTGTGCAAAGTGCTGGGGATATAAACATGAAAAAAGATAGTGTTTTCCTCAAATGGCTTACAATCTAATAGAGGAAGATAACACACAAAAGAAAGCTGAAAGAATGAAGGAGGAAAGGTCTTTGCTGTGGGGTGGAGCTTGATAGAGAACAGGAATGCAATTGGTAGGAAAACAGAGGAGAGAGACAGACAGACAGGGATAGACATACACAGAAATAGAGAGAGAAAGACAGAGAGACAGAGAGATAGGGAGAGAGAAAGAGAGACAGCGAGAAAGAGAGATAGATACATAAAGACAGATATAGAGGTAGAGAATTGAATAGATGGATGATAGAGGAATAACTGGATGGATAGATGCACAGGTATAGATAGATGATAGATAGACAGATGGATTATTTTACCTATAATTTGAATAAAAAATCAACTATATTTCAAATCTGGATGCTTCTGGATCTGGATATAAGAAGTAAAAAAAAGATCTATATGAACAAAGCTTATTGTTTTTGTGAACACAAAAGTGAAATAAAAGCTACAAAGGAAAAAAAATCACTAAAGCACTATACACAAGAACATTTTATGCATGATGCAAAGGTATGAAGAAAACACGAAGAACTGCATTCATTAAAAATGTTCTTTTTTTTAATCTGTGTGACCGTTCTTAATCTTAACTCTACAAGAGAATGAAGTTATGGTTTCAGACTTTAAAGGAAAGTGGTAGACCAAGAAAATATTTTTCAGTTAACATAAGTGCCTCAAAGAAGAGAACCACTAATTAACTTGTTGGCCCCTGTCATGTTCCCAAATGGTTTATCTCTTGCCTCAGCATCTTAGAACAGGAGCATCTTCCCTATTACGTGGGTACTCACAGAGGGTAGGGGCTGTTTATTGTTTCCTAGAGTCTGGTGCACAGAAAGCACTTTAAGTCTTTGACTGAGGTAGAATAGTCTTAAGGAATTTTTTTTAATGTCAGAAAACACAAAAACAAGTGTTACTTTCAAAATCTTATAAACACAGGAAATCATTCTTTCTTTTCCTTTTTCTTTTCCCCTGGAGGATGCAATAGTCTTTTCTTACAAATGAAACATTTCATGTGAAGTCCTTTAATTCACCAAGTATTACCATCCTGCACATAGAGTTCCCACTCTTCTGGGCCAAAGTAAATTCTGCCTATTGCATACTGTTATAAAAACAAAAACCACATTTCTGCCCATTCCTAACTATAAAAGTGTACCTGCCAGATGAATGACCATTAACAAGAAATAATGTACCAGATAGGGTAGAAATGCAACCAGATTTGTTAGTAGGATCAGAAGGGACATGAGAACTACAACATGATCAGTCTCCGAATTGAACGGAATGTTGGATTTCAGTAGAGTGTATTTGATATTTTCTTCTGTGGAATGTTAGTAATTTACCTTCCTGACCTCTCTTCTTCTAGTAAGGAAGATTTGATTCTGGAATAGACTTTAGGGATCATCTCATCCAAGTCATTTGAACCTACATAAACCAGTCAGTCAGTATTTATTAAGTACCTATTTTGTGTAAAGCACTGGCCTAATCTGCCTCTGTGGTTCTCTTCTCTATACTGTGCTGTCTTCCAATGATGGGAAATTTTAGTCTGTTGTCTCCAAAATTCCACCTTGATTACACTCTCAGAATGAGGGTGGAGTCATTCGTTTTTGCCTCTGAGTGGGAAATTTAGAGGGCTTTGGCATCATTGTCTGGAAATTTACTTCTTCTGCTCCATGTGTCCCAGTTCAAGAAGTCTCTTGCTGGCACATTATTTCTCCTTTTGGTAGCTTCCCCGCATCCCAAGGTGTACTTCCTGCCCCATCCACTGCATTTCCAACCTCATATACCTTATTACCTTGCCCCAAGCAGTGGCCAATCCATGAGCTGTAAAGCGAACTTCTGGTTTACTCTATGGGCTTTCACCTCACAAGCACCCTTACAACCACACACCCCAGTTGAGTTTCCCCCAACTCTCTGCTTACACCAGGCATGAAAACTAATAGTTTGACTGCCAGGTAGCACAATGGATAAAGGGTTGGACTTGAAATCAGCAAAACATGAGTTTCATTGCTGCTGTAGACAATTACTAGCTGTTTTACCCTGGGAAAAACACTTAACCTCAACTTTCATCTACTGTGAAATGGCATACTAATCATACCTGTGAGAATTATTGCTAAGATTAAATGAGATAGTCTACATAAAGCTCTTTAAAAATCTTAAAGTGCCAGCTATAACATATTAATAAGATATCATTATTATACATAATAGGTATGCTTCCTGACTAGTCTGGTTGAAACAACAGAAAAATGAGATAATCCAGAAATACTTTCGAACTTCTTTGTGAAGTCAGTCCATTCCTAAAATGAGAACATGCATGAAACTATGCTAAAAAACAAATAAGTTTGTCTTTATGAGCCCTATTTCAGTGTATCTTCATGGCATGGAGTTACCTTGAGCTCTTGAAAGCTGTACTAACAGAAGAGAAGGACTTATGGGCTTTCTAAGGACCAATCTGGCTAACAATGGAAAATTTCATCCATGATGGGCTGCCCACTGCATGATTGATCCTTTGGCTATCTTCTTAATCCAAGAAAAATACAAAATTATCTTCATGTCTGAGCAGACCCATTTTATTGCGACAGGGCTGATTGCAAAGTAGAGGAAAAAGGGCAGAGGGTGCTAGAATCAGGTTTTCAGGCCACTCCTGAACATTAGTTTAAGTATTGGTACTGTACACATGAGAACCTTGTCCAAGGATCTCATGCTATTAGAGGAAATTAGATCTTATGCTATTAGGGGAAATTAAGCAGAGAAATGGTGATGTACAAGGATCAAGAAGATGTAATGAAGTTGCATCTTAATGGAAAGAAGGCTGATAGTTTCTTCTTAGAGAGAAAAATGAATGAGTTGCTAGGGTCAACCTACTAACCTCCAAACAGCAAAAACAAAGCCAAACAAAAATAGCACATTGTTTCATAGGAGATTTGGATGTGTTCACTTGTACAAGTCCTTGTAAGCTTAAGGAAAAGTAGCAATATAAAGAAAATTATAATTGTATATCTAGCAGTTATATAGTACATTAAACGCTACAAAGTGCTTTATAAATGTTATCTCATTTCATCCTCACAACAACCCTGAGAGGTAGGTGCCATTGTTTTCTCCATTTCACACTTAAGGAAATTGAGGTAAAGACTTGAAGTGGCTTGCCCAATATCACTCAGCTAGTAATTGTCTGAGGTTGGATTTGAACTTAGGTCCCTCCTTCACTCAATCAATTAATAAACATTTATTAAGTACCTACTATGTGATAGGCACTATGCTAAGCACTGGCAATACCAAAAGAGGCAAAAGACATTCCCTTCCTTCCAGGATCTTGCAAAATAATGGGGGAGAAAGCATACACACAAATACACACAAAGCAAGCTTCATACAGAATATGTAGGAAATAAGCAACAGAGGGAAGGCATTAGAATTAAAGGGAGTTGAGAAAAGCTTCCTGTAAAAAAAAATTGGACTTCAGTTGGGGCTTAAAGGAGGCAATGGAAGTCAATAAGTTTAGTTCAGGAGGGGATGCATTCCAATCATGACAGACAGCCAGAGAAAACATCTGGAGCTGAGAAATGGTCAGTGTCACTAAATCAAAATGTTTTTGGAAAACAGTAAATTGTATGAAGACAAGAAAGGTAGGAGAGAACTAGGTTATGTAGGGCTCTGAATGTTAAATGGAGTATTTTGTGTTTAAAGGTGATAAGGAACCACTGAAGTTTATTGAGTAGGAGGGTGACATGGTCTGACTTGCACCTTAGGGAAGTCATTTTGCTGGCTGAATGAAGGGTGGATTGGAGTGTGGAGAGACTTGAGATAAGCAGACTCACCAGGAACTGCAGAAGTCCAGGTGTGAGGTGATGAGGACGGGTCCCTGACCAGTCAGTGACTGAGGGTCAGAGGTCCATTTGCCATGCCACTACACCCCAATGTTTGTTGCCGAGTTTAAAGAGAAAAAGATGTATTATGAAGGACTGGATCAGGTCCTCCAATTCAAGTCAAAACCAGGGTGGTCACAGAGGAAAATTACAAAATGTTTGTTTGAATCCTCAAAGCTTGACCTCTAGACTCTAAGAGTAATCATTAATGATTTAATGTCAATTTTATAGGAAGTCTCCAGTGGAATGCCTGTGGGATCTGTGCTTAGTCCTAAGTTATTTAACAGTTTTAGCAATTACTTGTATAAAAGCATTGACAGAATGCTTTATCAAACTTACGGATGACACAGAGCTGGCAGCAATAGTCACTTTAACTCACTGGCTGATGGAGTGAGGGTCAGAAAGATCTTGACAATCCAGAATGCTGGAGTGAAGAGAAAGCGATGAAATTTAATAGGGACTGAAAGGTAGGGGGGTTTTGCTGTTTAGCAATCTGTCTTAAAAAAAAGATTTTGAGATCTTTGAGAACTGAAAGCTTAATAGAAGCAGCACCAAAACGGCTAATGTCCTCTTGGGTGGCTTTAAGAGAGGCATAACTTCTGAGAATAAGGAGATAGCAATCTAGCTGCACTCAATCCTGAATTCTAGGTACAATAATTTGCAAGGGAAATTAATAAGCTGGAGATCGCCCAGAAAAGGTTAACAAACGTTATGAAGGACCGTGAGTCTATTCCATGTGAAAATTGGTTAAAGGAACTGGGGAGCTGATTAGCCTAGAATAGAGGAAGATTGAAAAGTGGGTATAATAGATAAAGCATTGAAGCTGGAGTCAGGGAGACCAGAGTTTAAATCTGGCCTCAAACACTTACTAGCTGTGTGACCCTCAGCAAATTCACCACTATTTGCCTCAGTTTCCTTAATTGTAAAATAAGAATAACAGCACCTGCCTCTCAGAGCTGTTGTGAAGATAAAGGAAGAAAATATTTGTAAAGCATTTAGCACAAAGCCTGGCACATAATAAATACAACATAAATACTTAATCTCTTTTCCTTCCTCCCTTTCTTAAATATCTGGAGGGCATCCTATGGGACGGGGATTGATTTTGTTCCAGACAGTAGAACCAAGAACAAGGGGGTAGAATTTGTAAGGAGACACATATAGCCTTAACTGACCTTTCTAGAAATTAGAATGGTCCTAAAACAGAGTGAACTGCCGCTTAGGGTAATGACTTCTCCCTCATTGGAGGTCTTCACACAGAATAAGGGTGACTCCTTGCCAGGTATGTTATTTTGGGGATTTCTTCTTGAGGTTAGGTTGGACTAGATGACCTCTGAGGGTCTCTCCAACTATAAAATTCTGTAATTTCTCAAGTTATTACAGCAGAGAATCATAACAAGCAAAGAAACAAAAGGCAATTCCAGTTTGGAGTATAATCTAATACACAAAATGTTCAACTTTTAGAAGAATTTTTCTAAATGTCTCACCCCACCTCCATGCCTATGAAAAAATTGTCCCTGTGATATTCTCCCTCTTCACCTTCACCTTTTGGAATCCCAAGCTAGATTGAAAATCTAGCAGTTTAGAATGCATTGCCTACAAAGGCTTCTATTGATTCTCTCAATTACTAGAATTTCCCTTTATCTTAAGAAAAAAAAATTTTGCATTGATGTTGGATTATCTTGTGTGAGTGTGTTTATTTGTTGCACATGTTTATTCTTACAGGTGGGCAGGTGGTAAAATAGATTAAAACACTGGATCTGGAATCAGGAAGACAAAAGTTCAAATCTGGCTTTTGACACTATGTGACCTCTGGTTATTTACCTTTGCCTCAGTATTTTTATCTATAAAAGAAGATTTTAATAGTACCCACCCCACAGGATTATTGTAACTTGGCAAACCTTAAAGACAAAAGCTCACTTGATTGAAGATATCATAAGTGAAAAATAGGATTTAAGTTTAAATTCTCTACAGGAAATTTGATCAATTTTCTTTTTCACACCCTACCTCATCCAACCCATACCATGAAAAAAAATCCCCCAAAACAATCTTGTATATATATATATATATATATATATATATATATATATATATATATATATATATATATATATATATATTTTAAATAGTGTATGCATTTGGCCAAGTAATGAACCTATTTATTTTCTTTGGGGTAACTGTAGGTTCTGTCATCTGAAAAGACATTGTGGGCTCCCTAATTAATTTAGCTTTTCAAAATACAACTGCACTCTATACTAAGTTCTGGGTATCTCTACTGGGAGAATTCTAATAATGTCAAAGGGTTGGAGAGCATTGCCAGAGGTCTCTGGTAAAGAACACAAGAAGCCTGTGGGAACAACATGTTGAAGGCAATTTATATCTTCAACTGGATCTCTCTTCTCAGACAGGTTTGCTTCCCGATTCTCCTCACTTATCCTCATTAGCCTAAAAAAGTTCAATAATTCTTTTCCATTCTTTTCAAGCATCCATTATTTGCTTTCCTGCACTAGAGTGAGATATGGAGCTAATGTGCTTTTTCACAGCAATTTGCATTGCATTTAAAACTTGAAATAGCTACAGTGCCAGGTAAATAATGACAGGGAGGCACAGAGGGCAGAAACAGAATCTGTTCTTCCTAGAAAATCTGAGCTCTTTTATGGAATGGAGATTGCTTTTGTGTAGGGACTTCCAATACAAAAGAGCAGACACAGAAGAGGCAAGGAAGTCCTTAATTAAATGAATTATAGTGGAAATGCCAGAAAGTTCTATTTCTGCCCTGCCATCAATCCTTCATAACTCAGAGGACAAGTTTTAACCATAAGCCTGAAGTCTAAATGAATTCTGATTTTGAAGTCTGAATCCTGGGAGTGAGGGAAGAAGGAAAGGATTCTCAAGAAAGCCTCTGAGAAGAGTTGGAGTTATATACTGTGTACAAATGTGAGACTTCCTGAGTTGAGTGGAGAGTTGACTGATCAAAGTATGGATGTAACTTTGTTTTAAAAAGAAAGGGAAGAGAAAATGTCAAAATGAACCCTGATCACTGTGAAGATTTTTAAGAAATGATTTGTTGAAAATATGAGAGAGATTATACGAAAAACTAATGGAGTGGTAAAGGTGACAATGGATTTGGAACATCCCATAAATTATGAAATATGCGGTCATATAATATATGAGGCTATATCCTGAGATGAGAGTAGCAAAATGGTGTAATGGTTAGAGAATCAGTCTCATAGTCAAGTAGACCTGTATTTAAGTTGATCTTTGATATGTGCTGGCTGAAGGACCAGTTGCACTAAGCAACTCTCTAAGACTCGTAGTTGAAACAAGTTATAGGCTGCATTGTTAGAAGGAATTTCCTCACCTTGGAGTTCCCTAGGGCAATGAATCACAGTTTTGGTCCCTATTCTCATCCTTTTCCTGAGATCACTACAAGTCAAATTATGGTTGAAATTATTACCTGAGATAGGTGTCTCCAAAACTGATATATACTATATAAGGGTTTGACACTGCTAGTCTCTGAAACAATCCCCATATATGGAAGAAACTATTTGGTGGAGTGGATCCAGCACTGGCCTTGGTATCATGAAGATCTGGGTTCAAGTCTTGCCTCTGACATATACTGTATATAAACATTTGCCAGTCATTTATCTCCCATTTCTCTAGGCTATTCTCTAAGATAATAAATTATGGGAAAATTAGAGATCCGAGCCAGTGAGAGGATTCCTATACTGATAAAACCACAGGCTTGGCTACTCTCCTTGTTTTGGAGTGGTGGGGGAAGGGACTGTAAAAAAAACTTGGTTACTGAAGTGACCTCTAGATAACTGCAGAAGTTGACTTATCCCACAGCATAGCGATGCTTATTAAACACATATTCACGTAGGTGACTAGACGGTATTTCCAGTAAAATAGATACTCTATTGCTCTTAATCATACTTTTGGAAAATTCTAACACCATTTATTCCTGGAAAAAATGTTTTCTCAGTACTGTCTTTTGCTACTTAGGAAGTTCTTGGAATAGCAAGAATTCTCTCAGTCAACAATGCCAAAATTTAAAAAAATAGTTAAATAATTTCGAACTGCAGATTTGAGAATTTATATTTAGTTACCTAGTCAAGGAATGATAATAAAAGTAATACCATCTAAGTAATTTTCTAAAATGTGGTGTCCATTTCTGTTGCACAAAGGAAATAGGAAAAGAGGGACAGAAAAAACCTTCCTCCATATTTCTTACGGTACAATATAGGGAAGGAAGAAAAAGAGAGAGAGAGAGGGAAAAGAGGGACCGTAGGATAAAATGATGTCAGACTGTTTTCAAATCCATGAGATTAATATCCAAAGAGACACAAAAAAAGAGTTATTCTGGCCAATTTCATTTGGTAAAGTTTGGCAAATGTAGTCAAGCTGGCAATCCTATGCAGACATTGTTTTATTCTTGAATTGTTTTAGTCAGACCAACTGCCCATGACCCTATTTGAGATCTTTTCTTGGCATAGATACTGGAGTCATTTGCAATTTCTTTCTCCAGTTCATGTTACAGATGAAGAAACTGAGGGAAACAGGGTTAAGTAACTTGTCCAGGGTCACAAAGCTAGTAAGTATCTGAGACTGTATCTTAACTCAAGTCCTCCTGACTCAAGGGTTGGCACTCCATCCACTGTACTATCTAGCTGCCTTTTATGTATGCATAAAAATTGATTTGAGTACTTCAGTCTTCCTATTCCTCTGGTACAACTTTTCAAAAGTACATTAAAGCTAGCGCATTCTCATGCTAATAGCACAAAGAATAATGATCAAGTTGATTTGTTCTATGTTAAATTTCCATGATAAAGAAATTCTGGAAAAGGAAGTAGTGTAGATATTATCCTATCTGAAGTTCAGATATTCATTCAAGTAGATAGAGAGATAGATGGATAGAAAGATAGAAATATCTATATATGTATGTGTATATATTTCTATATATTGCTACATGTGCATATATACCTACATTTTTAGAGATTTAGATACAGATATAGTTATTACATGTGCCACCTGCTGGTCTGTGTTTTAGAATGTCTTGAATTTTCTACCTGTGAAGTTAGAAGGAAAAGATCATTAAACATGCATTAACTAGAGTCAGGTTTTTAAATATTGTAATCAATCAATATTGACTGAATATGATATATTGTCTACACTGAGGAGATGGGTCTTGAGGGGTAGCAACAGGCAAATGAAGCTAGGAGGAAGGATTGAATGCTCTAGATAAAAATAACTTGAATTTATGTATGACAGTGGGGGGAATGACATATTTGTGGAAATTGTCATAACTTGAGGAGCACGATAGTGAAAGTAGATTGGATACGTACTTTGGGGACAGATGTAGGACCTCAAAATACCAACCTCAAATGCCTGTTAATGAGTACATACTCATGTAGACTTTTCAGATTTACAAATGTTTCCTTTCATTGCTGTGAGAGGTGCTAAAAAATTATGATACCCATTTAATAAAGAAGGAAATTTAGGTCAAGAGAAATGAAATTACTTTTGCTCCTTGTAAAATATAAGGGTGGGAATGGATTGGACTATATGATCTCTGGTATGAATATTATTACAAGAACATACACAATTTCTGAGACTCCTTTCGCCTTTGAATCCCCGATCCTAAGTGTCTGAAACAGGATTTGAGCCCAATTTGACATGATTTCTAACTACAAATCTAACCCTCTTATAAGAAAATCCTTCTCACTACCCCAAATGACATTTAGCCTGGTGTAATGCCAATGTGATATTTTCTGAATTGCAAAATACAACACACCCTCCCCATGGAAGAAAGAACCAAAACATTTATTCAGACCCCAGAAAACCAAATCCATCATAGTAACAAAAATCTATACACAATAACAATGCAGAGAACTATATCATTCCCAAGCCTTCCTCCTGCTAGGCCTTCCACAAACCAGCTCCATCAAAAAAAAAAAAAATCACAAACATGCTCCCTTAAACAAAATCACAAACAAGCTCTTTCAGTCTCGCTAGCCAGCAGCCTGCTTGCCTGCATACTTTCTAGCTCTGACTAGACTCTGACCAATTTTCTCTCAGTTCTGCTGTAGCTCCTCCTCTTCCTGTTCCACCCATTAGCAAACTCCTCCCACCACAGGCTCCATGTGACTCAGACTCATGTGACTCTGGCTTCCATGTGACACAAGTAGGTCACATGGGCCTATTAATGAATAGGAAAGATCTTCTCATTTCAATTGCCATTACATCTGGATATTAAAGGGAAAAAAAATCCCATGTGTATGTAACCATGGGGTAGGGGGAGGTGGATTACACTACCTGCTTTTTAAAGAGTTTACTATTTTAAAGATCTGATAAAGCTGCTGTAGGCAGTGACAAGCTTCACAATTTCAAAGTTATAACTGAATGAGTTAATAAGTATCTTCCCCATTGTTGTTTAAACCAAACACAAATGATTACAATCCTAATGTCAAGAGAACTCATGGAAGGCCTCCAGCATGTTAAGTGGCCTCCCAGTAGAGGATAAAGGAGGATGCATGGACGAGTCACATGTGAAGGAGCAGATGGGTTTCAATCTGAGTCTTTGGTGGGAATATACAAGTTGATCCTATTGGAGTGTATATTCCTGAGCATCACAGAAAAGAAAGGAAGCAATCAGAAACAGAAGCATGTGGAGAACAGAGAGAACTTTGGTTTCTGGTTCCTCTCCAACTCTTTCTGATTGTGAACTGAAGAGATGTTCTGAGGCAATTAGATGGAGAAAGCACCTCATTGCAGTTTATTAAATTCAATATGACAGGAATGGTCTATATTATCAATTGATTTATTTTTCCCTTACTGAACCCTGCTAATAATATGTAGAAACAATGACTAGGAAATGAAAAGTTGAAAAAATTCAGTAGCAGCAACTGTGTTTCTCAGATACAAAATCCTGCTTAGAAAGTAGGCTATGAAAAGTAGTCAAACTTAAAATTTTATGCCTATAAAACCAAAGGTCAAATACAAGGTAATTAGTAACAGGCAGAAGAGATTGAGATCCTTTTGAATAGAAAAAAGTGGGGGAGAAAATTACAGAATTTTGAAGCTGGAAGTGACCTTAGAAGTTATCTTGTCAAAATCTGTAATTTTACAAAATGAGAAACTGAGACCCAGGGAAAGGAAGGGCCCAGTGTTACTCATATAGTGATTGAGTATCAGGACAGATTGTTTCTCAGGTCTCCAAACTCCAACTTCAGGGTTCTTTCAACTACTTAAATTTACTACTGGGCTATTAACTCAAAGTAAAATCAGGGGATTTGGTTAGAAAAAGTGTTTAGATAGCAAATTGTCCCATAATTGGAATCACAGAAACATGCAATTTTAGAGCTAGTAGAGTCCATTGAGATCATCTAGCCTAATCTCTTTATCTTACATATAAAACAACTGAGGCTCAGAGAGGTTAAATAATTATCAAACAAGGTAGTAGCAGGTCCAGGAGTTTCTAGAACCCAGGGCAAATTTAACCTAGATACTTAAGTTAGATTTCATCCTTATTCCAAAATAATGTTTGAATTTTCTAAAACTAAATTATCTATGATATATTATGTAAATTAAACTTTGTTAGAGAGCATTTTCATTTCTCCAAAGAGATAGATTATAATTCTGTTTTTTCTATATCCTATCTAGCTGAGATAGAAAGATTTTTGGCCTCTTGGATCAAGGAGCATAAATACCATCCAGCAGCAACTATTTCAAACTAGAAAACACATTGTCCCTGGAGCACATGAACTTTCAACTCATAACTCACACCCCTGATGTTCATCACCTACTGAGGTTTTTTAAGCAGCCAAATGGCAAATGATAAAAGTGGTATTTGAAAAAGGTGGATATTGGTTGGTGGGGAGAGAAACCAGAGTAATCTAGAGAGATGCAATGCAGTGTGAAATGCTACATTACTGGGAGTTAACCAAAAGACATAAGTAGCAGAGCCACATTGGTACCAGGTCTAGATCTGTGATTTCAGTGATGAAGGGAATTCACTCTACTGTTACATATTAGCATGTCCCTGCAACTCAGACTCTTAGATGACTAAAACATTGATAAGTTAAATGTCAGAAGTCTGACATGAACCCAGGACTTCCTGGCTTTGAGGCCAACTTTTTGTCCATTATGCTACACTCCCTGTTAGCAGTCACATGGAAATATTAATATGACTTTTGTAAGAAGCAAAGGATAGGGATTTTTAGTATGTTGCTATCATATAAATATACACAGTTGAAAATAATTGCTTATCTCTGCATTATGTGACACATAATTTGGCACAAGTAATTTAACTGATTAGAGTTGCTTTAAAATTTGGCCCTGAACTTAGGTCTTTAAGAAACTCAAGGAAGGGGGCAATCAGTAGGATAATGACTGAACTTTCAGAATAGTTAGACTAAAACATTAAAACATCTAATTTAAAAAATCTCTTTTTTGCTACTTTTCCCTCCCCCTTTCTTCTCCTTTCCTTTCTTGCTTTCTCTCTCTCTCTGCATTTCTCTCTCTGTCTTCCTCTTTTTTCCTCCTTCTCTGTCCCATTGCTTTTCTTTCTCTATTTCTTCCTCCTCAACTCCTCCACTCCCTTAGAAAACCCTACTTGAATTGAGCTACTGTTTATACTGGCATTTGTATTGACAAGGCAATGTTCACAGTACCGAGGGTGACTATGAATATGCCAGTGTAGTTCTAAATTGCAAAGTATAACAGACTCTCCTTATAGAAGGCTGAAGAAAAACATTTATTCAGACACCATAAAGCCAAATCCCACCACCAGAAAGCCAAATCCATCGTAGTAATCAAGAAATCAATAAACATTAGTACTGCAGGTGACAATGCCATCCTCAAACCTTCCCCTCACCCCACTCCCTGCTGGGGCCTTCTCACAAACACTCATAAGACCAGCTGTGTCCTCTCTCCTCTGCCCCTAACAACTCTCACCAACTTCTCCCAGTTCTGCTCCACTATTCCTGTTTCACCCCATTCAGCAAGCTCCTCTCACCAATGCGACTTAAGCTTCCATGTACTTTCAGCAGATCATATGGGCCTATTGATGAATGGGAAAGATCTTCCCATTTAAATTACCATTACAGTGTTTTCCTAATAAATAATTTTTTAATAATTTGAGTTTTCTATGATACTTAAAAGCAAATATGAAGAATAAAGATCTGAATGGGCTACCAGAATTGGAGTGGTATGTCTCCAGGAAGATAAGAGCAGCAAGAACATGTACATTACTAATCAATCACCTTTTAAAAAAATAGAGACAGGTGCTTTTAAGCACCGTTTTTTCTTTTATGGTTATACTCTATTAATTTGACTTTAGGTAAAATGGTTTGGAAGATGGTATCCAGTTCCATAGTCATTGTATTCTAAATAGAAGATAAACTTTTTGGTAACAAAAATTTTGACTATATAAACTGAAAATTTTACCTTTTGTACCACTTTCCTCAGCCCCCCAAGTGATAAGGAGAGGATTAAGAAATTATAGGTAAACTATAAAACTTTAATTTGCAAAGTACTTGGCACAGGGGTGAACAAAAGTGTAGAAAAGCTAGCCAAGAATAGTAGAATATATGCTGGGCCTATGTTGGCATTCCTCAGATCCGTATCTGGCTACCCCACTGTTATCTCAACTGGTGTTAAAAACAGTAGTGAGGTAGGCTGTAGGCAAAAGACTCAGGATGGGGTTCTTTTGAAAGTTCCCTCTAGGTGCCTAACAGAAATTAGTCTCTCTCCTATTAGTTGATAGATATTACTGTGGGAGTACTAAATTTAGGCTTCATTAGAAAACGTTTAATAAGACCTTGCAAAAGGACACTGACAGGGGAATTTATGAACTATGGGAGAAAATTGATCATATTTAATAAAATTAATTTTAAAAGTATCCAAGTGCCAAAGTATCTTTGGCTATGGTCAGTTGGTTAATACATATTTATGTGCCAGGCACTGTGTTAAACAATGGGAATAAAAATATGAAAAACTAATAGTCCTTGTCCTGAGGGAGTTTCCAATCTAATAAAGAGAAAACAAACGAAAAAGGAAGCCAAAAAGTGGTATGTAGTGGGTAGGGATGAGGAGCCAGGAAATGTACCTGAGAGCATGGTAGAAAAGTCAGAGAAGTCCCAAATTAAAAGAGCCACAGTAAGAAATTAGGAGCTCTCACCTTAAAGAGAGCTTTGGGGTTCTTTACTCTGTAATCAGAGGGACAGAGAGTAGTGATGAGGTGGGATACCAAGGCTGATACCAAGGCTGTGGTTCTAAAGGTCCCTGAGGTTGTGAACTAGAATTGTCATTTTATGTGTTCTCGGCTGTTTCAGTTGTCTATATTTTGTACTTTGTCTATTTGTAAACAAATTAGTGATTATTTTTTTCAGATCAAGAAGTTTGGTTCGCTTTTCTGGCGCTATCATGTGTTTTAAAAAACAGAAACTTTTTGCTACTCTTGTTAAAGGACATTGCGTATGGAATGATTAGAACAACTATTTTGACCAAATTTTCTAGTCAAGTTAAATAAGGGAATTTTAATTTAGTGTAATTTTTAGTTTAATTCAGTTTAGTTTAAAATTTATTTGACTGCATTGTGTCCTCTTAGCTTTTATCTCTAGTGGGATTGTTTTAATGGAATAGCTGAATAGAGCAGTTGTGAAAATAGGCAGATATAATCTTTCTCTCACTTAACCTCCTTTATCATTAAAAAAAAAAGCAAACAAAAAACAAAGACCTGTGGTATAGTATTAGTGCCAAGAAATCCACTCTAAAGAAGTAGACAATGTTTTCAAAGATTCCAAACATCGTTTGAGGTTGGATTCCATCATATCTGTGTGGCCAGTCCTTCGTATATGTGGTGTGTAATCCCTCAGCTACTGTGATAATCCTTAAAAATCGACTCACTTTTCAGTCTTCAGTCTATGTTAAGATGTCTCCCATAAACTAAGCATCCAAAGTATTCCCAACTGGAAAAATAAGCTTATTATAAGAATAGAAAGCTTTTTGCACATATTATACTAAAAAAAAAGATGTTTTGAAATCTGAGTATTTCTTTCTTCCAGTTGCCTACTGCTTCTACCTCACCTGATCCAGTTGAAACACACTGTTTAGGTGCCAAAACTGTCCAACATTTCCCACAGTGCATGATTCTAATAGCCCTAAAGGCTCACAGATACATGCCTTTGACTTAATTTTAAAATATAACTGCAGTTATTAAAGAAATAAAACCTTAACTTATAGCATTCTACTACATCCCTACTCAGATGAGAAACCAATAATGCAACGTATTTTTGTAACTGATAAAAACCTAAGAAATTCTTGTAATTTTATTATAGGCAAGACGTTACTTTCTTGTAGCAATGTTGCAAAAACCATTAGGAATCTATAAACTAACAGATGGGGAAAACACCAACCAAGAAGTATGTATGAGAAAACAGTTATTTCATCCATTTTGTTTTAAAAGCAAGGTATACAACTGCAGTTTCAGTGACCCCTGGTTCATATTTATTTACTCTGTTTGGCAGTAAAAGGGAAAATCCTTATTCCCTAAAGTACTTCTGGCTAGTGGCAGCTGACATCTGGCTCATCACTCCCTAGCTCCCTTCTGAACAGATCAGGCTAATATCTATAGTCAGAGAGATACAAGCATTGAAACTCAGGACACACATCAGTCAATAAATGACCACACACACACACACACACACACACACACACACACACACACACACCCAAAAATCTTTGATCCCTCAACCCTCTCAAGCACTTCCGCCAGTCCCTCACTCACATCTATGTCTAACAGGTCTATGCATAAAAGGGTCAAACATTACACAGAATCCTACCTCTGGTTTCAAAGAATAATTTTGCAATAATAGCCATTAGATCTTTTTGGATCATTCAGAATATTTGGAAATAAGGAAAAATGTTCTTATTCTGATAATCTTTATAGATCCACACCATTCCCAGGCCATAAATCACGTTTACAGCACTTTCCTACAGGATACTGGCTAAGGTCAGAGTTTATGCTCCCTTATGTGTAATGATGCTAAAATTCTGCCAAATGCTCCAAATTCCTCTTTTCATGGTTGTCATGTGTTCATCTATTTTTCCCATGGACTGTCCTATAACTGAAGTGTTCTGCTCACTATGGGATATTCTTCCCTGAGTACCAGTTGCCCCAGTTTCATTACACAATCAGGGTGACAAGTCAGTGGCAGCTTTATCTCAAGGTAACCACTAAGTATTCTGTCAGCAGCTAGGAATTTTTATATCTTACAACAAAGACAGACAGTTCCATAGCAGTTATGCCCAGGGCCTCAGGAGCACAGGTGCAGAGTATCAGAGAAGTCATGTAATTTGAGAACTGGAAGAAATCTTATAAATCACCTCGTCCAGCCCCTAAGTTTAAAAATGAAGAAACCGAGCCATGGAAAACGAAGGAGTTTGCTTAGTATGCTCCAGTTAGCTATTCTGGGCCTTGAAAGGATTAAACAAAAAAGATTTTTGAAACTCAAGGTCTTAAGTAGAGATATCAAATTCCAAGCATGTATTGGAACTACGATGTTCCAGAAATTGTGTTGGGTACTGAGCTACAAATGTGAAAATGAAATGGTTTGTACCTTCAAAAACCACAAAAAAAAAAATGTAATCCGTAATTCTGCTAATTAGATGGAAAGCTCCTAGCTTTCTTCCCAGTCTCAGTTACTTCTATCTATAATCTATAGTCTAGCCAAACCGGCATGCTCTCTGGTTCTCATATATTATATATCTCTCATATCCAAGCTTTGCATGCCTATTCTCAGGCCTGAAAAGCATTCTCTCCTCACCTTTGCCTCAAGGAATTCCTCAATTCCTTTAAAATAGATCTCAGACCTCCTGTGCAGAGTTTTCCCTCACCCTCCAATTGCTAGCATCATTCTTTTCTAATTTATCCATCAAGAAGAAGTCATTCCAAACCAATCACATTTCCTTTCATTTTCCAAGTATTCTGACTGGTATATTGGGGGAGTGAGGAGGACGCTACTCACATAGTAAATCTTGGTTTCAGCAAAACATTACTTGTAAAGCCTTTATTAAGTATTCTGTATATTTGGCATCATCCAGCAGTGTATTTTATGCCTTTATATAATACACTTTTATTTCATCAAAACAATTGATTAGGTATTTATTAAGCATTTACTGTGTACCTTGAACTAATTGTGTGTTTCAGATAATCCATGTGTCCAAGAAAGAGAAATATGGCATAAGCCATTTGACAGTAAAATGGATTTTCATTTGGTTGAAGGAAAGGTTTGATTGAGTATTCATTATGGGATCAAATTTAGTTGGCATTTATCTTTCATGAAATACCACAGTGTCTTTGGCCTTATGCACTCTAGTATTTCATCAATTCTTAAAGTAAAGGCACAGATTTTATCCTTATTAAATTTGCATGTAACAAAATGGCGGTAGATATAACAATACATGCATGCTATGTGAAGCATTTTAAAAAATAATCTAGGACAATGGGATGGTATATGATGAAATTTAATTGGGATAAATGGAAAATTCTATGAAACACTAATAAAGAATGGAATAGCCATTGTTGTAGAATTGCTTATCTAGAGAATACAAGTTTGGAGATCTTAGTAAACCCACAAGCTAAATGTGTTACATGATAGCTAATAAAATGTTGGGAAATAGTAATAGAGGCATTATGTCCAAATAAGGTAAGTCATAGTCTAGCTGTTATTGGCCCTGAAATGATCAATTGCAATGTGAGTGTTGGGTGCCATATTTAGGTCTCTAACAGACTGGGCATAACGAGAATGGAGTGAGTTAGGATGGTATGTGCACCAGAGTACTAGAGACTAAATGGGGAGAAGTAGTTGCTATCAAACACTTGAAGATCCATCATGAGAAAGAAGACTATCTTGGCTAAATGGAGAATGAATTAGGTATAATTAATGGCACTTACATATAGCTGGACTTTTGAGAGATAAAAGGAAAAGCCTACTTAAAAAAAGACAGCACTAAATTTGGAATAGGGTGGCTCAGGAAGGCATAGTTTCCATGTCAGTACTGGAGGTCCTCACTCAGAAGATGGATCACTACTTGTCAAAGATACTGTATATTCATATTCAAATACATGTTGAATCTCTAAGGCCTCATCCAGTTCAGAGTTTCTGTGGCTCTGTGTTCCTGATAGGTAGAATTATTAAATGAACGCATACTGATATGGAGCTGTTCGCAGAAATAAGCAAGTACTGTCAGCCTTGACCATTACAGCAAGGTTCTGTTGGGAAGCTCAGCTCTAGGAACTCAATGAGCTAGAGACTTCAATATCCATAGTGCCACTAAACCAAGTAATTTATAACCTTCAACTAATTTATAGTAGCTCCTAATCCTCCCTGGATACAGTCAGCCTAGGTTTAGACTAATCAGTTTCATGGAAGTATCTAATCTTGGTGATCTAACTACAGAAAGAGAACATGGCATTTGCTCTCCTTCAGAACTCTCATCTAATATCATATATATTCAAAGATATCCTGGATAAAGGGCCATGCAGCTTCTGGGATTTTTGCTCTAGTGGTTTTGTGTGTGAGCTTGATTTTGTCCCTCTGGGTTTGACAAAAAAGATATGTGTTTTATCGTGGCATTCCTAGGACAGTAGGAACATTTGGGGTGCCGGAGAAGGGGGACTGAGAAGTACAAGCTTATATTTTGTCACGGACAGCAGGAAGAAGTCCAAGGATTTGCTGGTAAAATTAGGACAGCAATAACTATTGGTCAGAGTTTGTCACAGCTTAAATTAATTAGATGCTTATATGAAGATGTAAGCTGGAGGTTCTAGTATCTCTATTATCAAAGAATATTGTGCTGGGGAAAAAAAAGTATCTTCTCAAAGCTTGAAGGACAACACTTCCTAGCTGGAGATTTTGCCAACAGTGACTGATTTTCAGGGAGTTGTTTATCTTTTCTTCAGTCTGAAGTTCTCAATTCTTGTGACTGTGAATAGTAAAATAAGGAAACAGGTTACACGATCAAGACTCAAATCTCTGCTTCAGATTTATGTGATTCAGAACATGACATTTTTCTTCTGCCTGCTCAAAAAACTCCTTGATCTTACTCTAGCATCCTTAAAATAAATAAACAGATAAACAAAATAGATAGATACAGACATAAACTCCTTCAACCCCTCTTTGTATTAAGATTCCATATATCTAAACGCATATCAAACACCATCGCCAAAGGCTACTGCCTTGAAGGTTACATGTAATTCCAAACTCCTTGTGTTCATATAGCCCTAAAATACAGTTAATATTATGTTAGCTTATATACAGTAGGGCACATGAACTAGAGCTTTGAAAAAGATGCCTATATTTTTGTTTATGTTTTGTATTCAATGTAAATTTTCTGACATTAAGAGTTGTGCAAAGTTTGAGTAAAATTATAGCTTTTAATCTATCATTAAAATGTCTGGTTAAAAAATGACTGATGCAGTGAAAACATATTAAAGTTTATATATATATAAATATATATATACTTCAAAAATACTTCACTCATTTACATACTGATCACAAGAAAAAAAATGTCTACCTGTAATTTTGTAATAATTCCCAAAGATATCTTACGCAAGTCCATGAAGTCTCTGAAATATTAATGAATAATTCCATTCATGATAAATTTGAATTTACATTTCAGAGTCAATATTTCACTTATTCACAATAGTAAAATGGAATAACTTTGGTAAAATTACATTCAACTACCTTTAATATTTATTTACTAGTTAGACTTGCATTAACGCTAATTAATTCAATGATAAACTCTCATTGAGTTCCTTTATCTGACTAACCTAATTTTCTCATTTATCTCTGTTTCTAAAATATTACTTAGACATGACACTAGGCAAAACCAAGTCCTTTCCATTCATCTATCTGAAGCCCAAGGGGAGAATTAAAGCCTTTCTTAGATAAGGAATGTTACTACTAAATCCTGCTAGTATCTTTTGTGACTCAGAAGTGCTATATTACTGCTTTTAGAAGTCTACAGATATATTCTTTTTATTTTAGAATGGAGGGAAGGATGAAAGGTAAAGTCACATCTCTAGGATGATTATGGAATGGCAACTACATCTAATGTCTGATATACTCTGAAGCTGTGTAAAAATTAATCTAGCAGATACAGTCATATAGCTTCAATAAACCCCATTATTATAAAATGTTTTAAACTGTACATAAAATGTTATGTCACTAAGAATGAAAATGTTAGGCATTTCAATGGAACTAGAGAATTTATTAAAGAGGATTTCATTTGTTGAATTATTTGCAAGAGATACTATATTGTGAAGACAAAATGAGATAATATATGTGAAAACATTTTGAAAACATGAAAAAATTCAAGACTACAAGGTATTATTATCATTGCAGTCATTAGACATTTACTCAAAACAGTCCAGACTTTTCTACAAAATGAAAATGACAAAGATGAATACAAACTATTAATCAATTTTCACGTAGCCCAACTCAATCTAGCTATTTCCTTTGTCCATGACAGATAATCATACTTTGGTTGAAGCTGAAAAACATACCTGACTTGGGGCAATTTGAGGAATTCTACTCACTAGCTAGGAGAAATAGATGGACCTATCCCTCTCTGGCATAGTGACCCTTCAAAAACTAGAAGAAGAATAGCATGTCTCCACCTACACTAAAGTATGTAATCCCCTCATCATCCTGGTCACCACTCTCTATGGTCTCCAGCTGGGCAAAGTCATGCCTAAAAATGTTCAGTTAACAACTGAACATAATCCTCTAGCTATAATCTAATCAGAAAAACTACCAAGGGAATTATGACCTCTCTCATTCTGGATACAACATTTTTATTAATGTTGTCTAAACTTTTAATTATTTTGTTTTGTTTCTTGTCTTCCATGAGTACTATTGAACCTGAAACCCATTTAAAATCCTGGGGTTTATTATCTTGCTAATTAGTGGTCAACAAGTGACTAGAGAGCTAGAAGATGATACATACCAGGTAAGAAGACATGTTTTCTATAAAAGATAACTAATATTATATATTTCAAAGTGCGAAGGCTTCACCAGCTGGGGCCTGAAGAGAACAGTGCTAAAGCAACAGTGGTATGAACAATGTACAATAAATTACTGTAGTGTTCAGATGGGGGTGCCAGAAGACCACAGTGCAATGGGGAATCATGGAAGAGCTCAGTAGGTCAATCTCTCGACTGCAGACTTCAAAGAAAACCTGGATGAAGTACACTTTGGGGGAGTACTTAGTCTCTGGCTCCTTGACCTCCTTGGAAACCACCTTGAATGACATCAACCATCTTACTGTCACCAAGTTATCTTATAAGTATATAGTTCATCAAGCTCGAAAAGCAAGCTTATTTAAAGGCTAAAGCAAAAAACAGAAAGAATTCAGCTCTTAGTAGAGTTCACGGAACGTATGGACATCAAACAGTTTCCCAGGTGTTTTGTACCTGCTCAGCACATGGCATCTACTATTGTTTGCTGGAGGTCCCAATAAGTTGTATTCATCATCACTTTGATGCAGTTCAAGAGCTCCCAACCTACAGTTTATGATGGGTTATCACTCTTTCTGCTGTTTGCCACTGTGTATATTCCACATCGCTCTGGGTATAGTTCTTCTTAGCCCCCAATATATAATGATGCTGGCCTATTTTTATTTATGTTTTAATTTAAAAGCATCTGTTCTGTCAAAGATTCCTATAAGTACCATAGAAGCATACTTTTTTGATGTAGGGGGGCATTCCAGAATTTCCAAGAAGTTCTGGCATTACAGCTCAAATGCTAGACCAGATTAGGATGTAATAAGATATAACTCACAATGACCTCTGCCCTCACAGAAATGTTTTCACAGCAGGTAAGATACCTTTCCCTTCATCTTTAAAAAAAAGCTCTCTATTTTGACACATTCTGGGTTAGGGTAAATTCATAATCTGCTGTTCTCTTTCCCTTAGTTTCTAGGGACAACTACTTTAGTAATTGACTGATGTCTAGGAGTTTGGCAAAAAATTATCAATGGCTACCTAACCTCTAATCGTGTCCAGGGATCCCTTGAATTGCTTTGGGTTTAAGTGGGCAGGATTGTTTAAATTATTCAATGCTGCAACCTACTTGGGGGAGAATGCCACTTAATGTAACATAAAACTAATTTATTCCTATGACTTGCATGACTGTTTTTTTCACTGAACATGTAAAAAAAAAAACCCAAAAACAACACTAAGGTCAGTTGCCCTTTAAGACAAAGTATATATTCATCCTTAGGAAAATACAAGGATTTTGTATGTTTATGTGTGTGTTGTGTGTGCATGAGTATACAAATACAATAGACAGACAGATATACATATATATGTACATATTTTAAGATATATATGTATATATATGTATATAAATCTATATACAAGTCACCTATCCGTCTCTTTATCCATCTATCTATTTAACATATACTCATACTCATGTACTTTTTTACAGATTAGAATCAATGACAAAGTGAAGCTATGTCAAGTGGTATTATTCCATTTTTCAACAGACAGTTGGCATAAGATGAATGGATTACTGTGAAGATGGGTGCACGTAGGTAGAAGAATCAGTGAGTTGCACAGAGATGTATAAAAATAATTCAAAATAGGGATGAGTAGGTGTAAGGACTAGAGCAAACAGAACCTAGAGCAAACACACACCTGGAATGACTCTAAGTGTAGAAATGGAGATTTCAAAAGGAAATTATAAAGTTATAATATGCAAGTAGGTGCTGGATGAGCAATATTTAACCAATAATACTTTTTTTTGGTCCAATGCTGCACTTTGAAAGTCTATCTGACATGGCTTTAGTAACAACATGAAAGGGTTTCTATGGAGTATGGATTAGGATACTCATGGTTCAAGATGGCGGAGTCACAGGTTCTGTACAAATAATTCTCTAGCAATACCTTAAAATATTAAACAATGAATCCAACAACCAAAAGATAAAAAGCTGACAGAATAACAAATAAATTCCCATTATCTATACTATCCCTCTCAAAAAAGAAGAAAACATCCATGCATTTGACCAGTTTTCTTCCAAATTCATCACCCCAATCCTTCAACCTATGGTTAATGTGGAAGACTACAGACTGAAAGACAAGTATCCATATTGAAAGTGAGGACTTCCTTAGTGAATGCTTAATACTTTGCAATAAAGGCTAGGGACATAGTAGGAAGACAGAGAATTATTTATAGTGTCTATTGGGCATCTATTTGTACCCAGCCACCTGTCTTCAACACACATACAAACTAGAGCTAAAGGATGAAGCTTCAAAATGTACTTCTCATAGGATCATAGATTGATGCTTGAAGGGATTTTGGAACAATAACTCCATTGTTTTACAGAAGAAGAAAAGAAAAGACATGAAGATGTATGATTATTCCCAGCATCTCATGGATAGTGACTGAGGTAAGATTTGAATTCAAATCCTTCTGATATAAACTAATATACTATCTATTATTTTGTTACACTTTATCCATTATAGTGATTAAAAGGAAAAAAAAGAGGATTTGAAAATAATAGCATTTAAGTTGGCCTTTCAAAACCCACTGACTGATTCAAACACAGCCCTCTAACAGTTAATAAGGATAGCTCATAATGGAAGGACAAATGCGAGACAGAACAGAGAATAAAGAAATGAGTGAGTTTAGGAAAACTCCTAATACAATGAAAAAATACTAACTGGTATAATACTCCAGAAAAAGAGAATAACCTATAGTGCATTATAATTAGAAAAGAGATCTGAGATTATTTGGAATGTCTTGTCAGGGATGTGAAAAAATTCATAAAGATATTGAAATTTTTGCTGAAAAAACTTTAAAAGAATAAAAATCACAAAAAAAATTAGAAAGACTTTGAAGACCTTGAAAAAAGAAGACACAGGGCAATGACAAGTTCTCAGGTATAATAAGGAATGATAGAGCAAATGCAAAAGATAGAGAAACGGGAGATAAATACTATCACTGATGACTAATCTTGAATGTAGCCCATGAAGAGATCATTTTGGAATTATTATAGTCCCAGATAAAATATGATGAAATAAGAAACCTAGATATCATATTTCAAGAAATCATAAAAAGAAATTTGTACAGAAGTTTTAGAATGAAAAGGCAAAGTGAAATGAATTAACATTTGTTAAACAAAAATAAATCTCAAATTTAGGACATACAGAAATGAGATTGAGGAACTGTTTCCAGGTCAAAGAAAAATGATTATAAGAAGCTAAGACAGCATCGATCACTTATTAGAAGACCGAATCATAATGAAACAATGCTACACATAAAATATAAGGAAGGAGAGAAAAGACTGACATATCATAACAAAAAAGGGAATAAAAGTCCTTCATGCAATAATAAACTATTCAGGAAAACTGAGCACAATCCAGCTAAAAAGGAGATTTTAAATTAATTCGGTCATTTATAAGCAATTTTGTTGAAAAAATAAGAATCGGATACAATTTGTCAAAAGCAAATCAAAAGACAAAGAAACCTAGGAATGTACTTGTTTGATTAAACAAAGCTTGAAAAAGCTAAGCATTGGTCAAATGCTTAAATCCTGAAAAAAAAAGGAAAAAAATATCCCTTTGAATTTCATCATCAATAATGCTAATTTTTGTTTTCAAAGCATACCATAGGGGAGAAGCGAAGAGGAAGGTAGAACATACATTTTTTCATAATTGAAGTGTCATAGTACAAGAAAAGTTTCAAATGTCAAGAATTTGGATTTTATAAAACTTTTCATTATTTGAATCAGACAAGGAAAGATCAAGGAGTAAAATGGCATGAGATTAAAATAAATGAAGAAATAACTTGACATTGGGAGAAAGAATAATACTTAAGAGGGAAGGTGGACTTGAAGAGAAGATAGTCACAACAAAAGAAAACAGAATTATGGAGGGCTAATTACAAAAGGGGAAAAAGGTAAAATGAAGTTGAGTTGCAAGGAGCCTAAGAGAAGAGGAAGGGGGGAGAAACAGTACTGGATTGTCCCAACCAATACAAATTACTGACAACTTCTGAGTTCCTCCTTATTCCTCTCAACTCTATTTAGTTCTAAAGGGGAGAGTGGACAAAGAAAGGAAGTATAGCATGATTTGATGGAAAGATAAACATGGTTAAGTAAAAAGCAGATAAAACAAATTATGTTTAAACATATCATAATGAAATGCCATCAGTATTAAATATGTCTACCAAATGATACAGCATCAATTTAAAGAAAAATTAACCAAATAACAGAAAGATCTAAATGTTGGGTTGGTTTACTGTGATCCTCGGACTAAATCCAAACTGCCATCTGTTTTTGTATGGTTTGCAAGTTTAGAATGGTTTTTACATTTGTAAATAAAATTTTATTATATTTTAAAATGTAAGAAAACTTTCTTAGTCTGTAGGCTATACAAAAATAGGTGGTGAGCCAGATTTGGCACCAGATTTTCCAACCCCTAATCTACAAAACAAAATATAATTTGTTATGTAATTTGACATGCTTCTGTAAGACTAACATAAATGGAATATAAAGATAAAGAACTATGATGGTAAACACTTAAACACAATAATTTAAAAATATATTAATAGTAATTTGCAAATATTAAATGGAAATTATAAGGAGCATACATATTATATATATATTTTTAAGCATTGCATCACATCTTTACAATATTGATCATGTGCTAAAAAGTAGTAAAATCATAAACAAAGGAAGAAGTATTATACTGTAGAAAATATGAAGGATTCAGAATTAAATGAAGAATAAGCAATATTATATTAAAATCTGAGTAGGAAAAGGAATGTCATAAAACTACCAATAAAATATTAAATAAAATATAACAATGTGAATATAAAAGGAATTATATGAGAATAAGTTAAGGAAGTCTTGGGGGAATGTATGTACATATATATATATATATATATATATATATATATATATATATATATATACACATATGATATACCTAAATATACCAAAAACAATAGAAAATAAAAAATACAAAAAACATAAAAATAAACTCTCATTCAGAGATGAACAAAACTGAAAAAGTGATTGACATAAAAAACAAAGGTATATGTATAAGACCAATCAAACAGATAAGCCATTTACTTGTCTGACCAAATAGTTATTACAAAAAATAAGAGGGGAGAATTCACAACAAATAAAGTGAAAATAAAGAAAATTGTCAGAAAATATTACAAATGATTATATGTCAACAAAATTGGGACTTAAATGAAAAAGATGTGTGGAGAGAAAGAAGGAGGGAGAGAGAGAGATGTGTGTATGTGTGCATATTCCAAAATATCCCAATTAACAGAAGAAGATAACTTTAACTACCAAAAAAATTTGTGGAAGCTGCAAATGAATGTCTAAACAAAAAATTTTTCAGAACAGACATACTTTCAAGTTAATTCAATTAAAATAAATTTAATGTGTAATAAATCTCTGTGTAACAGAATATATCAATATAGAGATAGAAGGGTCCTTAATAAAATATTTTTGTAGTATATATTCACCTGATACCCAGGTGAAATAGAGATAAAACAGAGAAACAAAACTATAAACAATAAGAATTAATGAATATTGATAATATATACTCAACATAATAGCAAAAAAGCTGTAGAAATATTATTTTTAAAACCAAATTTGTACCAGGAAAAAATAAATGAAAATTGATCAAAAATTTTAAAAAACCTTTTATTTGTACCAAGAATTGAATGAAAATTGAGTAATAGTAAAATCACAAAATAAAGTTAATTTTAATAAGAAAAAATCACATATAATGATAGATCTGGAAAAGCAAGGGACATTAGGATCCATCTAGGTCAATTACCTCATTTTATAGATGAAGTAAAAAGATCCAGGAAAGTTAAATTCAGCTCAATAACAGTTTTGTGTGAAAAGAATTTGAATGCATCTGAATGTGAATGCGAAGGAAGATCTCTTTCAACATTAGGGTTCATCTCCTCATGTTTATCTCAATACACATAAAACATTAAAGAAAGTATGTAGACACTTTGAAAACAATGAAAGAAAAAGGACTAAAGGAATATGACTAAATATACTCTATATGTCTAAAAAACAAGAGCTAGTGTTTGTTAGAAAAAATGCTAGAAGCTTTCCCAATAAGATAATGGCAAAGCTAGAATTTCTGTTGTCTAGAAATTCTAGGTGTATCAATAAGAAAAAATGATGGTGCTCCTACATATTGGTAAACTTTTCTCTATTTTCAAAAGATATAATGAGTTGAACAATATGAAAGAAATTCCACAAAATTGTGCCTTTTTGCACATAACTAACAAAGGTCAGAAGGGAAGAAGACACATATAAATTCAATTTAAATTGTTAAAATGTCTGTACAACTGAAAGTTAACCTATGAAGGTGAATTTAAAACTCAAATAAATATAATTGCAAAATGCTGTATTGAAACAGAGGAAGACTTTAGAAATGGTGAGACATTCATTGCTCATGGATGGACATTGCCAATTATAATAAAAATGGCATTACTACTAAAATTAATTGATAGATTTAGTGCTATACAAAATAAGTCTTGAAGCTATTATTTTGTGGAACTTAAAAAAAAACAACCCTGCAAAAGTCACATTGTAGAAAAAAAAAGTCCAAGAATCTGTAGGGAAATAATGGGAGTAGGGTGCTAGGAATCAAGGAAGCTTTGCATTTTCAGATTACAGATGATATTATAGAGTAATAATATCCAAAACTACTTGGAATTGGTCAAAAATCAGAAACAAAAATAAATGGGAAGAAAAAAGTAGCAAGATTCTAAAGCAATAAAACACAGTATAATTCAGTATTAGATATACTTAAGAATACAAATCAGTAGGAGAAACACGTGTCCTTAAGGATTTCTTGGAAAGCTAGAACGCAGTTAGGCAGATATTAGAGGTTAGATAGCTGGAACAGTGGTTAGGGCACTGGATCTGGAGTCAAGAAAACCTAAGTTTAATGCCTAGTTTCAGACACTTGCAAGTTTTGTGATCCTTAGCAAGACAATTAAAATTTGCTCATCTCTGTTTCCTTACCTGTAAAATGGAGGTAATAATGCCATCTGCTTAGTTGTGAGGACAAAATATGATCATATTTTTAAAGAGTTTTGAAAATTTGAAGGTGTTGTGTAAATGTTACTATTATTGCTCTGGTTATTCTCATCCTTATTCTCATGTTTAGTCCCATGACTTATACCATCTGTATACAAACATAAACTTCAAATGGATACAAGTGACTTTGCATGGCGGTAGTAGCTTATTTTTTAGGAGCACAATAACTTACATGCATGTGTTTTTTTTTTTGTTTGTTTTTGCTTTTGATTTTAGCATTGGATGTGGAAAGTACAATTATAATGCAAATTAATATGGTCTATGAGCCTAGTAAAAATAAAAGTGATTTCTAGAAGTCCCCGCATTTTTCATGATGATATTTGAATTTAAACAGAAACCACAGGTTTTTATTTATTGGTTTCCACCTTAAATTTTTGCCCCCACAAACTGTGATAGCATAAACGAATGTGATTAAAGTGGGTTACAATTGCTCTTAGGGAGTCATGGTACTGGGAGCACTGGTGAAAATTCCCTCAAAGAAAAAACAGTGATTCTTGTTTCAGGATAGAGGTACAGTTGATGAAAAAACTCAACCCATCCTATTATACTTACCAGGCTGTCTAAACAGACGATGGCAAATAGAACATGGCATGAAAAGAAGGGTGTTTGTCTGGAAGGAATGCTGATGGGGAGCTTTTCTTGTAATATCCAAAGTAATAACATCAAAGTTTTTTTTTGTTTGTTTGTTTCATCCCAAACCTAGTGTGTTAGGTGGAGGATAATGCCTAGTTATCTTATTTGGAGCCTCAGAGAAGTCAGCTAACTTAGCTGAATCAACAGGGACTTTGTTTGGTTTACCTTAAACTATATCTCCTTAATCCAAGTTGGGAAATGATGTCACATACTTTAAATCAGAGCAAATTTGGAGAGTTAATGAAGACTGTTCCGTGCTTTAGGTAAGTGCTTAGAGGATGGTTCCAGAAGGAGCAGAACTGACTCATTTTTTTTTTATTTTTTAAAAAATTATTTATTTAATTTATTTTCCGTTTTCAACATTCACTTCCACAAAATTTTGAATTTCAAATGTTCTTCCCATCTTTCCCCTCCTACCACCCCAAGACAGCATGAATTATAATTACCCCTTTCCAGAATCTGTCATCCCTTGCATTATCCCAGCTCCCTTATCTCCTTCCCCCCTGGCTTTCCTGTAGGGTAAGATAAACTTCCATATCTAAGTTAGTGTGTATGTTATTCTCTCCTGGAGTCAAATCTGATGAAAATAAAGCTCACTTACTCCTTCTCATATTCCCCTTCTACCCCTCCATTGCAAAAACTCTTTCTTGCCTCTTTTATGTGATATGATTTACTTCATTCTACCTCTCATTTCTCTTTCTCCTAGTACATTCCTCTCAACACTTAATTTTCTTTTTTAGATATCATCCCTTTGCATTCAGCTCACCCTGTGCCCTCTGCTTTCCCCTCTCTCCCTCTCTCTCCTTCTCTCTCTCTCTTTCTCCCTGTCTCTCTTGTTTTCTGTGTGTGTGTGTGTGTATAGATAGATATGTAGATATAGATATATATGTACATACACACACACATACATGCTTGAAAGGGTAGGTGATTCTTGGTTTTAATCCTAGCCCCATTTGACCTCTGAAATATCATATTCTAAGTCCTTTAGTCCTTTAGTGTAGAAGCTTCTAAGTCCTATGTTATCCTGATTGTGTTTCTGTAATACTTGAATGGTTTCTTTCTGGCTGCTTGTAATATTTTCTCCTTAACCTGCAAACTCTGTAATTGGGTTACAATATTCCTAGGAGTTTTCCTTTTGGGATCTCTTTCAGGAGGTGATCAGTAGATTCTCTCTATTTCTATTTTACTCTCTGATTCTAGAATATCAGGGCAGTTTTCCTTGATAATTTCTTGAAAGATAATGTCTAGGCTCTTTTTTGTATCATGACTTTCAGGTAGCCCAATAATTTTTAAATTATCTCTCCTGGATCCATTTACTAGGTTAGATATTTCACGTTGTCTTCCATTTTTTCATTATTTTGTTTTTTTCAAAATAATTTCTTGATTTCTCATGAAGTATTAGTATCCATTTACTCCATTCTAATTTTTTAAGGCATTATTTTCTTCAGTGAGCTTTTGGACCTCCTTTTCCATTTGGCCATTTCTGCTTTTTCAGACATTCTCCTCATTGACTTTTGGAACTCTTTTGCCATTTAAGTTAGTCTAATTTTAAAGCTGTTATTTTCTTCAGCTTTTTTTGTGTAATTCCCTTTAGCAAGGTGTTGACTTGTTTTTCATGATTTTCTTATGACATTCTCATTTCTCTTCCCAATTTTTCCTCTACTTCTCTTACTGGATTTTCAAAATTCTTTTTGAGCTTTTAAACAGCCTGAGACCATTTGATATTTTTTTTGAAGACTTAGGTTCAGAAGCTTTGGTTCTGTTTTCTTCTTCTGGTTATATGTTTTGATCTTCCTCATCACCAATGATATAAGAAAATATCTCTTCACCGAGAAAGTAAGACTCTCTATTCTGTTTCTTTTTCCTCATTTGCTCATTTTCCCAGCCAGTTACTTGACTTTTGAGCTCTTTGTTATGTGAAAGGCTGCAGAGGCAGCTTCCACTTCAGTAGTGTCTGCTGCCATCCTAGAGCTGGGGCTGAGGTCAGACCAAGTTCCCCTCTCAGTCATGTGGAAGACACATCCCACTGACCTCTGAAGGTATCTTTCGGGTTTGTGGATTGAGAAGTCTGGAAATTACAGCAGCCACCTGTGATTTAGTCCCTTAACTCCTGCTCCAGCTCTGTCCAGTGGCCTATGTAAACTGTTCTCCACTCCCAACCTGGTTCTATAGATCTTTCCTGTTGACCTTCCAGATAGTCTTGGGGTGAAAACTTGCTTCAGTCTGTCATTTTGTGATTTCTGATGCTCTAGAATTTGTTCATTTTTACAGAGTTTTTGAGGGACTTGGGGGAGAGCTCTAACAGGTCCCTGTTTCTACACTACCATCTTAGCTTTGCCCCTCAAATTGACTCATTTTTAGTAAGAAAGATAAAGACCCCTCAAGTTTAGTTGCTTTGCAGTCATGAGAGGTTTTGTCCTAGGTCCTAACAGTATTATTATAAATGTTCACTGACTTTTATGACAAAATCAAAAACTGAGAAAAATAATAATGTGGCTTATGATTTTAGTAGGTAAAAATTTCAATCAAAAATGCACATTTCATTAAAGCTACAATTTTCTATTACTTAGGGTTTTACAAGAGTTCAGCTGGGAAAGAAAATGGTAGAAAGATCACTTGTGATGCAACAATCAGAAAAGAGGAAGATCTCAGAAGAACACATCTTGTATTCTTTCTGATCGCCTTAATGAATTGTCAATTGATCAACAAATATTATACTGTGTCAATTACATGCTAAATGCTAGAAGGATGTAAAACAAGCATAAGAGATCACGTCTCAATCAGAAGAAGAATTTATACAATAACATTATGAACAAAAGCAACTTTGAAAGACTTAAAAGTTCTAATGGATGGAAGGATCAATCATGAGGACTGATCATGAAAAATGTTATCCTAGTGTCAGGAAGACCTGAGTTCATATCAGCTTGAGATAGTTACGACTTTTGCTTAGAACCCTGAGCAAGTCATGTTGCCTCAGTTTGCCTCATCTTTCAAATGTAGATAATAATTATACCTACCTCCCCAGGCTGTTGTGAGGAAAAAATGAGATGATATTTATAAAGTGCTTAGCACAGGGCCTGTCATATAGTAAAGTGCTACATAAATGTGTTGTCTTACTTCCTCCTTCCATACTACCCCTTGAAAAAGAAGCAAAGGACTCAAGAAAAAAATGAAACAAACATTTTTGGACGTAGTCAATGTGGGGTTTTGTTTTCCTTGATGTTGTATCACATATTTGTTTAAAAAGTTCTATTTTTCTCTTTTTAGACTCTGTCTTAACAACCCAATACATCTGAAACAGAACCAACACTAATATGTATGTGATAACTGGAGAACAATAAAATTATAGCCCAATTGAATATAAGAATCATCTGGCTAGTTCACTTAAAGTGAAGAAGTATTAGTGTTACCATGTGAACTAATGGGTAATGTTCAACACCTACAACTAAGTCTGAGGTACATAACATTCCTAGAGCAATTCACCAATAAGTCTGCATATTGTAACTAGGAAGATGATAATGGAGAAAGTGGCATATACATGTAGGGAGAGAGAAAGACAGGTTGAAAAGCAGGGAAAAAAAGAAATGTAACGAAAGGGAAAAAGACAAAAATGGAAGAAGGAGAAGAAGAAAAGGTAGAAAGAGATGGTGAGGCAAGCGGGCTGATAGATTTAATGCTGCATGGATTCCAAAATATCACAGAGTCCAACTTTCTCCTTTTAGAGAAAAGGAAACTAAGGCACAGAGAATTAAAGACTTTGATCAAAGACACTCTAATTATGCAGCAGAACAAAGATTTGAATTCCCACAGGGGAAAATTAGATGGGGGAGAGTGAGAATGATCTGATTTTTGTGAGGGAGTTTATCTTCAATCAACTCCTCAACACAATTACAAGGTGTTAAACTAAGTCTAAATATATATATATATATATATATATATCTACAACCTTATCCCTTAATGGTTTATGAATATTTTTCCTTTATGGTAATACAAGGAGCAACCTTATTGGATGAGTAAAAATAAGACATACCTTTGTATAGCTTTAAATGGATAAGTCCTAGTGGAATAGTTCAATTCCAAATAAATATGAGGATAGGGTACTTTATGTAGGAGATCTCCTCATGGGGATAGGAAAGGAAGACATTTCTCTCTCCTTTGCCCCATGGGGCATGACATATAGCCAGAGAGTGGGAGATATCCACCCAATTTGAAAATTAATCAGTTTTGAGAGAGTTCAAGACACAGTTGAGGAAGCAGAGACATACACTCTAGATAGACAGCAATATATAAAATCAATCTCTTAAGAGAGCAGCAGTCACAAAGAATACGACCCCTGTCTAAAAAAGTGAGCTGCTGTAGAAAGTTTACAGACTGGGGCTCCAGCTTAGCAGAGTGAGTACTTGAATAGGCCAAGGTGTTCCATTGCATCCAGGGCCTTCTCGAGATATGCTGATGAATATCTAGTCACTGGATCCAGATGAATCAGGAGGGGAAAGTGAGACTGTGATTTTGGACAGCCTTCCCTTACTCAAAACAAAGTCAAGTGCAAATCATGTTATAATTTCTCTGAAGTCATGGTCTTCTTTGAAAACGAAGGATGAACACAGACAGACAGATAGATACTGCATGCAAACAAACCATCAGGACTCTATGAAGGAAGGAAGTCTTTGTCACTGCATCCAAATGTGATTCTATCATCTGACTAAATCTGACTCCTTTTCATAAAGGCTGTGAGTATTTGGGAGAGAATTGGTGAGAGCGAAGAGATGACTGAGAGCTAATTGTGTCTACTGGCTAATTATTAATGGCAGACTTCTAGGTTACAACAAGTGAACAACTGTGGTAGAAGAGCACACCCATGGGATTACCACCAGAACCTGAGATAGCATCCAGCTTCTGGGGGACCCAATCTGTGAGCACAAACGCAAATTGAGAAATTCGCTGGATGGATGCATTTTTCAGCCTTTAGATTTTTGTACATATTCTATATTAAGAAATATTTAAGTTTCAATTCAGGGAATTTTTTTTAAACTTTCATTCCCAATAAGTGTTTAACAGATGTTCCCCTGAGTCAAGGAGTCTGCTTAAGTTTCAGAGACTGGACTTTGTATATAAAACTTCATACCCTTTTCAAATAGGAGCAAATTAGAGATATTTCCTATTATTGCAAATATTTTAGTGTAAACACTGTTGAATGCAATGGCCCGAATGTTTGAATGAGAAACATTGTTTAGTTTCCTTAGGACATTTTTCTGAACCATAACTTTTACCTTTGAGCATCTGACCTACTGACTAAACTCATCACAAAAGCCCTCTAAATGGAGGAATGCTCCTAAACCTGTCTTAGGAATGAAGCTCACATCCTAAGGAGACAGTGTAGTGGATTCCAACTTTGTTTTCTGTCTTTTCTGAGTCATTATTTGACTTTCAAAACACTTTGGTCAACTACTGACTCCAAGTCTCCCTGCAGAAGAAGCACTGAAGGATTGAGTGCCTCTCTCTCTTTAAAATTCCCCTTCAGGGCAGGGCACATACAGTGACCCCGGCTTTTGACAAACCTTAGCTGAACAAAATGTAACAAGCCCTGTATGTTTTGAGCAGCATTTTCTATTCTGACAGAGACAGCTCAGGAGCATTTGATGTCTGCTTGCTGGTCATAGATAATGGTGCATCTTGGGACCATTGTCATTCCTGTCAATAAAAAGGCCTGAGGGGACATGCAACAAAGCTACCTTTTGATTCACCGTTTTTCCTTCCTTCCCAAGACATTTGTAAGCCTGTGGTCAGCCAGGTCATTTTATTTCATCCTGATGTGCCTTGATAATAGCATCATGTCTAACAAAAAATTTTGACAGACCATCGATGTGTGTTTCTTTGGCTTCTATGTTGTTTTTCAGGCCTCCTCAATGTCAAACCCTCTTTGAAAACCACTGATTATCTTGCTTGGGACTGTGTTTGACAAGGTTTCTCCTCTTTGATGCAATTAAGCTCCTGGGGTTCATATTGGAATTTGAGTTAATTTTTCAGCATTGCAGGGAGCTATCTCTTAATTCATAGTTCAAGGTTGAGTTGTCAACATGAGTTTTGGAATGCCTAAACCTAGAGGAAATTGATTAAGAAATAAGAACAAATAATACTTGTCTCACTAAAAGTGTTTTCCCACTTCTATTCTACATTGCCTATATTTTGTTCTAATTAAGAATAAAACTTGGTAGAGTTACACATAACAAAGGGAAATGACATAAGATCTCAGTTATCAAGTTGGAAGAGACTAGTTCTAATTGTCCACTTCTGTACTTAATGCTAAAGATGAGCCAAATGAGGTTCAGGGAAAATGTCTTATTTGAGATCTCAGAGATATTCAGTGGCAGAGACAGCATTTAAATTCAAGTCCTCTGTTTACAAATGCAGGAGCAGATGTACAGGTTAAATATTATCAGAAGAGACTACCCAATAAGACCACCTTTTATGTATATTAAAAGTGATTTGGGGTCACTGTTTTACTAAGAGATTATATATATACATGTATATATTTAAGTACAAATATATATATACACACATATATGTATATATATATATATGTATATATATATATATAAAAGGCATAAATATATGTAAATACTTAGGTGTGTATGTGTTACCAATAGGGGAAATTATGAATAGCCTTATGTATAAGGTGACATCTTAACTATGATTTGAGGAAAGTTAGGGATTCTGGAAGATGGGTGAAAAGAGAAAATATTCCAGCTTTGGAGAATCCATGTTTCATTGCCAAAACTTTATTGTGATATATACATATACACACATATGTATTTACATATGTGTATATATTTATATGTACACACATGCAATATATGTATATATCTAATTTATATGTATATATCATATTTATAACATATAAACACATATCATAATATGTACATACATGAGCTATGTATTTTAAAAATTTATATATAATACATACACATACTTTGCACATAAAATAATTGTTTTTTCTGCAATAAAATATGGGTTATTGGAGTCTGAATGTTCTTCCTCCCTCACTTTCCAGAATCCCTGACACCCTTCAAATCTCGGCTAATGAACCACTCCAACATGCAGCCATTCCTAAACTCCCCAGATAAAAGTCTTAACTCACACAAGAAATTTAATTTTATAACTTTCATTCACTTTACATTTATGCATATATGCATTGGTTTGCATACATATTATTGCTAATAGAATGTGAGTTCCTTGAAATTAGGAATACTTTTGTTGTTATAGTATATTTTCCTCTCCAGGATATAGCATGATATTTGTACATAGTAGGTGTTTCCTTAAAAATATTTATTGGATTGAATTGAACCAATAATATATCTTGACATGTTATCAATGAAATTAATTAATTTTACTATCATCAAGTTGCAGTGGCCTAAGAATAGATACATATAATATATGTATATTGTGTATATAGATAATAATACATATAGTATATGTATGTATATATGGTATATATATGTGTATATATAATAATACATATAGATACAGTGTTTCTGATAGCATACATTCTCATTTTATTTCACTTGACATGAAATATGCTATTTCCTCCCTTTTCACAAAAAGGACATTTTTATTTAATGGAAAGGATCTTTTAAATATATTTCATTCTTAACTCTTAGTATAGGTATAGCTTGTATGTTGTACCGATTCATTCACATGTTTTCATTGTCATGGAAATTCCTTTTTGACAAATGTTACCTTTTTTTCTGTGAAACTTGATAGGAAAAATTTTAAGCAACTCAGTAGGTTTAGGTTGAAGATTTTTTTCCCATGAAGTAGAATTATTAATTTTGTATAAAATAAATGAAAGGAATCCCTTAAATTGAAATCTTTGAGGAAGTAAACACATATGTTTAGATTTCTGAGGAAAACTCTACATTAATTGTTGATAAAGAACTACAGACTATACGTAGTTGCTTTTGGCACTTTGCAGTTGATAACTTAGTAGACACTGAGTATTCATTTCCTTTTCTTGTATGACAATTGGAATCTGATTTTTCTAGAGTTTGTTCCTTGATTTTTATACAATTCTCTGCCACCCTCTTTTTTTCCCCATTATTGTCTTCTATTCAATTATTCTGCCTCCTTCTACCTCTACTTTTCCCCCTAAAAGTTGAGGCTCTCATCCCTTCTACTGCATGTTCCATTTTTCTTCAATGAAATAAAATCAGATAAATTAAGAAATTATTTGTTCTAATTCTCTCTCTCTCCCTCTCCTCCCTCCCTCCCTCCCTCTCTCTCTCTCTCTCTCTCTCTCTCTCTCTCTCTCTCTCTCTCTCTGTCCCTCTGTCTCTCTGTCTCTCTCTCTCTTAATACACTTATGATACCTAATATACCTATACTACCTATAATACCTAATACACCAATAATACTTATATACCTAATATACCTATAATATAATGAGCATTTTTAACAGTGACCTTCTGGGAGTATGTTTCACATTCAATTCAGTTAAAAAAACATATGTATATATAAATATGAGTATATATAATATATATAATCTGATGTGAGGTTTTGCGTTGAGGCTTACTCTTTAGATGAAGGTTTTCCATGCCCCACCCCCCCCACCTTTGAAAACCCAGATGTTGGTGATTCCCTCTCTGATAACTATGTATGTATGTAATAGTGAGACAGTTGGATCTGTTTGTTGATCTATGACATATGTATTGCTTATGGTCAGACAGTTAGAAGCCCTGTCTGTTGGTCTTTATTTCTCTGCTTGTATTTTCTATGCTGTTGAAGGTAATTAAAGAAGATTGTTAACCCCTTCAAAAGCTGCTTTCCTTTTAGAAAAGCAAATTAAAGAATCTGCAGTAACGGGCCATTCTGGATGTGTCAGCTTGCTGCTACACCCAAAAAGATTGATCCTTGAAAATAAGGACTCATCTTCTAGAGAAGAAGCGCCTACCTCAGCCAAGGATCTGAGGAAAGATAGAGGATAGGAAGAAAAACATAAAGTGATTTTTTCTAGTTTGACATTTGGTATGTGAAGGGTCATTGTTGCTTAAAGTTCTTAACTCAGAACTAAATAAGAAATGGCAGAATTCCCTCTTTCTCTTTTAAGAAAAGGGTAGCACCTCCACTAAGGACATTGTCTAAAGCCAGAAGCTATGAGTTCCACAACCACATTTCCAGCAGGATCAAACCCAATAACCGGAAGAGTCATGTAGTACCATCCATCAGTGATCATAAAAGACTAATAAAAGGACTACATACTAAATGGAACTGAAGGTAAAAGGATCAATTGGAACAGCAAATGATTGATGTGGTAGGTAGGCAGGATATCACTATGAAAGAAAATAAGGAATATTCAACTAGCCTGTCATATTACACAATGAGGACAGTTGCCTATTTTGATTTTTCATGGATCAAATTTTCCTCTGACAAATGTTCTGGTAATTTGAAGGAAAAAAAAGAAAATAAAGAAATTTATAAGAAAACTGCATTATGTATTTGAAAGGAATAGCAAGTTGTCTACAGCAAATATGCAGTTTCATGTGCAACGATATTTTTTTATACTATGTTATGGAAATGCTTGTTTTATTCTATAGATTACAAATTAAATAAATGTGAAGAAAAGTTCCAAAGTCAACACCTCCAAGATCACTTCTGTGTGCTTATTGTTACATCCCGTCATAGTGTCTTCTTTGGGTACTTTCACTACTTACAGCTGCACATCTCTCACATTTCTCCCACGACATATGATTTGTTTGTCCCATGACAGTTTTGTAATACAAGGCACCTGGTGGGAGAAGGCTTCCATGTATCCCATTTTCATTAACACATCAGAATGGATCAATTTTTCTGTCTTCTGATTATTACCTTAGAAATATTCCAGTAAAATGTTAATTTACTCTACATATATTGCATGAAGTATAGAAGAAATCAAGTAGGAGCTTAGATAGATTCAACATTCTCTACCTCCCCTCTTCTGTATGAATTTTATAGGGGTTCACATTTGTGGTAGAACTTTGAATGGTACATAGAAAATGAAAGAGATGACAAGCCAATTTAAGAGGCTGGGTTGTAAAATCAATGCTTAGGTAGAAGTTGGGAATTTGCTCTGACAACAGGGATAATTGGAGTATTGGGTACTGGCAGGACTCATGGGTAGGTATGATTGATAATGGCTTGATGTGTTGCATAGATAGCAGGTCAGAGAACTTTATGCTTAATTTGAGTTTTTTAACTAGGTTTGAAAGTTTTATAGGCTGGGATGATAATAGTATTTCTAGCATTTGTAGCAACCTTATACATCATTTAGTTCAGCTCCTTCATTTTGCTAATCAGGAAATAGAGGTCTAGAGAGAGGTAATTTCTTTCCAAAGATCACACAAGTACGAAGTTACAGAGCCAGGATTTGAACACAGATCTTTTAGTTTCTGGTATAGTGCTTTTTCCACTGTATCATGAAGTTGAGATTCATAGGAAAGAGAGGAGGGAAGAAGGAAAGGAAAGAGGGAAAGAGACAAGAAGGAAGTTGGGTTTTGTAAGAAAGAAAGGAGGAAGGAAGGGAAAGAAGGAAGAAGGATGGAGTGAAGGAGGTAAGGAAGGGTGGGAGGGAGGAAGGAAGGAAAAAAAGAAGGAAGGTGAAAGGTAAGAAGAAAAGGAAGGATGAAGGGAGGAAGAGAGGGACTGAGGAAGGGAGGAAGGAAAGAAGAAATAAGCATTTAGAGACAGAGCTAAGATGGCAGAGTGAGGGCAACTACTCACTTAAGCTCTAAGACAAACTCCTTCAGATACCACTAAAAAAAGAATCTGAACAAATTTAAGTGTCAGAATACAATAGGAGACAGAGTGTGGCAGATTTCCAACCCAGGACAGACTGGAAGGTTGATGGGAAGGATCTATTGCATGGGACTGGTGAAGTGTATAGTACACAGGTAGTACCAGTGCAGATGCTGCCACAGCAAAGCAGAGCAGGAAACCTGGGGAGGTCTGAAGCAGCAGTCACCTTGCGGAATCTCAAACGTATCAGCCCAAGATGAGAGTGCAGTGGAACTTAGTGAGAGAACTGTAGAACTCTAGGTAAATGGGACAGCTGCTCCTGAGAATATGAGCCCACAGATTAAATGTCTGTAAGTCACCTACTTGAACTTCTGGGAGCCAAGATGGGGGAGTGATCAGAAAATGCTCTACCCTTTCCCTTGTTGACCTTGAAAAACCCAGAGAATATTTTCCCAGGAAAAATCCTGGAACAGTGGGAACAGCTGAAGAGGTAAACAGTCTCTTAGTCCATGAAGCAAGGAAAATTGCAAAGGTGAGGTCTCTCTTACTGTGGCTGAAGGGGACCAGTGGAAGACTGGAGCTGTCCCAGACAGCCCAACCTCAGCAAACCAGGAGGAGATTCTGAGCCCCAGGAGGTTGGAGGCCAGCATGCTTCAGCACAGCCTGGGGAATCAGGAAGACACTAGTGCAAACAGGGTTCACCAATGGCTAAGCCTGCCTGTTCTCAGGAGAGGTGACCTCCTGTGGCCAGACCACCTCTCCCCCACACTTAATGCAGCTAGCTCAAGGGTAGCTCTGGAGAAACTCAGAAAGACTTCACCTGGTCTCTGCTTTGGCACACTATCCAGCTCAGCGCCAGGTAAGCTACAGCATTCCAGCTTCTGGCTGAAAGAACCAGAGATCACAATACCCTAAGCCTCAAGTTCTAAGCACAAGAACTGTGGGACAGAGCCTCCTGTGCCTGAGAAGCAGAGATTCACCTTGAAAATAAATACTTATTAAGTGCCTACTGTGTGCCTACACTGTACAAATATAATTTTATTTGATTTTGACAATCACCAGGAGAAGGAAGTGTTATTAATATTCTCTCTTTATATTAGAGGAAACTGAGGCAGGCAGAAATTAAATAATTTGTTGTTGCATCACACAAATAATATATTAAAGTCATATTTGAACTCACTTCTTCCTGATCCTAGATGTAGCATTCTATTGCTCTACCTAGTTACTCAGAAATCTTATTTTTTCATTAATGAGTTGTATACTTTTCTTTCTCACTTTATTGTGTTCATTAATTCATTCCATCTTATATAAGATACATTGAGTAGGAGCTGCTTAATAAATATTTGTTGAATTGTTGAACTTGCCTAGTAGTTACCACAGTCTTTACCTATCTGGCATTTCATCCTCTCAGAGTAGTGTCTATCTTCCTTTTAAGGTAGCAACCAATAATTTTATAGATGCAGGCTACAGGGGATGTGTTGGATAATTGAATTTTAACAAGGGTCCTCTGCAGACAATATTCTTTGTAAGCTTTTGTGCTATTTATTTAAAATGGACATTAACTTTTTTGGGACAGAGCCAAGATAGTGGAGTAGAAAAAGGGATCTACTATACTCTCCCCACACAGCCTATAAAATACCTGTAAAAATGTCTCTAAACAAATTCTAGAGCAGCAGCAGCCACAAAATGACAGAGTGAAAGAGATTTCCAGCCCAAGACATCCTGGAAGATCAACAGGAAAGGTCTATCATACTGAGCTCAGGGCAGAGCTCAGTCCAGGCTTGGTGCACAGCATGGCAGAGACAGGACGGGAACAGGCCTGATGGTGTGGAATCAGGGGTAGTAGCTGTGGCTTCTAGATGTCCCGAACCACAAATACCAAAGACAGCATAAAAGGTCAGTAAGAAAGTGCTTTCACCTGGGTGAGCAGAGTATGTGGTCTGGTCCCAGCCTCAGCCACAGGTTGGTAGCAGCCACTGCAGCTGCAGAATCTACTTTTGAAGACCTTGGCCTAAAGATCCTGGAGGAATCAAGGTGCTCATCTGGGTCCCAGGCTTGAGTGGAGGTCCTGGGGTGAGGAGGAACACTGGCACTGGTGTGGTAGAGCTGTGGAGAGGGAATTCTACTTGCAGATTCTGGGCAGAAGAGTGCTTTTGGTTGCTTCCAGACCAGAGTGCAGGTGAGGAGAGTAATAAACTCTTCTCCCTTAATTGTGCCACCTTGGAGGAAATGAGAACTTGCAGGTACTAGAGTATACATTTCACTTGACAAATGACTCAAAAGTCAAGTAACTGGCCAGGAAAATGCCCCAAAAAGAGAAAAAAATAAGACTATAGAAGATTACTTTCTTGGTGAACAGGTATTTCCTTCCATCCTTTCAGATGAGGAAGAACAAAGCATACCATCAAAGGAAGACATAAAAGTCAAGACTTCTGCATCCAAAACCTCCAAAATAAATATGCAATGATATCAGGCTATGGAAGAGCTCAAAAGGGATTTTGAAAATCAAATAAGAGGGGTGGAGGAAAAATTGGAAAGAGAAATGAGAGTGATGTAAGAAAATCATGAAAAACAAGTCAACAGCTTGCTCAAGGAGACCCAAAATTGCTGAAGATAATAACACCTTTAAAAATAGACTAATCTAAATGCAAAAGAGGTCCAAAAAAGCCAATGAGGAGAAGAATACTTTAAAAAGCAGAATTAGCCAAATGGAAAAAGAAGCTTAAAAGCTCACTAAAAAAAATATATTTTTTTAAAAATTATAATGGAACAGATGGAAACTAATGATTTTATGAGAAACAAAGAAATTATAAAACCAAGCCAAAAGAATGAAAAACTAGAAGACAATGTGAAATATCTCATTGGAAAAACAACTGACCTGGAAAATAGATCCAAGAGAGAAAATTTAAAAGTTATTGATCTACCTGAAAAGCATGATCCAAAAAAGAGCCTAGACATCATCTTTCATGAAATTATCAAGGAAAACTGCCCTGATATTCTAGACTCAGAGAGTAAAATAGCAATGGAAAGAATTTACCCATCACCTCTTGAGATTCCAAAAGGACAACTCCTAGGAATATTGCAACCCAATTACAGAGTTTCCAGGTCAAGGAGAAAATATTACAAGCAGCCAGAAAGAAAATTCAAGTACTATGAAAATACAATCAGGATAACACAGGATTTAGCAGCTTCTACACTAAGGATCAAAAGGTTTGGGATATGATATTCCAGAGGTCAAAGGAGTTAGGATTAAAATCAAGAATCACCTACCCAGCAAAAGTGAGTAAAATAATACTTCAGGGGGAAAAATGAAATTTTAATGAAATAGAGGAATACCAAGAATTTTTGTTGAAAAGACCAGAGCTGAATAGAAAATTTGACTTTCAAATACAAGAATCAAGAGAAACATGAAAAGGTAAACAGGAAAGAGAAGCCCTAAGGAACTCATTAAGGTTGAACTGTTTACATTCCTACATGGAAAGATGGTATTTGTAACTCATGAGACCTTTTTCAGTATTAGGGTAGTTAGAAGGAACATTATATATATGTACATATATGTACACATGTACATATACGTATATGTACATATACGTATATGTACATATATGTATATATGTATACACACATACACACACATATACATATATACGTAGGTGTATATGGGTATATATGTATGTGTATATTATATATGTGTAGGTATGTATATGAACATGTATACACACACATGCACACACACATATATACATTATATATACATATATGTGTGTATGGATATATATATGTATATATATATATATACACACACATACAGGGCACAGGGTGAGCTGAATATGAAGGGAGACTACCTAAAAAAATTAATTTACTGTTTATTATAATGTACTAAGAGTAAAAGAAAGGGAGAGGTAGAATGTAGCAAATTATCTCACATAAAAGAGGCAAGAAAGAACTTTTACAATAGAGTGGAAAGAGGGAGATGAAAGGGAATAAGTGAGCCTTACTCTCATGGAATTTGGCTTAAGGAGGAAATAACACACTCAACTGGATATGGAAATCTATTCTACCCTGTAGGAAGGCAGGAGGGGAAGGGAATAGGAGAGGAAAGATAAAAGAAGGGACAGCAAATTGGAGAAAGGGATAATCAGAAGCAAACATTATTGTAGAAGGACAGGTCAAGGGAGAGAATGGAATATATGGAGGGCAGGATATACAGAGGGAAATGTGGTTTAGTCTTTTGTAACATAACTATTATGGAAATGTTTTGCATTGCTACACATGTATCACTTATATTGAGGGTGGATAGGAGAGAATATGAAACTCAAAACTTTAATAATGAATGTTAAAAATTGTTTTAGCATGCCGATGGAAAATAAGATATACAGTCAATGGAGTATAGAAATCTATTTTGCCCTACAGGAAAATAGAGGGGAGGGGGATGGAAGAAGGGTGGGTAATAGAAGGGAAGACAGACAAGAGGAGGGGGTGAATGGGGTGCACGATGTTTTGGGGTGGGGGTGGGGTGAAATGAGGAGAAAATTTTGAATTCAAATTCTTGTGGAAATGAATGTTGAGAACTGAGAAATAAATTATATATTTAAAAAACTGGAACATAAATGATATTGAATAAAAGTGCTTTAAAGTTTTTGTAAAAGAAAAATAAAAGAAGACAGATAAAAAAGAATAGATCAATTCTCTGCTGCTTGTGCTTATTTTGGCCTAACACCAAGAAAACTCAGGTGAACCATCACCCACTACAACACCACCTATATGTGGAACCATCAGTTACAACAAATGGAGAAATTGAATGCTGTGGATAACTTCACTCACTTTGGTAGTGTACTTCCTTAGGGACATACACAATGAAAATGAACTTGATGCATACATTGCCAGTTAGTCAAATGTTTGAGATTCTCCAATGGAAAGTGTAGGGGAGAAGAGGTATCAAACTGACTACCAAACTGAAGATCTATAAAGTTGTGCTGACCTCATTGTTGCAAGCCTGTGAAACCTGGAGAGCATACCAGTGCCATGCCAGGAAACTGAATTGCTTCCATTTGAATTATCTTAGGAAGATTCTGAAGATCATCTGGCAGGGTAAGATAGCAGACAATGAGATCCTTTCTTGAATTAAACTGCCAAATATTCAAACTCCACTTCAGAGATCACAGCTACCATGAGTGGCCACATTTCTTGAATGCAAAATGTACACTTGCCAAAAAGATTGTTTTGTGGAGAACTCATACAGGGCAAGTACTCACCTGGTATTCAGAAAAAAAGTGTTACAAGGAAACTCTCAAGGTCTTTCTCAAGAGCTTTGGAACTGATTGTGTGACATGGGAGACACTGGCTCTGGACCACTTAGCGTGAAGGTGCTGTGTTCTATGAGCAAAGAAGAATTGAAGTATCTGAAAAGAAACATGAGATGCACAAATTTAGAGAATCCACCCCAAATGTACCCATGCACTATTTGTGCCCAACCTTTGGTAGAACATTCTTAGCTTGTATTAGTCTGATCAGCCACAGTCAGACATAGTGTAGCTTGACCTTAGAGTAGTGATGTCATTCTGGTCCTCTTTGAGGATGAAGGACAGCACCCAACCAACAACTATTAAACAATTGCTATATGAGAGGCATTGGGTTAGGAACTAGAGAAACAAGTACAAAGGTACCCGCCTTTGAGTAGTTCAGTTCTCTGCAGGATAAGTTCAATTATAAGTACATGGAGAATATTTGCAAAATAAATAACAGTGAGTAAATGGTGGCATTGTCAACTATAAGAAACCAGGGAATGTCTTTTGAAGAAGAAAGTACTCAAGCTTACCCTTCAATGGAGATAGAACTTCTAAGAAGCAGAGGTAAAGAGGGATAGAATTCCCAACTAGGGGATAGTCTGTAAAGTCATGGTAGATAGAAGATGAAAATTGAACATGCAGCCAGGAAGAGATCAGTGTCAGTCTAAGGTCATGAAAGTTGAGGAAGGAGAGAGTATCCAGAAGGAAGAGGTGCTCAATCTTCTTAAACACTGTAGATAGGTCAAGAAAGATGAAGACTGAAAAAAGTTCATTAGGTTTAAGGATAAAGAGATCCTTAGTGAACACTCCTTGATTCATCTCTGGGTTTTGCTCCTGATTTCTGAATTGGTATTAGAGAGAGTAGCTTCTGTGAAGTCAGAAGGATGGGTACCAGATATAGAAAAATAACTTGAAATGATAGGACCAAGTGAAAGCTTTTTTTTTTTTTTTAATGAATGGAGAACAAGGAATGTTTATAGGTGGCACTGAAGAAGTCTGTAGAGAGAGGGACTTTAAAAATTAGTGAAAGAAAGATATACTTTAAAGGGCTAGTGCCTGAAGGAGAAGGGATGAAGGGACCGCATGTAGAAGAGCAAAGAGTGGGCCCAAGTCACTTAACCTTTCAGTTTCTTTATCTAGCAAATGACTATGATTATAAGTCTATTTACTATGCAGAGTACCAAGCACAATGACTAATGCAGACAGATTATTTTAGAAGTGATAGTGATGAAGATGAAATGCCATAAACTTTATTAAAGATAGGTTTATTCATTTTTTCTGGTAATTCCCATATGAATAGAACACATATCATGAATTAGGGAAAATTCAATTCCCCAGCTGTTTCATTTTATATATATATATATGTCTTTATATACACACACATATATGTTTTTAAAAAGATAAAACTAATAATCCCATATAGTAGATAGTGATTCCCATGCAACTGGGATTCATCATTAAATGAAATTAACTTCTTAACCATATCAGTGGGAATCAGAGAAAAAAATTTGGCAAGGAGGATACTGCTAGCAAATAGTCCTTAAGAGAATGAAACAAATGGCTGCTTTAAATCAAAATCTTCTGCACATCATTCAAAATCAAGACCTTTAAAACAGTAGCTTACAGTAACTGAACTGTTGCATGATTTTCTCCCTCCCCCCTCCAAACTCTGGTAATCGTGGTGTTGTTTTCCTGTTTATCCCAAATATGAAACTCATAATTTGCTCCTTTCCAAGATGTCAACCAGGGTTGTGTTTGCCTATTTAGGTTTATTCTCCTCACTTATAAGTCTCCATAAGGTTTGCCTCCTTAAAGTAAGTTTCTAATTAGTTGGTAAGTGGCCGGAGGGCAAGGCAGTTGCTTGATTCTTCACACATGGCATATTAACCACAAAGGATTGGCTGAAAAATGTAGCAGTGTGGCATGTATTTTCAACAATGCAAGAGCTTTAAGGGACTATCATCTTTGAAAGTAATATATACCCTAGAGTTTACTTTGAACTGACAGTGTTTATCCTCTGTATTTGCAGAAATAAACAGGAAAACCTTTAAACACTAACAATTGCGTTTGATTCTTGATATTTCTTGGCAACTAATCACAACAACTCCTTTGTGAGGTTCTACACATGACATGTAAATATTTGACATAAAGGTAAAATATAGATTTCTGAGCCTCTTATGTATTTAATGATCCCAGACTCTGTAGTTCGACAATAGGCAAACAGTAAAAATGTCAATGCAAGGGAGGGGAGATGGGTAATCACATCAGCACAACAAGATGGAGGACAGCTTTTGATGTGCTACTGCTCATGCGGAGAATGTCACAATCACATTCCTGTGGTGGCTGTTCAAAAAATTAATTATTAGGGGGATTAGAAATACATCATTATCATACCAAAAGCACCTCAAATATTCTTACTAATGTTTCAAAATTGTCTACTGCTATCCCTGTCTCGTTGCTACAACACAGAAACAGTCAAAGAGCAGTGGGATAAAGAAAACACCATGTGCAGTAAGAATAGTGGTATCTGACCTTTCTTTTTGTTTTCTGGGAAGGAGCTTCTTTGTAAATCGTAAAGTAACTCTAATGGGAGATGCTACTTCCTAGTTGTTTCATTAAATCCTTGAGATCCCAGTGAGTGGGAATGGGGGAAAATAGGGGTGCTAATGATGAAATCTTTGACTGGGGTGGCAATGAAGTCCTTCAGTGAACACTGGGGTGAGGCCAGTCTGGTTACTCGTGAGCTTCTAGCCATATACCTCTCCTTACGTGGAAATACCCACAAGCTATGACTGGTTGGGGTCAAACCTGGACGTAACTCAAAGGAAATCTGACCATAGAAGGATAATTGCAGATATTATGCCATGATTTGAAAAAGTAATGTAAACCATAAAGTGCTAGGAAATGGATGTCATAGAATAAAAGCATTTAAAATGACTGTTTTAATTATTTTCATAGGGAAAAAAATAAAGTAAGCATTTTTTCTATTTCCCACTGCTATGCATTTCCAGTTGCTTTTGAGCACTCTGTCATCCACAGGACTAAGTTACACAGGAAGACCACTTTCCCCATAATACACAGCTGTGAGAAGGTCAATCTGACAGCCTCATCAAGTGAACTTTATGGTTCAGTAGATTTACCTCTTGGATCAAGAAGAACAATATTAAAATTGGCATGTACATCTGAATCTACTTTGTGGTGTTAGAATACCTTTTCTGGGTTGCAGTCTTACTTTCTTCTGACATCAGAAGACATTTAAAACTGGAGAAATTAAAATGGAAACATGGGTCTTAGACAATCTCCCCAGCTTTATTTTGCCAGTTTAACAAGGTAGGAGACAGACATCAGTCTTTTCCCTATACTTACTTCAAGGACAAGAAGGAAGAGCTGGTTTAGGGGCCAGAAGTAACAGAAACTATAGGAACCTTCTAATGCAAAATGTTTAGTCAGTGGATATTTGGATTTGCATTTTTGGGTACCATTCCCTCCCTTCACTACCAACAATTAATGTTTATTTTCCTCTTTCCTAGAGGTTGCTGCCACTGTTTGTTTAATGGTGTTTATGTGCTCTCATAATAAGTGTGTTATCACTTTGTATAATTATTATGTGTGATTAATCCTGCCTGCTCTGGAAAACTGTTAGGTTTTCTTATTTAACCAGAGGGTATGTCTTTAAGTCTTTGTGTTATTCACATGTAATGCAAGTTGACAAGAACTCTTGTGAAGAGGAAAAAAGGATGAAAAGTCTGGATTTGAGGGCTTTTTAAGTGGCTGGGGATTGTTAAAATGATTCCTGTTGTCTTACTCTCTCATGGTTATCCCTGCGGTAATGGGGAAGTGTTACAGAGAAAACTCCCACGTGACTCTGAGATGCTCCGCAGGTCAGAGTTACAATCATGTCATATTTGAAAGTCAGTTGAGTTCTTGGTCCTTGTATTATTTTTGAAAATACAATGAGAAAGAGACCATTATCAAATGCATTTATTAAACACTTTTCTGGAAGAATGAAAATAAACTATTTTGTTCCTTTGAGATAGGAAGGCATTTGCATTGTCCTTGTCCTAGAGAGTCAGCCATGGTATGGGTGCAGAGGGCAAGAGAGCATTCATGTGTCTATTTTGCTGTTTCTTCTGCCTTTGTTTTTAAAAGTCTCAATATAGAGGACCTAGCCAGGGGAAATAAGCATTATTAAAAAAAATAGGACTAAGAAACAGTTCTGAGAAGAATAGAGAGAACAAGGGTTCAGTCATTAGGTTAGAATTTATTATTGCCATGAATAATAATAAGCAACATTTACATAGTGCATGAAGAGTTAATGAATAAATAGAAATGGGAGGGAGAAGGGGGACAGTTAGAGTCATAAAGTCCTAGGTTCAAATTCTGCTTCTGATGCTTCCTAGCCAAATGACCCCATGTGATTCACCTAACTCTAAAATGCCTCAGGTCAAGCTTTAGAATTTACCTGGTAACTGCAAGTTGGTAACACTCTCTTTATAGCTTAATAGCCTTCATACTTTGGATGCTCTATATGTGAATTCGGGCAACTTGAATATCTCTATGATACAACAATGAAATAAACAATTCCTAGTTTGTCTTTGATTTTTCTTATTTCTACCCCAGCTTCTTAATTTTTTTTGTTTTTCTTTTGTGTATTTCATTAATTATAGAGTCAATGAGAGATAGCTCTAGAGGTAAGAGGGAATTTAGACAACCCAGTCTTAGTCTGGTCCAATTCATTTTAAAGAGGGGAAACTAAGGTCCTGAAGGGTTAAATTCTTTGTTCAAGATCACATACCTAGTAAGGTTCTAAAGTGGGATTCTAACATCTGTATTACATAGTAAAGTCTGAATTCAAACCCAGGTCCAATAATTGCACTTTCTATGATGACAGGTTATTATTCACTTTTGTACATGGCAACAATAAGGAAATTGATAAAATTTATGTAGTATTAGAAGTTTGCAAAATATTTTGCATAAATTATGAGACTATGTTTCTCTTTAAGACTTATGCCTTTACTACTTCTCTGGAAGTGTTCTTAAAAAAGCAGAAATTTTTAATGTCTCGCCTAATAAGAGTTGATGGTCTACAATGAAAGCTCAGCTTTATTTCCCTTCACCACTCCTTACAATATGTTTTATTTAGCCCTGTTCCAGCTGAAATTCATTTAGATGTCATTTACTTGTTCCAAAAGTTCCCAGATTTTGGCTAATTCATATTACTGGAATTCAGTCAATCAGTTCATCAATTCAACAAATATTTATTAAGCACCTGCTATGTGCCGAGCACTGTGCTAGGCCCTAGAGATACTAAAACAAAAAAGGAAACAGTCTATGCTCTGGGATATAGAAGAGACCACAAGTATACAGATTTGTGTGTGTACACATATACATACATGCATACGTACATATAAACATATAGTTCTATCTATAAAATACTAAGAAATTATATTCATTTTGAGGAATTACTAATATGTAGAGTATTAAGAAAAAGCCTCAAGCAAGATGCAAATTATGAAATGAGTTTTGAAGGAAAATAAGATTACTAAGAGTTAGAGGTCAGGGAAGAACTATTTTTATATGCTGTGCAAAGGTTCAGACATGAGAGATGGCAAGTCATTTGTGAAAAATAACTGAAAGGACAAATTTTCTGAACCAATAAATGAACAAAGCTTAATAATGTATAAGGGTACAACAAAGTTGTGAAATCCTTTTGAACCACGAGGGGTAGTCATTAAACCACATCATTTCTTTGTACAGGGGAGTGATAGGCTTATACATGTGATAGAGGAACAGCACTTTGACACCCTTGTGGAAAATATATTTAAAGAATGGTTAGAGACAGACTTAAGCACCACAAACAGTTGGGAGGCTTTTATAACAGTCCAGGAGAAATTATCGGGGGAAGGGATGTGGAATTTGAACTAGAATGTGAGAGAAGACAAGTTGGAAGGAAGCAAGTGACCTTTGTGGACAGAATCATCAAAATGTTTCTGGTTAGATATACATGGGGTGAAAGAGTATGGAGCTGTGGTTGAATGTGATGCTGTGAACTTGGGTGATGGAAAGAATGACTGTAGCCTAGAGAAAAATAGAGAAGTTCAGAAAAGGGTTGAGTTTCAGGTGGAAATGATGAGTGACATTTGGGTTACATTGACGAGGAGATAGCTACAGGACTTTCAGATCTAAATGTCCAAGTGATGCCCCATGGAAGCTCAGGGAGAGCTGTCCTTCACAAAGATAGTAGTGGAGATCAGAGGAGCAGAAAAAGAAGTGCATAGGAAACCTGAAGAAAGTAAGCCCCTAGAGAGTGGAGAAAAGGCAGGACATTGCCTGAGCTCACCCCAATTTGCCTTGAAACAAATAGAAATTGTTCCTCAAAATGAATTCTAGAGTGACAGAACACAAAATGACAGGGTGAAACTTGCTTTTTAGTCTAAGATACCTTAGAAATACTACAGGATAGGTCTGTCTGAGGTAAAAGGGGAGCATAGTCCAGTGCAGGCAGTGTCCCAACAAGCAAACAGAAAGCTCCGAGCCCCAGAACATACCAGAAACCAATGCCCTCAGGTCCGGGCTCAACACGCCAACAGGACAGTGAGTCATTTGTGAGTCCTCCAAACTTGATGCAGGCATCTAGTGGTCAGCCCTGGCAAGCCCAGTAGCCCCAACAAAGATGGCTAGACTAGGCCAGCCTACCCCAGGGCAGCAAGTGAGCTGCTAGTCTTAGAGGCCCCTGTACAGAAAACCAGTGACCAGTCCCCTAAGCCCTAATTCAAGAAGCTGAGGACAGTCTCCCTAGACCCCAGGAGCAGATCTCAACTTGAAAAGTCACCAAATTGGCTGGAAAATTAGCACCAAAAAGCCTTGGCCATAGAAAGCTATTATGGCAATAGGGGAGTTCAAAACATATATTCAGAAGAGGACAATAGAGCCAAAATACATACATACAAAACCTCACATAGAAATATGAATTGGCCTCAGGCCCAAAAAGGACTCTTGGAAGAGCTTGAAAAGATTTTAAAAATCAAATCAGAGAGGTAGAAGAAAAAATGGGAGCACAAATGAGAGTTATGTAAGAGACTCATGAAAAAAAGAGTCAACAGCTTAGAAAAGGAAAATAGCTGCTTAAAAAGTAAAATTGGCCAAATGGAAAATAAGTTTTAAAAAAGTCCACTATAGAAAACAACTCCTTAAAAATTAGAATTGGGCAAGTGGAAGTTAATGATTCTGAGACATCAAAAATAAAACAAATCAAAAGAACAAAAAATATAAGAAAATTTAAAATACCTGATTTAAAAAAAACTGACCTGGAAAGTAGATCCAGAAAAGATAATTTGAGAATTATTGAACTACCTGAAAGCCATGATCAAAAAGAAAAAGAAATGCCAGTTATATTTCAAGAATTTATCATGGAAAAATGCCCTGATATCCTAGAACCAGAAAGGAAAATAATTATTGGAATCCATCAAAAGAGACCCTAAAATGAAAGCACCAGATTATAGAACTCTCAGTTCAAAGAGAAAATACTGCAAGCATCCAGAAAGATATAGTTCAAATATCAAAGTTATCACAGGATTATACAAAACTTATCAACTTCTACCTTTAAGGATCACAGGGCAATCCCTGTGATATTGATATTCTGGAAGGCAAAGGAGTTTAGATTACAACTAGGAACCAACTACCCAGCAAAACCAACATAATGTTTCAGAGAAACAGGGAAAAAGATGGATATTCAATGAAATAGGGAACTTTCAAATGTTCCTGATGAAAAGACCAGAGATAAACAGAAAATTTGATTTTCAAATAGAAAATTCAAGAGAAACACAAAAAGGCAAATGAGAAAGAAAGAAAAATTGTTATTGAATAAATGTTATTCAGACTTCTGTTGCAATTTTCCCAAATTCACCTCCAAACAACCATTCAATATTGCTCCAAAACAAATCTTGGAACAACAGAACAGCTAAAAGACAGGGTGAAACAATCTTTGAGCCCAAGAAAGGTGTAAGATTGGCAAAAATAAAGGTCTGTCTCACTCAGGTAAAAGAGGACCACAGTCTAGCATCCCAGAAAGCCAGCCGTATGCCCCACCTCAGTAAACCAGTGGGAGATTCTGAGCCCCAGGATGGTGGAACAGGCAAATGTCAGCACCAGGACACCCCAAGTGCCTCAGCATAGCCAGGGAAACCAGCAAACTCCAGCTCTGAAAACCACCATGTGCTCCAGTGAAACCCCTGGCAAACAAGCATCCTTTGGGGCCTCAACCCCATATGCTTAGGGAAATGAATAAATGGTCGACCAACCTCAGCTGATGACAGACACCAGCTCTAGGACACATCTCAGTATTAGGGAACCTACAAACCCTACAGCCTGCAGCACACCAACTGTCCCCCCTCCCCACCTAAGCCCCCAACATGACATCAAACACAAGTGTTCCCCATGGGCCTCAGAGCAATACCAGTGCAGCATTAGGTAAACAGTCAGTATCTACAACCCCAGGCACAAAACGCCTGAGACAGTGTCCCTCCAACCCTGGGAGCAGAGATCAAATTTAAAAGAAAGGGAAAAGGCTAAAAAAAGATGAGCAAAATACATGAAGAAAAGGAAAAAAGAATCTGACCATAGAAACTTGTTCTAGTGACAGGGAAGACCAAGATGTAAACTCAGAAGAGAACAACGTCAAAACACCTATGGGCAAAATCCCTAGAAAAAAACAGAAAAGGTCTCAAGCCCAAAAAGAACTCATGGAAGAGTTTAAAAAGGAGTTTAAAAATCATATAAGAGAGGTAGAAGAAAAAATGGGAAAATAAATGTGATAACAGAGAATTATGAAAAAAAATCATTTATATTTAGAGAGGGAGGACAAGGAATTAGAGAAGTACTTCATGGGAAAGGTTATGTCCTTAACTTTATATAACCCTCTTTCTTAGGCTTATATCCCTTTTTACTTAGTACTATTCTAGACCATTTAAAAATTTTTTTCCTCCAAATTTGTTTATTTATTTATATTCAACATGTTTTAATTTTTTCTCCCTCTCTTCCCCTTCCCTTCCTAAGACAGCAAGCAATCTTATATGGGCTCTACACATACATTCTTATTAAATACATTTTCACAATACTCATGTTGCATAGAAAAATAAAAATGAATGGGAGAAAGCATGAATAAAACTAAACAAAACTAAAAAAAAGAAAAGAGAAAATAGTCTGCTTCATTCTGCTCTCCAGTTCTGTAGTTCTTTCTCTGGATGTGGATGACATTTTGCATCATAAGCACTTTGGAAATGTTTTGGGTCCTTGCAGTGCTGTGAAGGGCTAAGTCTATCAAAAACAGTTCTTGAACTTTATGGCTATTACTGTGTATGATGTTCTCCTGACTTTCCTCATTTCCCTCATCATCAGTTCATATAAGTCTTTCCAGATTTTTCTCAAGTCCACCTGTTCATCATTTCTTAGAGCACAATAATATTCCATTACATTCATATACCACAACATGTTCAGCCATTCCCCAATTGATGGTTATTCCCTCAATTTACAGTTCTTGGCCACCACAAAAACAGCTGCTATAAATATTTTTGTACATGTGGGTCCTTTTCCCATTTTTATTATCTCTTTGGGATACAGCACTAGAAGCAATATTGCTAGGTCTAAGGGTATCATATTTTTATATCCCTTTGGGTATAGTTCCAAATTGCTCTTCAGAATGGTTGGATCAGCTCACAGCTCCAACAACAGTGAATTAATTTTCAAACTCTCACCCATTTTCTCTAACGTTTATCATTTTCCTGTTATATCATGCCAGCCAGTCTGATAGGTGTAATGTAGAATTGTTTTAATTTGCATCTCTTGAATCAATAGTAATTTAGAGCATTTTTTCATATGACTATAGATAGCTTTAATGTCTTCCTCTGAAAACTGCCTGTTAATATCTTTTGATGATTTATAAATTGGGGAATGATTTGTATTCTCATTAATTTGATTCAATTCTCTATATATTTTAGAAATGAGCCTTTATCACAGATGCTAGTTATAAAAATTTTTTCCACACTTTCTGTTTCCCTCCTAATCTTGGTTGCATTGGCTTTGTTTTTGCAAAAACTTTTCAATTTGATGTAATCAAAATTATTCATTTTGCATTTCATGATGTTTTCTATCTCTTGCTTGGTCATAAATTCCTCCATTCTCCATAAATCTGACAAACTATTCATTGATCTAATTTGTTTATAGTATCAGCTTTTATACCTAGATCGTATACCCATTTGGACTTTATTTTGGTATATGGTGTTTTATATTGGTCTATGCCCACTTTCTACCACACTATTTTTGAGTTTTCCTAGCAATTTTCATCAAACAGTGAATTCTTATCCCAGAAGCTGGGATTCCTGGGTTTATCAAACAGTAGACTGTTATAGTCACTGACCATTGTGTCATGTGTACCCAACCTATTCCACTGATCTAATCTCTATTTCTTAGTCAGTCCTAGATAGTTTTGATGATTACTGTTTCATAATACAATTTAAGATCTGGTATGGTTAAGCCACCTTCCCTAGCATTTCTTTTCATTAATTTCCTTGATATTCTTGACTTTTGCTCTTCCAGATGAATTTTGATATTTTTTTCTAGCTCTATTAAAGGTTTTTGGTAGTTTGATTGGTGTGGCACTGGATAAATAAATTAATTTAGGTAGATTTGCCACATTTTTATATTAGCTCAGACTGCCCACAAGCAACTAATATTTTTCTTTTATTTAGATCTGATTTTATTTGTGTGAAAAATGTTTGATAATTGTGTTCATATAATCCCTGGGTTTGCTTGAGCAGGTAGACTTCCAAATATTTTATAGTGTCTATAGTAACTTTAAATCATATTTCTCTTTCTATTTCTTGCTGTTGGACTTTGTTAGTAATACATAGAAATGCAGGTGACTTATGTGGGTTTATTTTGTATCCTGCAACTTTGCTAAAGTTGTTTATTATTTCAAGTAGTTATTTAATAGATTCTCTGGATTCTCTAAGTATATCATCATGTCTTCTGCAAAGAGTGATAACAGGTTCTTCTTCACCTATTCTAATACCTTTGATTTCTTTTCTTCTCTTATTGCTAAGCTAAAATTTCTAGTACCATATTGAATAACAGTGGTGATAATGTTCACCCCCAGTCTTAGTGGAAGTGCATTTACCTTATCCTCATTACATATAATGCTTGCTTATGGTTTTAGGTAGATGCTATGTATTATTTGAGTGAAGGCTCCATTTATTCCTATGCTCTCCAGTGTTTTCAATAGGAATGGGTGTTGCATTTTGTCAAAAGTCCTTTCAGCATCTGTCGAGATAATCATATCGTTTCTATTAGTTTTGCTGCTAATATCAATTATGCTGACAGCTTTCCTAATATTGAACTAGCCCTGCATTCCTGGTATAAATTCTATTTGATTAGAGTGCATTATTCTCTTGATAAGTTGCTTTAATCTTTTTGCTAATAACTTATTTAAAATACTTACATCTATATTCATTAGGGAAATTGGTCTTTCTCTGTTTTGGCTCTTCCTAGTTGAGGTATCAGTACCATATTTGTGTCATAAAAAGAATTTGGTAGGACTCATTCTTCACCAGATTTCCCAGATAGTATTGAAATTAGCTGTTCTTTAAATGTTTGACAGAATTCATTTGCAAATCCAGTTGGTCTTGGAGATTTCTTCCTAGGGAGTTCATTGATGGCTTATTCAATTTTGTTTTCTTAGATAGGATTATTTAGGTATTTTAATCTTCTGTTAATTTCAGGAATTTATATTTTTGTAAATATCCATCCATTTCACTAAGACTGTCTAATTTATGGGCATATGGTTTGGCAAAATGATTTGTAATTATTTCTTTAATTTCCTCCTCATTGGAGGTGAATTCACCTTTTTCATTTTTGGTACTAGCAATTTTATTTTCTTTTTTTAAATCACATTGACCAAAGATTTATCAATTTTTTCAGTATTTTCATAAAACTAGCTCTTAATTTTATTTATTAGTTCAATAGTTATCTTAATTTCAATTTTATTAATGTCTCCTTTGGTTTTCAGTATTTCTAATTTGGTATTTAATTGGAGATTTTCAATTTGTTCTTCTAGTTTTTTTGGTTGCAGCACAATTTATTGATCTCTTTTTCTATTTTATTCATGTAAGCGTTCAGAGGTATAAAACTTCCCCTAAGAATTGCCTTTGCTGCATCAAAAATCAAGGTTTTATTGATTGTTTCTATGATTTGTTTTTGACCCACTCATTCTTTTAGGATGAGATTATTTAATTTCCAATTAATTTTCGGTCTGTCTTTCCATGGCCCTTTATTACATATGATTTTTATTGCATTATGATCTGAAAAGGATGCATTCACTATTTCTGCCTTTCTGCACTGGATGGTAAGGTTTTTATGTCCTAGCACATGGTTAATTTTTGTGAATGTGCTATGTGCCACTGAAAAAAAGTTATATTCCTTTCTATCCCCATTTGGTTTTCTCCAGAGGCCTATTTTGTCTCCCTTTTCCAGAATTATATTCACCCCTTATCTTCTTGTTTATTTTGAAGTCAGATCTATCAAGTTCAGAAAGGGAGAAGTTGGGGTGGAGCCAAGATGATGGAGTAAAAGACTGATCTGCTCTAGCTCTCCCCTCATAGCCCATAAAATACCTGTGAAAAATGACTTTAAACAAATTCTAGCACAGTAGAAGCCACAAAAAGACAATGAAACAGGTTTTCAGCCCAAGACAGCCTAGAAGGCCAAAAGGAAAGGTCTATAACACCAGGCTCAGAGCGGAGTACAACCAAGCCTTGGCCATGCAGCACAGGGCAGACAGGACAGGAGCAGGATTCAGGGTGTGGAAGCATGGGCAGCAGCTGTGGTTCATAGATTTCTCAACCCACAAACACCAAAGACAGTTGCAAAGGTCAGTAAAGAAAACTCTTTCACCTAGGTGAGAGGGGAGTGTGGTCTGACCCCAATCCCAGCCCCAGGGTAGCAGAAGCATCCACTTTTGGAGCCCTTGGCCTAAAGACCCTGGGGGAATTGAGTAGCTGTTCTGGGTCTCAGTTCTGACTGACAGACCTGAGGTGAGGAGGAATGCTGGCATGGTGGAGCTGGTACTGGCTGTGGAGAAGGAATCCTACTCACAGATCCTGGGCAGAAAAGAATGCTTGTAGTTACTCACACACCAGAGCACAGGCCAGGAATGGAGTAAACTCCTTTCCCTTGATTGTGGCACCTTGAAGGAACTGAGAACTTAAACCTCCCTAGAATATTCTCTCCACTTGACAAAGGACTCAAAAATCAAGTAACTGGCGAGGTAAATGATCAAAAAAGGGAAAAAATAAGAATATAGAAGGTTACTTTCTTGGTAAAAAGGTATTTTCCTCCATCCTTTCAGAAGAGGAAGAACAAAGCACACCATCTGAGGAAGACATAAAATTCAAGGGGATGGGGAGGGAGAGAATATGGAACTCAAAGCTTTAAGAATGCATATTAAAAATTGTGTTAGCATGGAATTGGAAATTAAGCTATATAGGTAATGAAGTATAGAAATCTATTTTGCCCTACAGGAAAATAGAGGGGGAAGGGGATGGAAGAAGAGTAGGCAATCAATAGAAGGGAGGACAGACTGGAGGAAGGGGTAACGGGGTGCATGTTATCCTGGGGTGCTGGGGTGGGGAGAGGAGGGAAGAAAATTTTGAATTCAAATTTTTGTGGAAGTGAATGTTAAGAATTGAAAAATAAATAAATTATATAAAAATAAAAAAAAAATAAGGTTAGAGAGTCAAAGAAATATTTTAGCAGGGATGAGCATGTGTTTCAAGAGGAAAGCAATGGAAAGAAGATACCATTTGTGAGGAAAAGAGATACTTCATCAGAGATTGGAATAGAAGGGGAGAGAATGGAGGGATGAACTTGAGAATTTTTTATATGTAGAGGGAGCTCATTGTGTATGTCCTTCATTTTCTCATTGAAATGAAGCACAACCTCTTGTGAGGTGAGGTCTTCTGTAGATAGAGTGAAAGAGTGAGGTTATATAGAAGGCTTAAGAACAAAGGATATCTGGGACAGATACCATAGAGAAAACAAAAAATAATTAGAGAAGACCAAAAGGATTGCCCTGAAGCAAATAAATTACAAATATATAATGTGTGTGTGTGTGTGTGTGTGTGTGTATATATATATATATATGTATGTATATATATATATATATATATATATATAGTGAAGGGGTGGGGGAGTAGGGGATGGGTGTGTATGTATGTATATATGTATATATTTGTGTATATATTTATATGTATATATACATATATACATATATGTGTGCATAAACTTAAATTATAACTGTGGAAGAGTTCTAAAAAAAGTGGCGGGGGGAGGTTGAGGTCTCCCCACTGGTATAGTTTTGCTGTCTACTTCTTCCTGTCATCCCCTTAACTTTTCCTCCAAGAATTTGGACAATATACCACTTGGTGTTTATGTATTTCTAGTGATATTACTTCATTTTCTATGGTCCTTTTAGTGGATATAGTTTCCTTCCTTATCTCTTTTGATTAGATCTATTTCTGCTTTTACTTTGTCTGAGATTAGGACTGCTACCCTTGCTTTTTACTTTAGCTGAAGTACAATATGTTCTGCTTTAGCCCTTTACCCTTGCATATCTCCCTTTTCAAATGTCTTTCTTATACGCAATATATTGCAGGATTATGGTTTTTAATCCACTCTGCTGTCAGCCTCTGTCTTATGGAGAGTTCATCCCATTCACATTTACAGTTATTATTACTGTCTGGGTCTTTCACTCCATCCTTCCCCTGTTCATATTCCTTTTGGAGGTTTCAGATGTGGGTACAGCGTCAATGCCATGCTTTTCTGAATTCATATTTTGTTATTCCCTGTCTCTGTAATAAGATTCCTGTCTTTGATTTTTCTAATTTGCTTTTTGCTCATGGTAATTGCCTTTTTCCTGTCTTTTAAAGTGGGTCTCTGTTTCCTGGGGCACAGGGGGCTCTGACCCATGTTTCTTGTGCTGGAAGCTAGGGTTCTGGTTACTGGATTTGTGTTCTGTGGCCCCTGTTCTTTCAATTATAAGTTATAAAATGCTCCAGCTTATCTGGTGCTGAGCTAACTGGTGTGTGCCAAGGTTGAGGCCAGGTGAAGTCTGCTTCCCCGGAGTTACACTTAAACTCATAGTGTGATGTGTGGGCTAAGGGTGGTCTGGCCACTGCAGGTCTCTTCTTCCCCTAGGGCTACACTAACCCTATCTGTACTGGTTTCTGCCCAATTCCCCTGATTGTGCTAAAGCATACCTAGCCTCCTGGCGTTGTCACTCACTGATTCCACCCTCCTTGGGCTCAGGATCACCTGCTGGTCTACTTAGGTGGGGTTTGTTGAAATGCTTCTGGTTTGCACTGGTTCCCTTCAGCCACAGCAAGAGGGACCCTTCCTGGTATTCCCTAGTCTCCTGAGCTTAAAGACCGTTTACCCCTTCTGCTGGCTCCACTATCCAGGATTCTTCCTTGGGCAATATTCTCTGGGTTTTTCAAGGTTAACCAGAGTGGGTGAGAGCACTTACAATTTACTTCACCATCTTGGCTCCTGGAAGTTCAAGTAGGTGACTTTCAAACATTTAGTCTGTAGGCTGATATCCCCAAGATTAGTTGCTGCAGCTGCTGTAGGACCTGCACATCTCTCACCCAATTCTGCTGGACTACTGTACTGTGTGGAGGGGTTTGGAAATCTGAACTGCTGCTGGTGACTCAGCCGATCTGAGGCCATTCTCACTCCTCTTCTGCCCTATCTGCACTAGTGCCTCCCAGTGCTCTGTGTTGAAATAGCATCTGAAGTAGTTTGTAGATGGGCTCATGTGAGTCCCTGCTTTCAGTTATCTTAAAAAGAATTCTTTTTTAAAAATTAAATAATTTATTTGTTTTCAATTTTTTAAAATCACTTCCAAATATCTTAGATTTTTCCCCCTCCCTCCTCTTCCTTTCCCTCTCTCTCCCCACTCCCTCCCCGAAACGGCATGCAATCTTATATAGGTTCTACACATACATTCTTATTAAATACATTTTCACCTTAGTCATGTTGCATAGAAGAATTAAAATGAATGGGAGACACCATGAAAACAAAACAAAATGTAACACAACAAAAATGATCTACTTCATTCTGTGATCCAATTCCACAGTTCTTTCTCTATGTGGAAGGCATTTTGCCTCAAGAGTCCATTGGTAATTTTTTTAGGTCCTTGCATTTGCTGTGAAGGGCTAAGTCTACCAGAGAAATTCCTCACACTATACTTGTTGTTATGTACAAAGTTCTCCTGGTTCTACTCCTTGCACTAAGCATCAGTTCATATAGGTCCTTCCAGGCCTCTCTGAAGGCTTCTTGTTCATTATTTCTTATAGCACAATAGTATTCCATTACATTCATATACTACAACTTGTTCAGCCATTCCACAATTGATGGGCATTCTCTTGATTTCCAGTTCTTGGACACTACAAAGAGAGCTACTACATATTTTTGTACATATGGGACCCTTTCCCGTTTTTATGATCTCATGGAGATACAGTGCTAGAAGCAGTATTACTGGGTCATAGGGTATGCATGTTTTTGTAGCCCTTCAGGCATATTTCCAAATTGTTTCCCAGAATGGTTAGATCAACTCACAACTCCACCAACAAATGAATTAGTGTTGTAACTCTCCCTCATCTTTTCCAACATTTAGCGTCTTGCTGTTTTGTCATGTTAGCCAATCTGATAGGTGTGATATGGTACCTCAGAGTTGTTTTCATTTGCATCTCTCTAACCAATAGTGATTTAGACCAGTTTTTCATATGACTCTGGATAGCTTTAATTTCTTCCTCTGAAAACTTCCTGTTCATATCCTTTGACCATTTATCAACTGGGGAATTAAAAAAAATTCTTTAATCCTATAATCTTACCAAACAATTGTAAGTATTTGTCACCTTTGACTACTTTTAAAACTTTATCATATTTGCCCATAGTTCAGTTAAAATTCATTGCCAGTCAATTCTAATTTGAGAGAGATCACAATAAGTGGGTTAGGCTTTCCTCTTGGAGTTAAAGAGACCAGGGTTTGAATCTTGCCTTAGATATTGACTAATTAGAGGGATTCTGGGTAACTTTATTTTTGCATCTCAGTTTCCTTATCTGGGTTATATGGCATCTGAGGTTTTTTTTCCAGTTCTAAATCTGAGATCCTATTAATGATTTGTTACAGAAAAGTAGAACAACCTCAAAAATATGTCCTTTCATTTAATTTGGAGGAATATTTGCAAGCAGAAAACCTGATTTCTTTTCTTCCCTAAAATATGTACATAACAATTTGTTTCATGGAATTTTTAAGTACAGATTTTGACTTACAACATACTTCTTCAAAGATAACTGGGAAACATGCCCTCAAAATATATCCCCCAAAATCATTAAACAAGCTTGCCTAATATATTGGTGGTAACTAACTTTTCATTTTTGTATTTACTGCATATTAACAGAAAATGAGGATTTGGAAATTGGATTCAGGCCAAAATTTTGCACCATGTTCATTATATACTTTTCTTTCACAACTATACAAAGGGGTAAATTCTTAACCAAACAAGGGACATGAGCAATTACAATAACAGAATAGATAATTTTGATTAAATGAAATTGAAAAGCTTTTTACATGAACAAAATTTTACATGAACAAAATTAATGTCTAAGACAAGGAGGGAAAGAGTTATTTGGAGGGAAGGTGGGAAGGAACTTTGTAGCACATGTGTCTGATGAAGGTGTGATATCCAACACAAAAGAAAATCACATCCACATTCCCCAATTGATAAGGTATGTCATTAATTGTCAAAGGAAGAATTGTAACTAATAGTTATCATATTAAAAAGTTCAAAATCACCAACAATAAAAGAAATGTAAATAAAAAACACTAGTGAATTTTACTTCACACACACCAAATTGGCAAAAATGACAAAAGATGAAAATAATCAATAACAGAGAAGTTGTGAGAAAACTAATGTGTGGTTTTTAAATACACAAATGGGTACAATTATTCTGGAAAGAAATTTGAAGCAATGCAAATAGAATGAGTAAAATGTCAATGTACTTTTACCTAGAGGGTCAGTTTTTTTCTGGAGCTAAAAAACCCAACTAGTAATAAAGTTAATACCTACAAATTAGTCTCTGATTAACCCGATTATATTACATGAAATAATACAATATTATAATGCTATGTGATAAGAAGTGAGTGAATCTCCTCCTCCCCTTTTCCACCTATGCTATTCTTTACTATAAGATGGCTTTCTAGGAGTAAAGAAAGTGTATTTAGGGAATACGGTAATGTCAAAATAAAATATACCTATAAAATATATTCAAGAAAATAAATGAACAATGTGTACTCCGCATTTTATAGTGTATTCAATACAGATAAATTTCAGACTTCCATCTAGTATATTAAACATAATATCATTCTTATATTCTTTTTCACTGTCAGAAAGCAGAAAGAACCTTTGATTAATTATTTCTAAGACTAGGTTAGGTGCTCTATTTCTTGTTTTTTTTTTTAATCTGAACATTTTATATTATTTTAAACATTCTGCCATTTCATTTACATTGTATGTTTTAATTGACCCAGACCTCAAAGGTCTATGAAGAAATTGAAAGAATTCACTTATTATCTCCTGAAAGAAATTTAAAAATAAAAACTCGTAGGAATAAAATAACCAAATTTCAGAGCTCCCAAATCAAGGAGAAAACATTGAGAATAGTCAGAGAGAAATTATTCAAATACAATGGAGTCATAGTCAGGATCACACAAAATTTAGCAGTTATCACGACAAAGAAGTGGAGCAAATTTCTCTGATAAAGACCTCATTTCTCAAATATGTACTCCTTATAGAACTGAGTCAAATTAATAAAAAAAGAGCCATTTTCCAATTGATAAATGTTCAAAAGATATAAATGGGTAGTTTTCAAAAGAAAAAATCAAAGCTATTAATACCATATGAAAAAATTTCTATATCACTATTTTGATTAGAAAAATGCAAAGAAGGAAACAACTGAGATAATTCCCCATATCTAGAAAACTGGCTAACAAGTCAGAAAAGGAAGACGTGTGCAGTTTAAACTGGTTCCCAATTTCCACTCACTCTTGACAAGTATAAAAGAATCTTAGAATAACAGATTTGGAAGGAGCCATAGATATACTCTTGTCTAACATATATTTGAACAAGAATTCCCTGTACAAAAAAATTATTGACTATTCTTACTTAAAGTCTTCCAATCAAAAAATATACCATTTTACTTTTAATGGCTCTTTTTCTTTACTGTCCCCTCACATCAACCCTGCATTTGTCTCTTTGTGACTTTCATTAATTGCTTCTAGTTCTACCCATTAAGGCCAAGAAGAGTTAATCTGGCTCTCCTTTCTGCATTATAAACCCTTCAAAATATTCAGAAAGATATTATGTACTCCTTACTTCTTTTATTCAGGTTAAAAATCCAAATGTTCTGAATAAATCACCATATGGTATCATCTTTTCTGTCTTGTTAGCTAATATGATAGGTGTGAGGTGGTACCTCACCAACTGGAGTGTTTCTCTCTGGATCTTCTTTCTTTTATTAATGAATTTGTTTCACATTTATATATGTATATGTGTGTGTGTATATATATGTATATATATTATACATATATATATATATACACACACACAAATTCTCTCTCTCTTTTATCCTGTTCTTACCCACTGAGAATGTAAGAAATATTATACCCATTATATCAATGAAGCCATATAAAACATATCCACATAGCTATGTTGGGGAGGGGGGTGAAGCAAGAAAAATAAAGTGAAAGAAAATATGTGTCAATCTATACTCAGAGTTTATCAATTCTCTCTCTGGAGGTAGATATCATTTTTCATCATGAGTCCTTTGGAATTGTCACGGATCACTGCATCAGTAAGAACAGCTCAGCTTTTTGCAGTTGATTTTCATTACAAATTATTATTACTGGGTATAAATTTCTCCTCCTTTTGTTCACTTCACTGCATCAGTTCATATAAGACCTCCTAAGTTTTTCTGAAACCATTGCCCTCATTAATTCTACAGCACAATTATCATAAATCACAGTCATATAACACAGCCACTCTCCAATTGAGGGACATACCCTCAATTTCAAATTCTTTGCTGTCTGGCCTAACTACCGTGGGCTCCCGGGTCCTCTTACCTACTCCAGGTCTTCGGTGGATAAAGGTAATGAGAAGAGACCTCCAGAGTCAAACAGAAGTGTAGGCTTTATTCTGGATACCAGCTACATGTCAGCATGCAGGATGAGTTCTCCCCGTGGAGCCCCCTCCCTCCTTCCAGAGGAGAGAGGAACCCTAGCTACATGTCGGCATGAAGGACAAGTTCTCCCATGGAGCTCCCCTTCTTCTTCTGGAGGAGAGAGGAACCCAACCCCCAGGCTTTCTGGTCCCCACTTAAGCTCTCCCAGCTGCATGGTTCACTCGTGGACAGCTTGCTCTCAGTCCCTTAGCCAATCAACAACAGGTGTGCTCAGACCATGGACCAATCTCAAGGGTGGGATGCTCTCCCCAGCAAGTTTCCACTGAGAAGAGGTGGAAAAACAAGATAGCTCGTGATTCACTCCTCAGTTCTCAGCTGTTCCCTGGGGGGCCTCGTGAGAGCTCTGCGGTAGAAGGCCTCACCTTTACCTAACCCGAGACTGTTCACGTGAAAACCGAGCTTACACCCCAACACTTTGCCACCACAAAAAGAGATGCTATAAATATTTTTGGATATATAGGTTCTTTTCATTTTTCCTTGATCTTTTTTGGGGTACAGTCTAAGTAGTAGTATTGCTGGACAAAGTATATGCACAGTTTGATTTCACTTTGGGCATAGTTTTAAATTGTTCTGCAGAAAAGTTGAATCAGTTCATAGCTCCACAAACAGTGCATTAGTGTATCTTTTTCCACACTCCTTCCAGTATTTGCCATTTTCCATGTCTGCTTATTAGCCCAAATGATAGGTGTGAGATGGTACCTTGGAGTTGTTTTAATTTGCATTTTTTAGATATTAGGGGTTTTGAGCATTTTTCCTATGACTTTATTCACATCTTTTGACTATCCTACGTATTCCTATTCTAGACTTGGAAGTTCCCTAGATATTTAAAAAGTGAGGTTTTCATCAAAGAAACTCATACATTTCAATTTCTTTTCTTTGCCTCAGTACTATAACTTTCATTTTTAGCACTGCACTGAATAGTGATGGTGATAATGGACATCTTTGTGCTATATTTCTGTTGTCTACTCACTAGTATTTTATTTAAAATTTTAGCCTCAATATTCAGTAGGCATGTAAGTCAATAATTTACTTTCTCTGTTTGACCCTCCCTGGTTTAGTTATTAAGACCACATTTATATAACAGGAGAAATATTGTAGTAACCATTCTTTTCCATTTCCCCCCAAAATTTTGTGTAATATTAATTGTCCTTTTAAGGGTTGATAGAGTTCACTTACTAATCCACCTGGTCCTTTGTTTCCCATTAAAGAGGTCATTTATAGCTCATTCAACATTTTTGCTATGATTTGGTAAGTTTTAAAACCATTTCTTGGTTTGTTAATCTGACAATTTTGCATCATCTGAAATATTTTATCATTTCATTTAGATTGTGAATTTTATTGATTCAGACATCATAGAACTGGAGGCCAAAGAAGAAATGGAAAGAATCCCCTTATCATCACGTGAAAAAAAATCTTAAAATGAAAACTCTTAAAAATATTATAGATAAATTCCAGAGTTCCCAGGTCAAGGAGAAAATACTGAAAACAGTCAAATAGAAATAATTCAAATACTGTGATGCAACAGTCAGGATCACTCAAAATTTAGAAGCTATTGTGATAAAGAAGTGGATGACTTCAAATACTATACTCCAGAAGGAAAGGGAGTTTGTATCACAACCTAAAATAATCTACCCACCATACATGTGGAAAATGGGTTTTTAATGAAGTAGACAGTTGTCAAGCAAAGACCAGAGTTGATGGAAAAATGACATTCAAACACAAGTGTCAAGAGAAGGATAAAAAGGTAAACATAAAAAATAAATCATAAGGGATTTATAATAATTAATATTATTAATTTTAATATATAATTATAATATATAATATAATTAATTATTAATAATAATATTAAATTGCTTATATTGCTATGTGAGAAGACTGTACATGTAATTTTACATTATTTTTAAAACTTTATTATTATTTATAATAGTATAGGATAAGAAAGTGGGATGTACTGGGAGAACAGGGAAGGGAAAGTAGGAATGAGAGAATAATTTCACATAATACAGGTATGTAAGGAAAAGTTTTTATAATGAAGGAGAAAATGGGGGAAGGGAAGGAATATGGTTGAAACCTCACATTTCTAAACTGGTTAAAAGAAGGAAAAAAACATATATACACACATAGTTGGGTATAGAAATTCTTATTACCCAACAGGAAAGTAGGAGGGAAAATGTCTAAGAAAAAGAGGAGGGCATGATTAGAGGGAAGTTAGATCAATGGAGTCAATGATCAAAGGATAAAGAGATTTTTTTTTCAGTAGGGAACAGGGCCAAAAAAGAGAAGGATAAATAGGAGAGAAAAGAGGGAGATACAGAGTTGGTAATCATAACTACAAATGTAAATAAGATGAACTGACCCAAAGAAAAGGAAAAAAAAGAGAACGGATTGGAAGGCAGAATCCATCCATACACCCCCCCCACATACCCACCCACACATATGTACATATGCACATACACACGTATTATATGTATATATATATATTCATTTTTAAATAAGAGACAGTCTTGAAACAGAAATATACACACAGAATAAAAATAGTTAGAACAGGATGCTTTAGCTGAAGTTTAAAAAAAAGACAGGGGTAGCAAACATGACCTCAGACAAAGCAAAAAGAATTAATAGACCTGATTCAAAGAGACATTTGCGGAAACTGAATTTTGCTAAAAGGCACCAGAAGGTGAAGTAATAGCAAAACTGAGCATGTATCCACCAAACGGAATATCACCCAATTTTTAAAAGGAAAAGTCAGTTAAGTTACAGAAGGAAATAGGCAATAAAGCTATACTAGTGAGGGAACTTCCATTATTTTTCTTAATCTGAAATAATTGTAACATAAAATAAAGAAGAAAAAAGTTAATAAGATGAATAGAATTTTAGAAAAGTTACATATGATATACCTTCATAGAATATTGAATGGGAATTGGAATTAGTACACCTTTTTCTCAGTTTTTTAATGACACTTCCATAAAAATTGACCATAGATCAGGGCATTAAAAACTCAGAATCAAATGTAGAAAAGTAAAGATATTAAATATACTGTTTTCAGACCATAAAGCAATAAAATTACATTCAATAAAAGGCCTTTGAAGTACAAATTGAAAGTTAATTAGAAACTAAAAAATCTGATAAGAATAAATGCATCAAAAGACAAATCATAGAAGCGATTAACAATTTTATTAAAGATAATGACAACAATGAAATAAAATACAAAATTTTGTGAGATGCACTCAAAGTAGTAGTAAGGGAAAAATTTGTATCTCTAAAAGTTTACATCAGTAAAAACGAAAACAACGCAATTAATTGGTTATACAACTTTAAAAGAAAACTCAAAAAAAATTTAAAAAATATTGATTATACACCAAAATGAAAATCCTGAAAATCAAAGGAGAGATTAATAAAATTGAAAGTAAAAATTAAGATAAGTAAAATAGGAGTTCATTTTATTAAAAATAATAAAGTAGATAAATCATTGGCTAACATTTTTAAGAGAAAGAAGAAAAACTATTTCAAAAATTAAAAGGGTGAGTATACAGTCGATGAAAAAGGAAATTAAAATAGTTATTAGGAGGTGTTTTGTACAACTATGTGCCAATCAAACAGACCATTTAAATGAAATGGATAAATGTTTGAAAAAGTACAAATTGTCCCGATTAACAGGAAGAAACACATTATTAAAATACTTAAACAACTCTATCTTAGAAAAGGAAATTGAAGAAGCCATAAATTAGGTTACTAAAGAAACCTAGGCCCAGATAAATTTACAAATAAATTCTACCAAATACAAAGAATAATTAATTTCAATGCTTCTAAATGTTTGGAAAATAGGTCAAGATGATGATTATTATAGTATTATATTAATAATGATGATCCAGGCTTTTATCCTAATTTCTGTTTAGAATACTAGGTCTTGTTAAGGTTAGCATATCTTTGTTTATTGATGAAATTACTCTTAGCCCTCAAGGAATGTGCTTGTCATTCTTGGACTGGACTTAACCCAACTAAAGGACCTAACTTCTGTTTGCTGTTTAAACAGAATCCAATCCTGGAGAGTCCTTACGCTTGTCGTTGTTCCCTTCCATTAGAGTTTAGGGTGACCCAGTTCATGAAAGAGAAAACCGGATGGAGGTGGATTTCCCGGCCCAAATGGCTGGAGGATGCTGAGTCTCAGCAGGAGGAGCTAAAGTGTTTTGGCCACTTCCTCATCAAATGTCCACCAATTATGATTGATTTTTACTTGTTAAAGGAATAAACTTTGAGAATGGTTATTTCAAGTTTTTAGGGTTTTCTTTGGAGATGTTAGGTTGCCAAGAAAAACCTCTGACTGATTGCTGGAGGGCTTAATTAATAAGTTGATCATTAATTACCCAGAAGCTGTATCTTGGGGTTTTATTGCTCATTTCAAGATAGAGGAATCTGACCAAATTTCTTCTATGACAAAAATATGATTTTTAAACCTAAAACAGGGACAGCAAAAACAGGAAAAAAAAGAAAACCGCAGATCAATTTCCCTAATAAATACTGAGGCAAAAATTTTAAATATAATATTGGCAAGGAGATTACAGCAATATATTACAAAAATAATAAACTATAACCAGGTAAAATTTATACCAGGAATCAGGCTGTGTCTGGAGGAGAAAAATGGTAAGAATACTTGACAATATTGATAAAATCACATTATTATCTCAACAAATACTGAACAAACTTTTGACAAAATACAATACTCATTCCTCTTACAAACACTAGAGAGCATAGGAATAAATGTAATTTTCTTTGAAATGATAACCTATCTAAAACCAAGGGCAACCACTATCTGTAGTGGGAATAAACTAGAAGCTTTCCTAATAAGATCAGGGATAAAGTAAGGATGTCCATCATCACCATTACAAGTCAGTTTTTTTTTTTTATTAGAAATGCTAACTGTAGCAGTAAGACAAGAAAATGAAATTAAGGGAATAGGCAGTGCATTTAGCAAGGAATTAAAGCTACCACTTCTCTTTTTGCAGATGATATAATGGTATATTTGGAGAACCCAAGAGAGTCAACTAAAAAGTTTGTCAAAAAAATTAACAAATTTAGGCAAGCTACATGATGTAAAATAAACCTACATAAATCATTAATGTTTCTATATATTATGAGTAAAATCCTGCAGGAAGAGATAGATAAATCGTATTTGAAATAATGTCAGAAAAAGTAAAATACATGGATGTTAACCTTCCAAGACATATACATTAACTATAGGAATATAATTACAAAATGCTCTTCACACTAATAAAAACAGTTCTAAAGATTAGAGAAATATTAATTGCTTGTGGGTAGCCTGAACCAGTATAATACAAATTACAGGTGAGGGAGGCAGAGCCAAAATGACAGAGAAAAGTCAGAAAGTTATCTGAACTCTCCCTAGTTTCCTTTGGACACAACATCAAACAGTTTCTGGAGCAACCATGAAAGAATTTTCTAGCTTAAGATAACTTAGAAGGATTTCAGAAAATGTCCATCTCAGGTAAAACAGGAGCACAGGTCAGCATAGACAATGTCCATGTAAGTCAGCGGAAGCTCTTAACCACAGCACAGAGCAGCAACCAGGGCCCCTCAGTCTTGTCACAAGAGGTAAGTGGCACAATATACCAGCTGTGAGGCCTCCAGCTCCAGAAAAGAAGGCAAACTACCAGGACCAGAACTGTCAGCACAACGGGCACGAGTAAACCACCACCCCACTCCCAACAAGAGCAGTGGGCAAGACACCAGCACTTGAGGTCCCCGTACTGAAAGTCAATAATCGGGACCCCAGCCTAAAGCAAAAGAAACTTGGGACATCTATGTCCCAGGAGTAGAACCCAATTTTAAAAGTCACAAAATGGGCTTAAAAAGAAGTAAAGGCCAGAAAAGAGCCCTAATTATAGAAAGCTTCCATGGCAAAAGGAAAAATCAAAACGCAAACTCAGAAGAGGAAAACAATGTCTAAATGCCTAAATTTGAAGCCTCAAAGGGGAAGATGAATTGGTCTTAATTCCAAAATCACTGTTTGGAAAAACTCAAAAGGAATTTTAAGAATCAAATAAAAGAGGAAGAAGAAAAATTATATAAAAGAGATGAGAGTTATGCAAGAGAGAGTAAACAGCTTGGAAAAGTAAGGACAATAATTTGACTGAATAAAACAACTCCACAAAAAAAAGCAATCAGCCAAATTAGAAAAAGAAATTCACTGAATAAAATAACTCCTTAACAAGTAGAATTGGACAAATACAAAAAGAGGTACAAAAGCTAACTGAAGAAAATAATTACTGAACAAAAAATGGAATTGGGCAAGTGGAAGCTAGGGGACATGAAGAATCAGTCAAACAAAATCAAAAGAAAAAAATAGGCAAAAAAGTAAACTCATTAAATAAACAACTGACCTGGAAAATGGATCTAGGACAGATAATTTAAAAATTATTGGACTATCTGAAATCATGATCAAAAAAAGAGACTGGAGAGCAACTTTCAAGAAATTATCAGGGAAAATTCTACTGATATTTCAGAGCCAGATGGCAAAATAGTCATTGATAAAATTGACTGATTACCTCCTGAAAAAGATGCTAAAATGAAAATTCCAAGGAATGTGGTAGCCAAATTCCAGAAGAATAAGGAAAAGGGGAAAATACTGCAAGCAGCCAGAAAGAAATAATTCAAATGTCAAGAGGCCCCAGTCAATATTATGTAGGATTTAGCAGCTTCTTCCTTAAAATATCAGAGGGCTTGGAATACGATATTCTGGAAGTTAGAGGAGATTAGATTACAATCAAGAATCAACTACTCAGTAAAACTGAGCATAATACTTTAGGGGAAAAGATGGATATTCAATGAAATAGGGAACTTTCAAACTTTTCTGATAAAAAGAGCACAGCTGAATAAAAAATTTGATTGTCAAACACAAGACTCAAGAGGAGCATAAAAGAAATGAACAGGAAAGGAGGACAAATTATTCAATAAGGTAGAACTGTTTACACAGGAAGATGATACTTTTTATATCTCTAAAGGTTACATGAAGAAAATAGAAAAAAGAGAAGATCAATAACTTGGGCATGCAACTAAAAATTTAGATGAATTAAAAATACCCAACTAAATGCCAAACTAGAAATCCTGAATAAAAAAAAAAGAAAACCAAATTATCATTATAAAAAATAAAAAAGGGGGTGCAGCATGGAACAGGCTTCAGGATGCCACTGGCAGCAGTTTGCAGATTGCTCAACCCACAAACACTCCAGGCAGCTTCAAAAGTCAGTGGGAGGGCACCTTCACCCAAGAGAGGGGATCCTGGTCTGGACCTATGGCAGCAGGGACTGTAGCAGCAGTTGCCATTTTTAGAGCTCTCTGCCTAGGGCCCCTGGGGGAATTAAATGACTGATCTGAATCTCAGCCCTGAGTTTCATCCAGTGGTGAGGAGGAGCACTGACAGTGGGACTGGAGGTGGTTATGGTGAGGGAATTCCAATTGCATATTCTGGACAGAAAAAGTTTTGGTAGCTCCCAGTGAAGTGTGCAGGCCAGGAGGGGAGTAAACTCTTCTCCCTTGATTGTGCCACCTTAGAGGAACTGAGAACTTACAGATCCCCAGACTATACCCTCCTCTTGACAACGACTCAAAAGTCAAGTAATTGGCTGTGAAAATGTCCAAAAAAGAGAGAAAAAAATTAAACTATAGAAGGTTACTTTCTTGGTGAGATGAGAAAGAACAAAGCATCATATCAGAGGAAGTCACGGCTTCTGCATCCAAAATTTCCAAAATAAATATGCAATGCTCTTAGGCCATGGAAGAGCTCAAAAAGGATTCTTAAAATCAAATAAGAGAGATAGAGGAAAAATTAGGAAGAAAAATGAGAATGATGCAAGAAAATCATGAAAAGTGAGTCAAAAGCTGGCTAAAGGAGACCCAAAAAAATGCTTAAGAAAATAACACCTTTAAAAATAGGCTATCTCAATTGGCAAAAGTGGTCCAAAAAGTCAATGAGGAGAAGAATGCTTTAAAAGAGCAGAATTAGCCAAATGGAAAAGGGGGTTCTAAAGCTTATTGAACAAAATCTTTAAAAATTAGAATGGAGCAGATGGAAGCTAATGACTTTGTGTGAAACCAAGAAATTACAAAACAAAACCAAAAGAATGAAACAATAGAAGATAAAGTGAAATATTTCATTGGAAAAAGAACTGTCCTGGAAAATAGATCCAGGAGAGACAATTTAAAAATTATGGGACGACCTGAAAGCCATGATCAAAAAAAGAGCCTAGACATCATCTATCATGAAATTATCAAGGAAAACTGCCTTGATATTCTAGAAACAGAGGGCAAAATAAATTTTGAAAGGATCTACCAACCACCTCTTGAAAGAGACCAAAAAGTGAAACTCCTAGGAATATTGTAGCCAAATTCCAGAGTTCCCAGGTCAAGGAGAAAATATTGCAAGCAGCTAGAAAGAAACAATTCAAGTATTGTGGAAATACAATCAGGATAACACAGGATCTGGTAGCTTCTACATTAAGGGATCAAAGGGCTTGGAATAGGATATTCCAGAGGTCAAAGGAACTAGAATTAAAATAAAAAATCGTCTACCCAGCAAAACTGAGTATAGTACTTCAGGGAAAAAAAATGGTCATTCAATGAAATAGAGGTCTTTCAAGCATTCTTGATAAAAAGACCAGAACTGAATAGAAATTTTGACTTTCATGCACAGGAATCAAGAGAGGCATGAAAAGATAAACAGGAAAGAAAAATCATAAAAGACTTTCTAAAGTTTAACAATTTACATTCCTACATGGAAAGATAATATTGCTAACTCTTGAGTTACTTTTTCTCTTATTTGAGTAGTCTGAGGGATTATGCACACACACACGCACACACACACACACACAGAAAGAGAACACAGGGAGAGTTGAATAAGAAGGGATGACACCTAAAAACATTGAGCAGTGAGAGAGAAATATATTGGGAGGAAAAAGGGAGAAATGGAATGGGGCAAGTTATCAATCATAAAGAAGGCAAGAAAAAGCTTTTTCTGTGGAGAAGAAAAGGGAGGAGGTAAGAGGGCAAAAGGGAAGCTTACTCTCTTCATATTCAGCTTAAGGTGGGAACAACATGCTCACTTACTTTGGAATGGAAGTATATCTTGCACTACAGAAGAGTAGGGGACAAGGTGACAAGTGGGGTGGGGGGGATGATAGAAAGGAGGGCAAATGGGAGAAGGGTGCAATTAAAAGTAAATACTTTTGGGGAGGTACAAGGTCAAAAGAGAAAATAGAATAAATGGGGGGCATGATAGGATGGAAGGAAATGTAGTTAGTTTTATATAACATGACTGCTATGGAAGTCTTTTGCAAGACTTCATATATACAGCCTATATTGCATTGCTTGTTTCTCAATGGGGATGGTTAGGGAGGGAGGAAAGGAGGGAAGTTGGAATTCAATATAGAAGAGAAGAGTTTCAAAGAGAGATGAAAAGATATGAATGAACTGATACAGAATACAGTGAGCAGAACCAGAAAAAGTATACAATAACAGTATTTTGATGACAAATTTGAAGGATTTAGGTACTCTGATCAATACAATGTCCAACTATGATTCTTGAGGACTTAGGATGGAACATCCTAACCACCTTCTGAAAAAAGAGGTGAGTGACTCAGAGGAGATTTATATTTTTTTAACATAGCCAATGTGAGATTTTAAAATTGATTTTATATATTTATGATATGCTTTTGTTCTTGCTTTCTCATTCTGTGTGGTGGGGAAGAATAGATAAATTTCTATTTGAAAAAATAAAATTTAATTTTAAAAAGATGTATATACACACTCACAGCTTAAATAGATCATCCTCTATGGGTTCTGAGCTTGGGATTGCCAACACAACAATATTTCCACATTGTAGTGGATCCTCTCTCTCCTTCAGTCATACTCAGTCCCTTAAATGTTTGTATTACCAATCCATGTTTTATATATACAGAAGATGAAAATATTTTGAGGGTTACTGACTTGTATTGTCCAAAAAAATCACTGGCTTTTCTTTCCAAGTAGAACACTGAGCAAGAATTATGTGATATTTGTCCAACAAATGAGTATATTATATCATAAAATCTCTCTTGGAAAGGGCCAGGGCCTGAACTTTCTACCCTGTGAGGCCACTCTAAAAGCTGAGATTCCCTTTTTCAGCCAAGTGAGCACAAATATGCTCGCTTCTGTCCTGTGCTTCAATAGAAAATCTCTTAGTTCCCTGCTTTCCACCATCTGTGAAGATTGTTGACACTGAGAATATTTCCATTCAGGCCACATACCAGCACATTTTTACCATGCCATTTACTTCTCCAGCATCACTATCAATTGCTACTAGGTTGGTGTGCGTGTGTATGTGTGTGTGTGAGCATATGAGAGAGAGAGAAAGAGAGAAAGAGAAAGAGAGAAAAAGAGAGAAAGAGAGAGAGAGAGAGAGGAAGAGAGAGAGAGAGAGAAGATATGCCATTTCCCTGCACCCTTATTTTACTCTGGAAAAAGGAACAAATGAGAAAATAAGGAAGTTCTTGAAGAGAATGAAAATAAAATTGACCAACTCTTTTTATCAATTATTGGAGGCGTGGATGGTTCTCAGTTTGGTATTTATCAGTAGGCACCCCTAACCTCTGAAACTCAATTAATACAGCTTCAGCAAGTATGCCTATGCATTTTGAGGAGATATACCTCTTTGTCTCCAAATAATTGTCCATGTTCTATAATTTTATAGTTTGAATGAAGAAACTGATCTGTAACTTCCCTATATTGTATTCTTATTAAATTAAACTATGAGGTTCGGCCCTGCATTCCAAAAAATCCTGAATCTTTTATTCATATTACCAATTATTTTCAGCTTCCCACCATCCACAAATTTGGTAAGCATGACATCTCTGCCTTCATTGAAAATACATCACCAAATATCATATCAAGCATGAATGTTTATGGTACATTAGATATAGTTTTTCAAGTTCACTTCAATTGATGACTACTATTTGTATCGTCATTCAACACATTCTGAATCCCTTTAATTGTATCATTAGCCTATATCTTTTTATCTTATCTCTCCCAATATAATTGTTTAGATCTAACCTACAATGTACAAGGCACTCTGATAGGTAATGTTGAATACAAAGTGAAAATCAGTCCCAACATAACTTCCACAGAAGGTTTATGGGAGAGACTGTCAAATACTTGGCCAGAATCAAGGTAAGCATCTCTATGACATATTAACATTGTCCAAATAACAAAAGAAATTAATTTTTCAAATGATGTGTTCATGGTGAAGTCATTGTGGTTTTTATTAATTGGTCCTAGATTTATCAACCATTCCTTTTATAATATGATCTAGAATTTTGTGAAGGATAGCAGTCTCACTCATATAGCTTTCTTGTTCCCTTCAATTTATTTTTTTTAATCGGGACAAAACTGACTGAACTTTCAAAGATCTCTAAAAGCAGCTCAACCACACACCTTCATTAGTTTTATTCAGTTCCTTAGGATGTGGTCCAGAGGTGTCACACATGTAGATAGCTGGCCAGCATACCTCTACATATGGGCTTGGATCAGATTAAAATAAATTAATTGGGAAATATTTAACACAATAAATAAAAATACAGTAGAATTTAAATAATGTCATGATGTGGTTTTCTAAGTCAACATGTGGCCTCCTTTTGGCATAGTGAGGGCACCAACAGAGACACAGATAATTGAAGTCTCTCATCACTACTATAATATACATAGTTTTCCTAATTTTCAATTGATTCTCCAAACTCCTCCTCTAGTTCTTTCTGTCCAAATAGTGTGTAGTATAGTATGAAAATGAAAGAGCTTTGGTTTCTTCTTCTCTTGAGGCATTCATCTAAATGTTTCTGTTCACCCAAAAAAATTCCTCATAAAATTAGACCTGAAGCTCCCGACCCCTGTTAACTCTTCCATCTCTGTCAGATCCATGCTGCCTACTTCCCTGTATATCCCCATTCATTGTCCTCCCTCCATCCCCTTTACCTGCCCTCCCTGTTTGCTATGACATTCTCTTTGCCTATTAAAAGATGTTGGTAGTCTCATTCACATTACAGTTGAGGATTCTCCCCAGCAAATATTCAAAGAATTAAGCATGTTTCCTCCCATTTCTTAATTTTATACTTTCATAATTTAATTACCAATTCACCTTAAACTATACTTTTTTCTTTTTAATAGTGGCACATACTCTTCCAGAGCCATTTTCCAGTTTTCAGTTTTGCTCCAAATGTAAATGACCTACTCATGTCAAATTTGTCTCTGGTAAGGATTTCTAGTTCACCTTTTTTGTTACCCACAATGCATACATGTAAATATAGTTATTTGAGGTCATAAATTCTATTCCTGGCTTTTTTTTTTTTGGTCTGCAAAGTCTGAGGTATCTATGATAATGCCCCTCTTTTTGCACATCTATTCTCTACAATCTCTATCTATAAACAGTTTTCTCCCTTCCCTATCCTTTTCAGTTTGTTTATATCTTTTTACTTGCCTTTGTTAGTTATACACTTTCCCTAGTCAGGAGACTGTCATTCCTATATTTTAAGCAAGTTCCAATACTCTGTCCTAGTCTCTGCATTACAATAGTCAGCCCTTTTGATATATTGCATTTTCATAGAGGCCATAACTTTAGACCTGCTCTTGGAACTTTATTTACTTCCTGCTAAATATGTGCTGTCGCTACAGGTTTTCTCGGCTGTCAGGTATGGTAACATAGATTTGAACATCACCATTTTTATTTCTCTCCTGAATTTCTTCTTTGTTTATATGTTGAGGACTACTGTTCTAGCTAAAGTAGAATCTTTTCTATTTTTTTTTTCGCTTCCTCACCTTTGATTTTTTCCAGATAATTATTGTCCTAATCTAGAATGGGCTATCACTGAATTATCAGTTTAGAACTGAAAGGGATTTTAGAGGCCACTGGGTACAAACCACCTATTTTACCAGTGAGGAAACTGAGAGATCTCAGTTAAAGGACTTGCCCAAGGTTACCCAATTAGTAAATGTTTAATGGGCATTTGAATGCAGGATTTCTAACTCCAAATCCAACAAGCTGTCTTACTGCAACATGCTGTTTCCCTGATGAGTTACTGAGTTTTTTCATCCATTGAGCTCTTTATGTGGAAGCTGGAGGACCACTTACTGAGAATGTCATAGGTAAGTTAAAGTATATGGCCTTAGAGCCCCCGCCAGGTCAGGAGATTCTATGAGTGCGTGGTGGTCCCTTTTAGATAATGGTTTGGGTTTGAATGTCAGCCACATCCCTATGTTCTGTCCAAAAACAAAACAAAACAAGACAAAAAACAAAACAAATAAACTCAGACAGCCTTAGACTAACACTTCTGAACACTCTAGAGCTTGTCTTCACAGTGACCTAGCTTCCTGCAGTTTTGTCTGGCTCCTCTGTGATCCTGACCCTTGCCTCTCAGTTATGACTTTTTTCCATTCTTGCATCTTTTCTGGCTTGCTCCATTCCATCTCTTTTCTTCTCCCTTTTCTTTTCTCAGATGGTGCTTGGTTTCTGATTCTGTCTGCACCATTGGAGTTGATGTTCCTGGCTGACACCTTCTGCCCAAATCAGATTCTCACAGAGATTCTTAAGAGCCTCACTCTGCCTTGTCTTCAAGCTGTTAACCACTTATTTTCTGCCATGCAGTCAGCTTCAGATATAAATCATCCATTGGGAAGCAAGCATTCCTCTTTCCTTTTCCTCCATAAGAGCATAGCCTTCCTAATCTTTTCTTGCTGAACCACTTATTCTTCTCTACCTTTGAAAGACATTTCTAAAATGCTTTCCTTCATCACTATCTCCTGACTGCTACCTCAAATCTATTTTATTTTGTTTTTTTCGTCAAGGACTTCTTCAATCACCTCCCCCCTTATTAAGTGTCTGGATAGCTTCCTTGAATTTAACTGGCTAAGTCTTACCAGCTCAGTTATTTCAGTCCCTTTTCATTCTGGATCCTTAAGGTAGACTCATTATCCTCTGCATTTCTCCCTTGATGGGGTCTCACATAATTTCTATTAAGTATTATAATGTCCCCTTCTATTTGCCAAAAGAAATTAAACCCCCACACACGTGTGTGTGTGTCTCTCTGTTTGTGTACCTATCCCTTCTCCATCACTGTCTTTTAACAGATTAAATTATGTTCCTCTTCTCTGTTCCTAAAGATCTTTCTTTCTCTGACTATATGTTACTCCAGGTCACAGAGTTCAGGCTGGAAGAGAAATTAGAAGTCATCAAGTCTAATTCCCTTATTTAACAGATGAGGAAACTGAGGCCCAGAGAAGATCAAGTACTATTTACTACATGACTCTGCCAATCAACTTTTATTTTCCACATGTCTATAAAATGTATATATTGTCTTGGAACATCTAATTTCTTAAGTGCAGGGATTGTTTAGCTTTTTGTTTTTCATCCTCAAGACCTAGCATAATGTTTGAAATATAAGTAAGCAATACTTGTCAAGTGCTTGATTGTCTAATCCTTTTCTTGTCAAAGTCCTATATTATGTGTACATTCCTTAGTCTACACTTTGAAGCTGTCAGCAACTTCAGATGATTTTTTAAAAAAAATTTCTTTTATAAATTATCAGTGGGGTAAACATTACAATCAGGTTTGTAAAAGAATATAATTAATGTAACGTGGTACTACCAACATTACCATACTTGTCTGTGTACCCTTCTACATTTTCTTCTGATCTCTGCACATCTTTAAATGTTTTATTGATACTTGCTTTTGTTTTGTTTTACACTGGAATCATATCCCACAACAATATCTCTCCTATAATTTCATTCCCTCCCCCAGATAGATGTCCCTAATAAACAGTTAAGCACAACAAATTTACATACTAGTCATATATCAAAATATATATTTCATACTAAAAGTATATTCTGCCTTTATTATCTTTTACCCAGGAACCCTGAGGGTCTTCCTCTCCCAGTTTGATTTTTGGTTATTTTTTTCTTTTATTGAAAGGGGCCATCCCTTGAGTAACTACTTAAAGCAGCCTATTCATTAGATATATCTCACTCAAAGTGAGGATCTGATAAGACATTAGCCTGAAATGGCCAAGGTCCTGCATTGCATTCTGGGCCATCTCCAGTCATCCTGAGGAGTACCTGGTCACTGGATCCAGATGGCTCAGGAAGAGAAAGTGAGGTTGGTGACCTTGCACAGCCCTCCCTCACTCAAATCAAAGTCAAGTGCAAGTCATGTCATCATCTTGATGTAATGGCCCTCTTTAAGAAGGAAGGACAAACACAACAAACAGTGGTGGGAATCATGCTTTACCAACAGACTTCTGACTTTCTGTCTAGTCATTGCCATGATTAGAATTACTCATATTGTTTTTACCGTTTCCATTTTGTTTTCAGTACAATCTTTTTGTCCCTGTGTAAATTATTCTCCTTTTCCCTTAACTCTTCATTTGGTCTGTCAGTTAATACAAGTCCTCTCACTTTCCTCTGAATCTGCCCTTTTTTGTCATTTCCTATAGTGTACTAAGTAGTTTGACCTCATTCATATTCCATAACATATTCAAACATTCCTCAATTGATGGACACTTGCTTTTTTTTCCTCCAGATCCTTATTTTCAACAAAAGGTACCAGTATAAATATTGTTGCACACATGGGTTCTTGCCTTTTGTTTTTGATCTCTTTGGAAAATGTGACTAGGAATGGTATCAGTGGGTCAAAGATTCTGCATTACTTAGTGATTTTTTTTAGCTAAAGTACTAAATTGCTTTCAAGAATGCCTGCATCAATTCATAGCTCCACAAAGTGAAACTGTTAACATATCCTTTCAGTTAACATATCCATCCTTTCAGCCAAATCACTATGACTCCTATATTTTCTGTTTTATTCCTAAGGAAATAAATGATCTTTACCCATGGTCTATAAAAGTGAAATCCCCACAAAATTCTTTTAGTAGTCCTTTCCCTTGTTCTCCTAGTGAATTCTTCAAAATACAATTTTGTTGATCTGAAATTCCCGTTGACCTCTTTCCTGGGCTATAAATCAGTGGAATTCTTTCCCCTTGGGTTCATCCAAAGGAATTAACAATCAGTTTCCTCAGCACATAACCTCTTGCTGGGCAGCTGCTCTTCTACCTTCTCAATGTACTTCCTTATAGGAAATCTTCCCTTTAACAATGAGACCATCATCTCCCCTTTCACAGAAGCAGGCGAATTTTCTTCTCTTTGCCTTCTGTCTTCATCTCCTCATGAAAGTCATCAGGAAAGAAAACAGGTAAACCAATTGCAATTATCCCCCCATTCCCTCTTTCTCTTCCCCATTCAGATTCATTTTTTCTACAGTCTTACTGAAATTATTTATCTTTTTCTCTTCCTTATTTGTCAGTGTCCATTTGAAACTCAAAAACAAATTGAGGACACAGTCATGATAATTGATATTTACAGTAATATTATAAGGTTTGCAAAGAACTTTTCCTGCATAGTCACATTAGAACTTCACCAAAATCCAGTGAGGTAGGTACTATTTTTAATTTTTATTTTATTGATGAGGTAATTGAGGCCCTGAGAGTTAATAAAATAACTACCCATGGTTATATAGCTAATAAACACTATATATATATATATATATCTAGTGTTTATATATATGCACCATATATATATACATATATAATATAGCTAATAAGTTCAGACATAGGATCTGAAATGAAGCCTTCCTAATCCAAATCTCACACTAAATCGATGACACCATATTGCCTTTCACAGCTCTTCTCTTCTACTTATTCATTGTTCTTGCAATGTTTCTTTAACAAATAACTTGTAGCAGTTGTCAGCATCTTCCTCTACATCTCAGGTCCCATGATTGCTTCAATTATTGCAATAATAGTTATTGGAACAGCTCAATTTCCTCCTTATTTCTATGGCCAAGTTAACTTGCTACTGAAGCACCAGTCTCTCAGACAGATAAAATTCATTTGATCCTGTGTTGACCCTGTGAGACATGGAGGCCCAGAAAGGTAGCATAATTTGTTCCTAATTGTTAGCGGTATTGCTAGAGGTGGATCTGGGTCATGAGACTTTTGTGGAGGGTGGGGCAGCAGGATAATTAGGCAGGTATCACAACTGTCTTCAATGATTTGAAGGGCTGTCAAGTAGACTTTTTCTGCTTTGCCTCAATGAGATAATTAGGACCACTGATCTAATAGATATACATGTGTAGTCTATCACCATTAAAAGTAAATTGTTCTTGGCTTAAATACAGAGGAGTTGTGTCCTCATGCTGCTTACTTCTTTTGAACATAAACTTGAAGCTAAACAATGAAAATATCATGTTTTGTTTTTCAATGACATTTACTTTGATAAGTCCAATATAGAGAAAGGTTGCAGATAATCACTGAAAATTTAAATTTAATTGTCTTACATTTTTGTCCTCTAATTTTTAAGAAGTAAAATAATGTTCCATTGTAATGGGGGTAATGTGATAAGAAAATCCAAGGAAGCAGCTGATAAACAGTATGCAAGCAAATATGACAGACAGTTTAAGTGGCAGAAAAACAGAAACACATAGTACAAGGCCCAGATACACAAGTTATAATGCACTGTATTTATCATTGGGATTCACAAGTACAGCTCTTGATGACAAGAAAATACTGTTTTTACTTTGTACAAATGTTTGGCTGAAAGCTAATAAATTGAAACAATATGTTGAAAGTGTGTATTGAGAGAATGTTAGAAAGAAAAGGTAGAGTTTTTCCCCTAGAAAAAAATCAAATGGTTTTAGTAAATGAAAATTTAAAAAATAAACCTTGTCCTTGACTTCAACTGAATGGCTTGCATAAGATTGCTTATAAAATTTCTTAGTATAAAATGCCTCTGTCAATATGACAAAAATTATTTTACTTTTAATTTTTGTTATAGTTTATATGATTGTTGATAAATCACATGCAAAAGACTTTACTTGGTCCTACTGAATATATTAACACAGCAGAAAGAATAATTGTATATATGGTGGAAGATCTTCGTGATCACTGCAAGTAGATGAAGCAGGTACCACGTATCCAACTGTGGCTGATCAGACCAGAATGACTAGACCACAAATAGTCCATATAAACATTAGACGACTCTAAGTTTGCCATCTCATGTTTCTTTTGAATTACTGTAATTCTGCTTTGCTCATAAAGTATCTTCTTTGATATGGACATGCTATGCTGGAAGGTCCTGTGACAGCTTCTACTATGTCATGCAATTAATTCCAAAGTTCTTAAAAGAGACCTTCAGAGTATCCTTGTATCACTTTTTCTGACTACCATGTGAGCACCTTGCTTGCATAAGTTATCTGTAAAATAGACTTAATTATTTGGCATTCTAAGAATTGGCCAGCCCAACAGAGATGCACTCTCTATAGTAGAATTTGAATGCTTGGCAATACAGCTTGAGAAAGGACCTCAGTGTCTAGTACCTTATCTTGCCTCATGATCTTCAGAATGTTCACAAGACAATTCAGATGGAAGTGATTTTGTTTCCAAATACGGAGCTAGTTCTGGCAATGCACTTGTCAGTCTCATCCTCTATGTGTTCATCTCTGGAAAGTATACTGCCAAAGTAAGTGAACTTATCCGCAGGATTCAAATTTCTCCATTTGCTATAACTGGTGACTCCACCTATGGATGGCATGGTGCTGGTTGTTGGAGAACCTGTATTTTCTTGATATTAATTGTCAGGCCAAAATTAGCAGCAGAGGATTGATTCGTACCCTGTTGCATCTCTGCTTTAGAGGTGGACCTTAGACCACAATCATCTGTGAACAACACCACCAAAAAAAAACCATGCTGCAACTCTCCCTCCACTTCAGCAGCTCTCTGCGCTACACATTACCTTTGTTCCTCTCACATCCTGTCTGTCTCTTCTTCTTATAATGGCATAGTCTATTAAATGCTAGTGTTTGCTGCCAGGGTGCTTTCATGAAGTGCTTTTGAGTTTAATAAATAGAATATGGTGTTGGTGATGAGAAGGTCATGAGATTCAGAAGTCTCCGGTAGTAAGTGACCATCACTCGTTACTGCTTCCAACTCCATTCCTCCTAAGGACTCCCTACCATCAAGGTCATCTAGAATTAAAAGCTTGTCCTCTTTTAGCATATTGATGATAAGGGTGTCCAGGTCTTCATTGAATTTTTCTTTGACCTCATCGGGGGTCATGTCATGGTGATCCTGTGGTGCTTTCCTGCAAATAGTAATCCCAGTTTCATGAGCCTCTCATTCATGCTTTTTGGTAGACATACAAGCTTCGTTAACTAGATTAGTTTTGATTATAAAACTTATGCCTGCTTCACAGCACTCCCACACACTGTGGTCATTCTAGAAAAATGTGTATCAGCTCCAACTTTGGTAAGCTGGCCTTCATTTGCCAGTCTTATTTCACTCACATCTACCGTTTGGATGTGATACCTGCTGAGTTCTCTTGCAACGGGAGCTTTTCATTTTTTATATCTACTACATTTCATGATGTCCAAAGTGTGTGCACATACCATGTACCAATGGTGAGTGAAATAATTTTTGCAGAAGTTTTTGTACTTTTTTTTGGTATTTCAATCATAGGGTGGGATTCTCATCTGCAGTGGTAAGGAGGTCAGGGTTGGGTAAAGCAAGCAGTTTTTGGACACTTTTTCTAGCCCTTTCCTCACCTCAAAACGTGAGAAGTGTAGCCCTTAAAAAACTTCTCAGACACCCAGGGGGCTGCTGAACTTTATTGCTGTTTCCAGTGAGAAGATGATCCTACGTATGTGCAGGGTTGTGACTACAGCTCCCATTGTATCCCACAGCTGCTATTTCATCACTTGCCCTTTACCACACAACTTTGAATCAGGTAAAAATGGTAAAATAGTGTGGACAACATCTTTTGCTGTGCAGAGTCATTGGCTTCATTATCTTTTCCAGAGTTATTGAAGTCTGATGGAAAGACAAAGACAAAATGATTGGGATGACTTAGATTGCAGTGGATGACCTTGGCATCTTTGATATCTAACCAAGATCTAAGTGCTCCGCAGTGCATCTCCTTGGCTAGTGGAACAAATTGTTCTCATCCTCTCATTATACCAGGGCAAGTCTTCACATGCTTGGAGTAGACAACACTCCCAAGTCCCTGAAGGATTTCAGACCCCTTGGTTTCCCTCAACCTGGTTTAGCTCTTTGGTCAAAACAGTTTGTAAGGTCACAGCTTCTGGGAGTCGCTGTTGAGAATTGAGTGGGTCAGGTAGAGAACAAAGAAACCCTGAAAAGACCTCAGTAGCCCTCACACCAGAGGTACAGGTCTCCCTTGAACAAGCCCTATGTCTCTTAATTTGATTACATATTAGCAATATGATACTGAAACAGATGTCAAGGAAAATGTTGCTTTAAGGACCTATTGATGTCAAGGCCACACCAAGACATGTTTTCAATATAATTAACACATTTTCTAAAATGAAAATGATATGTTGGTGAATGGTATTGGATAATGTTCTGAAAGAGCCCAATTAACATCAGGATGAAATTCAGGTTTGCAAATACTAGTTTAAACTATGACTCCTTCTGAATTTTGCATGTATTGAATTGTTGTTCAAGTGTTTCAGTCATGTCGAACTTCATGACCCCATTTGGGTTTTTCTCTGTAAAGATACTGGAGTTGTTTGCCATTTCCTTCTCCAGCTCATTTCACAAATGAGGAAACTGAGGCAAACAGGGTTAAGTTACCCAGGGTCACACAGCTAATAAGTACCTGAGGCTATATTTGAACTAAGGTTTCTTGACTCTAGGGCCAGCACATTATCCACTCTGCCATCCGGCTGCCCTGAATTGAATTGAATAATTCACAAAGAAATAAATGTTAATAAATGCATCTATCAAAAAGGGATATTATTTTTGCTTTTTAATATATCACACATAATTCAAACAAATAATGTATTGAACACTTCACAATTAATCACTATATTGAGAATATGTATGAAGAGCCATATAAAAATTTTCAAATTGTTACAAAAATTAATAGTCCATTAAATTTAAAGATCTTTTCAAATTTGCAAAACAAAATTAGAGTACAACATAGAATACTTCTTTATTATTATGAAACATACTATCTTATCCCAAAATCCTTGAAAAGTTATTTTAGCTAAAAGAAGTGATGATAATAATAAGGATACAGCAAATTTCATTTTATAATAAATTTTTCTACCTTAAATTTATATTCACTGGATTTAAAAATGTTCTGAATAATCTTAATAAATTAATGAATATTCCTCAAATTTGTACTCTGATCCAAAAAAAGATAAACTATGAATTAATTTTAGCTATGGGTAATATATTTTAATTAAAAATCACTGCCCTGAAAATTGAATAGAAAAAAATCTAATATATTAATAACTGGAACTGTATACAAAAACAATTCTTGTTTCATTTTAGAGTCCAGGCTATTTTAAAGTAATTTTACAGAAATACCTTTTTGTTGTGAATAATATAATGTACTTTGACATGCTCCATGTGAAATAGACTGATTAATAGATTTACCTTTTGATACTTTAAAATTAGTGTTTAGACTTGAAAATCTTAGTATAATTTGGCAATGGGTAAATGAGAGATCTCTATTACATAATATTTATTTGAAAGAGTCTTCTGTTACTGCTGTTATAAGGTCAAACTATCACTGATTACTTGTCTAAAAAGAATTATGAGTAGTACCATCATCAATGACACAAAGTTGAGAAACTTTGTGCCACAAAATTAGCCCATTTATCACATTACCAATATTATCATAATGATTACTTTTTTTCTTAAACATGGGATTTTTTTCTGTATGAGGAATTCCCTCGTGAGAAAACTCTGTCTCCCAGTTCAGATGGACAGCTGTTATGCAAGGTATAAGTTTAGACAATTGCCTTGGTATTAAGAGGTTAAATGATTTGCTCAGAAATCTCCAGATAGCATGTGTGAGATAGAATTTGTACCCATGTCATCCTGATGCTAGGAATAATTCTCTAACCAGTCTGTCTTTCTGCTATTATTTTAAGTCATAATTCTATACACTACAAAGTATCTCATCAATACATATGTGTGTGTATTTGCATTTCTTTTTTTACTTTTAAGACTTTTTGTTTAGTCATTTGTGTCCAATTCTTCATGACCCCATTCGGGATTTTCTTGGCAAAGATACTGGAGTGATTTCTCATTTTCTTGTCTGTCTCATTTTACGGATGAGAAAAATGAGGCCAATGGGGTTATGTGACTTGCTCACAGTCATACAGCTAAGAAGTGTCTGAGGCTAGATTTGAACTCAGATCTTCCTGAATCCAGGCAGTGTACTGTATCCACTGCACCACCTACCTGACTACTATTAAGATTAGCATTAATATTCTAATTAATCTTAATTTTATTTGAATATAACAAAGGTTAGTTAGTTCAACTAGGTCATTTTATGAAAATATGTGTTGTGGAAAACTAGAAAAAATTGAAGGGGAATTTCATACATAGTGGTTGGAAAATGCTGCTCTAAAAACTTAATAATTCATGTAGCTGGACCAGTCTCCTTCTAGTCATTAGTGAGCCAAAATAGCTCTATAACTGTGCTTGAGTTAAACTTGGTAGCTCAGTCTTTTTTCAGTAATAGAAAAAAATAGTTTACAGGTAAACTCTTAAACTTTAGAAAGTGTTTTTGTCAGAAGAACTCTGTGAAGTAGGTTAAAAGTTGAACCTGGGTCTCTAAGGATTAAATGAGTTGCCCAGGTGAATACAGCTATGGAAAAGCTGCCAGTTTGGGCCTGCTCTGACATCAAATTCTGCCCTCTTTTCATTCAACAATTATGGGGGTGGAGGTGGGGGGGAACAGACAAACAAACCAAAAAAGCCCTTTTTTCTCCAACTTCACCTCAGGCATAAAACTATGATTTCTGTTAAGTTCCATTTCAAATAATTGATGTACAGTATTTTTCTTCTTTTTAAGAAATGGAGAAAATTGTATACTGAAAAGTGAAGAAATTCTCTTAGGAAACAACTGATAAGTACTTTGTCTTGATGCTGAGTTAAATTCTTTAGTTATAAGACATGCTACTTCATGGATTCTTAACCTGAAGTATAAGGATTGTCTATGCATAAATTTTAAAGGATCTGTGAACCTGGATAGGGAAAAAGTAACATTTTTATTTTCCTTAATATTCAATTGAAATTTAGTATTTCCTCCAATTATTTGAGAACGTTATTCTGAGAAAAGGTCTACAGATTTCATCAGATTACCAGTGTGGTCCTTGACACAGAAAATAATTAAGAAATCCTGTGCTATCAAATTATGTCATGAAGAAGAAAATACACACTGGATCAAACTTCATTATCATAGAGATGTTTTAGTAAAAATGTTTATATTCACTTGAATTTGAAAAAGAAATTTGGATTTCACGTGTGACATTGGTTGATTGTCCTGAAAAAAATACAGATTCAAAATATCACGATAAAATATAGCAATATATTGAGCTCAAATCGGGATATAATCACACTAAAAAACTAATGGCATAATGCATTTTTTTAATCTCACAAGGAAAACTATGTACTCTGTATATGATTTTATCAAGGAAAACTACAATCACAATAGCTCACTTTTAAGTGTACATTTATAAAACCTTTCCTTATTTCTCCTTTTAATATGTGATCTAAATACTATTCCCATTTTGCAGATGAGAATATTAAATATTAAGAATAACATGTCCATGGTTACACAACTAGTAAACTGTAAAGCCAGGACGTAAACCTAGGTATTTTGACTGTAGGTTTACTGCTTCTTCCACCAGAATATACTTTCAAGGTTTCTAAAAATTGCATCTGTGTTATAAAATTATTGTAGTAGCGTTGGATTTCATTTGTTGAACACTTCTCTTTAGTGTAATACAAAGGAATGTGCTTCCCCACCAAAAGTGCAATATCCCTGGGGAGATTATTAATTTTGCACATTTACAGAATGGGCTGAAAAGACTATGAAATCTGAATTAATTGTGCATAAAGACCAACCAAGATTAAACAATGTAACTCTACGAATATGGAGAAAAAAGAGTTTGCTATTTAATTATAATGTACTTGATTATATTATTTTTTAAGGAATTGGTATAAATGAATCCAGCTATTTCTACTTAGATCATTCTTTAATGAAATCTACCAAAGGGGCCATTTGATTTAAAAAGAAAAAAAATGAAATTGCTTTGTAATTCAACTTAGCATTTGCATATCCTACAAGGAAAATACAATTTGACATGAAGATCCTGAGCTTTTCTTGCTTATATGGCAAGAACAACCATATCTAAAGTAGTAATTTTTGTGGTTATTGTAGAGTTATTTTTGTCTTAGGGTTACTTTGCAGTTGTAAATATAGCTAGTCCATTGTGGCATCTTAGAATCATAGGATCATAGTCTGAGAGTCCATCTAGTGCCAAATTCTCATTTTGCAGAGGAGGAAAATGAGCTCTTCATTGACAAAAAGTAGTGATATAAATTCCAAATATTTTTATAGCTTTTTGAAAATATATTTGAAAATTATTCAAAGTATAAGTGACTTAGATCCTCAACCTAGTATGATTTTGATTAACTAGAATTCACAGGAAATGGAATTTGCTTGTTTCTGATTAATTCAGAAACAATTTTTGAATAAAACCATACTCTTTAAGTGCATCAGTTCATTTTCCTGCCTTAGTAAGTAGAGCAAATTGAAGCTTTGGTCATTCAAGATTTAGCAGTACTTTTGGATCTCTTCTAGACTTCAAAAGATCATGATTTCATTGATATGGATATTTCCTGCACTGATGTTGCACCTTAACCACTCAACACTTTAGTAGACTATTCCAAGACTTACTGTGGCCCCAAACACATCACCATGTGGCCAAATGTCTAACTATGAGCCTCTGTTAATTTAGTTAAACTGATCATCAGTGCACAAAGAGATAGACTGTAAGTAGGAATTTGGGGGACTGAGATGTGTTATAAACTATACTTAACGCAAGAAGCATAAATCCCACCCATAGCAGATTGAGAGTGGGAGGGGGAGAAGAGAATTAGAAATACTAAAATATAGTAGCTTCCTGCTTTACCTAGCTATTCTTGCCAACTTGGTGCTAAGCTCTGTTGATTTCATGGTGAAGATGCTGTTAGGGCTTTCTAAATTTGACTTCCTGGGAAAAAGCAAAGTCGCCCTACCTTACTTATGGTTCTGGACACAAACACTGTCATAGGGCCTGAACTGACTAGGACATGCCAGTGTGCTGCACTCTATTGGTATTTGGTTCAGCTGTTTTTCAGTACTGTCTGATTCTTTATGAACCCATTTAGAGTTTTCTTGGCAAAGATACCGAAGTTGGTTGCCATTTCTTTCTCCAGAATACTTTAAAGACGAGGAAACTGAGACAAACAAGGTTAAGTTTCGTGCTCTGGGTCACACAGTTACTAAATGTCTGAGTTCAGATTTAACTCAGGAGGACTCATCTTGCTGATTCCAGATGTCTACTGTGCTCCCTAGCTGCCTCTCTCCACTGGTATAGACTTCCATTACCCAGATATATCATGCTATAATGGGGCTTTGGAGTAGAATATTGGTGCAGGATCAGTTTTCGATGATTAACTATCGTGTGTATACACAAATAAAAATGTACATATACGTATATCTATATACATAGATACATTCACGTATTCATATGTGTTATAATAATTATTATTTATTATTATTATTGGTTTGTAAAAGGCTCAGATACTGGTCCAAAGATTTAGTTAGGTTATTTGAGAAACAATTGTAATTGTTGCCATTTGGTTTTTTCTTTTAAAAGCAAAATGTAGATAATATTCTGGATTATCAAGAGCTCCAACTGGCAAGTTTTACATTTGTCAAGTTTTTCTACTATTTCCAATAATATCTATGTTTGATATTATATTTCCTCATGTTTAATATTTTCACTTATAAGGGGTCAATTACTATCATTAGAAACACAAAATTAGATTTTAAAGGTTCTCAGAGTCCCTCTAGTCCGACCTTCTCATTTTACAACTGACAAAATGAGGCATAGGGAGACTGAACTACTTGTTGAAGGTCTTGCAAGTAGTAACAGGCAGAAGCAGGATTCAAACCCAGATTTTCTGGTCTCAAAGCATGTTTTGTTACCTGCCTTATGCCTAATCTCAATGCTTTAATTCGCCTACTAAAAGGAGACAGGTACCATCATCTAGTGAAATAAGCCTCTGATTTAGGGTAAAAAAATCTGCTTCCAAGTTTTAACTCTAAATCAAACATTTACTGAGAGAGAAAGCATGTCTTTTTACCTCCCCAGAGAAGTCAGTCTCAAAAATAAATGTGGATACTCATACCTGCTCTATCTTGCTCCACTGGGTTATTATAAGGCTTCAGTGAGATGACTTATGTGAAGTGTTTTATAACCCTAAAGCACTATGGAAATGGGAGCTGTTACTATAACTAGAGCTGGATATTTGTGGTACTTTCTTTCAATTTTCATTTCTCATTTGTAAGAATCATATCACTGCATTTGATTTAGAAATATGCAAATGTTTGAGTCTTCCTAGGGTGGAGAGAAAGGAGTATATGGGAGAGAGGGAGAGAGAGAGAGAGAGAGAGAGAGAGAGAGAGAGAGAGAGAGAGAGAGAGAGAGAGAGAGAGAGAGAGAGAGAGAGAGAGAGAGAGACATAGACAGAGAGAAAGAGAAAGACAGAGAGACAGAGAGACAGAGACAGACAGAGAGACAGAGACACAGAGAGAAAGAGAAAGACAGAGAGACAGAGACAGAAAATATTCCAGGTCACTAATAACTTGCTAATTCCAAATGGCACATCAATAACACAATCATTGCAGCTTTTTTTAGAATTATTATCTGTTTTGTGCTCAAAATATGCACATGGTGGCAATTTCATCTGTGAGAACTTGGGGAAATTGTATTAATCATTATAACAGAGTACAGACCCTTTCTCAGCATGACTCATAAATATCTCTGAGGATTAAAGCTCTTTACAATAACATTAATTTAATCTATAAGAGGACATTGAAGGCAATAAATTCCATTTACAAATCTGAATGGGCAATGAAGAGAAAGCAGTCCTGCAGACTGCTATTTTTAATGGAGATCGAAAAACAATAGAGCCAAGGAAAACATGCAAAGTTTCCTCTTGCTTCAAAAAGATCTTGCCGTGTAATGACACTAATGAAGATAGAGTTTGCTAAGATGGATTTGCCCAAGTGCTGGTTACTGCCAGAGAGATGGTTATCTTGTTAAAAAGACGATTATTGATTATTCAATTTAGTGTTCATATATTTAAATTTTATTCAGGTTGGAGTGATGTTGAGATTTGGGATTCACAATTCTAGCTTGCCACTGCTCCGGTTGACAACAAAAATGTTAAAATATAATCATCTTCAGAGTATAAAATGGTCATTGGAAGACTAATTTCCATTTTGTGGCTTATGGCCTCTTCTTAATATCTGATAATGTAATTATGCTTCAGAAAAGAATGAATCTTCCCTTGGTAACCTGAACTGTGCCCAGACTATCAATGAATTAAATAAAATGATATCAGATCTTGGAAAAGGCTTATTTGAGGACTTTTCTTTGAAACTTTCACTGTGATTTGACCTATTGTGCAGTGGGACAGAGCTATACAAAGTGAGGGGCTGTAGTTCATACTTTTGGTTTATAATGGATTAATCCATCCTCAACTGCTTGGAGAGCTGTTGGGTCATGAACTGTTCACTACAAGGATTGTTAAAAATCAAGCTGAAGAAACACTTTGCTTGCTTAACTCTCCTTTCCAAGATGACACCTGAATTGGACAAAATAAGTTGGAAAAAGAAGGCACTTCAGCTACTCAGGACAACAACAGCATTTCCTGAAAGAGCATGTACTTATTTACGGGAATTAGACATCTTACTAGCTTGCATACTTAGCTGCCTTGCTGCCAGATATACAATTTGAAAGGGGTAGCCAATGTGCAACTACAGTAAATACTTTCCCTTTTAAATTTCAGTCGTCATGTCAGGTTTTGTTGTTTGCATTTCACTGAAATATATTCCTTTCTCTCCCACTCTTTGTTGACAAAATGTAGAATAAAATCATGTGGGATAATGATACGACAGTTAGGAAAAGGGGAGAATTTAAATAAATCTTATTGTATTTGTTACATTCGTTGATCAAATGAATATTATTCCAAGATAAAGGAAAGAAGTGGTTATGAGCAGCATCCTTTTGGGAATCTTGTTTTATTAAACTTGTTTTAAAATACTTTCATTTCTTCTACTGTTTTTAGTTTTTCAATAATACTTCCCCAAGTACAAAGAATTCTAGAAAAATAGATATGGAAATATCTGTCACACATATATTAAAGAAGTGTGTTTTAAACCATTATTCTACATTTCAATGCTGAAATAGTTAAAATAGTATGTCCAATGAACATTTGAAAAAAATTTTTTTGAAGAAAAGAATTTGCTTTTAATTGTTACCAAAGGGATTCAGAACCACAGAATCTGGAATGAGAAAGGGACCTTAGGACTTATCTACTCCAGGAGTTTTTAGCCAGAGGTCCTTGAAACCCAAAGCGTTTTGTAGATAGATTTCAAGTGGTCCAAAAACTTTAATGGAAAAAGGCACAACTTTATTTTTACTAGCTTTTAACTAAATTCATCATTTACTCTGATCATGACAGTAAGCAATAATTCATATGGCTACACCTCTAGGTATGCCAAAGGTGTTTAGGACGTACATATAACCTTAAGAATCCTTCAGTTTTGCTAAGACCCTTCCAGATGAATCCCAGAGATAATAGTTGACTTATCCTAAAGTATATAGCTACTTAGAGGCAGCACTGGGACAAGAATCTGAATGTCTCAGTTGCCTAGCTAATTGATAATCTCTAGCTACTCAAAAAAGAGCTAATTTACTTTTTGTTCTCAGCTATGCACTAGCACAAGACTAGATTTTGATTGTAAACTATAAATGACAAACTGGATTAATAGTGCAGATGTACAATGCTCTTTGGAGAAGTCCTGGGCCATGATCACTCAATGAAAAACATACTAAGTGCTAACTATGTCCAAGACACTGGGCTAAATTCTGGTGATTAAACAAACAAAGAAAGAAGAATAGATCCTGATAAATCATCACAGAATGAGTTCTAATTACTAAGAATTAAAGATTGGATTCAAAATAACCACCAAATAGTTATTAATGTCTCCTATGGGGAGAGAGAGAGAGACAGAGACAAAGAGAGGGAGAGAGAGAGACAAAGAGACAGAGAGAGGGAGAGAGAGGGGGAGAGAGACAGAAAGTTTACTGTCCTCAAGGGACTTCAAATCTACTGGATTTGGGATATAGAAGGGAAACATGGAAATATGCACAGAGAGGTTGACAAAGTATTTTCAGAAGGGAAAGATCCCTAACAACTAGGGCCAGGGATAATTTGCCAATTATAATAATTTTGCTTCCCAGTTAATCCTGAATAATAAATAATCACAACCACAGAATTTGTTGTTGTTCAACTGTTTTCAGTGGTATCTGACTCTTCTTGGCCCCATTAGGGATTTTCTTCATAGAAATAATGGAATGCTTTGCCATTTCCTTCTCCAGATCATTTTACAGATGAGGAAACCTAGGTAAACAGAGTTAAACAACTTGCCCAGTGTCACATAGCTGGGAACTGACTGAATCTAGATTTGAAATAAGAAAGATGCTTCTTCCTGACTTAGGCCAGGCACTCTATCCACTGTGCCACAAAGCTGCCCCGTAACTACGTATTAGATCCTATTATTTAGAAGGACACAGGAACAAAATATCCCATACACAAATTGAAAATCAAATAGAATGACTTTTTTTCAAAATACTAACAGTTTCATTCTTAAAGTCTACAAGGGCAAATTTAGAGGTACACGATGAAAGAGATTCTCCTAAATGAACTAGTCTCCACCCCCCAAAAAATCTGAATCTCAAATCAGCAGGAGAAAGTGTCATTTATGGTAAGTAGGCAGATGAGCCAATCAGGAACTAAGCTACACATCTGGAGGTGATTTACCCAATTAATAGTTCTCTTACTTGACAGTCCAATGTTCCTCAGGCCTTGTTTACCATATTAGGAAGTGCCTTGCATTTTAGGATTTCCTTTCCTCAAATCCTACAAAAATCCATCTTTTCTTCCTGAATAGAATTCATTAACTAATGTCACCAAAGGAGAAGATGAAACCTAAAAGAAATCGCAAATCAATATCAGGTTGGATTTAAAATTTAAAATTAAATTTTAAAGGATTTAAAATTAAAAAAAGAAAAATTCCTAAAAAAAACCTTTTCTTTATTTCAGTTTCAGATTATAAAAACAGTAACAAACAATTCTACTTCTAACATATCTCACTACCCCCCACTTTTAATCGTACCTAGCACATTATCTAAGGAACTTAAGGTAATTTACAAATCCTACCTGATTAATCCCAACAATATCCATCTACTGAGGAAGTTAGAAAGCATGGCTTGACAATCACCATTACAGTCACAAGGGGTTTTTCAATTTTAATCTCACTTTCCTTCCTTCTGTACTTCCAAATTTATCCCCTTTAATAATAAAGTTAGGTGAAAGTATGATAACTTCCAGTTTTGAACATTGCCTCTTTTAGAAAATGACTATTTTCACTCATACATGAATCATTTCTTGGAGTTGTATATCTTTTTTGTTATTTTTGTTGATTGAACCTTTTTTTTATTCCCAAGAAGCATTTGAAGAACAATTTATCTTTATTTTACAAATGTGAGGCTAAGAAAATAAATACTCAGATCATCCTCACCAACAGTATACTGCACTTGAGTCTAGTGTTCTATATAATTCTCACAACACAATAGTGTTTGCTTATTTATCCTGCATTTAAAATAACACTTTTTTCATGAGTTGTCTAGGGAATAAAGTAAGTAGACATCTGATTTTCTGGTGGGATTATCATATTTTAAATATTTTGCTACCACCACCCAAATATGTACAAGAAATCTATAGCAACTCTTTCCCAATTTTATCTAATCTCATCATGCCAATCAGCTGCCAGGGACTGCTAAGATTCCCCAAACTCCATAAGAATAGTATGAAGTCAAACACAGGATTGTAGATGTAGAACTAGAAGGGACTTTTGGGGTTCTAGTACAGATCTTCTATTTTATAGATGAGAAAATCTAGAAATAGAAGGTGATGTGACTAGTCCAAAGTCACACAAATAATGATTCAAAAGAGCTAGGATTCCAGCCGAGGTGTTCATATTCCAAATCTAGTTCTCTTTCTACTGCACTCCTGTAAGTGGAAATGTGATCCATTATGAGTCTGATCAAGACTTCTCTCTCTCAATCTCTGACAGTTGATCATGTGTGGAACCTAGAAGTTTACCTTCTATGCAAGGTTTTGTCAGATCCTGCCCTCTCATAAAGTAATTTGCTGAGAAATCACTTCTAGGGCCACTCAGCCTTGCTTTATCATAAGCAGATAAATGGATCCAAGGGAAGCCTGTTCTCCCCAAAGTCACACAAAGTACATGAACCCTATAAGGAGAAAAACAAACAGATTCATATACGCATGAAAAGAGATCCTATTACACACAAAGTAGAACTAGACTTCCTCAGATATACCATTAATGGGAGCAGGGGGTAAACTTCCAATAGCAGAACCACCATGCTGAAAACTTTGTCCAGGAACAAAGGAAAATGCCAAGTGCAAAGTAACCAGTGAGGCTGCTATTTCCCACTGGGTTTTCCTAATGGACTACATATGGCTTACCAAGCATGTGAGAGTATGCCTAGTTACAAATATCTACAAAGATATTCGAGTCTTCAGAACACCTGTGCCTTTCGGTATCTGGACAGAGATTTTTCAGTCTGACAGATCACATTTAACAACTGAGAGTTTTCACATAGCTTCTGGAAATTAGAAACTTTTGCATTAACAGCTACAACACCTATCCCAGAGTTCCATCAATTTTTTTTGCTTAAGAAATACTTTTTGGATTGAAATAGGACATTTATTTTTTTTTATTAGTTGGCTACTATTGTCTTAACCCAGACACGGGACAAGGCATTTTTGACACATTAAAGAACTTCTGGGAAGTACACGTGTGTATACATATGTGCATGTATGCATATATGTATATACGTACATAAACACACACAGACATATATACATGATAGAAACCCTTAAAAGAGTAATATATTTCAATTATAATCATAACTATACAGCAAAATCACCCTTAGTTAAATACATACATAATTTAATGATGATTATAACTTTTCATATTTTAATGGCTTCAAACTCATCAGTTACATATTTATTATTAATATGTTTGGGGAATTACTATCATCAGGGCAAGGCATACTTATAAAGGAAAAATATCCCTTGGAATATCCATATTCTGTGGTATTATATGGGCATCTGCCTACTTTGCTCTACAATCAGTTCTGACTTCATCTTAGTAAAGAGTTAGCTTAATATTTATAAGTTCAGAATGTAGGCATTCTCAGCTAGCTTACTTCTAACTGGAATCTAAGACAAGGAAGTAAATTTACATCAATATACTTGGCCTACAACCCAGTTTTACCCCTGAAGACTCCATTTGACTCTTCTGCATAGAGCGCCTAAGTGGATTATTTGTTAGCTAATGGGAAAATGCCCTACTGACCCCACTAAATCATAGTTTGCATCAGCAGGGGATCACTCTTCCCCACCCCCATCCCAACACAATTTGAGGAGAAAGAGAGCTTAAACCATTAGTCACTTCTTGAAAAGACCTGAATTCAATCATGAAGAGAGCCAGAGATTCTGGGTGTCACAGGTATCACAGTAGGAAAGAAATAAACATTTATTAAGTGCTCACTTTGTGCAGGCATTGTGCTAAGCACTTTACAATTGCTTGTGGTCTTCAGAACTACCCCTGGGGGAGGGCTATCGTTATACCATTTTATAGTTGAGGAAACTGAAGAAAACGGAAGTTAAGTGTATAATTAAGTTCAGTATAATTCAGTTAGTAAGTATTTGAGGCTAGATTTGAACTTGAGTTTACCTGATTCCAAGGTTAGTGCTCTCTGTCAGCTACTACACAGATGTTTCTTAGGGGAACAGGGAATTCATTCCAGAAATACAATTCACATTGGGGTGGGGAACCTGAAGCCTCAAGGTCACATGTGGCCTCCTATAGGTCCTTGGGTGCGGCCCTTCTAACTGAATTTCAAGTTTTACAGAACAAATCCTCTTATTAAGGGGATTTATTCTGTGAAGTTTGTAGTCAATCAAAGGGCCACTCCTGAGGGCCACATGTGGCCTTGGGACAGCAGGTTCCCCATACCTGGTTCAGCCTTTGCAAAGGTCTATAGGTAGAGAAATAGAAGGCAAAGTTCAGGAAGATGCAAATAGAACAAAAGCTTGATAAACTCCTGAGACATTTCCCTTAGAAGGAAGTTTTCAATACAGTTTAGCCTTTCTGTTTGTCTGTCTGTGTTCATCCTTCATTTTTGAAGACCATGACATCTGAGAAACGATGACATGACTTGCACTTGACTTTATTTTGCAATTTAGCAGACATTTACTGAGTACCTCCTTTTCTTGGAAGATAGAGAGAAGCAGTCCAGGAAAATAAAGAGAGAAATGATCTTTAAGTTTGGAAGTCCTGCCTGTGCTACATACTGGCTGTGTTACCCTCCATATGTCATTAAATATTCGTACCCAAAGCAACTCTGTAAGACTATAAGTTTCAAAGAAGGTGCTGGGGGAAGAGCCAAGATGGTGGAGTAGAAAGACTCACATATGCTAGCTCTGAATCCACAGCCCATAAATTTCCTGTAAAAAGAACTCCCCACAAATTCTGGAGCAGTGGAACCCACGCAGAAACACAGTGGAAGAGATTTCCATTCCAGAGAGCCCTGGAAAGCCATCCCCAGGGGTCCGTCACGCTCCGGACAGCAGAGCCCACCCATGCGCTGCCCTGGCCACGCGGCCCCAGAGGAGCAGATCTGAGCAGGCTTCAGGGACGGAACCTCCAGTGGCCAGGAAGGTCCCTCTGCCCACAGGTGCTACAGGTCAGTGAGAGAGACTTCTGAGCTGGCCGAGAGGGGAGCGGGGTGTCTCCGTGGCTCGGGCCCCCTCGGGAGGCAGCAGCAGAAGGAGCAGCAGAGGGAGCAGAGGCCCAGGACTCCCCAAGCAGTCAGGAGCTCCATTGTTGAAGATCTCTGCATAAACCCCCTGAGGGGACTGAGCCTGGGAGGTGGCCCTGCCCCCACCTGAGCACCAGAACTTAAGCTCACATTGAATAGCAGCCGCATCCCGCCTCTGAAAGCCCTGAGGTTGGGGAGCAGCATTTGAATCTCAGACCCCAAGCACTAGCTGGGTGGATCTAGGCAGGGGTGGACAGGAATCTCAGAAGTCAAGTAAATGGCTGGGAAAATGCCCAGAAAAGGGAAGAAAAGTAAGACTATAGAAAGCTACTTTCTTGGGGGACAGATGTTCCCGCCTTTCAATTCTGATGACGAGGAAAAATTCTTACCATCAGGAAAAGATGTGGAGGTCGGGGCCTCTGTATACCAGACATCCCAGGTGGATGTCTGGTGGGCTCAGGCCATGGAAGAGCTCAAAAAGGATTTTGAAAATTAAGTTAGACAGGTAGAGGAAAAACTGGGAAGAGAAATGAGAGAGATGCAAGAAAAGCATGAAAAATGGGTCACTACCTTGGTAAAGGAGACCCCAAAAAATGCTGAAGAAAATAATACCTTGAAAAATAGGCTCACTCAATTGGCAAAAGAGGTTCAAAAAGCCAATGAGGAGAAGAATGCTTTCAAAAGCAGAAGTAGCCAAATGGAAAAAGAGGTTCAAAAGCTCACTGAAGAAAATAATTCTTTAAAAATGAGAATGGAACAGATGGAGGCTAATGACTTTCTGAGAAACTAAGAAATCACCAAACAAAACCAAAAGAATGAAAAAATGGAAGATAATGTGAAATATCTCAGTTTGTCAATTTGTAAAATGGAGATAATGATGGTATCTACCTAGGAGAAATTGAATATGGATATGAAGTGGAGGTGATGAATAAAGTCAAGGAATTAGGTCTAGTAAATAAATGCCTAAAGAACTGTGGACATTCACAATATTGTACAGGAGGCATCAGCAGCAATATCAAGGAAAACAACACCTAAAATTCTAAAGAAAAATAAGAGTAAAATAGTAAAATACCTGTCTGATGAGGCTTCATAAAGTGCTGAGCAAGCAGGAAAGGGAAAGGAGGAAAGGAAAGATTTACCCAAAAGAAGGCAGAAATCTAGGAAATAGCAAGGAGAGATAAGAAGTTTTTTTTCTAACATGAGCAAGGCAAAGAAATAGAAGAAACCAACAGAATGGAAAAGACAAGATTTCTTCAATAACATTAGAGATATTAAGGGAATGTTTTATGCAAAAATGAGCTTGTTAAAAGACAAAAATGGTAGTGGTTTAAGAGAAGCAGAAGAGAATAAAAAGAGGGAGAAGGATATACAAAGTAACTATACAAGAAAGATCTTAATATCATCGATAATTGTGATGGTGTTATTACTGATCTAGAACAGGACATCTTGGGGAATGAAGTCAAGTAAGCCTTAAGGACCATTTGGTTATAATAAGGCTAGTGGAGGTGATGAAATTGCAGCTGGACTATTTAAAAGCCTAAGTACTGCCCTCAATAAACAAGCAAATTTTGAAAACATAATGACCACTGGATTGGAAAAGACTAGTTTATGACCTAATCATAAAGAAGGGTAATGGCAAGGAATGTTCAATTTAATAAACAATTGCACTTGTTTTATATGAAAGAAGGGTTATGCTTAAGATACTGCAAGCTAGACTTCAGCAAAATGTGAAAGGATTTTCAAAGAGCATGCTGGTTTTCAAAGAGGCACAAGAACTGGAGACCAAATTGCCATCATTCACTGGATTATGGAGAAAGCAAGGGAGTTTGAGGAAAGAAAATCTGCTTCTGCTTCATTTATGATACTGAAGTCTTTGACTACATCCTCACAACAAAATATGGCAAGTCGTCAAAGAGATGGGAGCAGCAGATCATCTTGTCTCCTGAGGAAAATATGAAGGCCAACAAGCAACAGTTAGAAATGAAGATGGAACAACTGATTTGTTTAACATTGGAAAAGGAGTATCACAAAAGTGTGTATTGTCACTTTATATATTTAACTTATATGCAAAGTGCATCATATGAAATGTCAGGCTGAATGAATCAAAAGCTGAAATTAAGATTGCCAGGAGAAATATCACTGATCTCAGATATACAGACGATATTACTCAGATGGCAGAAAGTGAAAGATAATTAAGAAGCCTCTTGATGAGGGTGAAAGAGAAAGTGTCAAAGCTGGCTTGGAGTTTAGCTTTAAAAAAAAAGTACAAAAAATCAAACCTAAGCTCTTGGCAACTGGTCCCATAATTTCCTGGCAAATAGAAGGAGAAGAAGTGGAAGTAGTCTTAGATTGTATATTCTTTATCTAAAAAAGCACTGCAGATGATGACTGTATCCATGAAATGAAAAGATGCTCGTTCCTTGGAAGGAAAGCTATGACAAATATGTTCTGCCTACTAAAAAGCAAAGACATCATCTTATTGACACAGGCCCATATATTCAAAACTATGGTTTTTTTCAGTAGCAATGCATAGTTGTGAGAGTTAAACTATAAGGAAAGCCAAGTGCTACAGAATCAATACTTTCAAATTGTGGTACTGGAAAAGACTTTAGAGAGTCCTTTGGATAGCAAGAAAATCAACTCAATCAATATTTAAAGAACTTAACTCATTGGAAGGTCAAATACTGAAGCTGGTCACATAAAATGATGGGATTCATTGTGGGGTGTGTTAGAAACAACCTGATGTTGGGAAAGATTGAAGGCAAAAGGAAAAGGAGATGGTAGATGATAAGATGGACAGATGGTATCATAGAAACAGCAAACATGAACTTGGGCAGACTTTGAATGATAGTGGAGGCTAGAAGGGCCTGGAGGGATCTAGTCCATGGGGTCACAAAGAGTCAGACACAACTGAGGGACTGGACAAGAATGATGAGAACATGAAATGATATTTACCAAAAACTTTGCAATCCTTAAAGTCCTATATAAATGCTAGCTATTATATAGAAAAGACAGAGGATCCCTGTTCAGACAATATTGCTCTACAATATCCCTGGAATTCTCCATGCAAACATTTTTGTATCTGTATATGTATACCCCTGTGTGCATGTATTGTGAGATTGTTATATATCAGGTTTCTGCCAAATACTGACTCTATTAGGCATCCAAAATCAACCCAAACTGGTTATTTTCTCTGGTCTCCATAAAAAAGTGATTTGAAACTTATTGGTTTTTGGTTAGGAGACAATGTGTTACAACAAAAATTTCCTCATGTATAAAATGATGAAGTTGGACTAGATATATTCTAAGGTTCTTTGGGGCTAAAAGACCTTGTCACATGGATACATTTAATTCATAAAAGTATTGTTATGGAATGAACTACCCCCTCTCTTGCAAAACTATTTTATCTCAAAGTCACATCAATATAGAACTAATTAATGAAGCTGGGTAAAACAGGCCCATAATTGTGCTACTTAAGAGTCCCAAAGACCTTTCCAGTTTGCAGAAAATCTTGTGTTTTAGTAGACTTCATTAGAAAATACTACTGAATTTTTTGAATCATGGGGGGTAAGAACACAGGACCTGTGATTTATGAAAATTGTCATTTTTGGTATTCTTGCAAGTTTGGCTAATGTGTGAAGATATACTCTCAAAGAACACATCATCAAGATTTTAGATAAGATTGGTGTTTTATTAATAAAGTCTGGGGTCTCTGCAAACATACTTGAAACCATAGTTAATTTATTACAGTACCTACTACAGTTCTCTAAAAAATGTGTTAACATTTTTATTAAAACTGAGAGAAAAAACCCAGAAGCTGTCAATAGCCAGAAAAGCATTTTGCTACCATAAGTGATTTCTATGATAATTACCAAATATGGACCTTAAAATATTATGTAAATTTTATTAAGCGACAAAGTCACGTAAGATTTTGAAAAATGATACCACAGTTGCTCATTAAAGGGGTCTATATGGATGTAAATCTCTTTAAAGATTTATTTTCTTATTCTTTGAAGAAAAGTAACTTTGCTGAGATATTAATGACCTAATTGTGAATAGAATATCCCATTTTGTTTGAAGGATAGTTCCCTTGATCCAGTCAATAAATAACTACATGTGGAAAAACTGACATTGGATTGATGGGCAAGTATTGTAATCACCAAGAAGAGATTTATGATTTGTGGGAATAATATGAGGGTACAAATACTGATGAATTGAAGTTTATGGGCCTTTTATAAATGACTTTGGGTATTTATATTTAATGTGCCAATACAGTAGTAGACATACCTGAGAATATTTTTCTGGGGTGTTTCCTTATCCTGTTAATTCATTAAAGAAAGTTTTTGGACTCCCTGGAGGTTCTTCACCTGAAATTCCAGACCTGTGACAGAAATACTTTCTAGATCGTATAGTAGGCAGGGGATCATAGTATAAGGAACAGTACCTTACAGTCGCAGTCAAAAGACACAAAACTTATCCACTAATATCGATTCACCCATCTGAGATCTGTGGATGGATATGTAGAGACATATATATTATCAATATATGGAATTCTTGGTGCCAAAAAGAATTCCCATCTCTTCTCAAATAATGAGTCAAAAAATTGCCCATAATAATTTGGTCTGGGTATCTTGACCTCAAACTAATTATCTAATATTGGATGAGGCCAGGATTCAAATTTTCTAAGTAGTATGAAGTACCACTGCCACTGAGGGGGAAAAATAAATGGGTGGAAAGGAATAAAGGGGAAAGAAATGAGAGTAAAACTTTGTAATCTTCAGTAGAGCCTTTGTGTCTCTCTCAGGTGGTTCTTATGTCCCTAGTCTCAAAGAACTTAACGTGAAAGATGTGCCACATTTACAATTCTGTAGATATGACAAATGGGTTCAATTTTGAATCTGATAGCTAATCAGAAACAACTATATTTGTAATTAGCAAAGGAGCAATCTCAAAAGTTCCAGAGTTTGGATTGTAGTTTGTGCAGACTGACAGAAGGTGGGATACCTATTCAGTGTTTATCTGAACTAATCAGATTTTCTGACTCTGCTAAATTCACTTAGAAATACTAGGAGATTTGGTTGCCTATAAGTCATTTCTAAAACAAGATCTGGTTTGAGTCTGAGTTTGAAAAAAAAAGGCAATAGTTTATTATAAAGTACAAATGCCTGCCTACCAAATCTGTCACCTATTTCTTTGGAGTAGTTGTTCTATGTAAAATGTGTTCTATGATGGAAATAGGAAAAATGAATTATCTTTCTGGTTTCCATATTGCCTCATATCTTGATTTGGGTTAGTTTGACTGTTTCCTCTTACCAGATACCCTAAAACTAAGCATTTGGAAAAGCTACTCACTTTAATCACTTCATTTTAAAGCACTATCTTATGGCTACAGAAGCTCCTGGACAGAATCCTTCTCCATCTTGCCAGTTTAGCTCTGGTTCCATTGCCAGGTCATCTCTAATTATTAGCTTGGTAAGATCATGAGAGTGAGACTATGAGATAACTGGGACAAGCTCATTCAGCACAGCTGGAACTGAATTTCTTGATGAGCAACTCAACATAGGTGATGTTGATTTATGTTGATAAAATGGCATAATTGGATTATTGAAGTATTCAAAAAATTCAGTGGGATTTGCTATTTGAAGTGGAAATATGAAACTACAGGCACACACTTTAGTGTTTACCTTATCTATAAAGCTAAAAACTGCATTTGGGCAGTAACAGTAGGCCCTAAGTAACTATAATACTATGAAAATGCTGCTTATTATTGTAACCCATGACTGAGCACCTCTGGATTTACAAGGGTAGGATTCAGTCCTGTGAGTAGTTTCTAAAACAGAAGTTCTCAAAGCGTGGACCAGGAACTCCTTCGGGGTCCACATGGACCTTTCATTATATGCATATATAATATATGTATATCACAATACACACATGTATAATTCACACAAACACATATGAAAGCACTTTGGGGGAGTCTTCAATAATTTTTTAAAATGTAAAGGGGTCCCCAAACTAAAAAGTTTAGGAACCACTGCTCTAAAAGGTCTATTTCTTCAGTTCATTATGTTACCAACAAATATCGCTAAATAAAACAAATATGTGTGTGTGTATGTATTTCATGTTTATGGTTCCACAAATGTGAACAATAGGGTACACAGTTCCCATAATAAGCACTTGAGATAACAAAAACAAAAACATTTTATTTCATAATACATATAATGAAAAAACACTTGAAGGTGCCCATCATGAAATGTAGCAAACCAATAAAGGCAGTCTTAAATAAGCCATATAAATATAATTCTCCTAACTTTCTGGTGGGTTCCTAGTTTGTACAGCATTCTAGAACTTCTCCAGACTTTGAGGACCATCCTAGAGTTTGGGATATTCTCAAAGGTGAACTGAAGTTGTGATTTTACCAGAGCAATAACTTGAAATTCCAGGGCATCTCTTTTTATGTAGACTTTTTTCCAAGCAACATAGTTAGTGCCCCTTCTGTGATCTGAGGCTTACCTAGAAAGGCACAAAATGCTTTGCAGCTGCTGGACAGAGCCTACACTATCCCGGTATCTTAACTGTAATAATGAGTACTGAACCATAGACTTTTATTCCCTCAATACTGTGACTTTAATCCCTTAGGGATTCTCCAGTTGCAAAAGGATCAGTGAAAACATGGATGCTACTCTATTCTTTCTGAGAGGCATAATTCTCAAGAAATATAGTTTTCTGGATAGAGAAACTGACCTTTTGAATTTGGATCTATTTAAGAGCAACTCCTAAGGCTGATGTTCTAAAATACATCCAAGACCAAAATGTCACTTCTCAGATATGAGGGTTAGATTATGGCATTGAGCTACCCAGGTAATCCCCTTCTTCTAACTAGGAGGCAGGAACTAAAGAACGAAAGAATAACAGTGCCCTAAACTCATCCCAAGACCATAGCACGATTGCTTTTAACTCATGTACTTTTCTAGAATACTTCACTACTCACCTAGGTACTTCCACCCTTTGAGCAGAAAAACACAACACTCCCAAACCTCCAGTCTCTATATTATGTCTAGAAAAGGGTGGCGTGGGGGGGGGGGGGCGAAAGCAAAAGGTAACCAAGAAACTCTTTTCTTGGGCTGTGTTGAGTAGAGAAGCATACTCGCTTCTTTGTGTCAAACATTTATTAAGCAGGTACTGTGCTAAGTGATGGAGATACAAAGTAGAAGGAGGAGAAAAAAAGTCCCTGAACTCAAAGAGCTCCTATTCTAATAGGGAAAACAAAAATTTAAACAATTATATACAAAAATTGTTACATACACAGTAAATCGATAGATGTTCAATGGAGGGAGGGCACTAGCATTAAGAAAGATCAAGAAAGGATCCCTGTAGAGAGTAGAATTTTAGCTAACGTGAAGAAAGTCAGGGCAGAAAAAAGACAGAGATGAGGAGACAGTTAATTTGAGGAATGGGGAGACAAAACAGTGCAAATGACAAAATAGGGAGATGGAATATCTTTTGTGAGGAGACCAATAGAAACAAATAGTATACAGAAAGGCAAAATATATAAGATGATTTGAAAGATAGGAATTGGCAAGTTTTGTTAAAGCCAAACAGATCAAATCCAGCCTCAGACACCTGACACTTACTAGCTGTTGTGACCCCTGGGCAAGTCATTTAATCCTAATTGCCCCAAAACCTTGAAGGAGAAGAGAACAGGGACCAGAAAGAGCCTTATGGGACATCCAGCAGTAAGCTCTGAAAATACCAGACCTCTGAAAAAAATTTCATGACCGCACTTTTAAATTTAATATGCATTACTAACTTTTTATCTATCACTTTCTCAAGTTTAGACAAGCAAATGATATATCAAGCCTTGATTTGCAGCCTTTACTGATTTCTGAGGCATTATTGCTCATGGTGAAAAATTTTATAATTACTTCTCTCTAACACCAGAATGAACTGACTCTGGACCACAGCTGGGGCACCTCTGGTTACTGAAGTATTATTTGTATGAAGATCCAGCAAAGGAGATTATTTATGGTCAGATGGATGGAAAGAGAACAGGACAGAGCATTGTCAAGAAAAACTGGAGAGAGCAGAGTATCAGAAGGGGATGATCAAGTGTGAAAGGCTGCAGAGAGCTCAAGAAGGATGAGGATTTAGAACTAGAGGGAGGAAAATGAAAGGATAGTGTTGGGTTGCTAATGCCTCCCAATTCTATGTCAAAAATCACGAGTGAGAATACCCTCCAACTCCTCTGATGGTTGAAAGAGGAAGAGTCAAAATGACAACACCATTCAACATTGAATAATGCTGCAGCACTTGTGTGCATTACTGTCAATCACCAGGTACACGGGTTTTTTGTTGTTTTTTTGGGGGAGGGAATCTTTTCACTAACCTCTTGTTTTCAGTTATCTTCTCCAATAAGATACAAGGTTTTATTCCTCTCTCCCTCCATTTCTTCCATTTCTGATGTCTGAAATGTTCCCACCTTCCTTGCTACCTACAGCTAACCTCTGCTGAAACATGGAGTCACTCACCACTGGCTAATTACAACAGTTATGGGCTCTCTTCTCTGTTGTTAGGTTTCCAGGCACTATCATGCAAATGAGGATATTACTCATATGGAATAAGTACCCTTATTGAAACAATGCCCCTCTGATGGGTGCTCACCACCAAATTAAAACACTTTGCTCAAATGAACACAATTTGACCGGGACTCAAATGTGTATTTATACTTCCCTATTGGGAACATTTATATTGATCACTTTTCTTTCCATGTAGCCTTTCTTCTCGCAGTGACAATCTGGCTCTTCAAATTTACATTCTTCTATCTCATTTTATTAAAAGGTTTTAAAAATATTAATTTGGCTAAGTCATAAATGGTGCCCAAACTCTCACTCATTCATTTGAAAAGAATAGTAAACATTATTAGGAACTTATCTGTATTTGTACTATCTTTCATTTATTTAAAAATAAAATATAAAATTCCCTCAATAAATGAGAAAAAGTGTCAAAAACAGGTTGTCTGTGTTTTGGATGTATTGGTATACAGGATACTTGGGAACATATAAAAATTACATAAAAAATAAAATGTGCTTCTTGGTTGGCAAGCTTACCCCATTCTTGGGTGGGGGGCTTGTTTCTTTATGGATGTTATAACCTCTGTAAGTAGGGTTCTTCTGCGATGATTCTGGAGGACTTTCAAAGACTAAAAAAGTTTGCAAGATTCTGGACAAGAGAAAATTATAATTCTAATTTCAGGAAAATGGCCCCAAAAGTTTTACTGATACTCTTAATATTTAAATGCAATTAGTAATATAAAAAAGGCTTTCTTAGAGATAATAGAAGTCATGAAAAGGTATTAAACAATTCTTATGTACCTGTTCTCCTTTGAATATAATCTGATCCTAAATTTAAAGGCACAAAAAAGGGAATTAGGAAACCTAGAGATAGACACTAAAATTAGCTATTAAAAGATTAGAACATTTTTCAGAATGATAGGCACCGAAAGTCTGACAATATATCCAGGAAAACTAAAGGAAGGTGGAATAGAATAGAAAATAGGAGGAGTTTTGTTGAAAATTTTAAGTCCCTGAATACTGGTCAATAGAAAGGCAATTTAAAATGATATAGGGCACATCTCCAGAGGACCTATGATGAAACATATTACCCACTTCCTCAATTCCTGACAGAAAGGTGTTGGACTCAAAGTGGGGACACAACACATACACTTTTTGAACTTAGTCACTGCATGCTATACTGCTACTTATTTGTCACAAGAGATTTCAACCCCATACACATCCATTTTAATTGGATGGAGAAAGAAGTGGCAATGGTAATGTCTTCCCCTAAATTACAAGAAGGAAAGAAACAGCAAGACCATTGAAATTTGCAAAGAGAAGTACACAGGGAATTTTCAGGAAGAAGCACAGACAAATAGGACAGTTTTGGTTAAATAACAAGTTGAATTTATTATGTTCTTTAAAAAGAAGTGGGATGAGAGATCATAAAAAGGGGAAAGGACTCACATGTACAAAAATGTTTATAGCAGCTCTTTTTTTGTGGTGGTTAAATAATTGAAAATTAAGGGAATGACCATCAGTTGAGGAAGTGACTGAACAAGTTGTGGTATATGAAAGTAATGGAATATTATTATGTTATAAGAAAGGATGATCAGGCAGAATTCACAAAAAAAAAATTCTGGGAAAACTTATAAGAACTGATGCTGAGTAAGGTGAGCAGAACTAGAACATTGTAAAATGATCAACACTATGCAGCACTGCAATGATCCAAGTCAATTCCAAAAGACTCACATACTGGAAAAATGCTATCCACATCCAAAGAAAGAGCTGTAGTCTGAGTGCAATAGTGAAGCATACTATTTTATCTTATTTTTATTTCTCATGTTTTTTTTCCTCTGTGTTCTGACTCTTCTTTTCACAATACAACTAAGGTCGAAATATGTTTAACATTATTGCAATATGTGTAACCTATATCAGATTGCTTGCCATTTTTGGGGAAAAGGGGATGGGAGGGAGGGAGAAAAATTTGGAACTCAAAAATGTATAAAAATGGATGTTGAAAACTATTTTTATATGTGATTGGAAAAATAAAATACTATTTACAAAAATAAGAAAGAAAAATGTAAAAAAGTAAAATAAAAATAAAACAAGCCTCCAAAATGCAATAGAATATATGATTTGTAGCTTTATATATAATCATCTTTTTTTGATTCTATTTCTATAGGAAATACATTTTTGAGAGTGTTTGATAGGTTCCAGAATAATTTATATGTATTGCACTATTATGGCATATAATTATGTGTGTGTGCTGTGTGTGTGTGGTGTGAGTGTGTGTGTGTTTAGCTAGTGAATTCCAGGGGTTCAAAATGAGAAGGGAGTAGAATAACTGAATATTTACTAGATTTTGAGTCAGAGGTCTCGTGTTGAATCCTGTCCTCTGACACCCACTATATGTGGGGCATTAGTTCAGATATTTATCTATTCATGATTCTCTCTTTCCTCCTTTATGAAATGAGGATGTTGAGAAAGACCAGAGATGTCAAATGCATAGGCCAACAACACTTCCTAAGTGTAGGTCTGAACCAGATTAAAATGTAACTGGGAAAATATTTAACAAAATAAAAACAATAGAATAAAACTGATAGGGTTAATATGTGGTTTTCTAAGTTGATATGTGGCCCAAAGAGATCCTTCTGTATATTGCAGTGGCCTCTGTTGGGGATTGACACTCCTGGAGTAGTTGTCCTCTGTCATCTTTTCTAGTCTCTCAATACGATCCTTTAAGCCAAAAGTAGGGCATTGTCAAATCTCAAGTGTTATCTAACAAAGGAAAAGAAGTTCTGGATCAAACTCCCCTTTGAAGTCAAATTATCCTTTATGTACTTTTAGCAAGTTCCCTTATCATTGTTATTATCAATTGCATAATTATATCATTGCTATTATTATGGGTAAACAAAGAGTTCCTCACCTGGTAGGGAAGTTTGGTGGCATGGCCTCCAAGTTTAGCCCTCAAAGAACAGATATGGGGGAAATTACAAGGTCGTTTCTCAAAACACTTTGCAGATTGATGAAGCAAACCCAATAGCTTGTGTTTCACTCTTGGATAAATTGTATAGGTCCTCATCTACCCACAATGAGG